>JACSVZ010000025.1:3251885-3851885 GCA_014706295.1 Lycocorax pyrrhopterus obiensis | reverse complement strand
CTCCCTGGACCCTTCTCTCCAGGTGAGCACCCCCAGCTCTCCCAGCCTGGCTCCAGAGGGGCTCCAGCCCTGGGAGCAGCTCCATGATTTCCTCTGGACTGTGCTTGCCCTTGAACTCCATGAGATTTCCATGGGCTGATGTCCCAAGCCTGTCAGGATCCCAGACCAAATCTGGTATTGGACATCAGCACTCGTGTCTGGAAGTCCTGACCGACTGCACAGTGTCAGCCAACTTGTGGGAAGGTTCGAGTGGAAATGTAATTACAGTTCCTAATGAACCATTATAAACGAGTTGATTGCTTTTCCTTGCTACTTATTATGCAGAATGGGAAGGGGGGGTCACTGAATCACTGCACACAGAAAATTCTTACCTTGGAAAGCTCCAGGGACTCTGTGCTTCAAGTGACACCTCTGCCAAGGCTAATGAAGAGTTGACACAACATTAGAGGGAATTTTCTGACTACATTCCAGTGGCAGGAATGATGGACAAGATTTTTTTCTAGCGGAGCTATTAAGAGCACTTGGTTTTTTCAGTTCTAATTTGGATGATGGTAAAAATAATGAGGGTAGATGGATGCTGATTAGAGCTATGTTGATATGATTATGTTTTCTATTCAGGGAATTCTGGAAATCTTTCCTATCCAAGTGCTGGAGCCAGGGATCAGGACTTCATTGTGCAGGCACTGTTCAAAAATATGGAATAGGCAAAGGAATCTGTTAAAATCTGGGCTATGAGATAAGATTGTCTTGCTGCAGTGGCCACGGGGACAGCAGAGGTGTGACACAGCAAGGGCCAGGCAGTGTGTAGGGAAGTGAGTTCCTAACCTAGACAAGTCAATACAGCTGCAACTGCAGGTTGTCCAGGGAAGTTGTGGACTTCCCATCCCTGGAAGTGTTCCAGGACCAGGCTTGGAGCAACCTGGGCTAGTGGCAGGTGTCCCTGCCCATGGCAGGGGGTGGAACAAGAGGAGCTTTAAGGTCCCTTCCCATCCGAACATTCCGTAATTGTGTGATTCCATGAGCAGCACCTGCTGTCAGCCACCTTTGGATTTGCTGCAGGACAGGCAGAAGTACTTACTTATTCCTAACCAGGATATCCATGGCTCAGTCTTGTTGGGAGGGGTGAAAAAAGACCTGAGGGAAGAATCTTGGTGATCCAGGAGCCAACTTTGGTCACCTCACCTGGAAAACTGCATCCAAAGTGCAAAACCACCAAGTACGTGAAGAAATAAATGAGCCACATGTCACCAATCAAACTGGTGTTTCCTAAACTGGATTATTTTGAGCTTTGCAGGGGGTTGAAGCTGGATTTATTGATCTGATCGCTGCTGGCTGCCAGGGGCTGTGGTGATGAAGTAGTGTTTACTTTGAGGGCAGGACTTTGTGCACAGCTGACATAACACGAGTTAAAATATTTGCAGCCTCACTCTGCAAGATTTACAGCTGTTACCTCTGTGCTGGATGTACCAAAACACACCAGAAACCCGTGCTGATCTGTATATTTACTAATTTCTGTAGCATTTTATACAGCATCAAGTTCTTTGCAGTGTTGCCTGATTCTTAAAGAACCCCATGATGAGTTTCTCTGAGAGAGAGGCAAAAGGAGAAGTAGTGGCCCAATCTAGCTCAGCTGTGCTCAATCTGAGTTGCTTTCCTACCTCCAAGCCCCTTACTTCAAAGCCAGGAACATAATGTACAATTTTTTAATGGCTCTAGACCAAGGCACTCAGACTCTGTGTGCACTGAGCCTTCCCTCGGTGTAAACACCTAATCAAGATTGCCTGTGCTTCAACAATAGCAGCCAAATGCAATTCGAGAACCACAAGCCTTTGAAGTCCTCCCTGCAAAGGCTGGTTTGCCAGTCTGGGATAATGACATGCCATGATTGCTGTCTTTGTTGTATCTTTTCAGTGGAGAAGCAATTATGGGCCTCAATTTAACAGAATAGGCATTACACAGCTTATGATTCTCAAAATGCAATTTCATTTGATCATTTTCTCAATTTGATTGGTATTAATAGAATGGTTCACAAAAAAAAAAAGAAAAAAAATGCTGGCAGAGGTTGTGTCCTGTTCCTCTTTCAAAGAGATAATGTAGAAGTATGTTTTACCTGCCCAGCACTCCATCAATGCACTGAGTCAGTTGGTTCCACCAAAAACATCTTATTCACTGCAAAGCTCTGTCTGTCCACAGCCCAGGAAAACCTCTGTGGTATTTTTTAATTTTCTTGTGAATTTTTCCAGTCACAACTAACGGGATTTACATTGAATTTGGAGCCATGAGGTCACCCATAAACTCAGCAATAAACCCTGCCCACCTTTTCTTAGCTGTCCTAATCTCTTAGCCCCAAAGTGAGAGGCTCAGCTTCCCACATTTGCTTCCCACTGATGATTTGCAGTTGATAATTCTCTTGGTCATAAATATGCTCTCAGTGCAGGTTCTCCTGTGGGGCAGCTCTGCAGTGGAGCAAAGGTTCCTGTGCCACAGTCTCCTGTCACAGTGACCCTGCCCAACACACTTCATCAACTAAAATACTCAGCAGGATAGTTTGGGACAAAAAATATAAATTAAAAAATGTTAAAAATTGGATTTCCTGCAGTTTTATAGATTTTAAAAGAAACAAAAAGTTTGAGTATTTCAAGAAAATTTGTAATTATTGCTATATTTACAAGGGTATCACTGTGCAGTGCCACCAGCCACCCTCAAAAACTTGCTCCAATTAAATTTCCAGCCATGGTTATCCCACAGCTGTGGCCACGTGAAGATATCCTTGTTTGCCAGCTTGTTTTGCTGGGCTCTGTGCATTCCATGCTTTATTTCTGCAGCTCCTCCTTGTGCTTTTCACCCCCCATTAGTGTGTTTTGCCAGCTTTTCCTGCAAGCCTCTCTTGTGTAGGCCCAGGATGTGTCTGATTGCCTGGCCAGGGATAGTTTCTGGTTGTTTTTCTGTTATTAGGTGCATCCAGTGGCTCTCATAGAAATGGAGGAGCCCAAGCATTTGAGAGTTACAAGAAGGTTTCTGTGCTGCACACTTCCTGCAATTTTCCTTTCCTTTCTTCCTCTTAAAAGTAGAAGGAATCCTCCCTCCCAGCTGTTAATTGGGTTCTGCTTCTTTTTCTCTTTTGACCATTTCTCTCCTTGTTATCCATTCTACAATGCCAAACTTTAGCATTTCCATTTTAATAGGACACAAATTATTTCTCATTATTTCCCCAAGATTTTAAATCCTTTCATCTGATTGCTGTGACCATGAACATTCTTGGTTTTTAGGTTACAGATCCTACACCAGCTGATGAAGAACCACTCCAGAGTGTCCCAGCATGCCAGACTGGGAAGATGAAGCCTGAAGACAATTGGTACCCAAAAGGACAGCAGCTCAAGGTTCCTTTTCAAGAGAATTTGATAACTGAAATTCAATAGAATTTAATAATTGAAATATATCTATAAAAGCACTGAATTTGAATGTTTAAAGCTGTCATCTTGTTGCTTTTAAAGTCCCTATTACTGACAATAAATCCTTAAATATATATCAATAGGTAAACACTATCATTTAATGCATGTGTGCTTTATGTACTGAATGCATTTAAAGCAAAATGCCAAGAAATTCTGAGCTCACAGCATCTATTATTATCTATTACTATCTATTATTATCTATTATCTATTATTATCTGTTTAAGAGATTATTTGGTTGATAATCTAAAATGACAAACTAGTATATGGTTGTGTTTGATGGTTTGGGAGGGTTCTGAGCTAGAACTTCACTGTTTCTGCCTTATTTGTCCCCTAAAATTAAGGGGGAGTTAATTAATTGCCATAAACCAGAAAATGTTCCAAGCAGAAGTTGCACTCACTTCCTCCACACTCCTAAATCTATAAATCTGATTTATGCTGGCCTTTAATGTAGTTGTTCAGTCTTTGGAGCAATAAAGGGACCAGGTTATCATCACTGATAAAAAACCAAGGATTATTCTTGGCAAACACAGTTACTCTCTGTGTGCTGCAAGGACCTGAAGTGATCCAGGCACTGTTTAAATTCTGGAATTTAAAGGCTGGGATTTGCACTGCTGTAAAATACAAACAGGATTTTATGCTGCTGTTCACTGGGAGAGATTTGCTTTCTACATGGAGTTTCAGAATGAAGTAGGTATTTATTTATTTCATTGTTTAAATGGGGAAACGTTGGCCTGCTCCCAGTTTGGCTCCTGCCAAAATTATTATCTGTTTAGCAGATTATTTGGTTGCATTTTCTGGTTTATGGCAATTAATTAACTCCCCCTTAATTTTAGGGGACGAATAAGGCAGAAACAGTGAAGTTCTGGCTCAGAACCCTCCCAAACCATCAATCACAACCATGTACTAGTTTGTAATTTTAGATTATCAACCAAATAATCTCCTAAATAGATCATAATTTTGGCAGGAGCCAAACTGGGAGCAGGCCAAAATAGATAATTCCACAGTGTGCCAGGACATGAAGCTCCAGGAGTCAGGATTCCCAGGGCTAAAGCTTTTCCCAAAACCTCCTGGAATTGTGTGGATTTCACACCTACCATTAACCAGTTATTCTGAGTGCATTTGCCCCGTGCTGACTGCAAGGGTTGCTCACAAAAGAACCCCAGAGGGACAGGAGGGTGGGATGGAGGATTTCAGCCCTGACAGAGATTTAATGGGCTGAGAATGGATTTGTGGATTCCCTGGAAGGAAATCCAAGTCTTTCCTCCAAGTGGGCAACACCTGATGCTGTAATTGGAAAGTGATAAATTTAAATGAATGTCAGATTTAGAGTGTGGCAGTTTGGCTCCAAACAGCAGTCCTGGTGTGCTCAAATTCTTAAATTTTTATCATCTGGGTTATGTTTATCAGGGAGGAGTGCTTGGTTTAGAAATAAAATTATTGATATAATTGGCATCAGTCTGTTCTACCATGGGCCTGTCTAACAGTGTGTACAAAGCCATTTTTCCTTGAAATTTGATACATAAAAAGCAAGAACTGATTTGGTTTTTGGAGAATTTTTTCCAGGTGGTTGACAGGGAGCTACCACTTGTCCACAGGGTTAGACCTGAGCACTTCAGGGCATCTATTTTTGCACCTCATGCAGATAAAATTCCCTCATTTCACATTTACTGTAGCATCAACTTTTACATCTGGTTTGCATCTGCAAGGACCTGGTTTTATACTGCAGTGCTGCAGAATTTGTCTCAGGCCATGAAGTTTTGATGCAGAATTATTCACGGTGCAGCACCTGAATAACATCTCTGCTTCTGTTCTGGACTGAGGGTTCCTCCATATTTGGATTTTGGGTTGAGTCCAGCCATGAGCAGGGTTAGATGCAAGCAGCACGGAGGGATTTTGATGTGTGTAATGAAACTTCTTAAGGAATATCTAAAATATCAACCACTGAAATTCACCCAGCTGTTGGTAACTTGTTTCAGGAGCAGCACAAATTCTCCCAGACAAATAAAAAAGAATCTCACCAGTCTCTCAATGGAAGAGCTTTTCCAAGGAATGATGGCCAACAACTCCCAGGAGGAGCAGCAGAAGCAAAGTCTTGGCACCAGCAGATCCCAGGATTTCAGGCTGCTCCCACTGCAGTGGAGCAGGACAGCAGCACAGCTCTGCAGAAATGTTCTTCTGTTGGCCCTGACCCAGCAGAAAAATCCAAAACTGGCTTAAATAATTTCCCAAAAGCAATCCACCCAGATTTTACCACATCTGCCTATCGTTTTCTCCCAATATTCCGTAATTTTAACCCAGCAGAGGATTTATACCCAGAGTACCCCAGCAAGGAGAGCAAGAAATACCACCATGACTCTCCACATGGAATTCCACGGCAATGCTCAACCAACCACATCCCTGGGCAGCATTTTTCCAGGGATAGCAGCACCAGTGACCAGGCACATCCAAAATTCAGGAGTATTTCATCTATTTTTGATGCAAGTTTTCAAGAAAGGGCAAAGGATCAAGCGCCACTTCAAGATTTCAAAAATCATATTCATGAGGATAACAGGTATCAGCCCAGATTGTGGTAAGGATAGAAGTGATAAAATGATGTTACCATAACTCTGTGATGCCCAGAAAAGGAACAAATGGACAAGAAAATGCTTTAAAGTCCAAAGTATAAAGTTATTTTGCTACAAACCTGCCATTATGATTTGCTACTAATTGAAGATTCATTGTAGCTATTGATTTTTAAATGTGGCATTGGAAAAGCAAAGTTCTGTCCTCCAGGCATGGAATTTTCCCCAGCTGAAATTTTCCTTCTAGGAGGCTGGGAGGAAAAGTTTAAAATGTAGATAGGAAAGGACATTGTGCATAAATTAAGAGTTTGTAGCAAAATTGGCTTTGCAGGGTGGATATCCAGGGTCAGTCCTGTCCCTAAAGGGGAGAGCAGGAAAATCCTCAGTTATGTAGAATCTCACCTGTCTTGATTAAAAAAAATGAAGTTTTTATTTCACATAAACAAATAATTCTTTCAGTACTCAGCAGGCCTGACCCAAAGCCTTTCAGTGGCTTCAGCTACTTTTGCATCAGGCTGAAATTTCAGTTTTTTCCATTTATTTTCCATACCCTTGGGTGCAAGCAAAGTCATTTATTGGGAAATCCCCGTCTTCCCATCTCTGTGTTCCCGTATTCTATGTTCAGGTTGTTTTGATGCCTTGAGAGGCCTCCTAGAAACAGAGACTATACAGGAGCAAGGGAATAAAGGTCAGTATTTGTTTAAAAGGGCTTCAGAGGTACCCCTGGGGAGCCAGAGGCTGTTCTCAAAATGGACCCCAAGGTGGACGGCAGGCCACGAGTTCTTCCAACAGGCCACAAGTTCTTCACACTTTTATAAGTTTGGTTCATTTGCATATCAGGGTTAATTCTCCACTTAAAGCTTCAGTTAATGATGTAATTTCCCCTCAGCTTGCCTCCCTCTCAAAGGCTTTTGGTTTATACTTTTTGGGCCCAGGCCTGTCTGGGTGTCCTTGGAGAGCAGGCCCGGAGAGGCTTTGTTGTGTCTGCCCAGAACAAGAGAGCAGAAATTAACAGGCAACAAGAAACTTCAGAGTTACACACTGGGCAGTGCAGGATTTGAAAAATATAAGAGTTAAAACCTAAGGCATCAGTTCCTTGAGCTCCCTGCTGTGTGTAAATTAAGATTTTTACTCTTTCCCCCTCACTTTTTAAGGCCTTTTCCATGTTTTGTTCACAGTTCACCAACAGCCTCTTGTGGAACCTCCCATTTTACAGAAATGGAGCAACATCAGCCAGGAATTTCTGGTTTAAGAGATGATTTTGCTGACAAGTGGTTGTGGAGTTTGCTCCCACCTGCCCAGTCCCAGCTACAGGAGGGTTCACAGGGAGATTCAGAAAGAGCTGAAGGAAATCCAAGGAAAATGAGACGAAGCAACTCAGAAGGATCTCTCCTGCCAATGGAAAAGCAAAACCAGCCCAGAGCCAGCAAGAAGGTGAGAAAATAGATATGGGTTGGGTGGTTTAACATTTCTATGCCTCCTCTAGCATTTTTTCTTAATAATCCAAAGTTCTTTATGAAAAAAAGTGATGAGAAGTGAGAAATATTTCATTGTTATAAAAAGCACATGGGCACACAGCAGAGAATTAAAAGTCATGGAACAAAGGTAGAAACAGACACTGAAATCATTTTAGTCCAAAGAGCAAAGGGATCCACCAGCTCTCCCTGGGTCAGTCTGGATTAGTTCCAGGGACACACAGAGCTGTGTTTGTCCTATAAGTTATCCACAGATAAAATTATTTAGGATCAGGCTGTTTGTGTGGAGCAGCAGGCAGCCTGGCCTCAGATCTGAGCCATCCATTATCCTGCTCATGCTCATTTGCTGGCCAGCTCAAATCTCCTGCTTTCCAAGGGATTCCAACCCCAAACTTAGAGGATTTGTAAAGCTAACGGCATAAACATTATTCCAAGCCTCCTGATGATCCCATTTGGGTTCTTATTAAAACTTGGAGCTCTGTGTCTCCTCTGTGTGTCCACTTTTCCTGGTGTCAGCACTTAACACAGCTGCAGGGGGACAGCAGAATGCTGTCCATGGCCAATTAAATGTTTAAGAAGTTTGCTCCAAGTCTCAGGGCAGACAAACTAAGCTGGAATAATTATTCCTGTGTTTCATGCAGGAGGCAGTTTGGGTATTGCTGCCTGAGTGCCTCTAAGAAGAATTATCAGGATTATGATGGTAACTGAAGGGCAGATTTCCTTCCCTTTCTGTTCAAACCTTTGTTTCTTGTCCTGTGTTTGCAGTAGTTTTCTCACGCTTCACATGTGAGGAATGCACAGAGAATCCGACTGTTTGTGTCTCCCAGGAAAATCCAGCTTTTCCTCATAAACAAATGCACTCATACTCATTGCAAAAGCGAGAAAACCTGGATTTTGTGGGACACAGCTAAATGTACTCCTCGGAGTAGCTAAAATCAAAATTTAGTGAGTTATAGCATGTAAGAATAGGGATAGCTGACACAAAGAAACCTCAAATAGGAAATTTAGTGCATAGAATTAATGTCTCTGCAGTTGAGTTCGACTTGAACCTGTGTTTTGAAGAAATGCCCACTTTATTTGCATACAGCAGTTGGTGTTCCTGCATTATTCTGTGGTTGAAATTACCACAGAGCTCATCATCATGAGCTTCACTGACAAGTTTTTAAAACATAATTCCCTTCTAAAAATAGTCCAGTGGCCTTGAAAGAGAATAAAAATATTATGGAGGCACTGGGGTCTTTGTGTCATGTCCTGAAGGATTGGAATAGCATCACCCATCACTCCTGCCTTCACTGTGCACTTGCCAAGCTTTGCTGTGCAGCAAAACATGGATTTTTCAGCTGTCTGTGGACAATTTTCCAGTGCAGCTTTGAAAACAAGGAAAGGTTACTGTCACTAACATAATTTGATAATTTTTGCCACCAAAATCAGGTAATTTTATCTGCTTCTCCTACAAGAGTTTCTTTGCAGTCTCATTCTAATCCCAAACGGGTGGCTTTGAGCTGTTTCAAAATAAAGCTCACAAAAGGCCGTTTTTGACTGAGAAAATATCACTTTGTGCTTTGGATAATTGGCAATTTCCCACCTGGATCCAAAGGAAATTTTGTGTCATTTGACTTCGTTGGTCACTTATTTAAAATGAGACATGCCGGGGTAAGGCTGAGATTGCAAATTAAATCCTGGAGTTTCCACTACAAGACTTTCTTTAATTAATCTCTCTGTGAAATCATATTAAGGAAAATCTGTTTGCTGTTTGTTTTTCAGCTGTGTAGCTCAAAATTGTACATCAACCTGAATATGAAGCTTGGAGGCCTCGGACCTGACTATGAAGCAATCAAAGAGAAAGTGAGTGACCCAAAAGTGAATTCAGGCAGGGGAGAATGGCAGAGAAATCACTTCTGAGAAGCAATTTATGGTTATCTGGGACTTTATATCCTTGGCTAGCTGGAGATCCTAAAGGAAAATTCAGATAGAAGGAAAGACAAGTGTCCTGTGGATAATCTGAACCCTCTAATTTTTAAAATCCAGAAATAGGAATTAATCAGGGCTAATTGCACATCAGGAAATGACACACTCATGTGGCTGAGTTGTTGTTCCCAGTGCAAAGATGCATCAGATGTTCAAAGTGGAAGTAAAAGTTGTGTTTACACAAGGAAATATCTGGCTGCACTCCGGTGAAATGGAGCCAGATTGCTCAGGACATTCAGAATAAAGATGGACCTGTCACATTTCTGCTGAGCTCCATCCTCCATTCAGTCCAGGGAAAAGCTCTTAAGAGGGAAAAGCAACTAAAAAAAGCTGTGCCATTTATCAGGGCTTCCTGTTGTGTTCTGCTGAAGGATCAATGGCAAAGCCAGGTTGAACAGCAGCAGAGGTGGGAATGGAATATTGGTGGGAAAAGGGTTTCATTGATGGATCTCCTGAGCCATTTAATTCCGTACCCCTTTTCTGCTTTTCTCAGAAACAGAAGCTAAAGCTGCAAAAGGAATATTCCAGGCAGATTAATGAATATAACATGAAAAATATTGTTGTGGTTCAGAGGTTACCTGCAAAACCCCAGGTGTCGTCAGTGTCCAGACAGAAGGTGAGAACTGAGTCCCGTTAAAGGGTATTTCTGCAGGGTGACAAGTGACAGCTGCAGGCTCCAGGAACAGCTGTGGAGTTCAATATCAGAATTCCTCAGTTCCTTGCGTTTATTCCCAAACATAAATCACTAAGAGACAAAACTGCATTGTTTGGGTGTCAAAAAGGGGGTTGGATTCTTTTAGGAGACTTCCCAGACACTCTTTCACCAGGAACATGAGATAATGCAACTTCCACTGGAGACTTAAGAGGTGCTTCCAAATCCATGCAACAAACACAGACCCCCAAACCCCATCCCAGGTTAAACCAGGGCTCTGCCAGTTCCAGGATTTCTGTTGTACTCCTTCCATTCCCTCTCAAAGACAGCCTTCCATGTTCCAGGCATCATTTTGCTTTTTAGTTTTGATAGTTAAGTGCATCGTGCAGTAGAACCCGAGCTTGTCCTGTTCACCTGCAAAACTCCTGCCTGAGGACCAGAGCTTAATGAGACTGGGAAAAATGTTTATAAATGTAATAGATTTGTGTTGCTCTTCCTTTTTTAAAATAAAAACACTTCTTCAGTGTCTAAGGTGGCCTCCAGTGGTGTCAGGAAGCAAATCTCAGGCCGGGTTATTTTGCAGTCACCGCTGAAGCAATCTGGGATTGAATTCTGTCAGAAACAAGATCAGGAATTCAGAGAAATCTTACTTAACCAACCTAAATATTCTTGGAAATGTTGGCCAGGTTTTCTCTTAATCAGTTACCCCAATTTTCCTGCTTTTAGGCCCTGGAATATGCCAAGAAGATTCCAAGACCAAAGACTTTCATTACGAGGCAATCAGACCAAGAGGTGAAAGAGGAAAGGGTTCTTCCCCAGGCTCCACATGGAACCAGTTTACCCCAAATCCCATCCCTGGAATCTTTGTGGAACAGGCACGAGAAGGAGAAGGAAGTTGTGGCTGCTTTCAAAGCCCTTCATATTTTATAGGTGTTCAGGAAATCTTTGGGATCTCTTCAAGGCAAAAATGCCTCAATTGTTTTATTTTGAGCTATGACCATCACATCTTGATTTCCAGCCCACTGAAATTTAAACTGGCTTAAGTTTAACCATTTTTAAATGTTAGAATTGGTTCTACTTGTACCTTTTTTGTTTAATAAATTGACCATTTGCATTTATAGCACTTTAAATCTGGTCCTCTGTTCTTTTTCTTTGAACTAAATAATTCAGAAATTGCATCTTTCAGACCAATCAGCTCCTGACTTGTCACAGCTGGATCATTTTTAAACATATAAACATACAGACATAGCTACAAAACATTAAAAATAAACTTCTGTTTCATCTGATGATTTTAACACAGGCAATATTTCTCTTTCTGAAGTGCAGACAAGGCTTTTGGCCAGAAATAAAGGCAAAAAATAACCCATTGCTAGTAAAAAAGAGAACGAAATTATGCACCAAACCCAGCAGCTGGTTATGACACAATGCTAATTATTGAACTGTTACTCTGTTACCTCTCAGTGAAGTTTCCACATCAAGCCCAAAATGTTGAAGCTTCATCTGGGACAAGAAAATTCCAAACAAGTCCTGGCTGAGCATGCAGACAATCTGGGATTAACCAGGAGCAGTTGGAAAATATATTGGGTAACTAAGGATAATTGAGAGCTGCATGTTTGAGGGGGAAGAGCTTTTAACAGATTAAGGCTGTGAAAATAACAACAAACAGATGGGTTTCTTAGGATGCTTCCATTTCTTTAACTTAGTAAATTATGAATTAAATCAGCATATGAAATGTGATTAGAGCACACAGCAAGGGAATTTGAGTTAAAATCTCCTGGAAAATAGGCTGGGTAAAAGGAAAAAAAAAACCAACCACCTTGTGATGGTGTGGAATTGCTTTATCCCGTTTATTCGGTCTCTTTTTTATGGGAAGCTCCCAATTTAATGTGGGGAGAAGTGATCCCTACCGTGCCCTCCCTCACGGCAAAGGGGCAGGGCCTTGCTTTAAACCCCTCCTGAGGGCCCGAGCCTCCTCTCCCTCTGCTGAATCAGCCTCTTGGACTCACAGCTGGAAGTTTAGGACATTTTTGGGAATATTGAGAAAAATCCCAGTCACCTTGTGATGGCATGGAATTGCTTTATCCCGTTTATTTGGTCTCATTTTTTATGGGAGGCTCCCAATTTAGCACGGGGAGAAGCGATCCCCACCGCACCCTCCCTCACAGCAAAGGGGCTGGGCCTTGCTTTAAACCCGTCCTGAGGGTCCGAGCCTCCCCTCCTCCTGCTGAATCGGCCTCTTGGACTCAGCTGGAAGTTTAGGACATTTTTAGGAATATTGAGAAAAACCCAACCACCTTGTGATGGTGTGGAATTGCTTTATCCCGTTTATTTGGTCTCTTTTTTATGGGGGCTCCCAATTTAATATGGAGAAAAGCGATCCCCACCATGCCCTCCCTCACGGCAAAGGGGCAGGGCCTTGCTTTAAACCCATCCTGAGGGCAGGAACCTCCCCTCCACCTGCTGAATCAGCCTCTTGGACTCAGCTGGAAGTTGCGGATATTTTTGGGAATATTGAGAAAAATCCCAGTCACCTTGTGATGGCATGGAATTGCTTTATCCCGTTTATTTGGTCTCTTTTTTATGGGGGCTCCCAATTTAGCACGGGGAGAAGCGATCCCCACCGCGCCCTCCCTCACGGCAAAGGGGCAGGGCCTTGCTTTAAACCCGTCCTGAGGGCAGGAACCTCCCCTCCACCTGCTGAATCAGCCTTTTGGACTCAGCTGGAACTTTAGGACATTTTTGGGAATATTGAGAAAAACCCCAACCACCTTGTGATGGCGTGGAATTGCTTTATTCGGTCTCTTTTTTATGGGGGCTCCCAATTTAGCATGGGGAGAAGCGATCCCCACCGCGCCCTCCCTCACGGCAAAGGGGCAGGGCCTTGCTTTAAACCCATCCTGAGGGCAGGAACCTCCCCTCCACCTGCTGAATCGGCCTCTTGGACTCACAGCTGGAAGTTTAGGACATTTTTGGGAATATTGAGAAAAATCCCAGTCACCTTGTGATGGCATGGAATTGCTTTATCCCGTTTATTTGGTCTCTTTTTTATGGGAGGCTCCCAATTTAATAAGGGGAGAAGCGATCCCCACCGTACCCTCCCTCACAGGAAAGGGGCTGGGCCTTGCTTTAAACCCCTCCTGAGGGGCAGGAACCTTTCCCCCACCTGCTGAATCGGCCTCTTGGACTCATAGCTGGAAGTTGATGACATTTTTGGGAATATTGAGAAATACTGAGGATATTTTGGGAAGCCTTGCTGGAAGAATCATCATCCAGTATGGGAACGTGGGTCAGGCTGCGGGGGGAACGTTTTCCATGATATTTTTGTCACTTTCAGCATCCAATTCCAGCTTCTGGAACAGAACCTTCCTCTTCCTCAGCTTCTTTCCCCTCTCATTTGGGCACTGCCAGGCTGGGAAATGGTGCCATGCTCTGCTTTCCTACTTTTATTTTTCAAACCAAATGGTAACACTTTGAAGCATTTCTGATCAGGGCACCTCAACTTGTTGTTCCTGCTTAAAAGTGATAATCCCCCCTTAATCCAAACCTCAAGTGCCTGTTTTAATGAAACCTTCAGATGAATATCAAAGAGCTATTTACTCGTATCTAATATTTTAATTAGATTATATTCTCAATTTAACCCATTAAACCCCCTTTGATGAGCTCCATGTTTAGTGTTTAGCCCCAGATGCTGGAGGTAATGAATATTGGACCTTTGATTTAATGAGAACTTCTGCCTTTCCAGCCTGACTCCCTTTGTATCCCCGTTTTTTTTATTTTCTGGGCTATAGAATTCAGTTAATTGAAGAAGTCTCTTATCACCACACATTAAGGAACCTAAATTAGCATCCCTTTTCTGATTAGAAAATGCAAGCAGACATTTTCTCTTTGATCTGAGCACTGAGTTGAAGTAGGCAACAGCCCCCTGAAAATGAGCTGATGGCTGCATTATTTGGCTGCCATGCAGATGTGTCCATGTGGTGCAAAATGCTTAATGTCTTAATTGATCACCTTCCTCCCTCACTGGCATCCTCCTCCCATAAATTAGGGGGATTTCTGGGGGGGGATTGTTTTATTTTTAAAAAAAAACAGTGAATTTTTAGGAAACATTTAAATACTAAACCTGTGCTAAACTTGGGTACGATGCTGCAACTGGAGGAGCACACAATAATTTTTTGTTTTATAAACACTGATGAACATCTCACAAACCATTTAGAAATTCTGTTTGTGCTTTGGGTGTTTTAAATCCCAGAAAAAGGCATTTTTGCACGGAAAGAAAATTATTTGATATACCTCAATACAAATTCAGATTTTCCCTGCACTTCACAGACAGGGTGGCACAGAAAGGGGACCAATGAGCATCCACCTGCTTAAAAGCAAAAGCCAAAATTTAATGGAAGGCAAAATATTTAAATAAGAAATCGGCCTTGAATGTTGAATTAAGTATTGAGGGAGGGGTTGAGTGGGAGCAGAACCTGCCGTGGTCCCGTGGTGTCACTGAGCACAGAGAGGTGTCTGTGTGCACCATCCATGGAAATTCCCAACATTTTCCTGGCAACACCTTTCCAGTGCCATCATTTCTTAACATTTTAGCTTCTGGAAGTGTTGCAGCTGGGATCTCCTTCAGTCCTACCCACAAAGTGCTGCTGCAATATCAGCCCCATTGTGTTTCTTCCAAAAAGAACCAAAGTTGGCTTCCCAGCACCTCACAAAAGCCATGAGCAGGCTGCTGACCCCCAAAAACATAAATGTTTATCAGTTAAAAACATTAAATAAAGGAAAACCTCACAGCCATCATTACAGCTCTAAAAAAAAAAAAAGGTGAGGACTGAAACCAGATGAGGTTTTGCCCAACTCCTGCAGTCACTGAATGCTTCAAACAGCCATGAACGAGCTCTGCTGTCACCAGCCAAGCACCTGATTGTTGTTATCTCCTGCCAGGGATCCTCTCTTTTCCTTGTTGCCCAAACCTAAGTGTTTTCCATGTGAGAAAAAGCAGGAATGTGAGGAAAGGAGCAACTCTGGTGTGAGGAGGAGCTGGAGACACGGAACCCCAGTGATGAGTAAAGGCAGGGAGCTGAAGCAGAACATCCTGGTGGATCAGAAGCGATGCTGAGCCAAAATCCTGGAGCTAAAGGAGCATCTTCGGCTTTGCACAATCCCAAATGAGGAGTGGGGAGCTGCAGGTGGTGCTCAGAGCTGGGTTTGTGTCCTGGGAGCACTCCAGGGTTTGTTCCTGCAGCCACAGCAAAGCCAAGAGGGTGCACACCACCAGGGAATCCCAGTCTAGGGGAGCACCTGGAGTGGTCTCAGGAGTAGCTGAAATGTGGTCAGCTTGCTCTTGGCAGCACAAACCTGCATCATAAAACCTTAAACCCAACTTCTGCCTTGAAAAAAATGCACCCTCACGGGTAGAAAAGCCGCCTGTGGGGTCAGGGCCACACATTTACACCCTCCTGCCTTTCCCAAGCACTGCTGCCCCTGCATTAACGCTGGGAGCAGCTCTCCCCACCCCAGGGCACCTCTGCAATGCAGCCACCAGCGTCTCATCCAAGCTCTAGAAACAAGATAAATCCAAGACCAAAATCAGCCACTTTTTAAGACAAGACCCTCCAAGCAGGAGTTTGCAGTTAATTAATGTGATGCTGTAGAAGAGAGGCAAAGCTCCTCAGCATGGCCCATATCCGCAGAAGCTTCACTTCAGGATATCAGTGATAAAAAAAATGCACTGAATCCATCAGTCAGCAGAGAGAAATGAGGAGAGAAAGATTTAAAAAGGATTTTACATCATGCCCAGGTCGTTGCTAGGCTTGGCCATGGTTATTTACACCTTCCCCACGGGACTGACCCTCCCCACATGTTTAACAGCAAGAAACTGCAAATTATTTGCTCTACAACTGTCCTTACAACCCATAACTGATCTGCTTTTATGGAGCCCTGGCCACAGAATGAAAGAATTGGGGTTGGAACTGTTTTCCTGACACATAAAAGTTCAAAATGTTGAAGGCAAAACACAGGAAAATGCTCAAAATCAAAACAGAAAGCGAAGGTTTAGGGCAGGATTTTACAGAGTGGTTTTTGATTTTCTATAGTGACAACAACCAAAAAACCCATTAACCAATTAGGTGTTAAATTAATCACCGGAAAACAATTTCATTTCAGAAAAATTCACTGAAGAATTTTAATCAAAATCAATCTTCTTGAAAAATAGGAAATCTGCCGATATTTCCTGTTTCCAGCAATTATTTCCTGCAAGCCACTTCCACTCCAGCATTCCCCAAATGAGCACATTAAATATTAAAAAAAAAAGAGAGAGAAAGCAGCTCTAAATCTCTCCCCTACTCCTCAACATTCTTGGGAAGAGCAGGAAAAAGTCAGCTGCTGTCATGGAATAACTCAGGATGCACTAATAAAACCTCATTTCATTTATTCCAAGACAAAAATCTCTGATAGAAGCAAAAAACCACCTGCCCAGCCCTTCCTTTTTGCCGGGACCATCTCCATTCTCCAATAACCTCTTCCCAAAACATTGCTCAGTCTGGAAATTACACTTTTCCACCTCCAGCATTGCTTCCAGCTGGGCAGGAGCTGGCTGGTGACACAGGGAATTTCTCTGGCAGTGACTGTTTCCTTCAGCTGTCTCAGTTTCGGAGTTTTGAGCACCCAACTTTGTGGGATAAGCAGCTTGTTCCCAAATGTTCCTGTTCCCTGCAAGTCTCAGAGCACAGCTGGGATGGGGCCATCCCTGGGCTGGGAACATTCACGCTCTGCCTGTGTTTGTCACTGAGGAATCAGTGGGTGCAGTTTTTTATATGATTTGTAGCTTTAACTGTCAGCCAAGGTGCCTAAAACCGCCCGGAGGTGAAGATGGTGGTGAGGTTTGGTTTATTGATCAGCAGGAATACTTTGGGAAGGGAGTTCATGGAGTGACAGGGGAGACACAGCGGAGATTTGAGGGTTCTTTGAGTCATATTTTTGACCTTTTCTCATAGATCTGGCACCCCAGAGCAGAGCCAGGCCAGCCCCGAGCCGTTCCCCACCCTGGGAGCAGCAGTGGCAGACGTGGTCAAAAAAATGTTATCCCATAAGTATCATGTACAGCTTTTCTCTGATATCATTTTTAATAATTCCCACTCAAACACACGCTCAGGGGAGGCTGACAACGAGCACAGAGCAAAATACTCCGTGGGGGACACAGGAAAAATGTCAAATTTCCAGGTTTTCCAGTTCCCATCACATCCCTGCCCACGGGAGTTGGGAGAAGGGAAGAGCCCCGGAGCTGGGAGCGGCATTTCCAGCCGGCTCTGCTTCAAACCACGCCGAGGTTTCAGGAGCAGAGCGGTTGCTTTGCCTTCCGAATCCTAATTTTTAGGGAGGTGGGTGGCATTTTGTTGGTGGAAATTATTGTCCCGAAAGGATTTTTTTAAAGATAAGCATCTTTTCCGGGATAGATGGATGGGGATTGGGGGTTTTCCTCTACACATAACGCGTGATCTTTATTATTGTACATGTGAAAAACAGAAAGGGAGACTCACAAAAAGGAAGCAAAAATACACATTTCAATCATCTATATTTTATATATTAAACAGGAAAATTAAACGTTTTCCCCCTCCCAAAACGACGTCCCATGATCCAAAACGCCCTGAAAGTGCTAATAACGGCAGACAACCAAATGAAATTCCTGATAAAAACCAAAGAACGAGGAAATAAATTAAATAACCTAACGAGACACCGCCACGCCGCCGTGTTGCTGCTGCAGCGGGGGCTGCCAGGGAATATCTGAGCCAGCACAGCCCCCGCTCCAGGCTTTTACCGGGGAGATTCCCAATCCCACCATCTCCTTCCCGGAGATGCGGAGCCTCCACCGCTCTCCCGGAGCATTTCACAGCCAGCAGCTCAGCCCAAAACCGAAAATAAATTATAAAAAATTGAATTTACCTGGAAATGAACCTCATTTCCCTGGCAGGAAGGTAAAGGCAAAGCGAGCGCGGCCGGGGGCTGCTCCAGCTGAGCGCGACACGGAGCGCAGGGAGAAGGGGGGAGATGCAGGCGGGGGGAACAGGAGCCAAACGCGGGACCCGCTCCGGGGCTGTTTGAGAGGAAAAGGGAATTATCCGGGATCCACACCTGGAAGCCGGGCAGGAATCAGGCTGCCGACACTTCTGCAAGCAGTAGAAAATCCCTTTTTTTCTGGCTGGGAGCGCCGTTTGCTCCGTGCAGCCGGGGCAGGATCGAGTGATGCTCCCCCTTCCCTTCCCCACAGCGGAATGAAATAAACCGGAATTTTTGCCTTACCTGTTTCTTCGGAGGGCTTTCTTTACAGTTCTTTTTATTTATGCACGTCTTGGAAGCTCTGCCCGACCTCCCGCACTGGGGATGGAGACGGCGAGCGTGGAAAGAGCGGCGAGGATTTAGGGATTCGGGGGAAAATGGGTGAAATTCGCCCTGCCTGTCGCTCCCAGGAACCACAACATGCTGCCACGAGTATACATTTATTTTAAACCCGAGGAAAGTTCGGGGAACGAGGAAAAGTCCGACACTTCGGAGGGAAGGGGGAACCTAAAGCAAACTCGGTTTTTCTCTCCCCGCACCAGATTTCCGAGCAAAGCCCAGGCTTGGGGTGATGCTGGGGGGCACCGGCGGCACCGCGGGGTCCCGGCCCCCTCGGGGGCATCGCCACCTTCACGCCGGGGAGGGGAGGGGGCTCCCCCCGCATCCACACCCCCTTCCCGAGCCGTGCCCCTCTTCCCTGTGCGCGTTCCCAAGGCTGGGGAGGCTGGGGCACCCCGCGGGGCCGGGGCAGAGCCAAGGAGAGGCAGGAGAGCCCCGGCTCTCCTAGAGGCGGTGGGGGCCGGCGCAGATGTCCCCCTCCTCCAGGATGTCCACCTCGTCCTCGGGGTCCTGCAGCAGGAAGGGGCCGGGGGGGGCCTTGCGGGGCTCGGCGCCGGCCGGCTCGGGCAGCTCGGGCTCGGGGGAGCTCTGCTCCCGGCTCTCCTCCCCGCCCGCCTGCTTCGGGTCGTCCTGCGTCTTCCGCAGCTGCTTTTTGTGCTTCATGCGGCGGTTCTGGAACCAGGTTTTCACCTGGGGAAGAGGAGGGAAAGGGGGAGAAAGATTGGAAAAAGGAGAGGAAAAATAGTAATAAAAATTAAAGGGAGAAGGATGCTGGATGTGATGGATGTGGGGATGCTGGAGGGGATGCGGAGATGCTGGAAGTGATCCGGGGGATGCTGGATGGATGGGATGTGGGGATGCTGCTCGGGATGTGGGGACGCTGGATGGGATGAGGGGTGGGGACAGGTGCCAGAGCCAGTCCCTGCTGCCCGTACCTGGGTCTCGGAGAGGCTGAGGGCCGTGGCCAGCTCCACCCGCTCGGGCGTGGAGAGGTACCGCTGGATCTCAAACCTCTTCTCCAGGCCGGAGAGCTGCGAGTCGGAGAACACGGTGCGGGCTTTGCGGCGGCGGCAGTGCTTCCCGGGCAGCTCGGCGTGAGCGTGGTGCTGGAAAAGGGCTGGCACCGGCATTCCTGGGGGGACACACGGCGGAGACCCGCGCAGCGGTCGGGCAGAGAGCCGGGACCGGGGGGAACCCCCAGGAATGTCGGAGTTTTCCTGCGGCTGCTCGGGGTGGGCTCTCCCCCTGCCTCTTTTAATTTTTTGTTATTTTTTCGTTTATTTAGTTTTTGAGGTCGATTTATTGGTTTGGGTTTGAGAGTTTTGTTGTGCTGAAAACAGGAGGATTTCCCAAGCGCTTCGCCCCCGCCGAGCCCACCCCGGGAAGGCGAAGGGAGCCCCGGCAGCGCTGCCACCGGAGGGGTCTCGAGGCTGGCGGGGACACCTGAACCCCCCCGGAGACGAAACCACAACGAAATGAGCATGGAAAAAACTGGGGGAGCCCTGGAAAAGGCTGGGAAGGGGGAAGCGGTCCTGCACGGCCCCGCTGATACACGGCTTGGGAAACTTTGGAGGTTTTCTCCTTGCAGAGCAAGGAACGGGCCCGAGGACGGGCAGATCCCCAGGATGCGGGAGAGGAGCGGTGCTGCTGGAGGTGGAAAAGCAAAGCCCGGTTGGGCAACGCGAGGAAAAAGCGACGTTATCGGTCCCAAAATAAAAGTGATAAAAAAAATTAAAATTAAAGGCAAAGAGAGGGAAACCCTCAAGATTTCGGGCACCCGCTAACGAAGTGGCTGCCCCGGGGCGAGGGGCTCCTTCCCCGGGGGTTGCAGCCAGGGTGGTGGCGAGGGATGTAGAAAGATTCCTGGCCGCCCCAGAGCGGCTCTGTCACTCTTGTCCCCACCCCAGTCCCCACCTGGACGCCCCAAACTCGGCAGGAGCTGCCGCACTTACCCGAGGTGGTGAGGAAATAGGGGTGGTGGTGGTGATGCTCCGGCTTGTGCAGGGCGGGGTGCGGGTGAGGCGCCAGCAGGGTCGGGGTGGGCATCAGGGGGTACCCATAGTCCAAGAGGGGCACGCGGGAGGCCAAGGAGCCGGGGAAGTGCTCGGGGGGCACCTCCCGCAGGGGTTTGGGCTTGTGCAGCAGGATGTCCTCGATGAAGAACGAGGTGGGCCTGGCCGTCGAGACGGGGTGCACGGGCGACGTGAAGTTGAGGTTCATGGCGGCTCTGTGCCCCTCGGGCAGCGGGGAAGGGAGGGAGCCGCGCCGAGCTGCGGGAGGACAGAGAGGGGGCGGCCGGCTGCACCCCCGGGCCGCCAGAGAAGAAATGAAAGTAATGATGAAAATAAATAAATACGATTTTTTAAAATCCGCAGTCAAAATAAATAAAGATAATAATTTTTTTTAAAAAAAATCTATCCCCCAGCCAGAAATAACCTGGCGGAGCCGGGGGAGGCGAGGCGGGCGGGTCGGGGATGCGCGGGGCGCTGCGCGCCTTTGAGGCGCGGTGGGAAGGGGGATGCGCGCTGAGCCAATGGCGAGCGGGGGGGGGACGGGCCTGCCGGGCCACCCAAACCACCCTGGGGGCGAGGAGGGGGCGAGGAGCCGCTGCGGAGCCGCTCCGCAGCCGCGCAGCCTCCCCCGCGCACCGCTCCGCACCGAGCGCGGCGCTTGGGGCGTTTTCCCAAACACGGGGGATATCTCCTTTTTTTTCCCTTTTTTCCCCCTTTTTTAAAAAAGATAAAACTTGGGGGCAAATAAACCAGCGGCTCTTTCCCACGCTCCGCTCCCAACCTGTCCCCGCGCACGCAGCTTCGCCCTTCGCGCTCAGGCTCTCATCCCGTCACGGTTTTGTTCCCATCCCTTCCCCGCTCTCTGTTGCGCCAACACTTTTAATTTTGGGTCTTTCCTCTGTTTGTCTTTTTTTTTTTTTTCCCCCCTTCCTCACCCCCCTAATCTGCACCATTCGTTTCCCCGGAGTCAATTTGCTCAAATGAGGGTGATACACCACATCATAGCCGAGATAATTTCGGTTCGCATCTCGGAAAATTGCTCTAATTATTGATGTTAAACTCAGGGAAATTAAAAGAAGGCGCTTCTCCTTCATCTCCTGATTTTAAGCTCTAATTTGTTGAAATCGAGTTGTCATCACAATTCCAATCACTACCGTTAATAGTAAAAGTGTTCTAATAGAGCCAGAATTCGCACAACCCATGCTATTAGATAATTAAGAAAGATGTTAGAAAGACAAGTGCTAATCCTTGGGCACACGGACAGCGTTTCCATCTGATCCAGCAGGTAGAACAAATTAATTACCCGAATCAATTAGTCCTAAAAGTACAGTTCTCAGGGAAGTGCAAGCCATGCCTTCCATATGGATGAGCTGGTAAATGGTAAATAGATGAGGAAAAAGCTTTGAAAGAATAGAAACAGCAACCGTCGGGCTTTAATGAGTGTGCGGCCCGTGAGTTTTCCAGCGGTGCCGGCTCTTCCCCGCCAGCGCCCGGCACAGCCACGGGGGCGGGGGACGGAGGTGGCTCCTTCAGCAGCTGCCAAAATTCGGGAAGAGGGGGGCAGAGAGCTCCCTGTGCCACCAGGAAAAGCCACGGGAGCGTTTTGTGCCCTGTTCCAGCCACACCCACACTTTGTTTTGTGCCGTAGTGCCCGTCCTCACACACTTCAGCAGCGCATATTTCTGTATATTAAATATCTAAGCATTTCTATCTTTATTTCTTGCGTTATATTTGTATTTACATCGTGCGTTATACTCATATATATAATATGTATTTTTATATATATATATATATATTTATACATACAGATCCTTGCCTGCAGAGTACGGATCAGCTACCCCGATGCAGGAAAGCAGGAGGAGCCCCCCAGGACTGGGGGAAAAGCTCTTCTCTCCCTCCTGTCCTCTCCTCTCCCTCTTTTTCTCTAGGAAAAATAAATAAATAAATAAATAGATAAATAAATAAATAGATAAATAAATAGAATGATAGATAGATTAAAAAAATAAATGGATAAAAGCAATAATTCTGTTGCGGTGGCCCCTCCTGAAATGCTCATTAGGAGTTTTTGGCTGAAGGATTTAAAAATCCAACTTTCTCTGATGGAGCCAATGAGTCAATGAATTAAGGGTGATGAAACAGGCCTAATGCCCCCCTGTTAATGAGGAGTGTCTAAGCTGCTTGTGGGGCCATTTCATCAGCTGAGATGGCTCTGCCGGGGGGGGGCTGGGGCTTTACCTGGCACTTGGGGGGGTAAAGGTGGGTATTTAAGGCAGAGCTGGAAGATTAAAGCTGTGTCACTTCAGCCAGGTTGGGTCACAGCGTTAGGACTCGGGCAAGAACATGGACAGGGGCTGGTTTTTGGAGTTCCTCTTAATTTAGGGCACAGAAAAATGAAGCAGAGGAGAAAGAGGCTGTGTGTTGGTGTTAATTTGCAGCAAAACCCGTCCCCAAACTGTGCACTGGCACTTCAGGCACGGCAGCCTCTCCCTGCTGGTGATTTGGGGCAAGAAGCAGAGGGATAAACCCCGTCTGTGGAGAAGGGACAGGAAGGCAACTCCAGAAAGGGGAGACCTCTCCACTGCAGCTCTCACCTCCAGGGATTTTTTTAAAATTTAACATTTCACAGCTTCTTGTGACAGAAATGGGGTGCCAGGTGTGGCTGGCAAAAGACTTTTTGTCCCAAAAGCCTTTTTTTCCTCTGTTTTTCCCCTTTCGTCCCTCTTCTGCAGGACCCTGGGCTGATGGGGAGCCAGGATCGTGGATCTCATCCAGGGACCCCCAAACACTCCCAGCCCTGGCTGTGCCCTCCCCAGGATCAGCCCCTGGATCCTGGATTAGCCCTTTCTCCAGGCTGGACAGACACATGGACACGAGCAGAGGTGTTTCCCTCCACACCCCACTCCTTTTTGCTGCCAAACTCTGGGAGAACAGACCCCGTGGAGGTGGTCCCACAGCAGAAACTGCCCCAAACCTGGGCAGAAGCTGAGCTCCTGCTGGGCTGAGGGGCACATCCAGGAGGGAAAAGCTGAGGGATCAGGATCAGGGCAAGGCAGGGAGAAGCTGCATCTTGGGCTGTTTTACTCACTGGCTGTTTCCCTCCCCGTTTGGGAGGAACCAGAGGGGAGGGCCAGAATTGTCCTTTTTTCCACCCCCCCCGAACACCTTGGGGGACTCTGTAAATCTCAGCCTGGCACCCCAAGCACCTCAGAGCTCATGACTGACACCAAACCACAGCCACACTGCTGTGGAGTTTGTCTCTTGCTCCTCCAGTAAAATAAAAATGATTTCTACAGGCTCCAAGAGCTTTATAAACTTGCTGGAAGTGATGCACCCCTGTTTCTGATTTAATAACCCACGTGCTTTGCTTAGATAAACACCAGCCATCGCCACTTGCACACTTAAGATCATTTGAAGATATCACAGGGAGAATTTTGCCCAGGAAAACAGAAATGTATTTGACTTAAAACCTCGGGGGTCATTCCAAAGGTCAGCGCAGCTGCATTGATGCTGGCAGCTTTATTTCAGCGTGCTGCATTAGGGATAAATTTGGTGTGGTTTAAAAATACAGGCACTTACCTTGCCGTGGCTCTTGAGGAGGTAAGGTAGCTGGGGAGCCCGGCCTTTTCATGCCTTTCAAGACCAATCCACTCCAAAAGGAAGGGTTAAATTAAAAACAGACAGCCTTGATAGGCTCAAAATGGGAGCCTGGCTGCAGCAGAGAGGGCTGAAGAGCCCAGGCTGAGTAGCCACACACATAACATGGAGACAGGGCTTTTGAACACAAAGCTTGGCTTAATGGAGAATGTTCCTTGCATGGTGCTTCAGGCTGAGCCACTTCCCATTCCGGAGCGCCTCTGCCACTGGGGAGAGGCAAAAACACTCCCGGCTCACTCCAGCCCCTCTCCCCATCTTCAGCCTGTCTGCCTGTGCCTAAATCTGCCATTTCTCCACAGGTCTGCAAGCCCAGATTCAGCTGGCACCCAGCTCCTACCGCCCTGTGGAAAATCCAGGAGCAGGATGGATGTGTTGGTGACGAGGGATTTTATCAATTCAGCTCAGCTGAGATGAAGTGGGAACACCTGGAGTACCAGGTTGGACCTGCACTGGAAACTTTGCTGGCATTTCAGCGTTGCCACAGAGAAGCAGGAGCCGAACTCCTCGTGGGTCCCTTCCAGCTTGGGATATTCGGCGATTCTGGGAATATTTAATGCTGGAAAGGCTCTGCTCCGCCCTGGCAGCAGCTCAAGGAGAGCTCAGAGGATGGGTTTGAGGTTGTCTCACGGCTGAGAGAGGGGAAAGGAAGCTTCAAGGAGGAGTTTGCCTCCTAATCAGGGCTGGTGGCAGTGGAAGATCCACCCAGGTTTTCCAAGGAACATAACTCAACCATCCCTTGGCTTCTGCTGCCTCAAAACCCTGTTATTCCCCAGTCTGGCACTGTCCTTCATCTGTGCTGAGAGGAAGAAAGACAGAATGAGAACTAGAGGAGAAATCAGCCTGGTGATTTTATCCCCAGACAATAAACACTCAGGTTAAAAGCCAGCTCTGTGTAATTCTGACAGAATCGCTGAACCTACGCAGGAAAGCACAGCAATTCCAGGGCTAAAGTGCCAGGTGAAAAGCACAGGGAGATGGAAGTGCTGCTGATGGGAGAAGGTTTTGAGACAGGAAGGCACTTTTGAGGCTTCTATCCCACCGAGAACTGCAGGAATCTTGGGGATAAAAAGAGATGTGGCATCACTGACAGGCAAAGTAGAACTGAAAGGGTAAAAAGACTGTAACTTCCTTACACAGCTCCCAAACTCAACTGTCCATGGGTGGGCTCAGCAGTTTCATTCCCAAATCCCGAATTTTATCTCTGCACTGAAAATTTGCCTCATTATCTGACAACCCTGAGCATTTTCTCAAGGCAGACAATGAAAGTGGCAACACTGACAGGTTTGATCCAAACACTTCCCTTAAAACAGTGACACTTACTAATTGAGACCCTTTTAATTACCTCGTATTTGTTTTCAGCTTCAGCAGGGTGATCTGGACATTTCCAAAATACAGTAAGATCTTTCTCTCTTTCTCTCTTTCTCTCTTTCTCTCTTTCTCTCTTTCCCTCTTTATTTCCCTCTTTCCCTTTCTTTCTTTCTTTCTTTCTCTTTCCCTCTCTCTTTTCTCTCTTTTCTCTCTTTTCTCTTTTCTCTCTTTCCTTCTTTCTTTCCCTCTTTCCTTCTTTATTTCCCTCTTTCTTTCTCTCTTTCTCTCTTTTCCTTTCTCTTCAGAATGAGTCAGAAATTGGGAGGGAGGCTCAGAACTTTCCCTGGGACCTGCTTTCAATTATTCTCCTCTTCATTTGGTTCCCTATCAATTCCTCCTCGTGCGCCCAACCCTTGGGCACTGCCGACTCCCTCGGGGCAGAGGTGATTATTTCACCCAGGACCATCTGTACTTTGGGATCTGGGCTAATCCTCTGCTCTCGAAAAAATCCATTCCTGCTGCTGTGGTCCCGCTTTGTTGTTGCCTTTAGCACATTAATGCTCCGTGGTTTGCTTTCATTCCAGCTGTGGAACAATCGGCTGCACAACTCCCCCTTCTGATTCACTCTTTTTGCACTAATGGCTCAGGACCTCCCTTGTTTCCCTGATTTCGTGGTGTATGAGCCATGTACGTCCTCGCTTTTAACCTCTGGGGCGGGATAATCCTCCTTTTCCCTTTCTTGTCCATTCAACCTTTATTTTATTCCCATTGTTTTCCTCCTGTTCTCCGTGGCTTCCCTCTGATTGTTTGCCACACTCTGCAGCTCCATGGAAAACCTCATGTGCCTTTTCCACTCAGAGAAACCCTTGGAATATATAATCCCCAGTCTGGATTAAGTGAGGAGTAACTTACACAAAACCCACCGGAGCACCCAAACCTAAATGACACAAACACTCTGATCCTTTTTCGATCCCACTTTTTTGCTTTCCAGCTTTAAAGTGTCTCGTTTTGAAGCCTTAAAAATACAAAGCTGCACTCCAAGGTCAGAGGGAGCCGTTATGAGCATCCAGCCTGACCCCACAGCTCCTCACAGAGCCAGCTCCTGCGTTAAACACACGGAAAACATCCAACCCGTGCAATAAAAAAACCACTTTTCTAAGCCTTTAAATTATGTTTGATGCACCACAATGAATAAACAGAGGAAATGAGTGTTTATAAGTAGGGGAAGGAGCACATTTATCTCCACGGCTCTGCAAAGCTCTCGTTTCTGGGTTTATATTTTGAGCCTTTCCCTTGAAAATCCGTGCTTATTCGCAAACCCAACGCTCAGCTTTTGTAACCACGGTTCAGCCTTCAGTTAAAAGGTCAATTCTAGTGGAAAGTGGATTTTAGAAATCACTTAAGACAAGCCTCAGTGCACTTGGCTTGGTTTTTCCTGCCAGTTTAAGCCCACAGATTGTTACATCACCTTCTGCACACAAAAGTCACCACTTCCACCTGAGATGTTTGTGTGCCACCTGCACAGGGACACAATTCCTCCTTGAAAGGAATCGTCCTTTATTGCAGGGTAATTAAACCTTGTTTTCTTTCATGTTTGCCCCAAGCAGGTTGCAAAACTAGTTCACAAAAAATAAACTAAGTAAGTAAATAAATAAATAAACAAACAAATAAAAATCCCCTTTTTGATGATCAAAGGGAGAGATTGGTTCCATTACTTGCATTAGGCAGAGTTGGCTGTGCTGTGGCCTTCAGAATAAAGGCAGAAATGTACTTTAGAAAGATCTGAGTAACACACTTTACTCGAAACATTTCTGTATTATGTGGCTTCTTGACTGTTTCAGCTTCCTCTGTATCTGTGCACTTTATTTTAAGCACTCCAGAAGTGGATGACAGGTCTGGGGGGAAAAAGGGGAAAAAAAAGACCAGAGAGAGAGAATCAAGTCAGCATCTCACAAATGCATCTTCAAATAATGCTTTAAAAGTGGAAATTGCATTTTGAAATGGCATTTTGTCCATTGCCAAGGTATTCAAAGCAAAGGGGTGATGTCTAATGTTCCAAACACTTCCTCACGTTGGTCAATATTTATTTTAAAGGGAAATATTAAAATGTTTTAGGTCATCTAAAAGAAGGAGTGATGCAGGTGGATTCCTCATAAATTAATGAGATAATATTTACATGATTTTTCAAACCCATTCTCTTTAATTCTGCAATATTTGATTCAGCTATTCCTGATATTTGATTTTAATATGATTTCCTGCTCAAAAAAAAATGTGGGGCTTGTACATCCCTCCCTAAATCTCCTCTTTCCAGGAGCCAGTTTCAGTCAAATTAATTGGATAATTAGCAGTCTCAAATACACATTTTCCACAAATATTCCTAATGGAAGTGGCTGGATAGAAGGCTGGAAATCTCTGAAAATCACTGCAGTGAGTTTGGAATTTCCTTTTAGAACTGGAGAAATGTGATGGAAAATCACACAGACCTAAAAACCTGCTGGTCTCTTCCTGATGGGAGGAAATTTTGGATTTTTAGGTCTTGACTGAACCTCCATCCATCTGGTATTTTTAATAATGGGGCTTCCCAGTTCATAAATGTGTTTTCTGCTCTTCAAAGTCAATGTTGAAGATGCTCAGTGCAATGTAATCACCACGTTCAGCAATGCAAAAAAAGGGGTTTCTGCCCAAATTTTGTTTTCTTTTGACTTTGGAGGGACCCAGGCTTGGCCTTCAGGAGCCTTTGCAAAAGAGTTTGGTTATTGGAAAGCAACGTGGAAAATTAAACCTACAAGCCAAGGGCCTTAAGCTTGGAGGCAGGAAAACAGCAAAAAACAAGGCAATCAACAAATCACAGAAAATGTTCTCCAAAATGTTGAGGGATTTTAGGATTTCAGCAGCTTGTGCACCTTTCTCTCAGGCTCCCAAACAAAAGCTGTGTGTGTGTGAATTTCTGCCCGAGCGAGATCAGTCCTTGAGGCCCCAAATACCTACCAAAAAAAAAGAGAATTTTCCAGGGTTTATCCTCCGGCAAGCGCAATTTCACTCCCAACACACATTAAATTCATTTAGCCTAGTGCATTTTTAATAGACATTATTCATCTATTACCTTAATGAGCCTGTGGTGAAAGCATATTGCCTCCCAATTTTCACAAAAGCAGTCGAACACTGCTGCAGCTTTTCGCCCTTTTGCCTTGCAAGGCAGCAGCACGGAGGGGGGAAGGAAAAAAAGCCATAGAGACAGATAAGGTTTTTATTCTGTGTCACAACACTACATTAAGAATAAAACCTTCCACTTAAACACTTAAATGAAAACATCGAGAAACTAATTTACCATTTGTAACCACATGATTTAAGTAGGAGCAGCTTTAATTTTCTTCCCATTTTCCTCATATTCAATGTGAGCCCACATTAGATTTCACTGGCTCAAATCACAACACTTAAAGCCACTTTCATTTTCTTTTTGATTAAATAATTGAAATTCCTGTCACTGCCTGCACTTTACTAGCACACAAATTTTCTGTGTAAAGATAAATACTCTTTTTTCTCCCTTCGTTGGCTGGAGGCTTTTTCTTTTTTTGGCTTTTTTTTTCTTTTCCCCCTCCCAGTTTAATCTTAAAAGCAGGCAAGGTTTAGTTTATTGATGGTTCCATAAAATGGATCAGTACTCCATTCACCTATTTCGTGGAATTATACCGCTCCCATTAAGTGATTGTTTGGAGAAATTATGGAAAGCCATCTTCTCTAATTTAGCTGTCATCGCTGGGAGGTTATTGCCATCCAATCCTAAAAGGACAGGAAGCCTGGTTCCTTCTCTGCTGCTCCCTCTGCCATCCATTAATGCCCCAAGCCTTGAGTTTTATTTAAGCATTTCTTTCAATCAGGGTAACAAGTTTTATTAATGCTCCCTAATAAGTTACTCCCACCGAATCCAAGCCTCTCTCCAGCTCCGGGAATGGCAGTGCTGGGATCAGAGGGGAGGCTGGAAGGGCTTGGGAAAGGGAATTTCACAAATTCTGGGCTTCATGAAGGTTTCTGGATTGGACTGGGGAGCAAAAAACCCTGCATGGGTCTGCTGGAGGATGGATTAATTCTGATTAACAGCATTTAGATTTGCATACATTGGTGTCTCTGGGCTTCAGTTCCTTATATGTAAAGAAGAAATAAATATATTTCTATATATTATACATAGAGAGATAGATAATCGATAGATCGATAGGTAATAGATAATAGACAGATAATAGCCAGACAGAAATCGAGATTTAAATACATCACAGGTGCTCTCTGCTTTCCACCATCAGCCTCACAATTTAACTCAACTCTTTTTCCTCTGAGACGACACAAAATAATTGGTGCTGCCAGAAGCCTGAAGCAAAAAGGCCTTCAGGAGGTGTTCAAGTGAATTTAGAGGCTCGGGAGTTCCTTCTGCTGTTTAACTGAGAAAGGTTCCAACACACCCTGCACTTCCCACCCGGGAAGGGATGGGTCTGACAGCCCAGCTCTGAATTTCCCTCCTCTCCTGGCCCAAAATCCCAGGATTTTGAGCTGCTCTAGGCCAGCAATGCCACCCTAATCTGGAGTTCCTTTCCTCAGCACGCAGCAACACTCTCCTATTTCCTCACAAGGAAACGTCAGGGGATTTTCGCAATTCCCACAGAGCTGCTGACCTCACCCCCTCACCCAAGCACTGAGGGCTCTGAAGTTTGTGCAGCGTTCTTTGAGAAGAATTTGTGAGCTTCAGAAGGAGCTTCCAGGTTTTCCAGTGAGATCCTGTCTGATTAAGTTTGCCTTAATCACCCTCAGGAAAAGCAATAAAGGCAACTTTAATTTTCACGTAACACACGAGTCCATCCCACACGATGTAGAAGCCTTCCTGCCAGCGTTGACTGTGCATTGTCTGATGCAAAAAATACACATTTACAAACAAAGCCAAACTTCCAGAGGCAAATTAGCCCCACCTAAGTCAGGCCTAGAAGTCAGGGACCTTGCTGCCAATGAGGCAACGCACCAGGTCAGCCCCAGCTTTTAATGCTGAAAGGAGCACCAAGAAACAGAAGAAAATCATCTTTTCATGAGTGCCCCATCCCTTCCCCTCTAACTATTCACCCAGAGGACATTGTTAACATATAATAACTGGGCATGTCAGGATTAATTAAGCAACTCCTAATAAGGCAGATGCTGCTTTTGTGAGGCCGAAATGTGGGTGCAGGCACAGCCCAGCCCGGGCAGATATGATGCTAATTGAATCCTTGCTGGCAATTTTTCACCCCTAAATGCACAAGAAAGAGAGGGATCTTGGAGGCTCATCTGCTCAGCTCGGGCACGGGGAAAGGTTTTCAAGCCCAGTAAATGAGCAGCCTAATCCACGGGGATGTGCAGCAGGAGGGGCTCCCTGAAAAAAAAGCAACGCTCCCCCCCCAAAAAAAACCCCGAGATGTTGAATATGGGTTGTGCCCTGTTGCCACCACACCAGCAGGGATCAGGGACTTGGTTATTCTGTTGAACTTTAAGGAAAATCAGCATTTCTGCAAGTTTATTCCTTGGCCAGAGGCTGGAGATCCCTTGGGAGGCAGCGGGAGGGTTTTCCAGGCTCCAGCAGCCCCTGGCAGGTTCAAGGAGGCTCTGACTGCACAAAGATTTCAAATATCAACAGCAGAAAGACTTAATCAGACCCTGGGCACCTGAATTAAAAGCTGCTCCTCTCCCTGGCAAACCCACACCTGGAACCTGCCTCTCAAACTCGCCAATTCTCTCCCTCTTTCCTTTGTAAGGACGCTGGGAAGAGCAAAGCTCAGCTCCAAGCCCTGGTGTTTAAACCCACCCAGGTGTTCCTGAAACAGCCTCTGGCCACTGAGCAGCTGGAGGTAGCAAAAAGCAGGAAATTTGGGGTGCTTTGGGACCAAAAAGCAGGAAATTTGGGGTGCTTGGGCACCCCAGGCTCTCCTTGACAGTGCCCAGCACCCCCTCTCAAAAAACTCCAGAAAATCAAAGTTTGCAAATTTCAATTTGCAAATTAAACCTCGACAAAGTGAAGGTGAGGACTCCCAGATTTCTCCATGGACTGACACCTAAATTTCAGGGTTAAACCTGCTGGGTATTTATTTTTTGGCTGACAGCCTCACTTTTTCCCACTCCTGGCACAAAAGAGGTGATTTCTCCACCCCACAGTTATCAACGAATAATTAAATCTCTTCTAGTACCCCTGTGCTGAGAATGCCTTTTAAATGAAAATATTTTCCATTCGATTTTTGTTAGCTGCTCAATGAAAATTGGGAAAAATAGGCTAATTACAGCTCTCCTAATTAAGCTCCTACAATGAATCCATAATTATGCCCATATTTATCACCTTGGTGCCGGACACTTTAACCTGTTGTGGTTTGTGATTAGTCAGGGGCTGTAAGGTTCTCTCTCTTGGTCTGGGTAGAATTTGAATTTAAAGTGTGGAAACAAACTCTGTGCTCATGAAACTGTAATTGGGGTAATTTAGGAGGGGTTTTGGTGATTTAGGAGGGGTTTTTCTCAGCAGCAAGCCCAGGTCAGAGAGCTGGGCTGGGTTTAAGCACACTTAAAATGCATTTCATTAAAGAGAAATTGTGGTGTCGCTGCTGAGCAGCACAAAAAATGGCCTTTTTTTCCCCAAAAAATGTTGGAGAAAGGCTGAAATGCAGGCAGAGCAGGCTGCAGGAGATGCCAGCCCCTGTTTTTGGAGGGAAGCTGTGGCTCTGCTTTATTTTTGTGGGCTGGGGAAGAGGCACAAAGTGCAGGAGCTCACGGAGCTGCATGGAAGCGCTTCCCTTCTGCTTTAATGGAGACACAAATGGGTTACAAGGGAAAAATCCTCTCCTGGGCTGGTATTTGCTCAATTCTATCCATGCTGACTGCCAGGGAGAAAAATCTCTTTCTGTTTGGTGCCTGAAGGACTGACAAATCCGGAGAAGCTTTCCTGGGAAAAGCCCAGTTGCCAGCAGCTCCCTGGAGGCAGCAAGTGGAGATCCCTCTGCAGAGACCCTTCCCTCCCTGGGCCCTGCCTCTGCAGGAAACCTGAGGGGTCAAAGGTGTAAAAACTGCAGAAAAAGGGGTTTTTGCTGCTAAAATGTTCACGTTCCACAAGCTCTGAGAGTTGGGGTTACAGGAATGATTTGATTTCTCGAAGCACTGCAAGAATTCCATGCTCCTGGGGTGAATTCTTTCCTCAAGAGAAGAGAAAGGAAAATGGAGCTGCCTTTCCCCAAAGGAAACTTCCCAGACTAAAATCCTCCCTTGCCTCCTCCCAACACCCAACAAGCTGGGCTTTGATTTCTGGATCCTTTATGACCCTTTTCTTGCTGACAAAAATGAAATTAAATCTGCTCAGCGAGAGAGCCAGAGGGGTCAAATAAATTGGTTTTATACAGCAAACTCACCTCAGTGAAATTGTGGGGATCATCAGTGTTTGAGGACAAATCACGGAATATCCTGGGTTGGAAGGCACCCACAGGGCTCAGCAAAGTCCAGCACCAGCCCCAAAGTTCTAAATAAGCCCCACAGCCAAAGCCAGAGATTGAGGAGGACCCAATCAGTGCCACAAGGTTCATTAACTGTGAAGAAGTTCATGGTAGGAGATAAAAATTAAAGAAAACCGAGGAGGGGGTGATCTTTGCACTAAACCTTTATGAAATGCTGTGAAATTTGTTAAATCCTGGCATTTTCCTGCTCTGAAACGAGGGGCACCCAGCACTGCCCCCACTGACGAGGCCATTCAGAGCTGATTTATTTCTTGAGGCTACAGAGACCGCAAAATCAAGCCATTACAACCTTTTAAAAGCTTTCTTGCCACAAACTAAAAATATCCCTCGCTGACAGATGCAAGCTGTCAATAAGGAATTTAAGAACTCAGTATGGAGAGTGGAAAGAGTGCAAAGTCTTGATAAACATCTCAAATTGGGTCTTACTCAGTGGGAAACAAGTAGTTTATAGTGGTAATTGTAAAGGGCATTTTACATGGAATCAATTAAATGAAAATCTTTTAAACCCTTTTTAAAAAGAGACCTTTTTAAGTTAACAGGTGATTTTAATTGGAACCATGGGACTTGCAGCCCGGGAGGTGGGTTGGGGTTTTTTTTTTGTTGAGGAGGGCTTTTTTTTTTTTTGGAAGCATTCAATATAGGGGAAAATCGATACACTTCCATCAGCATCTGAACTCCCAGAGCCTTGCAAGTTGAGGAGTGAAGCTGAGCAAGAATTACAGTTTGCTCTGGTTTGTGAGGCTTTTCCTAGCAATTAAATGTCTCCATCGCAGCTCCTTCGTGGTGAAAGGTGCAGGAAAACTTATCAAAGATAATTATTTTTAGTCAGAATCCTCTGCCATAACCTACTGTAAAACTTCTTCAGAAATATTTTACCCTTAAAGAAGGTGTCAAACATCCCAGCTGAGAAGCAGTAATTACACGTGAGCAGAATTTTACTTATAAATTCCTTTTCTTACTTTTTCACAACCCCAAAGATTCTCTGCACAATTACCTGGAGCAGGCAATGAGGGACAAATTCCACGAGCACAAAACCCTTCCCTCAAAGGAAATGATATTTTGGCCATTGTCTCTTTGAGCTGCTGAATTCCTTCTCTTCCCAAAGCTCTGCAATCCACCAAATCCAGCTCTCTCTGCCCTGCAAGGTGTGGTTCAGGAGCAGCAGCTGCCCACCTGGGAGGAGGGGAGGGAAAAGCAGGGGCAGGAATAACACACAGGCCCCAGGTAAAGGCTTGGAGCTGCTTTCCCTACAGAATTCCAGAGGCAGAGATTTACTGTGTTAACCTGTGCATCCTTAATTCCCCAAAAAATCAACTTCAGCCTTTGTGTCTGAGCTCCTGAAAGTCCCAGGGAAAAGCCTGGTGTATCTCATCCCAGCAGCTGAGCTCCAGGGGGTGGAAGAGGCAGAAAATCACACAACCTGCGTTTGCTTCCCAGCTTTGGGTGGGGAAAAAACCCCTCAAAGGAGCACTGAGAAGTTCCCCAGGGGGTACAGAGAGGGAGAGAACAAGGACAGCCTCGTGGGTCCGGCCACCATCGCACAGCAGCTCCTGCATTCCACTGGGATCCTGGCGCGTCCCTTAGGGCAAGCCTGGAGTGACATCCGGATGTTATCTCCAGCAAATACAAATGTACGAGCCTCCGAAGGAAGCCTTGGAGCCTCCTGGGAGTGGAAAAAGAGCCCGGAGCGATGGGGTGGCTGATGTTAGGAGGAGTCCGAGGAGGCACAGCAGGAAGGGATGATCCCGGCATCTTCCCTGCGCTTCCAGCCCTTCCCTCCCCCTGAACCGCAGCATTAAGAGGCCAGCGAGGTTATTTATTTTATGGCAGTGTTTGAGACATGGGAAACATGGCAACATCCCCCCCAGAACCAAAACACTGCCCTGGAAGTGTCCGAGGCCGGGTTGGACGGGGCTTGGAGCACCCCGGGATAGTGGAAATCCGCGGCAGGAGGTGGAGTGGGATGAGCTTTAACTCCCTTCCAACCCGAACCATCCCATAATTTCCTATCGGCTGCCAGGCATGGTTTGGAGCCCTCCTGCCCTTCCCTGACCCCGCAGTGACTCCTGGCCTCATTCCCAAACCCGGGGGTGACCGCCTGGCTCCCAAAATCGCAGCAGGGCAGGAGGGGAAACTGAGGCACAGCCAGCGTGGGGGAGAGGGGGGAAGGCAGCAGCCACCCAGTCCCGCATTCCCGGCGCCGAATTCCCAACCCCGCATTCCCAGCCCCGCATTCCCAGGGCCGCATTCCCAGCGCTGCATTCCCAACCCCTCACTCCCAACCCCGCATTCCCAGCCCCTCATTCCCAACCTCTCATTCCCAACCCCACATTCCCAACCCCGCATTCCCAACCCCGCATTCCCAGCCCCTCACTCCCAACCCCTCATCCCCAACCCCTCGCTCCCAACCCCTCACTCCCAACCCCTCACTCCCAACCCCGCATTCCCATTCCCGCATTCCCAGGGCCGCATTCCCAACCCCTCATTCCCAACCCCTCATTCCCAACCCCACATTCCCAACCCTTCATTCCCAGCCCCTCACTCCCAGCCCAGCATTCCCAACCCCTCATTCCCAACCCCTCATTCCCAACCCCTCATTCCCATTCCCGCATTCCCAGCCCCTCACTCCCAACCCCTCATTCCCAACCCCTCACTCCCAACCCCTCATTCCCATTCCCGCATTCCCATTCCCGCATTCCCAACCCCTCATTCCCAACCCCTCACTCCCAACCCCGCATTCCCATTCCCGCATTCCCATTCCCGCATTCCCAGCCCCTCACTCCCAACCCCTCACTCCCAGCCCCTCATTCCCATTCCCGCATTCCCATTCCCGCATTCCCAGCCCCTCACTCCCAACCCCTCGCTCCCAGCCCCTCATTCCCATTCCCGCATTCCCAGCCCCTCATTCCCATTCCCTCATTCCCATTCCCGCATTCCCAACCCCTCACTCCCATTCCCTCATTCCCATTCCCGCATTCCCATTCCCGCATTCCCAACCCCTCATTCCCATTCCCGCATTCCCATTCCCGCATTCCCAGGCCGCTCCCGCCCTCCCTCCATGGGTTGCTGCGCTCCTGCCGTGCCCGCAGGGATTAGCGGAGTGCGAAGTTCTGGAGCGGGGGATCCGGGCCCCGGCCCCGCCCGGGCTCTGCGCAGCCCCGGTCCGAGGGGTGAGCGTTCCGCAGGTTTTTTTTCCCTGCCTGCGACAATCTGCACAAATAGGCTTTTAAATTAAGCAGTGATTTGGAATATAAGTGAGTGCATTTAAGCTGCTAAGAGATGGAAAGATCCTAATGGCTGAAATATTTGTCATATCACAAATAAACTGGCTGGATCGGGAGCCTCTAATATAACTAATTTTTACCAAATCCTTCACTGCTCTGTGAGAGAAAATGAGGTCAGCACAGGTTGAGGCAACAGCAAATGAGCAGCTGCCAGGAGGCAGCACAGAATACTGATAAAGGACTCTGCAGGAACGGCACCGCCTGCCCACAAAAACAGGAATCACTTTGTTCACATTAAGATATAGCTTTTTCCAGAGCATCCAGGCTTTTAATGGAAAGGTGCCAACGAATACAGGTTTCCAATGGATCTGGAATATAAATGCATTCCAAGGCTCCCCAGACCTGGGCTCATCCAGTTTTTGTCCATCTGTGTGATTTGGGGTGTGAGAGAGGGCAGGAGGGTGCCCTGGGGCAGCTGATGAGAGGCCCTGGGATTCCCACAGTTCCTCTGGGACTTTCCAGTTCCAGGAATCAAACCCCGACTTAATGTGCCACTCACAAGGAGGAAAAGTGAAATGAAGAGGAATTCAGAGGACTTGGCCCACTTTAACAGAAAAAACCAAGCCCAAAGCCCACAAAGATTGTGCCTGGAGCAACTCTTGCACATCTAGAGGGTGACGAACCAAGAGGAGCCCCCCAAAATCCCCCGATTTGTGCCAGTACAAGGTGCTCGTGTGGAGAACAGCACACCTTGGGAAGAGGGAAAAGCTCCTGGCCAGGCTGCAGCAGCAGCCGGTGTTTTCCTGCCGTGCTCTAAAGGCTGCCTCAAACACTTGGGACCAACTGGGATGCAGCCATGGTCTGGTTCTACGGGAAAAACAACAGAATTGGTTTTATTCTGATGCCTTAGGTTTTAACTTTTATATTTTTCAAATCCTGCACTGCCCAGTGTGTAACTCTGGAGTTTCTTGTATCCTGTTAATTTCTGCTGTCTCTGCTGGGCAGACACAACAAAGCCTCTCCGGGCCTGCTCTCCAAGGACACCCACACAGTCCTAGGCCCAAAAAGTATAAACCAAAGAGCCTCTAAGGGGGGCAAGCTGAGGGGAAATTACATCATTAAACTGAAGCTTTAATTGGAGAATTAACCCTGATATGCAAATTAACCAAAGCTATAAAAGTGTGAAGAACTCGTGGCCTGTCATCCACCTTGGGGTCCATTTTGAGAGCAGCCTCTGGCTCCCCAGGGGTACCTTTGAAGGCCTTTCCAATAAATATCGACCTTTATTCCCTTATTCTGTCTGGTCTCTGTGTCTAGGAGGCCTCTTCAGGCATCAATTCTCATAAAGGAGTTGAGAACACTTTGGAAGGGGAATTTTCTCCCTCCTCCACAGGCGTGAACATCCTGTCTTAGAATAAGAGGAGGATTTTGGTCATAATTGGCCCTTTTCATCCCTAAACCCCAAATGAGCGAGAAAAAAGCAACTCCATTGGTCAAATGGGAAACTGAGGCACGGAATGGATTCCAAAAGAATCACAGAATATCCTGAGATTGAAGGGACCCACAGGGATCATCGAGTCCAACCCCTGGCCCTGCCACAGACACCCCAACAATCTCACAGTGTCCAAACGCTCCTGGAGCTCTGGCAGCCTCGGGGCCATCCCCTGGGGAGCCTGGGCAGTGCCCAGCACCCTCTGGGGGAAGAGCCTTTCCCTAAAACCCAGCCTAACCCTCCCCTGACTCAGCTCCGCTCCGTGCCTGCAGGTCCTGGTGTGAGGAAAGAGACAGAGCATCTCCTCCATCGTGACCCCACCGTGGCAAAAACAGCTCAGAGAGGGGACCAGGGCACCCTGTTCTTATTTGGGATGAATTTTAATGCAGGATCACTCAGATACACCCCCAAATCCCTGTGCCACGTGAGAGGGGCTCTCCTGGGATCAGTCCACAGGGAGGGGCACAGTGAGCACTTGGGAGCAGCAGCCAATTTAAGCAAAAGAAGCTCGACATGGATTAGCAATTGCAACAATTCCTAAATGGAACAGGAGAGGGGTTCATATTTGATAACCATTAAACGGTTTAATGAAATAATTATAACCCAGACTCCAGAGCCTGGCCACGATCGATACCTATGAGCTCTGAGCAACAGCCTGACCCAAGTCCTGCCGCCCTCCCAGCGCTCCCCAGCAGGCAGAGTGGGGCCTATAAATGTGATTGACACTAAAGTTGCATTAAAACACCCCCATCAAGGGCAGTAATAGATTAAAGGCCGCTGTGGCACTGCAGTGGGCTGGTCAATACCCTTTATTTCCTGCATCAGCCCCAATTTTGCCACCCTCCCTCGCACTATTAGTGGGAGTCGATGCGCTGTCGATGCCTGGTGCTGGCAGAGGCTGCATTAATGCAGGCTCACAAAAGCAGGGAGCGTGGCATTATCACTTCACTCACTTTCAAATTACAGCCTAATGCTGTCTGCAGGCAGCTTGTGACACGTTAACACTCTGTGTGCTTTGCTGGGGCCGGGCTAAATATTTCGTGTGTAAAGATTGCGGGGAGATTTGATGACTGAAATAAGTCCTGCTGCCCAGGGGGAAATCATTCCCAGGAAGAGAGGTAGGCATTGGTGGAAAATCAGCAGGACAGGGATGATGATGATGATGAGGGAGAGGGGAAGAAGAGCAAGGAGGAGGAGGGTGTGTGCTGACTAAAGGCAGTGGTGTGAATAAATCCACGCCTTGCCCCCACGTTCCAGGCTTAGGTGTCCTGCTGGTGCTTTTAAATGTTGGATAATCCCCCAAGACACACGAAACGTGTGTGGATGTGCCCAGAAAAATGCTCTATTTCAGTTATTTTCTGCTGTGGCTCATAAACCAGCCCATCACCAGCACACCCTTCTCCACAGGTTGTGTCATCCCTCAGATCCCAGCCTCACTTCCCAGACACTCCAAAGGCTCTGGACAGCCCTGGCTGGCAGGGAAAGCCTTGATTCACTGCTGGCTTGGCTCAAAGGCACAAACCCATTAATCCTGGCTTTTCCCAGGCCCCAGGACCTGTGCACTGACTGCTCCTGCAGGAAACGCTCCCGGCTTTCAGCTGGAACAAAAAATCCCGGAGTCAATCGGGTGATGGAAAAACAGGGACTTGAGGAGGGACAGGAGAGCGGCTCCGAGGCTCAGCAGTGGCTGCTGCGCTCCTGCCTCAGCTGCATTTTGCCTTTAAATCCCTCCTAAAATGAAAATGTCCAACCACAGCCTCCATCCATGCCTTTCCTTACACCCAGCTCTCACCTTTCCTGAGGGGTTTTTATTCCTTTTTTTTATCTAAATTCATTTCTGAGGACTGTTTGGAAGAGTCAACAGCACCTTTGCACTTGCTGGGGGTTAAGGACTTGCCTCTTCTCCAAAGTAGGAAAAAAGAGCACAGCTTGGTTAATTGTCCTCAAGGCCACTGCAGATTATTTATAAACCTGGGTTTACTCACCAAACACCAACTGTTCTACCCCATAAACTGTTTTTCTTCAAGAGACTGCAAAAGCTTCTCCTTTTCTTTTGCAACCGCACAAGGGGCCTCTCTGCCATTCCGTGGTCAGGTGCTGCTATCTGGTGGCCCAGCACCAGCAGTGCCAGCAGGATCCCCAGACTAAAATCTATTTAAACTCTGCTACTTTCCCTCCATTTTGTGTGATTAATTAATGTTTTGGTGATTCCCTAATTGTTAGGGAATTCTAATAGCTGGCAATGCCCTGCCAGTCTGTCCTAAGCCAAGGGCACCTGGTTTGGGCTGGGACAGGTGAATTTCTGCACAGAGGTTTGCCCAGGGTTGTTCGGGGTTTGGGATAAAAGAGGGATGAGCACTCAGGGATCTTTTTGACCCCAACTCAGCCCAGGGATGCCCCAGACCACAGAAGGGGGGCATGGTCAGTGTATGGAGCTGGGGAAAGAGAAGAGGAGACAGGAATTTTGGTGATGGATCCCAGCTTTCCCTGCAGGAAGAATTCCAGAGTTGCTTTGCTTTTAGTTTTCATTTTACCCAATTAATTCACTTTATGTCAACGCACAGTGCTCAGGTACCAATAGAGCTCTGGCACAACCTAAAAAATGTGAAGGCATTTGGGAATTGAGGGATCAGGGTTGGCCCTCATGGAGGGGAGGATTTCTGCTGGGATCCTGGAGCAGGATTCATGGGAAAGGCTCAAGGGGAAACATTCCTTTGGAGGGGGGTGATCCCCACACTGGTCATTTGAGTGTCTCAAACCTGAAATAGTTCCTGGAGCCTCTGTCCCAACTTCCTTGCACCTGGCACTGCTCTAGGAATTTTGACAGACTGTAGCTGCAATTCAATGAATTGCAACTCCACTGGTACTACAGAAATAGATATTTATACATAGAGCAGCGTATTCAGAAAATGCTCCATGACATTGCCAATTATTGCTGAAAAGGCCACCCAGAGCCACCTCCCCAGCCACCAAATTCCCCAAATCCAGTCACCACTGACCTTTCTTGCAAGCTGAGATGCTTCAGCTAGTAATTCCTTCAAGACCAAGTAATTATCCAGGATTTTATACCTGGAAGATGCAAGTTGTAAGTTGGACTTGATATCAAAGGTCTTTTCCAACCTAATTAATTCTGAGATTTCCTGCCACAGGTCAGTACTAACCAGCTAAGAGTTCTCCCAAAATCCATCCAGACCCTAAAAGCTAAAGCAGCACCTGGTTCCAAACCCCATTTTCCACTGCAGTGCCCACCTGAATCATGTTTAGTGAAGCACTAATTACCTGGATTTAGGTTATTTTCCCTTTATTTCCACTGGTCAGCTGGCACAAACAAGTGAAGGCAGAGACAGTGTGATGCCCATTAAATAGTTTTTATTCTTTAGGACATGAATTGCATTTCCACTCATTTACAGTACTGTAAAGTGCAACGGTATCATCTCCCACCTGTGCACATTTTCAAGTATTTAAAATGCCCAGAAAATGTTTTGTTTCATTTTAATTCTTTTTTTCTTTCTTTCTTTACAGCAGCTCAGTTATGGAGTTTTTTTATCTGGCAAGATAAACCCAGATGTGCCTACAGGTTTGGGTCCTTCACTCCAACCCCCACCCGGGGGTCTCCTCCAACACTAACTGCTAGTGGAATGCATTTCCCAGGGTCCTTAGTCCACCTCCTCGATGGTTGGGCCAGAGGAGGCTCCCCCGGATGGAGGAGCTCCACCCCCAGGGAATCCTCCGGGCATCCCACCGGGCATCCCTCCTGCGCTCTGGTACAGCTTGGTGATGATGGGGTTGCAAACCTTCTCCAGCTCCTTCTGCTGGTGCTCAAACTCCTCCTTCTCGGCCGTCTGCAAGAGAAAAGAAGAGCTCAGGTGCTGCTGCTGGCCCTGGTGGACACACCCCAGCACAGAACCAGCACTACCCGGATTATGCATTCCAAGGATCTGGGCTGGTTTAGCCCCACCAAGCCAGACTTGCTTTAGAGGCAAGATAATTCTGCTTGGTTTAGCACCTCACATTGCTCCTGGAGCAGCAGGACCTTCTCTAACACATTCCTGGAAGAAATCCAGCCAGGAACAGGAGGGACTGGAAACTATTTGTGCTCCTAAGCTGTGGTCGCTCAGACATCCAAGGAAGGTACTTGGACCAACACCAGTCTTTCGACTTCTGGTGGAAACTACGAATGGCTTTGGAATCACTTTCATCACAGCAACCAGGACTTCTCCTCCATCCTGACCTTCCCTTGTAGCCCAGTGAGACACCGGGAACTCAACATGGAATCTGACATACCTGGTTCTTGTCCAGCCAGTTGATGATCTCATTGCATTTGTCCAGGATTTTCTGCTTGTCCTCATCAGAGATCTTGCCTTGGAGCTTCTCATCTTCCACAGTGGCTTTCATGTTGAAGGCGTAGGACTCCAGGGAGTTCTTGGAGGACACCTTATCCCGCTGCTTTTCATCCTCTGCCTTGTACTTCTCTGCCTCCTGCACCATCCTCTCGATGTCCTCCTTGCTCAGCCGGCCTGGAAAGAACATAAACTTGAGTTTGGACTCAGTTCTTTTTGGGGAAGGATCACAAATCCCCCAAAATTACACTGCAGGTTTTGGGGGGACAGAGGAGCCCCAGAATGTGCCTTCCTAGGAATTACTGCACTAAAAAATGAATGCCCACAGATACAAATCCATGTGGAAGTGCCCACAACAGCCAAATTCAGATTACAACAGGAGGCAGAGCTTGACAAGGCCATTTTTAAGCCCTGTGCAGTGTCCCACTCTCAGGACAGTGGATCCTTACCCTTGTCATTTGTGATGGTGATTTTGTTCTCCTTGCCAGTGCTCTTATCTACAGCAGACACGTTCAGAATGCCGTTGGCATCGATATCGAAGGTGACTTCGATCTGAGGGACCCCTCTGGGAGCAGGGGGAATGCCAGTCAGCTCAAACTTGCCCAGCAAGTTGTTGTCCTTAGTCATAGCACGTTCTCCTTCGTACACCTACCGAGAGAAACCATCAAATTACATCACTAATGCCATAATGAGTTATTTATTTATTACCCTGAAGGGATGTGGTCGCTCAGACATCCAAGGAAGGTACTTGGACCAACACCAGTCTTTCGACTTCTGGTGGAAACTACGAATGGCTTTGGAATCACTTTCATCACAGCAACCAGGAACTTACAAATTACAGAAATTTAATCCCTCTGGCCTAACAGTTACTTTAATTATCAACCAGTGGAAGCACAGACAGTGTCTTGTTATTGCCCCAGAGCTCTCTGCTTACCTGGATCAGCACCCCAGGCTGGTTGTCAGAGTAAGTTGTGAAGGTCTGGGTCTGCTTGGTGGGGATGGTGGTGTTGCGCTTGATCAGGACTGTCATGACACCTCCAGCTGTCTCAATACCCAGGGACAGGGGAGTGACATCGAGCAGCAGCAGGTCCTGCACGTTCTCAGACTTGTCTCCAGACAGGATGGCAGCCTGCACAGCTGGGGGAGAGACAGAGCATTAAAAACCCTGACACAAACGCTCTGCGAACTGTTAGGATTGCACATGGCTCGCTCAGACATCCAAGGAAGGTACTTGGACCATCACAAGTCTTTCGACTTCTGGTGGAAACTACGAATGGCTTTGGAATCTGATTCATCATTGCAAGTCCAAAGGAAATTCCTACAGCTTTGGAAACCTTAAGTGATTCAGGAGGAAAACCCAGGGCCTACACCAGTTTGCACCACTAAGAGCTGCAGAGTGCGAGTGATTAATTACCTGCCCCATAAGCCACAGCCTCATCAGGGTTGATGCTCTTGTTGAGCTCTTTGCCGTTGAAGAAGTCCTGCAGCAGTTTCTGGATCTTGGGGATGCGTGTGGAGCCACCCACCAGCACGATGTCGTGGATCTGCGACTTGTCCAGCTTGGCGTCCCTCAGCGCCTTCTCCACGGGGTCCAGGGTGCCACGGAACAGGTCGGCGTTGAGCTCCTCGAAGCGAGCCCTGGTGATGGAGGTGTAGAAGTCGATGCCCTCGTAGAGGGAGTCGATCTCGATGCTGGCCTGGGTGGAGGAGGACAGGGTGCGCTTGGCGCGCTCGCAGGCGGTGCGCAGGCGGCGCACGGCGCGCTTGTTCTCGCTGATGTCCTTCTTGTGCTTGCGCTTGAACTCGGCGATGAAGTGGTTCACCATGCGGTTGTCGAAGTCCTCCCCACCCAGGTGGGTGTCCCCTGCTGTGGATTTCACCTCAAAGATGCCATCTTCGATGGTCAGGATGGACACATCGAAGGTGCCGCCACCCAGGTCGAAGATGAGAACGTTCCTTTCAGCACCAACCTGGAGAAAACATCAATTTTCATTACTCAACTCACTTGCTACTACTACTTATAACAGTTTCCTCACTGGCCAAACACAGTGATGCCTCCCTACCTTCTTGTCCAGCCCATAGGCAATGGCAGCTGCTGTGGGCTCGTTGATGATTCGCAGGACATTGAGCCCTGCAATGGTTCCAGCATCTTTCGTAGCCTGGCGCTGGGAGTCGTTGAAATAGGCTGGGACAGTCACTACTGCATTGGTAACAGTCTGCAAACAGAGCAAACAGCTCAGTGATGGGTGCTAAATGCTCAGAGAATTTTTAATCACATTCCACTGTAGTGCTAGACTCACCTTTCCAAGATATGCTTCTGCAATTTCCTTCATTTTGGTTAAAACCATGGAAGAGATTTCTTCTGGGTAGAAACTCTTTGTCTCGCCTTTGTACTCGACCTGGACCTTGGGCCTGCCAGCATCGTTCACCACAGTGAAGGGCCAGTGCTTCATGTCAGACTGCACCACTGAGTCATCGAATCTGCGCCCAATCAACCGTTTCGCATCTGGAAAAGATGGTTTGATCATGTTAGTATTTATTCACAATTAAAAACGCCAAATTCTTACCATGAAGGCAGAAAACCCTGAACCACCATCCTAAACCTGGAATTACTACTGCCTTGTTAGAGCTCAGGAGCAGACCCCTCCTTGACATGCAGAAACTCAGTGCTATCACCTCTAAAATACTGCAAATGCTAGGCCATTGAGACACCTCATTAAGGTTTTTCAGGACTGACTGCCCAGAAAAACCTGCTACAGGGCAAATACTTCTTGTCTATCTAATATTAAATATTAACTTCCAATAACCTATTCATATTAGAAATAATTTAGATGTCATAATTTCTGTGAGAAAGCTTAAACATTCTGTTAGTACTTCTTCCAACCAGGAAAAATCTCTTTAATCGCTACCAAGCATGTCAACCCTGCAGCCTTACCAAAGACTGTGTTGGTTGGGTTCATGGCCACCTGGTTCTTGGCAGCATCACCGATGAGCCTCTCTGTGTCTGTGAAGGCCACGTAGCTCGGCGTGGTGCGGTTGCCCTGGTCATTGGCAATGATCTCCACCTTCCCATGCTGGAACACACCAACACAGGAATAGGTGGTGCCAAGATCAATCCCGACAGCTGGTCCCTTCGACATCTTGTCTGAAAAAAAGAGATAAATATGAATAATTTAGTTAAAAGTGCAACAAGTACAGCTTGCATAAAGAAATTGTGGCTAACCCAGGTTTTAAATGTTCAAGGGCAGGCTAAACGAGGCTGGGAGCAACCTGATCTAGTGGAAGGTGTCCCATTGCAAGGGGTTGTTAACTGGACCCCTTTCCGCCTAAACTGCTCTGGGAATTCCGGATGACTCCTGGAATTCCAGCCCCGTTATCCCACGCGGCCCCAGCAGCGCACACCGGGTGCATTCCCCGCCTCGGCCGCTTGGCGTCTCCCCCCACACCACGTTGCGCGGGACTCCAAGTCCCAGCGTGCACCGCAACTCCCGCGCAACGTGACCGGGGCTGCGGGGCGTGTCCGGGGGCTGCCGGGAAATGGAGTCCCCGCCGGGCGGGCCGCGTGTGCTGGCACAGCCCCAGCCCCGTGCGACACCGGCCCCCCCCGCCCTTTCGAGCCACTCCCCCCCTCTCCACATCCCACACGTGGCCGTTCCCCACCCACGCGGCTTCCTCCCTCCTCACCGCCGGGCACTGCAGCCCCCGCTATGCCCCGGCACCGCCCCGGGCCGCCCACCAGGGAGGCAAGATGGACGCTGCGTCTCCTCGAGCCCTCCCCTCTTTTCCCCTCCCCCGTTCCTGCAGAAACTAATGGGGGCAAAGGGAGAAAACGGATTCCCCGCTTCCCCACCCTCTTCCCGCGGCGCAGCAGATTTAGGAGAAAAACGTGCAAAAGCCGGGATAAAAAAAATACCGCAGCGGCACAAAATGGCTCTGTACTTGCCCTTCCCTCCCCATCCCCACAGCGGGACGGTCTCTCAGGACACAAAACCACCCAGGAGGACCCCCGCCTTTCCCAGGCCGCCCCAGAGCTGTCTACGGCACCCTCCCTACGCCATTCCAAGGCAGCTCCGTCCCCGCACACCCTTCTCGTGCCCCTCCCAGCCCCGTTACCCGCAGTCCGGCCCTGTCTCTTGTTCACCCACACGACACGATCCCCGCTCAGCTCCGGCTCGATCAATGCCCCGCGCCCGCCGCGCCGCCCTTTTATACCCATCCAGAACCTTCCAGAAGGCCACGCCTCCCATGCACAGCTCTGACCAATCAGCGTGCTGCTCCCGCCCACTCGCCCCGTAGTGATTGGCCCGCGCTGTGCGTGACGCGCGGCGGAAGGGGGCGTTGCGCGCCCGCCGGCCCCGCGTTCTCGAACCTTCATGCGCTTTCCCCGCGCCCCCCCGAACCCCGCGGCGGGCGCGGCTTTCCGCGAGTCTCGGCCAATCAGAGGCCACACCTCCGGTGACGACACGGGCGGTGGGCGGGGTTCGGGGAGAGGGCGGGCGCGACAGCCAATCGCTGTGCGGCGCGCCGAGGTCTCGTTTGCATATTTCGCAATGGGGCGGGAGGGGCCAATCGGCGCGCGGGAATGGCGGGTGATTTGCATAGAGGGCGGTGGGGAGGGAGCGCCGCGGGGAAGGGGGCGCGCAAGATGGCGGAGCCATGAGGGGCGGTCCTGGGCAGCGCCCTCGGGGATCACCCCCGTGCCTCCCGAGCCCCGGTGTGCCCGCCGAGATCCCTCCTTCCCCTCAGGAATGGCGGCATCCCCCGCTCTCGTGCTCGCAGCCATTGCCTGGCGCTTCCCTTGTGCTTCCCGCAGCGTGTGCTCAGTAAATCTCCCAAGTACAATAGTCAGCATCCTCCATGTTCCCTTCTGCAAGGCAAAGGAACATTCCCCGGCTTACCCCCGCGCCCTGTTTCTCTCGCAGGAAACCGCGTTTGTGGTGTTTTAGATACTGGCAATATGTATTCCACAGAGCAAAAGCCATCTCAGCACCTCCACGCTTTATAATCCATCCTAAATGTTCCCATCCATCATCAGCTCCAAGCCAAGCCAAGGACAGGGTGTCGCCCCTTGGTGTGCCCGTGCTGCTCGCTGCATGGATAATCCGGCTGCCAGCATGGATTTATTTCCGTGGGAAGAGGAATGGTGGGAAACCGTGGGTGTTTGGTGTCCCTGGGGATGAGGGGAGCTGGGCAGAGGTCGGGAATCACCCGAGGTCACACTCAGGGCTGTGACCTGCATCCAGTGTTTACATGGAATAAAGGCCGAGTGGAAAAGCCAGGGAGTCATTTGGAGCAGGGAACACAAACACCGAGTCCTGGCCAGGCTCCGGGACACGGCACAGCGGGAAAACAGGCAAAGGAACTCCCATTTAAAGGGGTAAAAACTGCACAAAAAGGTATTTCAGGTGCTCCCAGATTGGCTTTGAACAAAAAAAGCTCCTGCTAATGCTTAAAAGTCCCATACAGGGACACAGGAAGAGATCCCTCAGCCTCTTCCTTATGTTCGGCTGTGATAACTTGCTGTGTGCAAGCCACATCCTGAGACAAGGGTGTCAACATCGCTTTTCACGGCGATTTTGGGTGACCTCAGCGAGGGGACGTGACGCAGTCCCCTGGCCCGGCTGGTGACCCACTGCCAGACCACGAAACCAGCCCCACAGCCCACTAACACCAGTCCCACACCCCACTAACACCAGCACCAGTGCCAGAAGTGCTGGACCCACGGGAAGTCACCAGTGTCGAGCCAGTTTGTGGCTCCTGTTCTCGCTCTGCCACGGAACCCGAGCAGGGACTTTGGGGTGGCATCCGAGGGCAGGGTTTGGAGCTGGAATTTGGGTGCAAGAAGGTTAAAGCCAGGAGAGGGGAATGGGCTCTGTGTCATGGGGCACCAGCTGTGCCTCTGGAGATGAGGGCACTCCATACAAACCGTGGTACAAAGCACTCTCCACCCTGGCCAGAGTACAGGCTGCTGTGGCATTCTGCCCCCAGCTTACTCCAGAGATGCTCCTCAGTGTAACTCACACTGAATCCACCGTGGGAGCTGTGCTGTTCGCTGGGGGATTGCCTTTGGGGTGGTTTTGGGGGTTGTTTTTTTTTTTTAAAAACCACGGGCAGAATTTTGAGGAGGGCCTAAGAATAGCAGTACCTGCACCTTGGGATGCCACAGTGACATTTAGATGTGCAAGCACACTTTGCAGAGCAGGCTGAGAGCAAGGGGAGGCAGCCTGAAACTGCAGTGAGTCAGTGCAGGGAGGAGGGCAGTTTGCAAATGACTCATTACATCCGAAATTAGAGGCTGTTAAACTGGACAAAAGGCGCTCATTTACTGTAGATCACAAAAATTAAGGCTTGGCAGGCTGGATGGGTTTAAGTATTTAGTGTGGAGGTTTTTATTTCAAATTGTGGATTGAAACATTATTTTTGGGAGTGAATTTAGTATATTAAGGATCCAGCACTGCTTCTCCTTTAAGTGTTTAAAACAGAATTGGGAGGAGAAGAGAGATTATCAAAAGCATTCCTCCTCACAACAGCAGCACTTATTTATTCAACACTTGCATCTGCTGAAGTTCGAAAATCACACATTTCCAAGGCCATCCCTTCCCTTTCCCACAGAGGGGTTCCCCCCCCTCGGTGTGTCAGGACAAACTGCTCCGGGTTAAAAATAACCCCAAATTCCTGATCCTGTACAAAAGTCTGCAACTGCACAACTGCTCTCAAAATGTGTATCACCTAATCAGGGTTTTTAATGCCATCAGCTCCAGTGGGAGCAGGAGCAGCGTTTGCTCTGGGATTTGGGACAGACAGGACACACCTGTGAGACCACTGTGTTGTCACCGCGCTTTGTTTTAAATGCTCCCTAATTATGTTGCAATTTTTACTCCCAGATTTCAGTAAGGAGGATTGCTGATGTCTGGAGATCTCTGCAAAACACCCTGGGGGGAAAGAAGGCTGAGAGAAACCAAGCACCAGCACCTTTAGCTGCCCTAAATCCCACCCACAGCTCCCTGGCTGGAGGCTCCAGTGAGCTGGCTCCAAAGGTTTTATCTGCAGAGCAGATCTGAACTGTCTGAACACAGCTCAAGGTTTCCTCCTCACCCCAGAGCTCATGAGGAAAGCCAAACACGTGGGCTGCTTCAGCAGTGAGGTCACGGCAGGGCGAGGATGAAGCCACCAGTTGTTGTTGTGCTGGCGTTATTTATTTACCACCTTGGCTTCCAGCACCTGCATCCTCAGCCAAAATATCCCAGGTGAAACGGCCGCATGGAAGACAAAGCAACATTTACTTCCATGCACCCAGGGTTTTGCATCTCTGGTGAAATGTCACCTCATTTAGACTGAAAAATACCCAGGAAAAAGCCCAGCTTCCCCACGCTTCCCATGCAAATATGCACACAGGCCTCCTTAGCTTGAAAATGGTATTTTTAACTCCATCCTTTTTTTTTCCCCCTTTGGATTCAGCTTGGCAGCATGAAACACATCCCAGAAAATGGTACAAGTCGAGTTGAGCTGCAGCACTTCAGCTGCAGCACCTTTATTTATAAAACAACCAACCAAAGAAAAAAAAAGTTATGAAATCATTGATTCAAAGGAATCAATAATAAATATTTGCTTTCCTCTGAGTTGTTCAGACACAGTACAAGTACACCAATCATAGCAGGTAGTAGCAGAGATGGAAGCTTTGTTTAGCTGCTGAGAAACAAAAAGCTACATAACATGGTAGGCATTTAATCACACAAGTAATAGCTGGTATATGACAGTAAAAGCTTTAATACACTATTTTACAAAACAGGGTTTGGCTTATTTGCTTCCCTTGTGCAGCTCCTGATCGTCTGGAGCTTGGAAAATAGAATACCTTTGGAATGATCCCTTTCTCCTGTTCCCTTTGGGTCATGAACTTTTCCCTTCCCTGTGAATCCCTGATGTGTGGGCTGGAAGCAGACACCTGGACAGGGCTTGGAAATTCCAAACCGACAGGGCTTGGAGCAGCCAGGATTGATCCCCCAGGCCAGGCTTCAGCCACTGCACCTCTGCCTGACCTTCCCCAAGGCTCCCAAACCTCTCAGCCCGTGCCATCAGACAGCTCACAGCACGAGGAGTGGCTTCTCTGCTGCAGGACAGGGCTGCTGTGTCCTGCAGCCCATTCCCAAAGGCTCCAGGAAAGCCTGCCAGGGCAAATTCTCCTCCCTCCAGGCTGCAGAGCCTCCTCTCTGCTAATTACCAGTCTGGGCTGTGACTCAAAACTACCCCAGAGCCTTTGGCTCTCGAGCTGTGGCCAGCTCAGCTGCTGGAATTGTCACCCTCGGTTTGTGGCGAGGAGCTCCTGGATGCTCAGGCACGGGAAAAGCCCTCCTGGGTGTCTGTGCGGGAGTGAGGATCCTCAGGTGCAGCACAGGGAATGTTAAGCACAGTGAGCACCCACAGAAGAACCCACAAGCTGCTTTAGCCATCCTATTCCTGCTCTTGGGATTTTCCCAGCTCTGGAGTGGCTTGGGAGTGCTTTGGAGGACCTGAGCCTTCAGGGCTCAGGAAAAGAGCAGGGGAATCACAGACACACAGAGCTGCTGCTTCAAACACAGCTGATCCAGGGATGTGCTCCTGGAGCATCCAGGGTGAAATGACAGAGTATCCACCACCAGGAGCTGTCATGGGAGGAGCAGCTTGTCAAACACCTCATACCAGGTCTCCCTTATTTAAAACTGACTTGGGATTGTTTTCCCTGCACGGCATCAACAATTTGTCCTGCCAAGGGTTAAATCTGGGGTAGAGAAAGCAGTGGAATTTTGGCACCTCACATGGAAATGGGTGGCTGCTCCTAGGAAGAGAAGTTCTCACATGGTGTAGGGCAAGTTTGAAAACTATTTCCCATATGGAAGTAGCTCGAGCACGGCTTGGCTTTGATCAGGTTGTTAAAGATCTCAAGTAAAGAAATTAGAATTCTGGGTCTTGGTCAGAAAGGGAGATTAATGACAGTCCTGGAGTGAAGGAATTATAGATCTGTGGTTCTTCTGTGCTCATCCATCTTCTGTAGGCTCTTTCCACAAACTGGAGAAACCCCTTCCCTCCCTCGAATGGGGAAAAAACCCAAAACACCCTCATTTTTTAAATAGATAATCACCAGTCTAGGAATACAGGAATCTAGAACCTACAAGCTCAGTGTCTTGTGTGTAGCAGTGGTCAGAGCCAAGGCCTTCAGAGGAAAATATCAATGACAGAACTCTGCATCTGTCCCTACCTCCCATCCTTTCCTAACTTCATATTCCTTGGAAATGCTTATCCTCGTTGCTCACAAAAATTCTTTTTTACCATTCTTGCAATTTTTTAAGAGTGTTGCTAAAGGTTTCAGCCTCAGCTCTAGCACGTGGCCCAGCATTTGGTGTAGGAGCGCGACAACGCACACAAAGTTTTCCTAATGGAAGCAGCGTTTTGTGCTTGTTTACCTGTCCCAGGTGTGTTTTCCTCTGTCAGGGAATCCTTCAAGCCTTCCCTGGGGGTCAGCTCAGCAGTGCTGTTCGTTCAGTCTCGGGAAGAACTTTCCATAAGGCTTCTCCAGCACAGCTCCCCCCCAAACCTGGCCAATTCTCCACCTGGCAATAGCCGAGAGCTCTTCCAAACGCTCCATCCAGGCTTTTTGGTACATTGGTGGCCCTCCCCGTTCGGGGCCCTGCCTCCCTGCTGGATTCAGTGCCCAGTTCTCCTCTCTCTAAGGCTCATTAGCCACGGACACCCCTCCAGTGGGGCTCCCGTGGCTCTGCAGTGCTGCCCATGAAAGCAGAGTCAGGCTCCTGGCCCTATCTCTGGGTGCATCGTTAAGTTTATTCTGGCAATTAAAGCACCTCTGTTTTCTTGACAGAAAAGGTCCTTTCTCTTTAGTACAGAGTTTAGTTCAGACACCTTAATGCTGCATCTCGTGTCCTTTGGGAGTGATCCTTTAATTTCTGCTTTAGTTACAGCCTCCAGAATTTCACTGAATGCAGAAAATGTGAAGCACCTGTCAGTTCCCTTTGAGGCTGAACACCCTCAGCCTCAAAATCTTCACTTAAGACTTCATCTTCGAGAAACTACTCCAAAACCAGTCCAAGAGACTTCTCCCTCCTCACAAAACCTCTCTGGAATATTATGCATCTTTAAGTCTCTGTTGATCCCTTTTAAAAAATCCTGAGGTTTGGCTTCTTTTCACTCGTACAGCGTTTTGCTGTCGGAAGTTTTTAGATGCTCAGTGTTGCGTTTTCAAGAGAAAAAAAAGAAAAAAAAAAGATAATTTAAAAAGAAGCTCCCTTTCCCCTCCAATGTGTCTTTCTTCAATAAAATTCCGTATCAGAACCTCAGTGCCGGAAGATGTTCAGAAAGAACTGAGTGGGAGGGCTTCTCGTGGTGCGAATAATCCCAAGTGATTAAGATTAAGCTGACCAGGAGGAGAACTAGCTACCCTAACGATCGCTACGTGGCTGGTGGCGTGTGAGGTGCTCGTTCTGGGCAGGGGACACTCGCTGGGCATCACACGGTCTGGAACGCCCGGCTCTGCGCGGGCACCATCACCGGCGTCACTCCCATCTTCACCAGGGTGTTGTAATCGACTTTCTTTGGCTCCGTCTCCTTCCTGTCCAGCTGCCGCTGGCTGTACTGGGGAGGGGTGAGGTGGGGAGTGGCTTCGGTGGACAAAGTCCGCTGGCTGCGGGAGGCACTGTTGGCTGTGGACCTGGTGGAGGAGGAACCCGAGCGGGAGCTCCTGGAGCCGGAGGAGGAGGAGCTGGGCTTGACGAGGTGGGCTTTGGGTGCCTCAGCATCTTCCCTGCAAGTGAACACGCACAGGGCTCAAACACCACACCGAGAGAACAGGAACGCTCGTTTAACCCCTCTGCAAACCACCAGGGTATATCCTGCAAATTGTCCGACCTCTGTGCTGTGTGACTTTGTGGGCTGGACTCCCTTTTGCCCCGCACAGCTGTTGGTAAGTGGGTTTGGAACAAACACGTTGCTCACAAACAGCTCTGTGTGTGTGCAATGAACGCCAAGTGCCAGAGCAGACAGCGCAGATAGAGCTGTCTGCTCTGTAACCCTCAGCCACAACGACAAATGGCCTGGGCAAGACTGCCTGAAACCGGTTCTTCCACTTAAAACCACCCCTGTGGGGAGTGAAAGAAGCCCAAGAGCTGGGTCCTGACAGAAAGAGAGAGAGAAAGAGGGGGAGGATGTAACAGGCAGGCGTGAAAGGGTGATACGAGAGGGTGAGGCTCAAACTGAAAAGGCAAGATGAGAAAGCAAAGGAAACGGGAAAAAGGGGAAGAAATAAGCAGAGACTGCCTTTATGCTGGAGTGATCAGCGGCTGAAGGGATTACGGAGGTGCCTGATGGTGCAGAGATGTCACCCGAGGCCAGGCAGCAAATAGACACAAAGATGGATCAAGGGTTTTGTTTAGACACAAAGATGGATCAAGGGTTTTGTTTCTTCGAAGGCGGCAGCAGCTCAAACTCATTCCTGGAAATAGATCTTTCCAGCGCTTTCCTTCCTGAGGAGTTTAGGCCGGGTTGGCTGGAGCCCAAGCTCTGCTTAGGGGAGTTCAGGGGCAGGCCCCAGGCAGGGAACAGATGAGCTCCAGGAACAGGAGTCAGCATTCCCGGTGCTCCCGCTCCCTCCGCTGCTCAGGGCATTGCTCACCCGGAGATAAATCCAGGGGAACAGTTGTTCAAAAGGCTCAAGGAAGGCTCAGAGAAGCTGTCTGCTTCACGGTGTGCCCAAGAGAAGCTGCAGTCGCAAGGAAAAAAGGGGGAGAGAAGAGAGAAAGGGGGAAGGAAGGGGAAAAGAAGGGGAAAAAGAAGGGGGAAAGAAGGTGGGAAGAGGGGAGAAAGAAAGGGAAAAGAAGGGGGAAAGAAGGGGGAAAAGAAGGGGGAAAGAAGGGGGAAAAGAAGGGAACGAGAGGGGGAGAGAAGGGGGAAAGAAGAGAGGAAAGAAGAGGGGAAAGAAAGAAAGAAGAGGGGGGAAGAAAGGAAAGAAAAAGAAAAGAAAGAAAAAAGAAAGAGAAAAGAAAGAAGGAAAGGAAAGAAAACCACCCCCAAATGCTCTCAGAACACAACGGACAAGCAGCTTTAATTTAACACCATAAAAGAGTATGCAAATGCTTCAAAATACCGAAATTGCAAATGTGAGAGAAAACAGTTGGTTGAGGTCTGTGCTTATTCGCCCGGGGGGAGGAGGGGGGAACTTTAATATAATTTTCTGGAAAGTCTTCACAAAGATTCTCACAATCAAGAAATTTGTCGGTGAAAGACTTTAAAAGCTTTTTAGAACAACCTTTGAAGACACTTAAAGCTACTTATAGTTGCTTAAAACGGCGGTGGAAAGAAGTGTGAACTGCGAGGGGGAGGTGGGATTAAATAAAAGGCGTTACCTGATTTCATTCGGTGCCTCCTCTTCCTCATATCTCTTCTTTTCTTTCCTCCTTATCGTCAGCCTCACCACCAGGAAAAGGAGGGAGAGCCCCACCACCACTCCACACACTGCCCCGGCGATCATGCCGATATTTTGTGCATCTGTTGTCCAAAAAACAAATTTATTGGTGAACCCCTGTTGGTGTGGTCAGGCTCTAGTCCACGCTACAACTCCCAGCACTGGGTGTAACTCAGGACAGAACGCTGTAGTTTATTTTTTTAGGTGTGTCTCCGCACTGAAGTTGAACCAGTTTGTCTCCAGCTAAAGCTGAGCTGACAGCGAGCGAAGCAATCGCCTCTGGAAAGGTGAAACCACAAATGCTGTGCCTTCAGCTGTGGGGCAGCGTTGAAAAAAGGAGGAAAAATCCCCTTGTAAGAGCACAAACCCACAGAAAATACAAAGGCAGGACAGCCCACGTGCGACACACGGCGCCAGGCAGCACCCCAGAGGCAGAAGAATATTTGGTCTATAAATGTTTACCCATGAGGATTTTTTTCCTCCTTTTAACTCCCCTTGAACGACTACAACCCACTTCCAGAACGAATTATTCAAATGTGGGGGGAAAGTGATCTGGCTGAGGCAGACAAAGGAGGAAAGGAAGATCATCCTGTGCAGGGCATTTTTCATCCAAACCAGCCAAGATCTTGAGAGAACATTTCCCATGGATTATGGGCCCTTTGCTGATACTTTATGACAACCTCTTCTGATAACAGTGGTTAGGCTGGGCTTGGCTGAAAGTCGTTTCCTTAAGGCTCAGTCCCTACGGAGAGTTTAGCAAAGCCAAGTGAGGTTTTAAACCAATTCACTTCAATTGGCATGAAAGCAGCCTGGACGCTTTTACTTCACATGCCTGAGGCAAACCGGTTTTCCTTATTCCATATTCCAGTTATTTCAGGCTTGGCTGGGCAGAAAAATTCCAAAGCTGTGGAATCTCCAAGACGAAACTTCTTTGTCAGGAGTTCTTATCACAGCAGTTCCAGCTGGAAGAGCTGCTCAACTCTATTGTTGGGGTTTGGGTGATAAACTCCACCCTTTTCCTGGGATGCAGATGCAAAGGACACCCTGCCGAGAGCTGACACACCCTTGGTGGGGTTAATCAGGGGATCTTAACTGCTGCTGTTCAGGACACAAAGGGCTAAATCCTGATTAAAACCAAACTATGTCAGAAGTTACTTTTTATCTTGCAAATTATTCCCTGTCGCAGTCAGCCTTTCCAACTGCCTTTGGATATTTTGCTGTCCCAAGTGCAATCAATACAGAATTTGGAGTGATGGAATATCCAGAGAGAGAATTCATACCTGAAAAGCATCTCCTGCAATCACTCCCATCAGAAGAACCTCTAAACTCACCATTTCCCCTGCTTGTATTTCCTGAATCATTCTGAAAATCAAAGTTTCTAACAGACCCAGACCCATCTAAAATGATAAAAACATCATTTGGGCCCAAGTTTTGATGCTGTTACCGTTTTAGGCGAGAGCTGCTGTGCGAATCAAAAGTGCAATAAAAAAAGACTGATATTTTTATGCGATTAGAGCATGAAAGGGCAAAGGTGCAGCCCGGAGTTTTCCAGGTGGGAGAGCTGGGAGCAGCGTGTCGCACGTGGAGCAGGGACACGGCTGTGGGCAGTACTTACGCTGCACTGTCACCTGCAGCACGCAGCTCTCCTGCCCCGCCTCGTTGGTGGCCACGCACTGGTACAGCCCCGTGCTCATCTGCGTCAGGTTCTTCAGCAGGACCTGCCCGGGGTTAGAAATGTCTGGAAAACGGGAAAAATCAGATGGATTTATCTGCTGGAGAATCCAATGGACCAAGAAACTTCAGCTGTGGGTAGTGCACAGAGGGCCAAATTGATCTGTGGCGTCAGATCAACTCCAGAACGATGCAAGGGGGGAAAGCAGGAAGAAAGAAAGGGGAAAGAAGGGGGAAAGGTGGAGCATCCCCCCAGGTGCAGCCGCAGCGGTGGGAGGAGTGTTGGAGCATCACTGTCACCGCCACGCAGTGACCCCAGGGCTCCGAGGGAAGAAGTGCTCCACTTACTGACTCTGGCGCTGGGCGGGAGGTGCTCGGCTCTCTCGGCCTCCTCGCTGATGCGCTGCCAGCGGTAGGAGATGGGGGCAGTGCCCGAGGCCGAGCGGCACTGCAGGGACAGCTCCTTCCCTTCCAGCAGCTCCCCCTCCAGCCAGCACTTGGGCTTGGAGGGTTTCTCTAGAAGGAGCAGGAGACAGGTCATGCAAACACAGCAGAGTTTGCTCAGTGGAAACCCTTCCTTTGGCATTTAACAGCTTCCAAGGGCTGCCCTCTCTGGAATGAGTTAAGGAATCACACCAGCGATGGTTTTTAGGGGACTTCAGCTGCAAGCCCACAGTGGAGCTGGCTGGCTCAGCCACAGCAGTGCCATTCTGCCGCTCTGTGGCACTTTGCCTCATGGTCACTTGCATCAGTGGAGCTCTAGCACCACATTCCTCTTCCAGGCACAACTTAGAGAACATCTTTCCCTCCCTTCACTTCTCCAGTTCTTCCTTGTCCCCACAGCACCTGGCAGGCCGCAGGATCCTTCCACGAGATCACGGAGTGCGTGAAAAGCTGAGCAATAAACTGAAATCGGGGAAGGGAAACGCCAGCCCCAGCTGCTCGTTTGTCACCTCCGCTGACGTGGATCGGGCTGGGGGGCTGGGAGGTGAACTGCCAGTCCCCAGCAGGTCTGGGCAGGGTGATGGCCAGCTGAGATAGAATATCAGCCTGGTTTGGGTGCTGAGATCATAGCGATCATTTGGAAAGAACGGTCGTGCAGCTAATCACACCTACCTCAAACCATTCTTCAGGCTCTTCCTGTGGCCTGTCCTTTGCCAAAAAATGCCAAGGCAGATATAAAATTGGGCACTGACACTCGATCTTGAGGTGTCTTTGTGTATTTATACCCCGCTGAAATGAATCTCTCCCCAGGAAGTGAGTCTGGATTTCTTTTTTTCCCTTTGGGAGAACAATAAGCTGTCCTTACCTACAACCTTGAGGGTGATGCGAGCCCATTCGTACTGCCCAGCGTTTTTAACCTTGCAGATGTACTTCCCTGCATCGCTGGACTGCAGGGAGATGATCTGTAAGGATGCATCTCCAGCAAGGAAGTTGGAGGTGAAGGAAACACGGCCCTTCTGCTCCTCATTCAGGTCATCATAAACACGGCCTCCGGAGTAGGTGATCACCTGAGGAGCAGAGCAAGCGCTGAGTTGTCATTTTATTTTCACACGGATCAACGAATCCGAGCGTTTCCAGGAGCTGCACACCACGGTTAAGTGACTTGTCAAGGGTCACACAGGAAGCCTGGGGCAGGGTGGGAAAGCCAACCTGGGTTTCTACCCTGAGAATGACACCAGAAGTGAATTTGTGCTGGAGATTTGTATCGGGCATTTATACAAGTGTCGAAATAGGCATCAGTTTATGCCACAACACATCAAAGCAGTCTGTGGGTTTGGCTGTGCTAATTTAAGTCACTGCAGACCTAATTTTTATAAGGACTGAACTACCGTGTTTTGTACTGAAACCAAGGATTCGAAAACTGGGCCTGCAAAACCCAAGGTTATTTTGAAAGCCTGAAGGGCACTTTGGAGCTTTATCTAATGAAGACTGACAACATTTAAATAAAAAAATTCCATTGTAACACAACACATGTGGATATCAAATAACTTTTACACGTTATAAATCTCTCTAAATCAGCTCTGTTTTCTAAACACTGCTCTCGTCATCGGAATAACTTGCAAAGATCATCACAGGAGTGCTGTTAAATCGAGGGCTGGTGGTGTGAAGGCAGAAATAAAGTGATTTTCTCAGCAAACCCACCGCTTTCTGCACCGTCTCGGAGATGTGCAGCAGCCACTCGATGTCCAGGCTGCCCTGCTCCAGCAGCCCCAGGCGGTGGTGGCAGGGCAGGGTCACGTTTTCTTCAGCCACTCTCTTGAATTCGGTCTGAGCCTCGCAGAGCCAAACAGAACAGGAAGCTGGAAGACAAATGCCAGTGGCCAGAGGTCAGGGTGCGTCTCTGGTGGGGTTTACTAAGCCAGGTTTTGCTGGATTCTTCCTCGTTTTCTCCACAGCATCCAAGCAAACCCCCCCAGCTCGGCTCCCTGCACAGATCTCAGCTGATTTAAGGAGACATCTCTACATTCCCAGGCATTTTCACACTGAGATTGAAGCACGAGCAGATGGCTTCACACTCCCGAGCTGTCAATGCTCGAGTGGCACCCACACCCTCTGTGCACTCCGAATTTCAGACAACCTCCCCAGCTCTGCCCTCACCTCTTATTGCCTGATTTCAAAAGCAGTTTTTCCACCCAGAAAACCTTCGATTTATCCCTACATCGGTCTGGCAATGGCTTGGAGTCTCTTCCCTGACACCGGAGTCCCTTCCCTAACCCCAGATGATATTCATGTATTTCAGCAATAAGAAACCAGCCTGGGAAGAAGAGGGTTAAACTTCAGGAAAGCGTGGAATAAATAGGGTTGGGAAGTATCTTTGGATAGCAACGTCCAAAAAAAGTATGAGTTGTCAAAGATGGTTTGTCAGGATTTAAAAAAGAAATCAAAAGGAAACTGCCAAGCGGACCCACTAGAGGGAAGCAGAGCCCTCGGAATGTGAGAGAAAATCCCCCAAAACGTGTGTTAACGCCCTAAAACCTGGCCCAGGAGATGATGCACGGCAGGAAAATGGGATGTTCAGCCAGCACTGCATTAGCCACTGTCTGCTCGAGTTTTTATTCTGCATCCGTGCTAAAACTGAACAAAAATCTGCCATCAATCCTTGGCTTTGCCCATCTCCGACTTGTAGACGTGGACTCACCATGGAAGGTCCGAATTTGGTTAAAACTGCCCCAAAATCTGCCATCAATCCTTGGCTTTGCCCATCTCCGACTTGTAAACGTGGACTCACCGTGGAAAGTCCGAACTCCGTTAAAACTGACCCACAAGATCAGAGGAAGGGGAAAGTTGCAGGCGTTGGGGTCAGGGATCCCCCAGGTCAAAATCAAGAATTTCCCAACCAAATTTTCGTGGGGCACTGATGCCATTTGCATTTGGGGTATGAATCTTCACAGGGCACTTGGGTTGTTCTGCAGTTTTGCTGTTAAAGACAAAACCCTAAAACCATTTCTTTTTTTCTCCCTGTGAAATGAAGTGGGAGGAAATATTTTGCTTCCTGGGCCAAATATTGCGAAACTGATGAAAATTGGGGAAGTTTCCAGCACTGGGAAGTCCCACTTGTGACTGAACACACAATCCTGGGGTGACAGAGCAGGAGCACAAGAGGTTCCAGCTGCACAGGCTGGATTTGTTCCTGTACTTTTTATATTATTACATACTAATTATATAATTTTGTGCTGTTTAAACAGCGGATCCTGAACCTTCAAGTGAAAAACAGAAAATTTACATCCAACTTGATGCTTCCTCATGTTTTGTCTCATTTCTTCAGGACCAACTTTTAGAAAATTCCTTCTGTTCCTGCTCCCATTCTCAGACCTGCCTCTGGGTTACCACGACCATCCCTCATCTCCTGAGATTCTGATATTTAATTTAATTGATCCCTCCCAAACACTTTATCAGAAGTTATCACCTACTACCTGCATTAAATATCCAGAATTTTAAGGCAGGTGGAGCCTTGCCAAAGCTTCAGCTCTCCTCCCCTGCCTGAGCTGCTGGCAGTGAAAGCTCCTTTTCAGCCACATTAGCTGCTTTCTTTAACGGGAGAAGTAATCCAGTTTATCACTGGATTCGCTGGTCTCAAAGCTCCATCTGCCAAATACAATTAGAATTCCTGCCCGGGATGAATCCAGCTTTTCCCTGGAGCCCACGTTGCTGCGGGCTGCCCTCATTAGCGCCGACACTCGCTACATCACTGATCAATAACCTTAATTTAGGCACCACAACGGGGACATTCACACGACATTTTGCAACATTTTTCCAGCCCTGTGGAGCTCTGAGGGTCTGTGCACAACCTCGCAGGTGTTCTGCGTTTTAAAACGTAATCCTGGGCAAGTTTTTTAATGTAAAATGATGAATCTTTTGCCAGATTGTGACAGCGTTTTCATTCCTTTCTGGCTTAGACACGCTGGGTTTAGCAGGGCTCGCACCTCAGCCTAATTCTTGATGCTCCCAGGAAATATCTGTGGATTTAAGGAAGAGTCCTGTGCCTGTAAACTCATCGTGTGAATGGGGAGAAAAATCAGGGAGACATCCAGTGGAATAATGTCAGATTCCTAGAGCACCCTTTATTTTTTCAAAGAATTGGCAACAATTCAGAGCTGATTCACCACTGAATCAATAACCAGACTCTCTCACACCGTGCAAACTTTTCCATAACATTATTAGAAAAAAAAAATCTTATTAGAAAACCCCCCAATTTGTCTCTTTAATCCTTATTAGCGCTTTAACAATGCCTGAAAACTCCCAAAGGAGTTGAAGTTTTGCAGGTTCTCTAGGCAGGACTCTCACTTTATTTCCTTCCAGTCACCTATACCTGTATGATCAAAAGGAAGCTCCAAACAGCCTCTTACAATTACCCAACATAAGGGCCAGGTAGAGAAATTACCCACAAAAAAAATCCCAAGAGAGCTCAACATGAGCAAATCTCACATTTTCCATAGTTTGGGTAGGATCCTGCTGCAGCAAACAGGGATGAAATGGTGATTTGTGTTTGGATATGTGCTGGAATTTATGGCACATGAGGGAAAAAGGAGCTGGAAACAGATGCGGGTCCCTTCAAGGTTTTATTGTCCAAAGAAGAATAAACACTCCTGAAGCTGTCAGCTGTCCGTGTTTGTGTAGGTGAGACCTTGCAAGGACAGGCCAAATAAATGAGATGCTTTTAACCATTTCCCTCCCTCCCCAGCTGAAGTTTCTGCTTGTGGCCAGCCCCTTCCAGCAGCACTGGCCAGGGCACAGGGCTGCGTTGCAAAGGGATTTATCCCTGGGATCCCTTTGCTGTTCCAAACCTTCCCCTCACAAAGCTCCGCAGCCCTGGGTGGCCTCAAGGGCTGGATCTTGCACACAATGGATGAAAAAAGGGATGATTTTCCCAGAAATCACATCCAGAAGCAATGCCACATTTATGCAGGCTCCGCAGTTCTTACCCAAAAAACCCTCTTCCCCTTTCCACATCCTGTGGGCAGCTCTTTGTGCTGCGAAGAATTCGGGAATCGCTGCTTTTGGCTTTACTCAGCTCCCATCCCATGACTCCAGGAGGAGGTGGGATTGGTTTTCCTGCTTATTCCAACTCTTTTTTTTTTTTTTTTTAAATGCTTTTGGAAGCATTGGCCTGAAGGCTTTGGGTGCAGCGGAGGGGAGGAGCAGTGACCCTGGGTGACTGTTCCCATTGTTCCGAGGACAATAACTCACCCCACACCCTGCAGACCGGGGACAACCATCCTCTCATCCCTCCCCGTGCTCAAATCTCCAAGGAAAACACAGCAACAAAGATTTTAATCAAGCCCCAAAGCCATCCAGACAGTGCCCACACCAGCACGGGTTGAGCAGGGGAAGGACTCGAAGGGGTTTTTCGCCCTCTCAGCCCCTTCTGCCTTGCACACATGGCAGAGTTTAAATTAAAAAGAAAATATGGACAACAGCCTGGATCCCTCATGCGAAGATGTCAGTCCTGAGGAATTCCTCAGAACTCATTTCAGCGTTTTAAGGACCTCTCATTGTGAGTGTGTGTCATAAAAGGGTTTGAATTTCAGCAGAATCAGCCCTTTGAAATGGGTGTAGAGGGAAGGGGCCCGTGCAACACAGCAAGCAGCAAATGCTGAGCAAACCCAGACTGTGTTTGGCCTTATCACAAATTGTGTCCATCCCAAGCAGTGTTTTCATGCCTGAATCCTTACCAGGATCCCACATTTTCATGTCCATGCTGTGCTGAAGCGCAGAGCATTTCCATACCCGTTACAATTGTATGTCCACAAACACACACATCCCAACATCAAATATACATTACCAGACAGGCAGGATCAAGGGGAAAATAAATGCTTTGCTGACGTTTTTATTTGTAGGCAAATTCACATCCTAAAAGCTAAAGAGCTTCCAGACTTAAATCTTTCATTAGGTTCAGAAGGTTTGAATTAGGGAGCAATGCTAAAAATAGATTCTACTATTTAAAAAGTAATAAGTTGTGCTGTATCACTTAACTGCTGGAATTAGGAGGAACAGCCTAGAAAAGATTCAGAGAATCAAGGAAAAAGAAATGCATAATAATCCTTTGTATGGCCCAAGCCATACCTACACCAGGCTCGCTGAAGATGTGAATATCCATAATTCAAAAATTCCAGCTTCTTCAGGAACATCTGCACAGTTTGTCCTTCAGCAATGCTTTTTATAATTTATTTTGGCTTTTTATCAAAGATGGCATTTGCAACAGACTATTCCAAGGCCCTGATGCCCAGGGAGGAGCAGAAATGCAACCTGTGATTTTCCTGCGGCTCCAGACATCGGAAGTGACTCGGGAAACGACCGGAATCTGCTGCTGAGGGAAACTTTCTTCCACACACCAGCAGGAGCAGGAATTCCAGTGGTATCCACACAGAGAGTTTGTACCCTGTCCGAACAATTCCCAGCTCACCTGTGATAGGTGCTCTGCCTGCTTTTGTTCGTTAAGATCAAAATGTTTCCTGGGTGGAGGTGTGACAGGAACAGAACGAGCCCTGGTGTCAGGGCACATCACGTCCTCCCTGGAACAGGAACTGTCCCCTGCAGACGAGTTCTCCAGTGCATCTTTCTGTGGGATACTCCTAAAAGTCATCCTCACTCTCTGACTGGAAATGAGATCCTTCTGAGAAGGAAGGTTTGTCCCTGTGGTCCTGAGTCACAAGCTCTTCCCAAAATCCAGGCTGTTGGAAAAAACACCGCAGTGCATCCAGAAATCCCGTGCTATAGCTGCTCTCAGCCAAACCTGAACTGCTGAAATACTTCATTTTAGTAAAAATAATCCAAATGTGCAATAACTTCCTACTTAAATCAGCCCAGAGAGAATAAACATCCACAGAGCTACACCAGGGTGTTCCTTCAGCTGAATAATCCTGTATTTGCCTCACTAATTTGTGCTAAAATAAAAGTATCTGAACACAGAAAGTGTCTAAATTAGGCATATGCAGGAATAATATGTTTGGGAGTTAAAAACAAAAAGCCCAGGACAGCCTGCCATGTTGCAGCTCTGACCCATTCCCTCATGCCAGGAATTTTAAGACATTTCACATCTGTTGGAGTCTCATCTTGCTGGAGTCTTGTAGGAAATGATTTCCTAAGTTCCCTTATGAAAAAGCAGGAGCCTGCCCCCCATCCAGTGCTAACGAGAAAAACCTGAGCGTTTTGCAATCAGCAGATTCAGAATTTTCGCTGCTGGAGCAGGAGGCTGACAACGACTTTTATGGCCAAGGAATTACATCTCGAGTCAAACTTGCAGGGCTGCTTGCGTGACTTGGGAGCTAAACCAGTGAAGTGCTGAAGACACCGCGGACGAGCTCCACACTCAAGTATTTAAGGCTCAGTGGGCCTTAAAATTAAACTCTTGAGAAACCAAACATCTTCCCCCACTGGTGCTGCTCAGCAGCGACGACAGACACGGGCACATGGAGGCTTTTATGTCCCCTTGGACTCTCTTCCCCGGTTTGTGCTGCGGGTAAAGCGGGACAGGGGAAAGCTGTGTTGGTTTATCCCGGAGTTATGAGGAGAACCCTAAAAGGTCGACGCCCCCGCTCACGCTCAGACCACACCAGCCCTAACAGTTACCCCGACAGCATTTCAGGCCAAAACAAACATCAGACAGTGTCTTCTTACAGACAGCTCTGCTGCATTCCTCGCACGAGGGAGGAGAGGCTGGAGGCGGCCGCGGTCTCCTGGGGATAATTAAGGGAGCGCAGGCTGTGCTCTGGGACATCTGCTTTCTGTATTCCTTGGCTGGCACAGACACGGAGGCCAAGGGTTGCCTTCTCCCGAGAGCTCCAGTGCTCCCAGTGACCGAGGCCTGGCCCCAGCACGCTGCCTGCAGCCGCCTCCCCTCTGCCCGCCCTGGGTTGCAGGAATTTGGTTGTGAGGCGAAGGCATCCCAGCTACCCAGATAAGAGGCGGCTCCCCCTCCCCGGAACGGGCTGTGGTGAAAGAGAGGGGTCAGCCCAGCCCCGTCCCGATGCACAGAGCGCTGCAGAGCCTCTGGAATTGGAACCACATGTGCCGAGGCCGGGGGAGGCTGTGCAAACAGAAGGCGCAGGGGAAGAGTCCTGCATGCGGCCGAGTTTCCAAGCGGTGACGTGAAGCGTTTGGAATTGAGGCTGCAGAGCAGCGAGGAAGGCGCAGGGAGAGCAAAAAAACCCAACATTTCACAGAGCAAAGCCTCTGGTTTTTAGAGGTTTGCAACACTTGAGCCAGGAGAGGGGCTGGAATTGGGCTGGTGATGCTTTACCAGCAGAAATACCAACAGTGCCCACCAATCCTTCCTTCGGAAATCTCGGATGAGCCAGGGGAGGGATGTGGGATGGCTTCGCCAGCACAGCATCAGTGCACGCCCTGTGTGAGTAAATGCACTGTTCCACCTAAATGAGGTGATTCATCAAATGCCCCCAGCTGCAAGGGTTCAATATTCCCCAGGGAAAACTTAAGGATTCCTTTGTGGATTAAAGACAAGTGAAAAACTAATCCTGCAGCACCCAGCGACCACATGCAACTAGAAATCTTACCTACAATAAAAAGGCAAAATTCTGTTCCTGAGATGCCAGAGTTAACTTTCAGCACCAACCCACATCAAATCCAAAGTCTAAAGAGGCTTGGGAATATTGGAAAAAAGCACTGAAGCACTCCATCAGCCAAGGACCTTCCCAAGCAGCCAGCAGCTGTGGATGTGCTTTCCTTTCTCTCACTGCACTTTAAAAAATCCAGTGCAAGCAGGAGATTCTGGCTTTACATCCCTGAGGACTCAAGAGCAGAAAACAAGGCACCAGCGCTGCATCTCCCAGTTCAACAGTTCACAAAGTGCTTGTGCACAGGAATGTGTGAGGTCCCTTTGCCTTTGGTCCAGGGAGTTTTATCAGGGAATTGGTCCAGGTGTCTCTCCTGTTTCCAGCACCAGCTCAGCCAAGCCTTCAGTGATGCAGCTGGGAGTTTGTCAGTGCAGATCTCAGATTCCTGGAGGGAAGAAGCACCGATGGCCGTCTGATATTCCCCTTTTTTCCAGGCATCTCTGTGCTGCTTTGTGTACCTTATAGCTTTGAAAGCAAGAAAACCAAACATTCCATCCCTAAACGTCAGAAATTCCACTCCTTCCGCCTGGTTTCAAAGAAACTCTGAGAGGGAAGATGGTTTCAGTAATAATTTCTAGGATTTCTTTTGTCTGAGGAATATTCTTAGGCCTCAGTCTCCCAGGGAATCTCTTGTTGCTGTCAGTTCAGGGACACGCAAATGAAGGCACAGAGAAATGAAGTTCTCTGCCCAAGGCAGACACCGAGCAGAATCCAGAGTACAAACCCAAAGAGACAGCAACAAAACTGTTTTCAAAGCAGGGTTTGTCCATCAGATCTTTCCTCACCCATTTTGAAATCCAAGGAGAAGGTTGCATCATCTGACTCTGAGAATTGGGGAGACAGGAAGAGACTTGAGAGATGGATAAGGATTCCCAATAAAAATGCTGTGATGAGGATTCCCTCTCCTTTTTTCATCCCTTTGCATCAAGGTGTAAGATTTTAATCAGCAGGCAGTGAACTGATTGTGCTTTTCTGCTGTGTGGTGTCCTGGAAATTCAGCTTGTTCTAAACTTGCCAATAAAGGGACCAGGAAACTCGAGGTATTCACAGGGGAACTTCATCCCTCCCTGCAGCTTTCCCTCGGATCCCATTCCCAGCAGGGTTGGATGCAGTTTTAAGGCACAGCCTTCACTCCCTGCTCAGCACATCCCCGTTACCTCCACGGGATGTTCGGCTGTGGGCTCATAATTGCACGTAACAGGCTATGACATCTCACTTACCCACTACAAGCACCACTAATATGATACAAAATGAATGCCTAATGTATTAACACCCTGTCACTTCCCATCTCCACTCAGCCTCAAACCCCCGGCCACAGCTGCCCTAAGGCACAAAATGAACAGCAGCAGCTCCTCCCCAGCACCCCCAGAAGTCTTGTAAGGGAGGCATCAAACTCTGCAGCACTTCGGGGCTGGAGCCAAGGTACAATCTGCAGGGGCTGAGCACAGCACCGGGAGCAGCAGCAGCTTCGCTCCAGAGTAGTGATGGTCACACTCTGTCAATGCAGATGTTTGCAGCTTCTTATTGATTCTGTCGTAGGCAGGATCAATTATTTTGTATTAATCCGGAGGTAAGAAAATTACAGACACCCTCATTCTTTAATCCTCATCTTTCACTGGCTTTAGTGTGAACCTGACATTAAAATAAAGGATCGAGGTTTGGATTCTTGTCACTGGGCTTCAAATCCCTGCTGGCACTTTCCCTGGGGTTTGGCACAGCCCTGTGCCAGCTGCACGCGGACTGGGAACATCTTTTCTCTCACTTTTTCCACTCCTAGCAGGGGCTGCAGCATCTGGACTGAGCTCTCAGAGTGGAGGTGGAGCTCTAAATGCAGTTTCTGAATCAGCACTGCCAGTGGGGATTACTGAGGAATGCAAACCCCACTGGAAAGGCTGGAAGAGACACCCAGCTGCATTTTAGGGAGCTGGAATCACGCAGGGAATTCACTGCAGCTCTGCACACTCCGTGTGAGCTCACACTGCGCTGAGCGCGGTCTCACCTCGCATTTGGAGAGGCCCTGTCCTCCAAACGATCCCAAATTTCTTCCCGGTAACACTTACAAGCCAAGGATTGGACTGAACACTGTACCCCTGAGAGCTTGGATTGACTTTAAAAGTGTCTGGAAAGGATTCTCCCTTCCCAGAGGGGAGCACAGCAGCTCTTTTAACTGGCAGCACTGCCCAGCTGCTGCAAGTGATCCTGAAATTCAGGAAAACTCAGAAACAGGAACTCAGGAAACAAAGAAATGCTATTTGACACAAAGTACGACAGATTCCTGCATATTTTATATATATATATATATGCTTTTGTTTTCAGTGACTCAAGGTGTGCTCATGCAGTGACAAGAGCCAGAGACAAAAGCCTGAGGGGGATTCTGCTCCCCACAGGGTTCCAGGCTGAGAGCTAAGGGCCAAATCCCAACTTCTGGAGCCATTCCACTTGACAACAGCCCACAGACCTAAAAAAGGACACGACCATACACAATAAAAAGTGCAGCAGCACTGCTGCAGCCTAAGAAACAGCCTGAGAAAATGAAGAAATATTAATTTTTGTTGTGCTTCTCTCAAATTTTTGGAAGATTTAAAAACACCTGGAAAATCATGTTTATTGTTTTTTTCAAATCGTGTTTATTGGTTGGTTTTGGGACTTTTTTCACTTATAAAGCTGTGCTCTTTCTTTTTCAGTTTTAGTGTAGATCTACAAAAGTCCTGATCTTTAAAAGTTCAAAGCATGAGTTAAGTCACCAAGTGAGATGCTTGGAAAAGGCATGAGGACTAAAGCAGAAAGCAGCTCCATTTCCCTTCCCTCACGAAGACGCTCAAATTACGACTTTTCAATTCCAATTTTAGCAGCCTGTCAAAAACGCAGGTGGGAAGACCGAAAATAAAACTCCAGTCTTCCTTGAGGTAAAATAAAACCTGCAGATTTTGGGGAGGGACAGAGAGGGATGATATTCCAGAGGCAGAGAGCTCAATCCCTCGCAGCTGAACCACTCTGAACTCATTCCTGATGGTCACATCCAGCTGCCTCTGGAGCAGGGGTGGGGTAGGGAGGGAAGCAGATGTTCCTCCCTGCCCACCACGGGCTCCCCTGCCAGCAGCTGAGATGTTACACGGATTTTTCGTGTTTGCAAATACCAAGGGTCCTGCAGAGCCACCAGATCTGTGAAAGCCCAGGGCCGTCGCTGGGGGGGACCCCGAGCGAGAAGATTTTGAGCATCGCGCCTGCCAAATATTCCGGTGACCTTTGCTGGGAAGGAGCGAAGCAGCTCCCTGGCACAGGGCCCTCCCTGCAGAGAGGGATGCCCCGAGTGAGGCAGGAGAGGCAGAGCCCTTTGGAAGGACAGGAATTGGGGATCAGCCTGCCGAGAGCAAAACAAAGCCCCTGACCGAGAGCTACAGCACGTCACAAAGCCAGCTCGGAGTTTCCAGGATGCTGAGCAGGAAGAGGGGTTTGGAGGGGAGGAGGAGGAGGGTGAAAATGGGATTCAGGCAGCAGTTGAAGCGTTCTGCTGATTGGATGTGAAAAGGTCAGGCATCTGATCAGGAAACACGCTGGAAAGGTCAGGGGGAGATGGAGAAGTGAGGCCGGGAGCAATGGGGGCACTCATGACCAGCTCCACCACCGGGGCTGGGTTTCCACCCTCCTCTCCTGTCCCACTCCCAAGCCTTGAAACCATCACTGGGCTTTTCCCGTGTCCTGAGTCAGACTGAGGCCCCCACCACAGCCTGACCAGCTGATTTCCTCGACACCAAGAAGTGTTTTATCAGCAGCCCTGAGTTACCACACAGCTGAGGCTGAATCAATATTGGCAAGTATGGATGCTGAAAAAGCTCCAGCAGAGAATTTCTTCAGCTCTCTGCAGCATTTTGTGAGAGCTCTGTCTTTCCCATGCAAGTAACTCAAAGCAATGGTACAGTTTTGTAAACTTCTTGCAGCTGCGGATTGTTTTGCAGGATTGTTATGGTTCTAACTAGAAAAACATTCAGAGATGGGTGTCTTAGAACTTGACCAATCTCCTTAAGGGGTGGATGGCAAAAAACCAATTACCTTATGCCATTTAACACACTTTGTGAACTAACATATAAAAGCCTTCTGAGAATTCTTTAAAGCTCTTCCATCTATCCCTGAGCCTGGACTTTGTGTCATTTCTCTACTCGTCCGTGGGGAAAACAGTGACAGGCAAACATTGAAGAAAACAAAAACCAGACTGTGCTGCACTGTTCCCACCTTGGGAACAGCTCTGGTGGATTTTGTTGGATCAAAACATCAGCTTTCAGAGCTGCTTTTTGAGGACAAGGAAACACCTGTAGCACCCCCTGTAAACTCTTGGTATCTCGGTTTTACCAGCAGTGCTTAAGAACCACAGGACAGAGGAGGGCAGAAGGAACCTCCCAAGACAATCCAGCCCAAAGTCCCGCTCCAAGCAGACACTCAGTCCCTCAATCATCCTCGTGGGCCTTAGCAGGACTCATCCCAGTATTCATCTCACACTGGGGAGCCCCAAACTGGACAATGTTTTAGCTCAAGTTAAAAGAGAGCCTCAAGCCCTGATGCACAATTTGGGTTTCCTGGACAAGCTGCAGCTTCTCTGATCTCACTTCTGTCCTCTCCAATCTGCGTAAGAAAGCCTGCAGTGCCTCGGGGGGTGATGTGTAAAGCTGACAGAGGGAACAAGAAAATTAAAGGAATCAGAGCCAGACTTCTCAGAGGTGCACAGCTGGATGAGAGAAGTCCTAAACAGGGGAATCCCGGTCAGATTTTAGGGAAAAAAATCGCTATGAGAACAGTCAGCCACTGGAATAAGGGCTCACGGGTTGTGGAATCAGCATCCTTGGGCCTGTTCCCAACTGGACTGGCTGAGCTGGTGTGAACTGGCCCTGCTTGGAGCCAGGCACCTCCAGAAATCCCTTTCAATTTACACTGTCCTGGAGTCAGAGACAGCTCTGTGAGACTCAAATCCCACTCCTTAAACCTTCAGCTTTCACTGCAACGTCTAAACTGCCCCAAGAAAGCACAGGAAGCTCTTCTCCCACTACAGAGAAGTCCCTGAAGTGCCACAGCTGATCACACCCCAGGCAGCCGCTCCATGAGGGAGGAGGGGTCTCCCTGATGAGCTCCAAACCCCAGCTCCCCCAGCCTGGGTGGTCTGTGGGATAACTGAGCTCGGAATGTGATGAATTCAGCCTCTTTTCCTGCTGAAATTTGATGAATTCAGCCTCTTTTTCTGTGCTGACAGTATCTGTGAGCAGGTCCCAGCTGTCCCCACTGCCAGTCCAGTACCAGCTTTTTTCCCATCACGTGGAGAGAAAAATAAACAAGTTGGTGATCAGATCCATCACCTGATCTTGTTTTATGATTGCCTGAGTCTGCAAGTAAAAGCATCCATGAAATGTTGGGGTTTTCCCAATATTTACTTGGGCAGCACTGAAATTTCGAGGTGCCAGAGAAATGACTGTTAATAAATCATGAACTGGCCACAGAGTAGCACAAAAAGGGGCACAGAATGTGCAAATATTAAGGTTTTACCTTAGCAGGGTATTTGATATTATTCAACAAAGCTTTAATTTGGGGAATTGAGGCAAGAACTGGGGAGCTCAACCACCCCAGTTTGCTTCCTTTGGCTCCATTCCCTGTTGTGATCCTGGAAATGCAAACAACCCCAGGTTTACATCTGCAAACCCCACAAAATCTGCTTCCCTGCAAGGAATTTGTATTATTGCAATTTTGGGTTCCAATGGGTTCATTTTGGCTTCAAAAATTCCCGGTGTTCTGGAGCCAGAATCGCCACGAGAAGCCACCAAAATATTTGGCTGCTCTGTGCAGCACTCACGGGGCTTTTTTTTTTTTTTTTTTTTTGCTGGCTTGAATTCTCTAGAAAAACCCATTTTCTGTGATTGGAGCTGACACAGCTTCTCCCCCCTGCTTTAAAAAGGCATTTTCGGGGAGAAGGAAGCCCAGATAAAAGCACTGAGCACTCTGGGCTCTGCTGTTTGCCCTCACCCCCTTCACCCAGGGCAGCCCCAGCTGGAAATCTCCAGCACCTCTGCAGAACAGCCCCAAAAAAGCTCAGAAAGCTCATCCCTAACTGGTTTTTACTTCACAAATCCAGGAATTGGGGATAATCCCTCAGGGAGGTGTTGTTGGGATGTCATGTGCAGGGCCAGGAGCTGGATTTGATGATCCTGGTGGGTCCCTTCCAGCTCGGGATTCTAAGCCTCTCTCAGGGATGTGGGTAACAGCAAAGAGAGGTAGAAAACTGCACAGAAAAGGAAAAACTGTGCTCAGTAGTGCCATTATTTACTTTTTTAAACCTCCTTATTTTCACTTTTCTTTCTTGCATGAGCAAAGACATCCCACAGTGCCACCTGTGCACGCTGGACAACGAAAAAGGACAAAAATCACAACCCCCCTCCCCCAGCTAAAATCTCAGTGTTCTCCTCACTGAAGCTCCCAACTCTCTCTGTTTTCAGTTTGCAAAGGAAAAACCAGATTTTGAAAGCACAGTGGATAACTCTGGATGCAACAAGACTGGCCAAGTTTGGAAGGAATCAGATTTTGGGATAAATCTACAATCCACAAGGTCCAGGCAAAGGAAACCTCTCACCTGGCTGCTGGCAGAAGGCAGATTTCAGTGCCCTCACCATGAGGCCAAGCTTTAACTCCAGCTAAATTTATGGCACAAGTCTTTTTGCTTAAAAAAAAATGTAAATTTTATGGAGTCTCATGCAAGGTACCCATGGAAAAGAGGCTGCACCCCCACTGTGCTGACTTCCAGAGTCTGGCACCTTACAGCGGGAAGCGAAAAAACCCCAAAATCAGCTCATTACTTGTGGTTTCCAGCTAGGCCAGCGAGTGAAGCCAGCCCCGAGCTCAGGCTGTGAGGAGGTACCTGGCTTCTTGCCCAAAACATCCCTTCCTTTTTCGGAGGCCCCTCCAGCTCCACATGGCTAAAAAAGGCAGTTGGAAAATGTTGTCCTGGAAGCACAAAATGCTGCATCTCTCCCTCTCTCTGCCTGCCTGGAGGGAGCAGCTCTAGGTGAGCTCTGGGTGAGCTCTGGGTGAGCTCTTCCCACTCTGGAAGAGCTTTCCACACAGCCCTTGCCTCACAAAGTATGGAAATAATTCCCGTTCCTGGCACTCCCCGTGTTCCTGGCTGTAAAATCCAGGTGTCAGGTTCTACCACAGCCCCTGCAGCTCTGAGGAGCCCCAGGCCCTGAAGGAAAACTCTCAGTTTCTTTTTCACTCCGTGCTGGTGCCACGGGCGCTGAGCTGGCAGCTGGGAATGTTTCCTCCTGAACCTGGCACCGTGGTTACAGGAACGAAATATTTTCCCATTATTACTAAAAATGGCAACAAAAGTTGGCACTGTTTACACTGCAAGAGCCAAGGGGGTTTTTTTGTTGGGGTTTGGGGTTTTTTGTAAGGCCTCTTCTGCCTGGAATTGTCACAGCACTGGGAACAAAGGCTCCACACCAACTCCATCAGCTCTGCTCCAACACCCCAATGATGGATGGAGCAAAATGATCCCTTTTATCCTCACCTCGTGGTGCTGGTTAAGAACCCAACCCCGTTCTGAATATCTGACACAGATTAACTGAGTGGGGAATGAAACAGCTCTTCCACCCCGCACTCCCACGTGGAGAATTCCAAGGAAACCCCTTCTCTTTCCCATCCCAGCCACCCCTCCCTCCAGGAGCTCTCAATTTCGGGACCAGTGGTGGGGAAAGCAGTTACATAAGTGCTGCAGGAACTGAGGGGGAGAATGAATGTCAAAGCTTGCTGGAACATGAACCCGGGAGCCTTGTGGATTCAGTCTCTAACATCCATCAAACATGATTAATTTTAATGTCACAACATTTTAATGTCAATTACTTTTAATGTCACAGCTTCCTATTTACCACCGCAGCCGCATTTCTGAGCTGATAAAGAGATTCCCCCAAAGAACTTTTAAGATCAAATAAATAAACAATCCAGGATAAATGCTACGAACAAGCTGCAGCCTCCCTGCTTTTGGAAGGATGTGGGGAATCTATTCCAAAGGCATTGAGAAATAGAGCATCGGAGGCTTTCACATTTAAGGCCAAGTTACTACTTAGTAAAAATCTTCTTCTACTCTTTTTTCTGGCCGTACAATTTGGCAAATTCCAGATGCCAGCTGGAGATGTGGCTTGATATTATTTGCGTTAGCCAAGGATGTATTTTATTTAGGTGCTGCATAAAGAACAACAAAGTTGTGATCCTGGGCATCTTAAAATTGGTGTGCAAAAAGAGACACCAGGCAAGCTGAGACTGATGATGAAACTCATAAAAGAGGATTTGAGACTTGAAAACTTGAGGTTCTCAAGTGTCTGAGAGGAAAAACAAACAGCTGGAGGTTTTTTTGCAGCGCAACTCCTCACAATTTCAAACCCATTTAAATGCCACCCATTTAGCAGTCTGGACTCGCATTCAAATTCCTCTGGCTTTACATTTTTCCTGAACTTCTGCTTGCTAAATGTTATTTTAAATAGCTGGTGAGTCTGACAAAGCCTCAAACTCCCCAGGGTTTCTCACGAGAACAAAAGCAGCCTTGTGGATATCTTTAGAGCAAATTATAAGATTGAGGAGAAGTCAGGCCTCTAATATGAAACTGAGATGGGTCACAGAAGATATTTGAACAGACAAACTAAAGTCAAACAGGAAAGCGAGTCAGACACCTGCGTGGTCTTTTTTAGAGCCCAAGAACTGACTTGGTGCAGTCGTTGAAATAAATTTCTGTACCTATATTTGCACTCAGTGGTGATTCATGAAGCAGCTTTATCTCAGAACAGAGATTTTAAGCCCATCAAAATTCAATGGGACCCTTGAAGTGCACAGTTCCACCAGTTTAAGTCTCAACCAACAATCAAACTGCAAAAACGAACTGCACCATGTAGCAATAGGTCTGTCAACGCAGAATGGGTGAGTTTGGACGGAGTTTCAGCCGTTTTCAGTGCAGCAGAGAGCACGGAACATCACCACGGTGTTCGCAGCTCGAGAGCCTGCAGTCCCAGCAGCATCTTTCTCTGAGAAACAGCCCTGCTTGAAATTGAGTTTCTATCCTGCATTTGCCAGGTTTCCAGCTACCAGACCTTAAAGCCCCTCACATTTCCACTGCTGAGAGTTCTCAGAGGGCTCTGCAAAGGCAGCAGGGGCTCTCCTGATCCCAGGGAGGTTGAGCATGAACCAGCCTCAGTTGTCAGATGCTGTTAAGATCCAGGGCTCATTAAGAACCGAGGCTGGAATTTCCATGACTCAATGAGTTTAGATTCCCTGAAAAGAGGGAGGATTATCACAGCACTCTGCCTCTCCATCTGGGCTGAGGGTAGCACAGCCTTGTGTTCACCTGGACACGGATCTAGGAATCTTTACTCTAAAAGGTGAGCGGGTAAAGCAAGAGGTGCCAGACAGCACAATCTGACAAAACTCTGTGTGTCTGACAGCAAATGCAGCCTGGAGTCATCTCCAGCCTCCCAGAGTCCACATTCCTTGAGCTAAACCCAGCTCAGCTGCTGCGAGCAGCCTGGGGTTTGCTGCAGGGATCTCTATCCTGACCCAGACTAAGCAAAGGCTCTCCAGGCACCAGCTCCTAAACAAAGCCCCACATTCCGATTATTTACACATTTCTTCTGTCCTGAACCAGCCAGAGCCAGACAGCATGGCTGGGAGGCTGCAGGGAGATGTGGGAGGGCAGCTCTTCACCCCAGGCTACACAAAACTCTCCCAAAGCCAAGGCTCGACCCCCTCAACAGGTTCCTCAGCCTATTTTTTTTTTGTTTCATCTCGTCCATCACTCTGAGAAAGCCTCTTTTCTTTACTACAGCCAACATCAGATGCACTCAAATTCAGCAGTTCAGATCTATAAATTCAGCCAGTGTCTGCGCTTTTTATTTACACTCAGATGTTGGCCATGAAACATGAAAAGTCTCAGTCACATCAAGTTTCCTTCCTAGTTTGGTTCCCTTTTTCCCATGGCCAGCTGAGTCCATCCCATCAAGGCTGTGTAAGGCTAAACAGCATCCCAGGTTTTATTCTGAGCACTCAGTCCTTAAAATCCTTTAGAAGACAGACTTGGAGTTACAGTAATAAAACTGTACCAGCAAAACGTGACACATTTTCCTTTCCCACAGCCCAAGAACAGCAGAAGCAAAACTTGACTTTGCAGTTTTTAAAACAGATTCCCACCTTTCCTTTCTGGAGATTTCTAATCCTACAGGGCAGGGGTTATTCCCAAAACTGGCCTCATTCGTGGCATTGGGCAGAAGATGTGATGCTAAGCACTGGCAAAGGCAGAATTGGACCCATTCTTCTCAGGAGTTAAGTAAATTATATCAAGAAATGGAACATCCAACTGCTGGAAAACAGATTCAAAGTGCTTAACTCCTGTTCAGAAAGACATTTCTGTCTATTGAGCCTATTTGGGAATCTCAGTGGCAAGTGAAATTAGATTTATTTCTTCCAGAATATCAATACATGCTTCTCCCCAGCTGCCTAATAATCAGCAATAGGTTCTCCGTACAACCCTGTGATTCCACATCTTGTGGGTTTTCTTCCACCTCCACCCGACACTGGACGATTTCAGAGTGAAACAATCATTAAATCAACTACAGTTCTCCTCTAATCCTGGAGTTCCTGGCTCCTTATTCCCATGGTTTGTCTCAGGCAGGAGCCTGACTCCCTGCCTGGATCCAGGCAAGAGAAGCGAAATTCTCATCAGGCCGACCAGAGAGTTTCCTGATGCAACTGCGAGAGCTCACAGAGCTGAATCGGGGCAGGAATAACTCAGACAAATCCAGGGGCCACAGGAGGAGGAATTCTGGCTAAACGAGTGCGTTGGCTCTTGCTGACAGGGAAAAACTGGCTAAGGAAAAGTCAGGGGTTTTATTTTTTACCCTATTGCTGTGTTCTTTCCCTCAAACCAGCTCCTGTTAATAACTGGAAACAAGTTAAGAGGTGAAGTGAGTATCTTTAACAACTAGAAACCAGCTAACAGGCTTAGGAATATTTTTAATAACTAGAAACAAGCTAACAGGCTAAGGAATATTTTTAATAACTAGAAACAAGATAACAGGCTAAGGAATATTTTTAATAACTAGAAACCAGCTAACAGGCTAAGGAATATTTTTAGTAACTAGAAACCAGCTAACAGGCTAAGGAATATTTTTAATAACTAGAAACAAGCTAACAGGCTAAGGAATATTTTAAATAACTGGAAACCAGCAGGTATCCCAGCCCTGGCTGTACCTGTTATTCTGTAACACATCCTCATTACATCCTGGCACCCAGTGCAGGACACAGCTTTAATGTGTGACTCTTAATTAACATCCCCGTTCTCTCTTCTCGCTGTATCCGGGGTGACAGGAATGCACAGCCCTCATTTCCCTGCTTCCAGCCTGGATTTACCCTCCCAGACCTCCTGTGCTCCTCCAGCCCAGCCAGCTCAGCAGAATGAAGCAACAGCTTCATGACACTGGGAATTGTTTGTTATTTTTGCTTAGTCGAGAAGGGGAAAAAAAAAAAGATTAAAAATACAAATAATCAAATAGTTCCACAGCGCAGATTAGAGCAGCCCAGACTGCCCCAGCCTCCATCTGGCCCTCATTAATATCCAGAAACAACTCCAAAGTGTCTGCCAGGCAATATTTGACATTCATACAGAACAAGCCAAAGAAGATGTGCCCCATGCAGGGTCCTGATTGATCCTGGAGGATTTTTTGGGATGGTTGTAGGTACCAGCATGGCTGGGGCAGGCAGGACAGGGTATCCTGAGCAGGATTTGGGTTGTGGTGAGGCCAATTCCCCTGCTCAGAGCTGCTCCCGGCATCCTGCAGGATCCAAGCTGCTCTGGGGGGTGGTGCCAAGGGGGGATGAGGCCATGGGTTTGCTCAGAAATGTTTTATTCAGGCTGTTTATCCCCAAAAGAGCGTTTTCCTTTTAGATTAAATTATCTGGACTCTGTTTATTCTAAACACAGGAGACAGGACTCAAGCATTTCCTCTTTTAGGAAGTACGGTTGAGTGTATTTCCTACAAAATTTATAAAGAATTCAGGCAAGGGCTCGTGTGGCTCCTTGAGATTTCAAACCCTTCTTCCCTAAATGCTGAAAGAGCTGGCTCTGTCAGGGCACAGCTCCATCCCAGTGACACGGAATCCAAATGCAAGCAGACAGCAGCTATAAGCTCTTTGGAAAGGGCAGCCTGATAAAAACCATAATCAAATTATTTACCGATGCTCCCCATTTTGTCTGAAGACCATAAACTCCATTACATAATGAGATATTTCCCTTTTTTTTTTTTCTACAGCTGGGGAAGCCAAGGCTCCAAAAGGACTGGTTAAAAGCACCTCCTGGGGCTGGAGGTGAGATGAGATGAGATGAGATGAGATGAGTCAATCAACAACAGGATTTAATTTTAGCAGTGAAAATTTTCATTCCAGTAGAATATAGAGTCACCACTGGAACTGGAAGCAAACCCACGGATTCCTGTCTTCCCACCTTGGCTCCTTACAAAGAATTCTGACTTTTTTGCTATAAGGTATCATGTTTTAAATGCCATTTTCCATGCTTTAGTCACTGTGCTTCCTGCAGGAAGTGGCTACCTCCACCTGAAGCACGAGGGAAGTGTCCTGCTCGGTTTTCCAGGACACCTGAACGCCGGATCCTGAGCAGAGCCCCATCAGGACAACCTGTCTGAACACCAGAGCTCAGCCCAGGCCTGATGCTCCAGGATCTTTACTCTCTCCCAGCTGCCCAGGACATCTTCCCTGGCATCTCCCCGGAGTGTTCATCCATTATGCACAACTCCTGGACCAGAGAGGGACAGGAGGAGATGAGCAGTGGCTGCTGTTCAAAGTGGCTGCAGGAATAACGCTGATCTGCTCCATCCAGCCCTGCCTGCATGGCTCCAACAGCGAGAGAGGCTGTTCAGGCACTCTCATCAGCATTACCTGCTCGATTACTGCTGTTAGAATGCGTGGCTGGCACCAGGAGCTGCCCCTCCTGCTGCTCCACCAGGGGAATTCTCCCTGGTTTATTTTTAATTCTGCCTCATAATCAGGCCCTAATTTTATGCATATTGGCTCAGGATAGTTCCCCCTTTCTTCTACATTGTCAGTCTGCTTGTCACATCCTTGCTGAAGGGGATTCCTCACTCGGAGTCCTTCTCGTGGTAGGGTAGCACGGCCTCTTTTGCTTGAGGATTATAGGCTCTGACAGTGCTGACACAGAAAAATAAAGCCCCAGAATGATTTAAAACCATGAGCAGGGCTGTTTCCTCCCGATCAGGAACACAGAGCTACTACTGCCCTTTCCTCCCAGAGCCCAGACCCAGCCCAAACCCAGCTCCTGCTCCTCACCCAGAGCAATCCCAGAGCCTCTGACAGCCTCGTCCCATCCTCCACTCCTCACTTGCTGATAAGATTAGCGAGTTTTAGTAACGAGGAGACCACACACCGTGTCCTCAGCATGAACTAAAGCTTTCGGTGTCACAGCATTAGTTATAACAAAGCTGGGACATTAAATCATCAAGGGAAGAAGAGAACTGGATATACTCAAAGGCAAGAACATCACAAACCTCCTAAATCCAGGGCAATTAACCCTCACTGCCAGGCAGACCCTACTTCCAAGTAGGAGACATCTTTTCTAGGAGAGAGCACTGGGGTGAGCTCAGGTCCAGTCTCCACACGGATATTTTAGAAAAACAGGATTTATTTGCTTTTTAGTCTTGGGGGTTTTTTTTTTCCCTCCGTTCTGCTTTTACGAGATGATCATAAAAAATGAAGCAGCATTTAAATCAGCAGCAAGGGTGGAAGAGCAGTGCTAATTCCTGCCTGAATCAGCTCCCTCCTTGCAGGACCTGGAAATTAATTTGCCTTCCATGGGCTGAAAGCTGTTCCTGAGCTCGACTTGCTAAACCAGGTGCTTTCAGTGTAGAGAGATGCCAGAGACACTGCGAGGATCAGACAATCCCAGACCCCATCAAAGGCTTAAAAAGCCCCAAAACCCCCAAGAGAAGATGTGCACATAGAGTTAAAAGAGCTCCAGCGCACTCCCAGCCTGTCTCATCAGCACCAAGGCTGCCAGGAGCTATCGGAGCTGCTGCTTTTTCTGGGCACGTTGGGTTTTCCATGCTGCAGAAAAGGAAATATTGAGAGGACAACCCCGAGGCCAGGAACTCAAAGGAAAAGCTCCAGCCAGCAGCGAGGGATGCTGCACACATGGGTTTGCATCAGGAGAGGCTCCGAGGCTGCTCTGGGAGGAGGGAAGGCGGGCAGGAGCGGCACTGGAAGGGGAAAGGTTCTTGCATATGTCATGTGCCATTGCAAAGTGATAAAAAGGGTTTGCATTCAGAGGCTTCTCCTCGGGGAAGGCAAATTGTGGTGGTCAAAACAAAGGGCAGCACAGGCTCCATTAAGTGATGGTAAAAAAGGGTGTGAAAGCAGAGTAGCAAATCACTCATAGCAAATAATTCAGTTTTTAATTCACTTAACATTCACTCGGAGGGGGTGGGACATGCCCTACACCACCATCCCAACCCTGAAAACCGAGCAGGTTGTGCTTTATCAGAGCATTGGTGCCTGTGAACAAAGAACATTCCCCAGCAGTGCTCAGAAAACCACTAATAGGGCAGGAAAATGTCAATATTGCCTAACTGGCTAGTTAAAATCATTCTACATGCATGAATAATCAGCTTCTGTTATCAGCTTTGTTTTATCCCCCTGCCTGTTCTTTGCTTAAAGGTGGTTGTCAGGAGGAAGGGAAGGAAGTAAAGAACTCATTTAAGCTGGATATCTTCAGTTCCCAGCTTTTCTGCAGGAATTGATGCTCTGGAATGACACAGAGAGATGCTGCCCAGGTGCCTGGCTTGTTTGGACAGCAAGCAGGGACAAAACCAGGTTTAAGACTGGTTAAAACTTAGGATTTCCATGCAAACCTTCAAGGCTGCAGTGCTGTAAGGAACAGTGCAAACAGGCAAAGAAACAATTCCTGCCTCAGAGCAATTAAATACTTAAAATACAGTGAAATATCACCCTAAATACTTCTGGCTGGTGCAACAAGGCCGAATTTCCTCCATTCCCGTCCTGCTTTTGGCTTCTCTCGGGGAGGATGTGGAGAGGGGAGGATGCCTGCTGACAACCCCGCAGCCTGCACCACATTCAGAGCCCTTTCCTAATGGGAATGCATTCCCTGCTGCCCCACAATGGAAGCAGCACGCCCAGGGCACTGCTCGATAGGAAAAAGAAGCGAGCCCCAGTCATCAGAGGAAGGAGCCTTGCTAAATTCAGGATGGTTATCCGCAGAGCAGAGGAGCCCAGGAGCTCCGAGCCTCCCTCCTACCAGGTCAATCCGGGCCTGAATGAACTGACAGCTGCAGAATTGTGGTTTTTGTTGACTCCAGGGGTAGCCTCGGGCTAAGTGGAAGGAGCTGACAAAGCCAGAAAAGCCGGGATGCATTTGGCACAGCGATGGGAAGCCTCTCCCCCCATTAAACCAGTGAGTGGCTGCACTCCCCAGCTCCATTCTGCAGCGATTTCAGGGCACTTTGCAGCTCAGGGGGGAAAGGTTGGCTCGTTCCGAGTGCTCTTACTCTGCAGAACAAGCACGAAGCAGATTTCCAGTGCACCCCCAAAACCTGGGATGATTAAAGGACACCTCATTTGGTGTGACCCAGCTCGGGCATCCCCACACTCACAAATTCCAGAGTACCAATCCTTTATAACACTCGAAATGGAGACACTCAAAACTAGCAGGCACTTAAAAATGAATCCTGAATCACTAAATCATGAATCACTGGCAAAATCCAGGCTGGAACCTCGACATCCTGAATGTTTCTTTGACCAGAAGACACTCACCATTGCTTCAAATTCCCCTTTGAATAGAAAAAAAAAAAAAACACATAGCATTTGCCACCACAAAAGCTCTGCTTTGTCTGGCTAAAATTCCCTTTGTCTCCAAGCAGGGGCTTGGAACAATGGAAAGAGGAGAGGTTTTGCCCAGAGCACAGACAAAGCTGCGCTGTGGGAACATCTCCATCACGTTGGATGGATTCAAACAGTTCCTTCTGTGCGATGCTGAGGCTCCTGGGGGAGCAGCACCAAGCTGTCCCAAAGTGCCACCTCAGTGACACTCAGCCCTGGGATGGAACCGACCTCATCCAGGCATCCAAACAGAAAATGCCACAAAAAGCGTCAGAGCTGGTGACCAGGAACCCTTTGAAGGTCTCCACACAAGCGCAATGTCAGATTGCTCAGGTGGAACTGAGCTGCTGAACTTCACTGACAAAAGATTTGTGGTCGGCTCTGTGCTCAAGTGACAAACACCCCGTGTTTGAATGTCACAGGAGCGGCAATTCTACAAAGACACACTGGGTTTGCCTTGCAGGAAGGGATGGAGCTGGCACAGGCGGCTCCCAGTGACACCCAACACCTGAATAAACGCAAGGAAGGGAACACTCCCAGCGCTCAAACAGCAACAGGGGGTGAAGGCAGTGAGAAGCAACCACCAGAACACCACTCAGCCAGATCACTGATAAATATAATTCCTGCTTTGAAAGGAAAGGGTTCTCAGTCACCACACGAGGCTGAATTTCAGTTTGCTGCTGCTTTGGAAATGTTGGGGTTCAGCATCACAAATTCACTCAGGTTCTTCAATGCCTGGCTCTAAACACCACACCAAGTCTGCTGCTCAATGTACAAATAGAAATAAACATGAATGCAGCATCCAAATAGTAAATAAACATGAACACAAAATAAAATCCCCTTTTTGCAGAGCCCAGCTCTTGCTGGGGCCTTGCACCACTGTGAAGTAAATGAAGCAAAGAGCTGCCAACAACCCCCGCACCCAGCAGAGCCTCACAGCCCAGTGCAGCATCACTGAGGGAGTGAGAGGCTTCTCTGAGTGTGATTGAAAGCTCTGACACCATTTTAAGACTGTTTTTATGCTCGAGGAGTTCCAAGTGATGCTACCAGAGACTTCTGGAAATCGGGCAGTGCTCCCACTTCGTTTTTTGAAGGGTGCAGCGGCTTGAGCTCATCTGGGCCAAACACACTGCACCAAATCCTGTGTTTGGGGTGTCCCTGGAAGTCCCTCAAGCTCCCCCAGCAGATTCCTGTGTCCCTGGGCCAAACACACTGCACCAAATCCTGTGTTTGGGGTGTCCCTGGAAGTCCCTCAAGCTCCCCCAGCAGATTCCTGTGTCCCTGGGCCAAACACACTGCACCAAATCCTGTGTTTGGTGTGTCCCTGGAAGTCATTCAAGCTCCCCCAGCAGATTCCTGTGTCCCTGGGCCACACACACTGCACCAAATCCTGTGTTTGGTGTGTCCCTGGAAGTCATTCACGCTCCCCCAGCAGATTCCTGAGTCCCATTTTGAGCTGCTGGCTCTCCCTGAGCAGCTCCTGTGCCCGTTCATGTCTCAGGAGGGGCAGGGAGGCTCCAGCAGCCGCTCGCAGGAGCCCGATGCTGCAGCTCTGAAGCGAGTGCTAGTGCCAGCCAGTGCCTGGGGAGGATGAAGCAATTTCCTCAGCGTTGCTCAACAAGGCAGGATCCACAGCAGGATTCCCAGCACCCCGCCAGACACCGGCCTGGAGCCTCACTGCAGCAGATTCACTCCGGAATTACCTCGCCGCAGCGCAGCTCCAAATCTGGCTCTGCACCTCTCCCTGCAGAGGTTTGAGAAATGGTGCCCTGTGCAGGAAAAGGGGAAAGGAGAAGGAAAAAAAAAAAAGCCCTGATGCTGGAGAACGTGGCTCCTTTTTTCCTCTTGTCCCTGGAATTGTGATTGGAAATAATTGGAAGTGTCACTGGAAGTAATCAGAAGTGACAGTCCCTGGGCTACAAGGCTTTTGCTTCAAGTCTAACGATCCCCCCGCAAAACAAAACCTAAATTTAAACAATGAAGTCATAAAGTGATTTGCCTTCAAGGTTGAAAACCCTGCAATATTTTTTTTTTTTTAAATAAAAAAAGGAGAAGTGCCTGACTCTGGTTCAGTTCAATATTCCAGGCTTGCTGTGTTACATGAAAGCACAGCGCACACAAAGACACCCCGTGATTTCTGGCCCTACCTGGCCAATAAAGGTCCAAATCTCTGTTAAATATTCCTGTGACCTTTAAAATTTCATCAAGTCTTTAAGGAAAAACACGGATTGAGTAATGTGAGCTGTGAAACTCATCCAGCACACATCTCAAATATTCCAAACACTGGAAAACCACCTAATTCCAATATTTTGCTGAAGCACAAAGGGAATGGAATGGAGTAATTATTTTTTTTGAGCTCCAGTTCTGAAAAGGCCTCCTCACAGCCCATCCAGGCACTTAGGGAAAGAATCTGCTCAGAAGAACTCACAGCCCCAATACACTCCAGGTATTTGCTGGATAGAAAAACTCATTTTTCTGTTTTCATATGCAGCACAAAGTGATTCAGAGACCCAGCACACAGAGCCCAGGATTTCTGTGAGGTTTCTCTGCTAGCACAGCAGCGCTTCACACCGTGAGTGGAGTTTCTCAGCACGTTTTTACCAAAAAGCCATTAATTTGTGATAAATATCTGACTAGAACATAAGGGTAAGTCCCTCCAGGTGGCAGGTGAAGGATTTCAGCTTGGTGGCTTCGGCTGTTTGTTAGTGATCTGCACATCACTACTTGTACCCGAGTTTGGGGACACATCAGAAGGAAAATGACTTTAAGTCAGAGGTTTTAGACAAGCTCCAAGTGCTCCACCACTGCCAGCAGCGTGCCCCCACCTGAGTCTGAGCTCCCTCCTCTCTTGGATGGGCTTTAAATGTTCTCTGGGCAGCACGGCCCTGCTGCAGGGAGCGAAAGCTTTATCTCACAGTGACCCTCTCCCCACTGCAACAGCAGCAGCAGAGCTGGGGCAGCCCAAACCCAGCCCAGCCGTGGTCATCCCTTGCCTCTAACTGTGCACGCTCCATTTCAGAGCAGTTTCCAGGAGAGCAGCCTCCCCCCTGCCAGGCAATGTCACAAACGCACCAGAATTCTCACTGACCTTTTCCTTCCAAAGGCAATGAAACTGCAGGCACTCAGCTGAACTCCAACCTTTCCACCCAGTCAGTCGCATCTACCGAGGGTTCAGCCTTGCTTTCCTGCCACAGAAAAGTTCGTGGCAGCTCCCCAGGAGGAGACAGAGTGTGCTGTGAAGTGTATTGATCCTTGTGGGACAGCAAATCTGACACCCTGCATCTGGGGCTGGCCCATTAAGGGAAACGCTGGGTTAAACATTTGCCTTTTTCAGCTGCCAAATGATTTCCTGCAGAAAGGGAAGGAGCAGATGAGGACAGGATGGGTTTTTTGGCCTTCTAATCATGCTCAGCACCTCAAAGCTGCTCGGTCCTCTTTACAACTTGTTGCAAAGAAGAGACAGAGCTCATTAAGGAGCCAGATAAATAAACCAAGGTACCAAGGTGTGGCTGAGGAGAGCCTGGTCTGGTGCCCACCCTGCTTTTCTAGGACTGGGATATTTCTGGGCAGAAGGAGCAGCTTTATCCTGGGTTGATAACCCGGTGTGGAGCTCCAGGTTCCTGTTACATTCACCTTCCCTGTACTTTGCCCAAGGAAAACGCATTTTAGCCCTGGCTGGCAGAGGTGGTGTCACTCCCTGAGCGATGCTGAAGGGAGGAGAGAGTGCAGCAGAGGAACGAGTTGGAATTCAGCCTCGTGCCTGTTGACTTTTCACACATTTTCCATTGCTGTGCTTCCTGCCCAGCCGTTCCTGCATCCTGCACTGTCCTGTCATTCCAGTCTCTATTCGCAGACCTCCCTGACCTGACTTCACCCTTGACTTTTTGCCGGGCTGCTTCTGTAAACCAACCATTCCTAAAAACAGACGAAGACACAGCTTCGGGGGAAACAAAAAACCAAAACAACAAAACCCAACCAAAACAGACCCATTCATCTTTTCAACAAGGCACCACCGAGCTCCCTCTGCACCCAGAGCAGCCTCTCCTGCAGCACACAGGATGTGCACAGTAAATCCCATTTCAGAGGCACAAACACTGCCTGCAGCCTGGGCTAGCACAGGGCACCGTTTAATTGGAAATACGAGGTGCATTTTGACTAAAACTGTGGGGGAAAGGCACAGAAAGCAGCTTGCAGCACCCTTTTTTATTGCTACTACACGCAGTTTTTACTCCAGTGTCACAAAGATTTAGACATAAAAGGTTTTCCAAATGCATTTAAGGCTGGCAGAGTGACTGTTTGCATCTCTTTGCAGTTCTGAAAATGGACAAATCCCAGATTGCAAACCTGCTGGATCCCCTACAAAACCCAGTGTTTGCCTGGAGGAGAACAGGGGCGTTTGTTGTGATCCTGAGGATAAACTCCAGGATATCTCCGAGCCAGTTGTGCAATGGCATTTCTGGGAAGGAGCTTGTGCTGCTCTTACACAAAATGTCCCTCTGAAGTGGGCCAGGGCCCCCCCAAAACCAAACCACTAATTCTACGTGGAGGAGACAAGGCCAGGGTGGGTACAAAGGCAAAACACCACTTGTTTTCCATGGGAAATTCAGAAAAGTTGCCTTCCCTCTGGCTCTGTTTTCCATAAAAATGAATTCATCACCACAATTTTGGCATGCTGCTTTTCCACACTCTGGCAGGTCGCTCTTTTCCCCCTTGTCTTCCTCGTGGTAAAATGGAAAAAGCAGAAAGGATAAAAAAAAAACCCTCCAAAATAAACTTTTGTTTTTCAGATGTTAAAAATCCCAACTATTTCATATAAAACAAAGCACCACCAGAGAAAAACAGGCAATTTATCACCAAGTGTCCTGACAGCAAATATTTGATGCAAACCATCCCTGGCTTTGGAAGAATTGGAGTGTCTCACAAGGAGTGTTAACCCTGATATTCTGCCAGAGAGCAACTCGGTTGTGTCTGGCTCCTTTGAATTCCCCCTGGAGTGCCAAACAGATCCTCTGCTTCCCTTTCCTCAGGTATTCCCAGAGCAGTGTTCTAATAAAGAGCGCTTTGCCCTGGCCTAGAATTAAATCCACGCTTCTCTAACAGGCTGAACATCTCCCACAGTTGATGTTTTGTTGCCTGCCCTTGGAATTTGAGAGGAATTATTATCAATTCCATGAAGCTGTCCTACGGAGAACAGTCCCTTTTTTTTAAGCTAAATACACAACCAAGTTCCCTGCGTTCCTTCAGAGGCCAGGGACAAAGAGGAGGTGAAATCAAGACACAAAAGTCACACACAAACCCCTTTTCACAGCTGCAGGTTGGTTTTTCACACTACTCCTGAGCCAAGGATTTTGCTAAATGTTGTAAGAACGTGGGGCAAAGCCCGTGTAACACCAACCTTCAACACCATGAAATGGTCAAAGGCAAGAGAAGGAGCCAGAGAAAACTAGAAAACAGCAAATATATTATATATTATAGTTATCACTGAGAAATTCTGGAGATATCTGGAAAACCAGCAGAAATAGCGATCCACAAGCTTTGTTTTAAGCAACTTGAAAACTGTCTCCTTTGGTTTTTTACTACTGGAAAATCAGTAGGAATAAAGGTCCACAAGCTTTGTTTTAAGCAGCCTGAAATCTGTCTCCTTTAGGTTTTACTCCTGGAAAATGAGCAGGAAACGAGGTCCACAAGTTTTGTTTTAAGCAACCTGAAATCTGTCTCCTTTAGATTTTACTCCTGGAAAATCACCAGGAATCAAGGCCTGCAAGCTTTGTTTCAAGCAGCCTGAAATCTGTCTCCTTTGGTTTCCACTGTTTCTGGGAAATAAAGATCCACCAGCTTTGTTTGAAGCAACCTGAAATCTGTCTCCTTTGGTTTTCACTACTCCCATGGGATGCTGCAGCAGCATCCCATTAAATCCACAATTCCCAGCGAGCTCCCTGAGAGAGCGCTTCTCTAAAAAACAAACCCTGCAGTGGGTTTTGCTTTGCAGGATAGAAGGGTTTAGGGAGCAGGATGCCGAGGACAGGGCAGGTTTGCTGTGCCCTGCAGGTTTGCTGTGCTCCCAGAGCAGGGACGGACAGGGTTTTACACCAGAGCACAGCCCCAGGCAGCCCCAGCACCGCTCAGCGGAGCTGCTCCCGCATCATCTCGGATTTCCCAGCTACCAGCCCGTGGATACCTGGGCAAATGCCGGCTGTCAGAGCCGATTCCTCACGCCAGCAGGCCCTGCAAGGAGCTGCTCCATAACCTTTTTCCCGGTGCAGTGAGACAGGAGGAGTCTGGGTGCTCAGTGCAGCGGCTGCAGCCCCCTGGGACAGCGCCGAAAGAGACTCCTCGACCTCGGAGCGTGGAGGGCAGAGCTGAGCTGGGCAGCACAGGAGGCACTTTTGCTCTCAACACCACCCCAGAGCGACACCCCAGCTCCCACTGAGCACATCTCTGTCAGACAGTCACTGCTGGGATGATTATTTCACGGGCATCGTGGGGGATGACCCCTAAAAAACACTGCTGGAAAGGGTCACTGCACACAGTGGGCATCATGGGGGATGACCCCTAACACTGCTGGAAAGGGTCACTGCCCACAGCGGGCATCATGGGGGATGACCCCTAACAAACACTGCTGGAAAGGGTCACTGCCCACAGCGGGCATCGTGGGGGATGACCCCTAACACCCCGGGAAAGGGTCACTGCCCACAGCCAGACGTCAGGGAGGTGGGTGAGTGATTTGGGCTGGCACATCGCCTGCTTTGATCCCTGAGCCCAGCAGTTCCTGCAGGGCAGAGCACTCACACCAGCCAACAGCTCAGGAAAGAGCACATGAAGCCAGTGACAAAGCCAGGCATACAAATAATCACAGTTCTGATCACGAAAAAAATCAGCTTTTTCCTTGAATGGAAGGGCCATTAAAACATTCATGACTGATTTAGAGTGGGGCAAAGGCAGAGGAGATTTCCCATCCCATAAAATTTAAACCAAATTCAGGAACACGTTTAAACGGAAGCATTGGCTACTTCTTTACTGGGTGACAAATGCAACATTCTATTATGAACTTTTTCCACTCCGACATGAAGAACCGCTTCAAAATTCTGCTTTTCAAGGGTGCAGTGTGCTACAAAGGGAGTTTGTGACACCTGATTCTCAGTCCTCAGCCGGTCACAATCGTGTCAGAGTTTCAGGTAGACACACATGAGCATTCCACACCTTCCCCTCCTCGCTTCCCTGCCTTGTTTCCCCACCCTCTCCTGGCAAAGTGAGCCTGGCCATGCTCTTGTCCACACTCAGCAAAGTCTTTCATCTTTTCTTGTTTTAATAAAGCCTCCTTCAAACAGATTGGCTCCTGTTTCCTGTCTCCTCACACAGCTGCTCGTGTGCCCCAGAGAGGCAAACGGTGGAAAAGACAAGAATTGTGTGTATCAGCCACGTTATTGGGATGTTCAATGGTGAAAACCCAAACCTTCCTTTCAAGGCTTCTCCAAACCCTTTTTTTCCCACATTAGTCTTCACTTTATCAGAAAAAAAAAAAAATTAGCAAGGCAGTTCTGTACTTTTTTACTGCAGAAAATCCAGGCTTTAGCCGGCAAATCAGACTCCCCAGCCTCCTTTTGTTCAGGAGGATTGAGGATCAGGGAACCACAACACTTCCTTGCTTTTCCCTGGACTTGCTTCTCGTATCAGGGGATGAAGCTGGACAAGGAGCAGGAAGACCAAGTCCTCTGCTGGCAAGGCAGGTGAAGCTCAGGGGGCTTCCAGCGACCACTGCAGGACCAGGAAACAAAACATTCCAGGCTTTGCTCTGAGTTTTGAAGCCAATTCTCCCCTCACCAGTGCTTGGACAAGAGAGGCTGAGGAACCTGCCTCCAGGTGAGGGGAAGGTGTGTTTTGCTGGGCATTCCTGTGTTCCTACCATAGTGGAGATGCCCAAGATACATTGATAAATAAAGATATATTGTGTTTTATAGATAAAACCAGCAAAGTTATTGTTATATTACAGCCAAAACCATCTTTTCTGTGGCAACTGTTTGTTCCTTTGGCTCCAAACCTTCAACATATTGGGATAACCAGCAGCTGAACAGGATCAAAGACTGCAATTCCCATTGTCTCCATCGGCAAGGTGAGCACCCAACCCTTCTGTCTCCCCAGCTCCCACAGAGCCGCCCCCCAAGGGCTGAGCAGCCCCTGGCAGGAGCTGAGCTGTTCCCAGCCCTGCTCCCTCATCTCCTGGAATCCTCTTCAAGCACTCCCCACCACAGAGAGGCACAAGTGGCCAGAGCAGATGTGCAGGGGCACAAAGTGCTGCCTGCCCTCCCCAGAGCCTCCAGCCCATCCAAACCCCATCGGTCCCTACAGCTCCAGCCTTTGCTACCAGCAATCCCCAGAGCAATGCCCGAGCAATCCCAGAGCAATGCCCACAGCAATGCCAGAGCAATGCCAGAGCAATGCCCAGAGCAATCCCAGAGCAATGCCCAGAGCAATCCCAGAGCAGTGCCAGAGCAATGCCCGAGCAATCCCAGAGCAATGCCAGAGCAATCCCAGAGCAATCTCAGAGCAATCCCAGAGCAATGCCCAGAGCAATCCCAGAGCAGTGCCCACAGCAATGCCCACAGCAATTCCCAGAGCAATGCCAGAGCAATCCCAGAGCAGTGCCCAGAGCAATGCCCAGAGCAATCCCAGAGCAATCCCCAGAGCAATCCCAGAGCAATCCCAGAGCAATGCCAGAGCAATGCCAGAGCAATCCCAGAGCAATGCCAGAGCAATGCCCAGAGCAATCCCAGAGCAATCCCAGAGCAATGCCAGAGCAGTGCCAGAGCAATCCCAGAGCAATGCCCAGAGCAATGCCCAGAGCAGTGCCCAGAGCAATCCCAGAGCAATGCCCGAGCAATGCCCAGAGCAATGCCGAGCAATGCCCAGAGCAGTGCCCAGAGCAATCCCCAGAGCAATCCCAGAGCAATGCCAGAGCAATGCCCGAGCAATCCCAGAGCAATGCCAGAGCAATCCCCAGAGCAATGCCCAGAGCAATGCCAGAGCAATGCCCAGAGCAATCCCAGAGCAGTGCCCACAGCAATGCCCACAGCAATGCCCAGAGCAGTCCCCAGAGCAATGCCCAGAGCAATGCCCAGAGCAGTGCCCGAGCAATCCCCAGAGCAATGCCCAGAGCAATGCCCACTGCTGCATTTACCAGCAGCTGTACCGATGCTGTGTTTCAGATCACCGAACATCCCTCTCTACTCCACGTTCCTGGGAGGCTTAAACAGGGCTGTCCCTGCCACAATTCTTTAAAGCTGTTTAAAAATCCTCTTCTGCCTGTCCCCCATCCCCCGGTGCTCAGCTCCTCCCCGGGAACCGGGGACCAGCCCCCTTTCTCCCACCTGTACCCAGGTTCCCGGCACACAGGAAGCCCTGGAATTGCCGGTGTTTGCCCAGCCAGGGCAGGGGCCGGGCTGGTGCCTCCAGCAGGACGTGGCGAGCAGGAGGGAGGCAGGAGCTCACCCCTCACCTCGCAGTGCCCGGCTGCTCCTGAGCCAGGGTGGGCGAGGAGCCCCCTGAGACACCTCAGGGCTGCCGACTCTTTTCTCCCCAGCCCGTGGCTTTAACAAATGGCTCTCCAGCTTTCCTTCACTCTCCTTTTCCTTGCTCTTTTTTCCGTTCTCTGCTCCTCTCCTCCTCAACAAATCAGCCTCTCTCTCTTTTCTTTCCCTCCTTCCAGCAGCCCTTTCTCGCCTTCCCCCCTTCTCTCATCCCTTTCTCCCCCAACTCCTCCCGCCCGCACTCCAACACATCTGTTTCTAATCTTAGCCATCCTTTGGAAACAATAACCCCTTTTTATTTTCAAGATCTGAACGCTGAGTGCCCAAGCAAATCGACACAGTTACACAAATTTGACACTCTGCCTGAAACAAAGACATTTTATTCACCTTGTTCTGCCGGAGAGGTCCGAGCCCCTCGTTTATCCCTGAAAGCTCTTTAAACAAGAAACACACGTTCCCAAACGAGTCTGTTCAACCACCACTTTTTAAAATTAACCCGGATATTCAGAGCTCTCTGGCTGTCAACCTGCTCATAAAGCGACCAGAAAAGGGTCAGAACTCCAACACCACTGAAATTACAGTTTTCCACTAAAGTTTTCTACTTACAAACCCCTTTTCTCCAACTCACCAGAAACGAATTTCAGGCACACGGAGCAGGCTCGTGGAAGTTTGATAAAATAAAAAGCGAGCAACACCAAAAAGCCAACCTACCTAAAAAGAGGATTGAAAATGCAGACATTCCGTCTCCCAGCAAGAGGGACTTTTCCTCCCTTTCTCTTCCCTTCTCCCGAGAACGGCAGGCAGACCTGCACAGGATTCAAAGGAACGCCTCTGGAATGCTCTGGGTGTAATTGCATCCATGTGCCAGAAAAATAACCAGCTTCACTCTTTCTTCCCTCCTGCTATTCATCTCCTGGTCCATCTTCCATCCAGATCCAGCCACAGCTTTTTTTTTGGGGGAGGGATCTCCGGGGCTGCGAATTCAGGGCCCTGGGAGTTTCTGAGGGAGAAGAGGCAGAGGCAGCGCAGAGAGGACTTCACATCCACGGCAGCACAGAACAATTTTGCCTGTCTGGAGAGGAGAGAAGCAGGGGGAAAACACTGAGCTCAATGTTCACCACATGGCTGCCTCCCACCAGAGCCCCTCCCTGCCATCAGCCGGGATTAATAGTGAAGACCAGTCATGTGGGTGAGGTCGAGCTGATTTCTAGCAAGAATATAGATATTTAAAAGAGAAACAAGAGGATTTCTCCAGTGGCAAAACAGTTAAGTTTGGAGGCAGCAAAAAAAAAAAAAAATCAGATTCGTCACTCAGGGGTTGGAGGGAGACTCTTGGAAAAAGCACACCCGCTCCTCAGGGGGATAAACACACTCCCCTGGATGCATTAGCTTTGGGGTCTTTTCTGCACTGGAAATCGGAGATTTTAGGCTCGCTGGAACGCTTGCTCTGCCTGCTCCGTGGTTTTCTTTTTGCGTTTTTAGGAGAGAAAGAAAACCCCTACAAACGGAGTTAATTTCCCGTTGTAGCTGTGCTTCACCGATGAGGGGAAAGCCCGATCGAGCAGAAATTGGTTGCTGTGGGGTGCGAGTTTTAACTCCCTCCCAAAGGGCATTTTAAGGCACACAGAGAGACCTTTACAGCCCATGTTCAGCTTCACCCTCGTGCAGGGGAGCAAGTTTTTTAAATCATCTCAGATACCCCATAAAGAAATGCCCGTCACACACAGCAGAAGGTGAACAAAGCAGATTTACCCACCTTGGTGATGAGGGAAAGCCTTGGAACACAGAGCAAAAATTCTTCCCCTTAGAACAGTTACGAAAGTGTTTGTAAAGCCTCAAGGAAAGCAGCAAACCATGGGCAAGGCTGCCAGCCTGTGGTTTGGGACATTACACTCTGCTTTTCCAAGCTTTCCTTCCTTTCCCCGTGTAACTCCACCTACACACAGTTTATACTTTCCCCATAAAATCGGGGATAAAATGCTGCTCTGCCTCTCCAGGGATGAAAACAAACCCCGTGCAGAGCCAGCAGCTGGACTCAGTGATTCTTTTGGTCGCCTTCAGTTCAGGATATTCTATTTTTCATGAAATACAGAAATATTTATGAAGCCCTCAGCGAGGGGCACAACTCTTGGAAGCTCTGTAGGAATCTGGTACCTTTAGTGTTCATGACAGAGCTCTGCGGGCATTTATGGGAAGACAACAAACAGTGGACAAAATCAACAATCAACCCCTAGGTTCAGATAGATCCAGAGAGAATAACAGCGATAAAAATCATCCTTCTGCCCCCAGTTTCATTGAAGTTTTATTTGCCCCTCCCAGCCTCAGATGGAGACAAGGGCAGCATTTGGCACCTCCCCTCCAGAAGCGATTTTCCCTCTGTATCCCGATGTTTCAAACAGCATATTTATCTAATACGGATTGACTCTCCAAATCTAATCTGGATTAGGTGAATATCCCAGTTCCCACAGAGCTCTGTCCATCCCACCTTACCAAACCCCGAGAGCTGATTCCTCCAGAACTTTTCCCCACGCACTTGACCAAACCTGCTGCTGGTTTCCCTAATGAAGGCACCTAAAACCCCCCTTGAATCTCAGCGCAGGACACGAACCAAGGGAGAAAAATCCATTTAAAGCCTCCCCCGCTCTGCAGGCCGGGCAGCACCGAGCTTGTCTCTGTGCATCACAAGGGTGACAGAAGATGTCCCGGGCTCTGCTGTGAATTCCCAGCGTCCTGATGGCTTCAACAGAACCAGTTCCTCCCCAGGGAGGTGGAGAGCAGCGCTGGCCCCCTGCCCTGCCTGCCCAGCCTCCCCCAGCCCCATGGAGCTGGGCTGGGCAGCGGGAGGAGGATGGAGGATGGAGGATGGAGGGTGGGGGGTGGAAGGGGAAGGCTCTGCCTGCAAAATCTCCCCTTCCTCATCCCATTCCACAGCCTGTTCCCACATCAGCTCCTCCTCTGGGGTGCACTGGGGATTCTCCCTCTGTTTTTTGGTTTCTGCAGCAGTTCCAGTGAGGGCACAAACAGGGACACAGGTGCTGCTCACCCACACGTCCTCTCTTTGCGGGTTGTGTTTGGGGGGAAAGCTCCTCCCTGCAGCATTTTGTTTTTCCAGGAGTGGGGAATTCCTTCCAGGAGGTTTGTGACAGCTCTCGCCTGGTGCTGCACCCACCGTGGGAGATGGATCGGGAATTCTCACCAGGGAGAGCAGGGAAAGAGAAACTGATGTTGGAGATAAGCTTTAAAGAAAAAAGTTTTGTAAAAAACCTTGATAAACTGAGTTAGTTTTTCAGTATTTCAGAGTTCCTGTACTGCTGTTGACAGACCCCAACTTTTAAATTCAGATTAAAACACCTGGATACAAAAATCTGCAGAGATCCTCTTGGGCCACAGACCAGTTTCTGTGGAGCTGTCTCAGTTTCAGCCCCTTGACATTTGGATGCTCAAACCTTTCAGGAAACACACTCCCTTAAATCTCAAAAAGTCTCACATCCCAAGAACCAGCCCAACACCCTTTAGCTTGGTTTTACACCTCACCTAGCATGTGTGGGGACTCTTCCTCTAATCCCAGCTGGGTTTTTTTGTGCATCAATTTAACCCTTTCACCTTGTTCTTCCTCCTCCAGGGAAACATCTTGAGCCTGAGCTGTCCCCCAGTGCTGCAGAGCTGCTCATTCTCTTCTTAGTGGTGCTTTCATGTCCCCATCACCCAAAATACATCCAAAAGCTGCATTTTCTCCCCAAAACTCCCACTTTTGCTGCTCAGCTCCCCCCCTGGTGCTGATTCATTGTTGTCTCTTCTCCAGGGCTCCCTATATCAACTTATCTCACTCAGTTTAAATGATCTGAGCAGCTCCTTGATACAGTCAGTGAAAGAACAAAATTCATTCATCACTTTGAATCTCCTGAGCAAAATCCCTTTCCGTTCTGTTTTTGGGGTTGCAACTTAAAAAAGAACACCAAAAACACAGGGAAAAAACCAACAAATTACACAAATAAAACTCAAAACAGACAACAAAAAATGTTGGGGGGGAAATAAAACCCTTCACACAGATTTCTTTTCACAATGAGCCGCTGGAGGAGAGGCTGCTTTATATTTTGTGGGAGTCAGACAGCGCCTTGTAAAGCAGTTGCTGTTTAAGGAGCTCTCCTCTCCCAGCCAGGCTTCAATAATTGATTTTAAAAGCACTATTAGTCATTTAGTATCAGGGAGAAAATCTCCCTTCAATGAGGCTTAGCACTCGTAGCGTCAGTAAATGTATTTGAGGAAAAGAAAACAACTGAAAAGCTCTTTAAAGCTCCAGCTCAGAGCCTCAGTCCACCCAGCTCCAACGTTTGTTCCTGGTTGTTTTAGGGGAAAACACCCCTGTTATTTTTTTTTTTTTTGTCTTATTTTCCTCTGTGAGGCTGTCACTCAGTAGAGTCAGAGGAAATAGCTCCTCACACACAAAAGGAGCATTTTAAATCTTCTAACTTCATGCTGGTGCCTCGAAACCAAAGAACTGAGCACAAACTACTCACACTGAATTGTTGCTAGAAAGCAAACCAGGTCAAAACCTACAAGGTTCAATTTTTACCACCATAAAATCCTTAAATATTTTTACAATGTTTTATTTGTTTACAAGCCAAGCTCTAAGAACACTCCTGAGAAGAAAACACCACCCACTGGTCTAAAAAATGCACCAAGGCATGACAAGCAAACAATAATTTCTCTTCAAGTTTCAGGCCCCAGCTATAAGAAAAAAAATGTGAGGTTACACAGGAATGCAGGTGTGGAGTGCAGGGGGTTAAACAGGGAGGGTCAGGGGACAAGGGGCAAAGTTATGGCAGAAAAAAATGGAATGGCTTGTAAGCTTGAAGGTCTTAATTCTTTTATTAATTTATTCATGAACGTAAATGTAATAATAATAGAAAGTGTTGGAGGAAAAGCTGAATAAACTGGCTAGGAAGAAGTATTTATGTGGAAGTAATGGCTCTGAAAAAGAGAAATTGTCTGTTTCTTTTAGTGCAAGGTAAGCAAAATCCTTGGATTTTTTAATAGTCTGGAATCCCTTTTTTCTAAGTACGGTTTCTATGTGCTGGAGAAGGGTTTGAGTGCATAAACTGAACTTTATTGAGAGTAAAATACAGGAAAACATAGAAAGAGAGAAGCTGAAGAAGGATTGAGTGAGATTGCTTAGGTGTCCCTGTGCCTAAAGCTCAGCTTAAGGAGGTTTGCGTGGCTGAGGAGTTTTTCTTGTGCCTTCTGAGCATGAACAGTTTCGTTCCGACGGCGAATGAAATTAATAATTAAATAATTAATTAAAGACGCTGCTCCTTGGGTTGGTGCAGCTTTGTGCCGGAGAAATGAGGGAAGACAAAGATGCTGCTCTTCGATTCAGCTGCTAAAATCCCTTTTCCCAGCATCTCGTTATTTCTCTGGGCTGGGAGTGGCTTTGTAACTCAGCACTTTGGGGCTCAGAGATGGCCCCGAGCCTTCCTGCAGGCCCTGCCACCGACCTGCTCTGTGAAACCCAGCACCTGGCAGCTTCTCTTTTCCATTTTTCTTCTTTTCACCCTCAGAGCGAACGTTTAAACCTTTTGAAATGAAAGTGTTGCAGGTACAAGGCGAACTCGGAGTTTTGCCTTCAGGATTCAACGAATATTTTGATACTTTAAATGTAAATGGAAAGTTTCTCGTGGACAAAATCATAATATTGCTTTAAAATTGCAAGCCACAATGTGCTTCTGAGTTGCTCTCAGGTAACTTCTGTCCAACTTCTCCCTTCTAAACTCTCCTCTGGTAAACACCGGCCTGAAGTTTACATTCCTGACCACTTCCATCACAGGATGCAGTTCGTGGGACACGCTTTTGCCAGCTGCCTATAGGAAAATAAATCCTTTGGTTAGCAGAACGTGAAATGTTTCGTTTAACCAATGATTTCACTCTCAGTATTAAAAGGCATTGTTTGGAAGTGCTGACCTTGAAAAGAAGTATCTTTGAAAACAGAGAAATGAAAGGGAGGGAAGGAACTTTATGAACTTTGCTGCCCGTGTCCTGAGCCCCACTCTGGGTCTCTTGTATTTCACATTTATTCACTTGTTTCTCTCGTATTTCACATTTATTCAGTTGTTTCTCTTGTATTTCACATTTATTCACTTGTTTCTCTTGTGTTTCTCATTTATTCAGTTGTTTCTCTCGTATTTCTCATTTATTCAGTTTTTTCTCTTGTATTTCTCATTTATTCACTTGTTTCTCTCGTATTTCACATTTATTCACTTGTTTCTCTTGTATTTCACATTTATTCACTTGTTTCTCTCATATTTCTCATTTATTCAGTTGTTTCCCTCATGTTTCACATTTATTCAGCCTTAGGGGAGGGGCGAGGAGGATCCAGGAGGTCATTTCCCCGTGGGAATGGTCGCTGTGTGATTCCCACATCCCATCCCCGCTCTCTTCACTTCTGCTCTCTCAGTGTTTAATTGTGCTGCTCACCACTAATGTAACTGCTCTATTTAATTACTGCAAGCCATGGTTTGGAGTCCTGTTGCACTCATTAATAAAGGAGGACAACTCTCTGTAGGTAACCTGAGGCATTTCTTTAAAGATTTCATGAAATCCCTGAGATTTTGGGGTGTCTGACCCAGCAAAACTCAGATTTTTGATTTTTAAGGAAGGTAACCACAAACGGGAGGCCTCCAGCCTGCTCAAAAACAACTGTATCCATCATAAAATCCTGATTTTCAGCCTGGTCTTTAATGGGTTTGGGTGTCCATATGCTCCAAAAGCTGCTGGAGCTCCTGCAGGGGCCTGGACACTCCTCCACGTGCAAAGATGTTGTTGTACACTCATGCATAGCTGAGCTACATCATCCCTCAGCTGCAGCTTGCTCCAGGCAAATGTCCTGTGAGGTTATGTTTAAATAATGCCATCTAAGATCACCATTTAATGTATATTACTAATTTAATGTGAAGTGGAAGGAGTGAGGCTTCCCAGACCTGCTCTTTCAGCTCCCATCAGGATGCCAGCGTGGTCACTGGGGCTGTGACACCGACTCTGGGTGGCTGAAAGACACTTGGGAAGCTTCCTGCTCACTTGCTAAACCTCTCCTGACAGTCCCAGTTGCACCAGTCAAAGCCATTTAAACCCAGAGGACGCTGGAGAAGAGAGAGGAAATCTCGACTGAGCACGAGGGACAGGGGCCCTGGGATCTGTGATGCGGGTGATGCTCTCAGAAGTTTCCCTTACAGCCCTGCCTGTGTTTCAGGACAGGATGAAATTCTACCCTGTCCCTCAGAAGGGCTGGAGCAGTGGAATAAAAAGGCAGGAATATGGCAGGAAATGCCTCATCTCTTCCCCGTGTTCTTGTCCGTGGGCTGAGCAAATTGTTTGGGCATGGGGCAGCCTGGAAGAGCCAGGACTGTGGTTCATGGGAATAATGGGATAACTGCTCAGGCCAGGGCACCAGGGAGCAATTGCTTCCCTCCCAGGAGGCAGGATCTGAGCAGGAGCTGTCCCTCCTGCCCCTGGCAGGCTCCTGTCTGCTCTGCTTTAACAAGAACATCTCTTCTGGCACCGGATCCATTTCTCTTCTCATCTCCTCCAAGGCACTGGAGCCAGGTTCCTGCTGGAATTTTCATTTAAGATCAATGTGTTGGACTGATCCATGTTTTGAAGGAATCCTATTCCCTCTTTTTCCTTCTTAACATGGATCTGCTAAATCTCAATCCAGAGTTCCTGTTCTGTTCCTCACTTCCTCCCACCTCCTGTGACCATTCCTGGGGGGTGGCACGGGTTGGAGGATCTGGAAAAGCCCTACCCATGCTGTGAATGAATCATTATTAAATGAACGTTTCTCCAAGGTCTTCCTGGCTACCTGAACCTGGATTTCTGTGGATTACAAGGAATTCAGTCAGAGCAGATAACCAAGGTGAGTTTGCTCCTGACTCTTGGTAGCCAAATGACCACAGCCCAGCATCTCAAAGGAAACCAATTTTCATGGTCCCAGCAGAAGGGAAAGAAGCAGAAGGATCTCCTTCCCCTGTGCACGGAAATATTCATGAGGACGTTGAGATTGTTCGACTGGAGTGAGAGCACTCCATCAATAAATAAAGAGCATCAGTATCTTCTGACATTACTGAGGAAAGAATGACATCTCTTTTGCTTCTATTTCCTCCTGTTTTGGAACATTCCAGTTATAACATTCAGCTCCAAATGGCACCTGGAGCACGGTTCTGAGGGCTCGATTTAAAAAAGGGAATTTGTGTTGTGCTAAAGGAGCCCATTAAGCTGAGAGGAGGATGAGCAGCTGCCTGAGCCTGCCCTGAACCCTCTCCATGGGCACTGCCATGCCCGAGCCAGGGCATCCAGACCTGCCAGGCAGCTCAGTCCAGGCTGGAGAGTCCTGGAGGGATATGAGGAACGCAGGATGAGCCCATGTAGGGAAGGAAGCAGAGCGAGCTGGTGGACTTTCCACGAGCTGTCAGGGATGGCAGCTGTGGCACAACTGAAATCCTATTTTTTTCAGAAGGATTAAGGTTTTTTAAAAGTATTTGGTCCAGTACTAATTAGGAGCTGAGCCTTATTTAGTGTGCTATGTGGTAAAATCTTGCTAATCGTGCCACCACTGTTCTATCTTGTACAGATAACGAGGGAACCACTTTTCAACTATTCTGTTGCTGAGTTTCCTTCAAGGATTCCTTGTTCCTTCCAGATTTCCATGTCTGAGTGATCTCATTGTTGTCTAGGAAGATTTAGGCAGCCTACAGGCTGTTGATTGAGCCCTGATCAGAAATTCATCACCTCCAAGGCAGCATTATTTTAATTTGGAATTGTCTGCTTTTCTTGTAGGTCGGTGGCACTGCCTTGATTTTGTAGCTCTTTTCTGAGGAGGAATTCTGCTCTTCAGTCGGTGCCTCCTCTGCTGGGCTGGAGATCTCGATCTCTGGGAGGGAATTGGGCAGGGAATCCAAGCGTTTCCATGCAATTCACTTCTAATCCAAATGTATTTAAACGTAAAGCTGAGCAGCCTCTGTACAAATGTGAAATATACCCAGTAATTTTCTGGCTCTAGGAAGCTCTCATAGATCCTTAGATGCTTTTTTCCCCCCGTTTGCAGCACAAAAAAGCTCTGGAATTGCTGATACACAGCAGAGGAGGAGGCTGTTCACTTTCTATCTGTGCAGCCCAGGCTGGGAAGGGCTAAAATGCACAATCCTATAGATTTGGGAACAAACCAGACTTTTTCCAGCTGAGACCCTCCCCTTGAAGACTGAAAAGGGCATTTGAGAGCTGTTAAATATCTGTGAAGTGGAGATTCCTGCAGTGGCACCTCCTCCATCTCCTGAAAGGAGCTGGTTTTTCTTGTGAAAGAATTGCAGAGGGCACAAGAGAATCCCATCAGGATTGGATCCTGGGGCTCCCAAATACTCCCTGAGAGGCAGAAATCCTCTTCTGTTCTCCTCCATTTCCTGAAACGAGCTGGTTTTTCTTGTGGAGGAATTGCAGAGTGCACAGCCTGCCCCATTCCTGGCGAGGAGAATCCCATCAGGATTGGGTCCTGGGCTCCCAGATACCCGCTGGGAGCAGAAATCCTGGCTGTGGGGGCTGTGTGCAGCTCTCCTGGGGAGGGTTATCCCTGGAAAAGCGATGCTGAGCCGGAGCTGTGCTGGTGCATCCCTGGAGCAGGGGAGGGAGGGGTTTGGCAGGCAGCTCCTGTTCGGAATGACTTTACCTGAGGTAATCTTTTCCGCCAGGCTGGCTCTGACATTAAAAATGGAAGAGGCCAGGGACATTTTCCACCCAAAGCTCAATGGAAAGTGGCAGGTGTCAGATTTTTGCAAATTTCTTTCTCTTAACTCAGAGGCTTCTGCTGACAGGGACGTGAAGGCTCCAACCTGGAAAAGCTCCAAACTCAACATTTTTTTCGCGACCAGCTTAAAATACAAAATATTTTTAAAAGGTGGAGGGGAGGGGAAAGGACAGAGAGGTCAAAAGGAATGGAAATTGTTCAGCGTGGGGGAGAAACGTGGTTTGTACACTGCAGGCAGCTGGAGAGGCTCACTGCTGGTACAGCCACTCAGAACACGGTGCCTTTGCCAGGAACACGGAATGGGAGCAGGATTTTCCTTCTCCTGTCGCTGGAGTGCACATGGAGCAAGCTGCTCACCAGGCAGGCCCTTGGGCTCACCCCTCCGGGGTTACCAGCTGCACCTTCTTTTGTTTGTTGGCTCCAAACTCGTGTATCCTGTGAGTGAGACGATGCTCAGCGTCACCGCTCTGCCATCAGCTGAGGAACAGATGCTGCGAGAGAAAGCGGATCCCAAATTTCGGTGACTCATTTCCTGCTGCTAACAGATACTTGACAGATCTGTCCTGGGCAGCGCTCGTGTCCTTTGTCATGGCAATGAATTCCAGGGAATTAATCAACCCTGCGAACGATGACTTGGATGAGACGGAGTCTTTCAGGACTCGAGGCATGTGATGAAGATAATCTGCTGGAACCAGCTGCAGGGTGACAGTCATTCCTGCTGTGATTGCACAGTTCGGGTTGTGAATGGGAGGCATCCAGTCCTTGGGGAATCTCCCCATTAGCTGCTGTTCAAAGCAGGTCAGGCTTGATGTCAGCTCTCAGGCAGCCACTCGGAATGAGTGTGTAAATTCCCACCTGGGAGGGAGCGCTCTTCCCTCTCCAGCTCCCACCGGTGCTGCCTTAGAGGGATAAAATCAAACATTAAGCCTTTGATTTAAGAGATGTATAAAGCTGAGATGTAACCTGGAACCTTTCTGGCTCCGTGTGCAGGAGAACTTCTGTGCAATGATTACTTGGAGGAAGCTGCTTCGCTCCATAACCAGCAGAGTTTACAGCTAAGTTGTGTACAGTGCCTTAAGAGATCGAAAAAATAAACTATTTTTACTCAATAGAGCTGGGGAAATGAAAGATAAACCCAATTATTTTGATCTGGTCTATTCATGACAAATACATGGCTCAATTTTTTATCTCCCACCCCACACCAGGGCTCCTGTGGAATTCCACAAAGCATAAACAGTCCTGGGCTTGAACGTGAGCCACTGGGTGCTTGTAACTCTGCATTTAGATAAGGTGGCCTTTCACCCTCTGCCTGTGTTACAGGATCAAGGATTCCTGTGCACAACTGAATCCCCTGAAGCACCTCGTGTGTGTTTTTGTGCTGCATTATTGCTGTGCCTGAGCAGCTTTACGTGCTGTGTGTAACAGCACTCAGATTATCTGTGATTCTCTCTTCGTGGAAATCGCTCCTTTAGCTCCAGTCTGTGTGCAAAGTTGAGCTGTGCATGTTCTTTCAGTATGGAGCTCTGAATTATTTATGAGTGACCTTCAAAAAGTAAAGGGAAGAAAAAAAATTATCAAAAAAAGGAGGAAAAGGCAGTTAATGGAAATGCTTTCAAAATGTAAATATCTTTCCCCAGAACATCGTGTGTCTCTTTGGAGCTGAAGACAAAATAACATGTCTGGGAGATGATAAAGCAAAAAAGCTCTCGGGGAGATAAATTGTAGGAACTTGTGCCCCGCTGTCTGTGAGCGGGGGGATGCTGGGTTGTCTCACCCAGGGGAGGCGAGTTCTGGCGCTGTGAAGTGTGCAGATGGAGCCTTTCTCTGCTGCTGGGTCCCACTCTTCACAGAGAGAGGAAAAACAGGGAGAAAATTCACCAGGAAGTTCATTTTCTGGGAAAGGGGGACACCGGATCACTGATATTGCTGTGGGTACCTGAGGAGATTTCGCTGATATGTGGGGCAGGCCATGGTCTGGCCTTTGCCTGCCATCACCCTGTTCAGCTTTAATTAGCCTGTTTCGGGTTTTTAGTTTAAATTAAAGTGATCTTGGCTTTTCAGAATAAAAGGATTTTAACACCGACTTTTCAGTGACATTTTCTTGGCTGTTCTGACTCTTGGTCACACTGGATGTGGCACCCAGCGCTCTGGTCTGGTTGACCAGAGGGTGTTTGGCCAAAGGATGGACTTGATGTTCCTGGGGGTCTTTTCCAACCTTGGATGAGCTTTTCCTGCACCACCTCCCTTTGTTTAGCAGGTGGATTTTGATCCCTTCAGTGAATAACCGGAGTTATGAATCCTCTGAGTTTCGGAAGGGGAGTCAGAGTTTACTTTGAATTCTACCCACAGAGGGGCACGGAAAGGTTCCAAAAAAGGTTTCAAAAAAGCAGCTGTGCCTTCTAACATCTCCTAGGAACGCAATATGCAGTGGGTCCTGGCTGTGCCCTTCTGCTGAGACAACTTTCACCTGTCCAGGTGATCATAAATGTGATAAAATCCCTTTTTGCAGCTCCCTCTTCCTTTCCCTGCCCTGTATTTTGCTCAGTCACTTCCGAGTGAAAGCTTTGCTGTTGTTGAAGGGTTGAGGCTGAGGAAGGAGGGGTGGAGCAGCAAATACCCCTCATCTTTGGGAACGAAAGACAGCTCTGAAATAAAGACTCAGCCCTGCTCTGGGTCAAGTGATTTGTTGCCTGTTGTGCTGACTGATGCCTTGAGAGTGGCTGCCCACTCCGAGCTCTGCACTGACAGCTCCGCAGCCCTCGATTCATCCATTCCTGGGAATAATTTGGCAGCAGATCTGACAGGACCTCGCTGCAGAGGAGTGATTGGATGTCTGAGGGGCAGCAAGGGGGTTGGAGTTACGTAACGGAGGAGGCAGACGTGGGATTAACGTGAATGTGTCCTGTGCTGGTCAAAAGTGTGATGCCAATGTGAGCTTCGGGCTGGATGTGCACCTCAAAAATTGGGTTTCTCGGTGTTTGTTGGGACTTTGGGACTTTCTGGGAGCTGTCCCTTGGTGTCTGAATAAAGCTCCACACTCTACCGAATGTTAACTAAAAGCCTGTTAAAAGGGAAAAAGTGTTCCAGCCAGACGTGCGGATTGTTACAGATCATCTGCCACATCCCGCGGCTTCTTCGGTGTCTGAGCACAGAAAGGAAAGGAAATCGTTGCTCGATGAATAATTCACAGGTCGTGCTCTGTTAGGAGCAGTGCCCCTAACTGGGCAAAGGCCTGTCAGCCTTGCTGTTTTCCGGAGCCCCTGTTGCAGTCTCGGTTTCTGGATGTTGATTTTTGTGAGCTGCAGGGTCAGATGGAGGAGCAGTGCGAGAGCAGTCAGGAACCAAACATTCTGCCCTCCTTTCTGGAGGAGCTGAGTTGACCTGGGAAAGGTGAAAGAGAGAAATTTGCTTTATTTTCTAGAACTTCTGATGAACAGATCACGGATTTGAGAATTGTGTGGAAACCACCCATTAATGTCGCATCAGTTCTATGCTGGGCTGGATCACCTGAGAATGGATTTGACTTGATGATCTCAGAGGTCTCTTCCAGCCCAGTTCATTCTGTGATTCTGTGAACCTGTGAATATTGTTGGGTTCCGCTCCTTGTGGCAATCAGAATTCCCAGTTTTCACAAGCTAATCCTCTAATTTTGACCAGAGGGAAAGGTCTGCTCCCATTTTATTTTCTTGCCTTCGGTCTGGCATGAGAGCAGGGCTCAAAGCTGCTTTATCCAGCTGTGTGCTGGCATTAACTCACTGCGCTGTGAGTTCTCATCTGCCTGATGAGAAAGGACAGGTATTTCTTGGGACAAGGGACAGCCCTCTCTTGGAACAGCTTTTTGGCCTGTCTGGGGACTCTTTTCCACAGGAGCTCGGGGCAAAGCTACTCCCAAACTGGAAAACGATGGGGAGGAGAAATGAGGAGGTGTCCACGGCCTGCCCTGCGGTCAGGGGAAGGACACGAGGTGAGGGAAGCCTTCAGCGGCTGGAAAAGAGGAATTTGACACAGATGGGGGGAAATCTGAGCAGGTTTTGGGCCTGATTCCTGCCATTCCTCTTGAAGGAAAGCTCACCCAGCAACTCTCCGAGGGCTTTGCCATCCGTGCGTGTGCCCACACCCCGCCTGCCGTGCGTGGGATTCCTGCGGATGTTTTCCCCTCAGCTGGAAAGGTGCTCGTGGTAATTTGGGAACACAACCCACTCCCGCTTCGTGTTCTGCACAGTGAGGTAGAAAATGTCGCCTTGTTTCAGATTCTCCTCTGTCACATCGATTACAGCGGGCCTGGAGAAGGGCAGGGTGATCTTTACCAGCGCGAACTCAGGGTTCCTGCAGCTCTCGTGCTCCGCAGGAAACCCTTGGGATTGTTCAGCCTGGCTGGGAACATCCAGTGGAGTTGAGACAAAATAAGGCTGTTTATTGGTTTTTTATTATGAAGACAGTTGCGTTAATTGGGGATAAATCCTCTTTTCCTGTTAGTGCAATATTGATGAATAAATCACCCAAATAGGCGTCACTTGTCCCCTGCCCTCACAAAAATGAGGTGGAGGCAAGGACTGCTCTTAACAAACCTTGATCTCAGCTTTGTATCAGCCGAAGGTTCTGAAGATGAGGTTAATTCAAGGCTGGCATCACCACGGTTGGACTTCCAAGAGTTAGGACGGGCTAACACGTTAATTAGATGTACTTAATTCAGGCTTTTAAATTCACTCCTTATCTGTTAATTTGTAGTGGGGACAATTTTATTTACTTTAGGCACCAGCACGAAATGGTCTGTGGGTATTGACATCGTTAAACTGCTCTGGGACAGGGGAAAAAATGGGATTGTTTTGCTAAATGGAAATGCAGCATTTCTCAGCAATTGGCCACAGCACTTGAACAGAAAATGGGAGCAAATTTATCATTGGGAGATGGGAACAGGAAAAAATCTCAGGCTCGGAACGAGGGACAGGAAGATGGAAGGCAGTGGCCTATTCCAGTCATTAAATATTGAGGCAGATGTCACAAGCAATGGAAGTGATGAGGCGCTTCTGTTGATGTTATTGTTATGAAAATTAGGGCTGGAGAGGAGATGCACGACAGGAGGAGAGCTCTGGGGCACGGCAGGCCCAGGTTTATTAAAGCCCGAGTCCAGACAGCAGCTGCTGCTAAAACAAAATATTTATATTATAGACCCTGAAGTGAGGCTCATCCTGTCCCTCTGAGGGGGTGCCCGAGTGTAATTTGATTTTCAGGAAGAGCCTCTCTGAGCTCTCTGCTCTACGAAGGCAGAGCAAATAATCTGATTTTTTTACTTCTTTGGTTATAAGGGGTAACTTGGCATTTAAAAGCTGTTTTGTTGCGTGAAAAGCCAGGTCCCAACTTCAGCCAAAGCGCGGGGGTTGCGTTGGACCGCTGGTTAATGGATTATGAGATAATTAATTCCTGAGCCTTTATTCTTTTAGTAACGGTGCCACCTCGTGGGCTCGGGAGGGAGGAAGGGGCTGAAATCCAGGGAGCTGGGGATGCTCCCAGCGCTTTAATTCCCATTTTACAGCCTCACCTTGCAACGATTTCCTTGTTAACAATTATTTTTTACTCTTCTTTCCGGCTTCTCACCGCTGCAGCAAGAGCAGGTCTATTTGGTAGGTTTTAATTTGCAGTTTTCAAAGCAGTTTCTGGGCAATTCTATCAAACCCAAATCAAAGAATTACAGTGCCAACTGCAGCTTATTAGTTGGGAATTTTAATCACACCGGTTTCCTGGGCGCTGGGTCTTTGCTGAAGATTTCAAAGCGCTTTTTAACCACTTTAATCAATGTAGTTGCATCCCACATCCAGCTGAAATGGATAAAAAACAAGGAGCTTCTTGATATTCCCAACGTCTGGGTCTGTCCTGTAACACTTCCACTCCCCAAGACTGATGAGAAGCCTTTGAAAATGAAATAATTTGATTTTTCTGTGCTGTCTTTAAAAAAAAACCAAAACAATTTGTGACAAGAATGAATATATCTTTCTTCATCCTCGTGAAAATACAATAATAGATAAATAAAATAACTCCTCAAAGCCCCTCAGCATTGATAAACCTGAATGGTGGAGGCAACACCTCATCTTTCCACCTCTGTTCCTTATTTTTGGTTTGTTGGGAACCCACCTGTGCCTCGCTAGGGATGAACCTCTGGGGGGTGTGTGATATATTGATATTATTTTTATCTGCAAGCTGGATCTCCGTGGTTCTCCTGGAAAATGCCAGTGGTAACCTGGAAATGTCTTTGCGCTATCAATGTTCGTATTTTAAAAAGAGTTTGTGGCCTGAAAAAATGCTGTGCACAGCCATTTTTTAATATTTTTTTTTATATTTTGATATCTTTTTAAGGATTTTGTGGGGTTTTTTTTATTTCTGCAGCACAGCCTGGTTCTGGAAGGAAAAATGGCTGCTAAAAACTTGGTTTTTTACCTAAACACTGGCAGAACCTCACAAAGAATCCCCTTAAACTTAAAAGGGTGGGAGGAAAAAATAGAAATGCCTGCTGTTATTCCCTGCTGCCATCGAAATCCCGGATCTCCCTGTCAGAGGGAACAAGTGCATGCGAAGGCAGCCTGCGGGATGCCTGCAGAGCAGGAACCTCCCTCCCACTCCCGCTCCACAGCATTGCTGCGATGCCTTTTCCTGGTCTTAAAATCAAGAGTCAAACACGGTTAGAAGGGAAAAAGGGATTTTACCTTGGTATTTATTTTAAGGGTCCTTAGGTGCACCACGTCCAGGTGGAATGCACCTCAACACACACTGCAATGCACACCCCCAAAAGATCTGGTATTGATGCCATGGTGATTTTTGTCTTTTCTTTTATATCCCTGTTATGCCTTTTTACAGCTTCTGTATTCTTTAGTGCTTTTTGCCAACATTCTTGGACTTGTTTGTTAAGCTGGGAGATGAAACATTTTGTAGGTTTTGTAGTTAGGGATCAAAATGCCCCCAGAGCCCAAGGTCCTCTCCAGAACACATTTTGTAAACTGAGATAGAACCATCCAGGGGAAGGTTCCTTGGGGAGGGGGGCTCACTCGAGCCTCTCATTGGGGAATCTTTGATAGATGTGCTAATTAGTAACACCTATAATGAGATACCAGATCTATCATGGGTGTGCATTGCGGTGTGCATTGGGGTGCATTCGACCTGGACGTGGTGCACCTAAGGATCCTTAAAATAAACACCAAGGTAAAATCCCTTTTTCCCTTCTAACCGTGTTTGACTCTTGATTTTAAGACCAGGAAAAGGCATCAGTATCTCATTATAGGTGTTACTAATTAGCATTTCTATCATAACCTCCCCAATGAGAGGCTCGAGTGAGCCCCCCTCCCCAGGGAACCTTCCCCTGGATGGTTCTATCTCAGTTTACAAAATGTGTTCTGGAGAGGACCTTGGGCTCTGGGGGCATTTTGATCCCTAACTACGAAACCTCTAAGATGTTTCGTCTCCCAGCTTAACAAACAAGCCTAAGAATGTTGGCAAAAAGCACTAAAAGAATACAGAAGTTGTAAAAAGGTATCACAAGAGTATAAAAAAAAAGACAAAAATCACCACGGCATCGGCTGCAGGACGCTGCCAGCAGTTTCTCTGTGTCAGCTGTGATTATCCCTGCCCGACGAGGAAAACCTCGCTGGAAAATGTTCTTGGTGCAGGAAATGCGAGGGCTGAGGGGGGTGAAGGTCAGGAGCAGGAGGGATTCGCTGCCTGGGAGGGTTTGCTCCAGGCTGGAGGCGGGTGTAGCCCTTCCCAGCAGGGATTTGTTCTCGGCTCCCACCCAGGGATGCTCTGGGAAGCGCAAATCAGGGAGGGAAAATGAGATTGAGGAGGGCTCAGAGCCTGAACAAGGACTGGACATGGAGTTTCTGTCCCATCCAGGTGTCTGCCCCGTGGATCTGCAGCTCTGGGGGATAAGGAATGGCTGCATCCATGCTGTGAATTCCAGAGGCTCCCGAGCTGCCTGCTTAGCTCCTCATCCCTGTTCTGGGGAATCCAGAGCCCGAAATGGTCTGGGAGGGGTTCGCTCCAGCCCTTCCCAGCAGGGATTTGTCCTCAGCTCCCGCTCAGGGATGCTCGGGGAAGCACAAACCACTTCACAGAGGAAAAACGAGATTTAGAGAGGCTGAATAAGGACAGGCATGGAGTTTTTGTCTCATCCAGGTGTCTGCCCCATGGATCCGCAGCTCTGGGGGCATGAGGGAAGTCTGTATGGGTGCTGTGACTTCCAGAGGCTCCCGAGCTGCCTGCTTGGCTCCTCATCCCTGATTTGGGGAATCCAGAGCCCAAAACGCTCTGGGAGGGTTTGCTCCAGGCTGGAGGCGGGTGTAGCCCTTCCCAGCAGGGATTTGTTCTCGGCTCTCACTCAGGGATGCTCTGGGAAGTGCAAATCAGGGAGGGAAAATGAGATTGAGGAGGGCTCAGAGCCTGAACAAGGAGTGGACATGGAGTTTTTGTCTCATCCAGGTGTCTGCCCAGTGGATCTGCAGCTCTGGGGGCATGAGGGAAGTCTGTATGGGTGCTGTGACTTCCAGAGGTTCCCGAACTGCCTGCTTGGCTCCTCATCTCTGATTTGGGGAATCCAGAGCCCGAGGCTGTCCCCTGTCCCAGCAGATGGAGCCCCTGCCGAGCCTTTGCATCCCCGCTTCTGCCGAACACATCCCGGGAAGCAAAAAGTCCGGGAAGAGTCGCCGGACAAGGGTTAGTGGGGCAAGGAGGAAAGGTCAGGAGCTGAAGCTGGTCTCTTGGCAGGAGCTGATCCAGGAGATAAAGGAATTGCTGCACGGAACGAGCAGAGATTTAAAAAAAATTGTCCTGGCAAGCAAACCCAGTGCACTTAAAGAGCTGGAGAAAACAGAAGTGGTTCTGACCAGAGCCTGGTGCTTCACCCCCGAAATTCAGGGAAGAGGGTGCAGGGAGCTGGATCCCGATCTAACAACAGTTTATTAAGTCTGCACATGTCATCCCACATTAAAGCTTAAATATGTTTCTCCCCAGGCCTCCAAAGGAACTTAATGCCTTTCCCCAGTGCTTTTATCTTTCCTTTCCCTGTACTTCAATTGCGAACATTGCTGCTTCCCACAGCAAAAATTTTTTTCTGGGTCATGATTTTTATCTGGAAGTGGAAGTTAAGCAAGGCTAGCCTAGGTTAACAAGTGAATAAAGACTTTTAAATGAGGGACTTTTAAATGAAGGACTTAAAAAAACTTGAAACCCACTTGTACCTCCCCTGAGGTGCTGTATTAATCCCCCAGGCCAGAGGTAAAAATAGATTTATGTACCTCACTGTTTCATTATTATCATTTAACTTTTAGGACCCTTAAGCATGGACAAGGTGTCTGTTTAGTGAGGTGCTGTAAAAACACTGAGCAAAATATGGTTCCTGCCCTGCAGAGCCACTGCATGCAAATTAAATCAATTACAGAAAGCTGAAAATAAGTCCAGCACTGCTGCAAAGAGGCTCTGCCACATCCTGCTCGCTGGGGTTTTGTGGTTGATATCTGAGCAGCTTCTCCAGGCTTAAACACGCAGGGGAAAAAATGCTGGAGTTCCTCTTTTTGAGGAAAATGCTTTTTTTTCTGAAAAGGGAAAGTTTCTGCTCTTTTTCAAGGGGGTGAAACTGTGCTTCCTGTTGGAGCTTTTCTATTTTCCCTAAGGATCTCTGGAAGGGTGGTCAGCCTACTTAAAAGCCCAGAGGTGGTGGAATAGTGAAGAGGCTGTGCTTGTAGAGCCGGTCTCTTTTCCTGTGAGGTTGAACAGTGGCACAGAAAGTGGAGTTTTGTTGAATAAAGTCCAATTTTGTGGAGTGTGAGGCTGGTTCACCCTCAGCTCGAGTGCTGGGGGCAGTTTTGTGTGCCACAATGCAAAAAAAGAGATAAAGCTGTTAGAAAGCATCCGAAGGAGGGATGTGGAGATGGAGAAGGGTCTGGAGGAGGCACACGGGGAGTGCTCGAGGGCACTTGGTTTGTTCAGCTGGAGAAGGGGAGAATCCTTGGGAGCTGCAGCTCCTCCCGAGGGCAGCTCCACCTCTGCTCCCTGGGACAGGGACAGCACCCAGGAAGGGCTGGAGCTGGGCCAGGGGAGGGGTTAGGGTGGGTATCAGGGAAAGGTTCTTCCCCCAGAGGGTGCTGGGCACTGATCAGGGAATGGGTATGGGTGCTGAAAAAGCTCCAGCAGAGAATTTCTTCAGCTCTCTGCAGCATTTTGTGAGAGTTCTGTCTTTCCCATGCAAGGAACTCAAAGCAATGTTACAGTTTTGTAAACTTCTTGCAGCTGCAGGTTGTTCTGCAGGATTGTTATGGTTCTAACTAGAAAAACACTCAGAGATGGGTGTCTTAGAACTTGACCAAACCCCTTAAGGGGTGGATGGCAAAAAACCAATTACCTTATGCCACTTAATACACTTTGTGAACTAACATATAAAAGCCTTCTGAGAATTCATTAAAGCATCATCCATCTATCCCTGAGCCTGGACTTTGTGTCATTTCTCTACTCGTCCGTGGGGAAAACAGCAACAAATTGTCCCGGCCCTGAGGCTGCCAGAGCTCCAGGAGCGTTCGGACAGCGCTGCCAGGGATGCCCAGGGTGGGATTTTGGGGTGTCTGGGCAGGGCCAGGAGCAGGGCTGGACGATCCTGGTGGGTCCCTTCCATCTCAGGACATTCCATGGCTCTGTGATCTTTAGCAGAGCAGTGGTTTATGAGGGTGAGCTGGGAAGGAAAGCAAACATTCCACGAGGGAACGCGTGCGTGCCGGCAGCGCGGGGTGACTTTGTGTGTTCATAGCAGCCTGCTCTTGAGTTAAGTGGTGCTGCCTCTCTTCTTCAGCGCTCCCTGCTCTGTTCTGCTGCCTCCTGGAGCTCAGGCCTGAGATGGGACTTCCCAGCTGTCAGCAGCGTCCTGCTGGCATCCCTGGAGAGCAGATGATTCACAGGGATCAGTGCTCTCGGCAGCACTCCCTCAGCCTTTCAAGTGGTCAGCAATTCCAGCTGCGCTTGGAGGGCGTTGGTTGAACGTGGAAGACATCAGATGTTCCTGGTGGAACTGGGGGAGCCAAAGGCTTGCTCTGAATGAAGTGGTTTTTAAGGTCAGCATGGAAAAGCACACAGATCTCTGCAGCCCAGGGCGCGTGAGGAATCACTCTGCAGTGATTGCTGCAAAACCAGACTTGGGCACAAACGGGGGGAATTAGGGCACCCCTGGGATGTGGGGTGAGGTTTGGGTGAAGATACATCCACAGGGCCTGACCCAGCCACGAGCTCTGAAAACAAAGGAGGGGTTTTGAAGCAGATGATGCCAAATTTGGATTTATACTGACCTTGTCCCCCAAATGCAAACCCAAAACACTTTGTAGAACCATCTTGATTTTTAATGGCAGCTTCTGAAGGCAGAGTGGTGTGACAGCTGGCAGCTCAGGGTGGGGAATTCTGTGTCCCCCTGGGAAAGAACACAAACTCCCTGCTGGGCAGGTCTGTCCTGGTGGGAATCTCCGGCTCAGTCACAGCTTTAATGTTCAGATTTTGGGATGCAAAGGTCAGCTGTTGCCCCATTTTTTAATCTCTCTTGCCCCCCAGTTTTTCTGTACGGCAAAATGCAGCAAAGCTCATTCCTTTTCCAGTCCAGAGAAATAAACATGGATCAGGCATGGATTTGCTAAAGGAGGCTGGAAGGGCTGGAAGCCTATGACAGGAAATTGTCAAGGTAATGCAGATTTTCCCTGCACTGATGTGATGGAGCTTCACTTCCCCCCTGCTCAGGCTGGGGAGCGCATCTGCCACGGCCTCACACACGAAAAGGGAATTCAGCCCCTGGGAAAGCACTGGCTGCGCTTATGTAACAGAGCCTAGCAGGGCGCGGCTGCAGCAGGAACACAAGTCTGGGTAATACCAGCAGAAAGAATTCATCCTTCTCTATTTGATGCATCCCCCGTAGCTATGAAAAGCTGGTTTGGCACGAATCCTTCCTGGGAAGGTCCATAATTTGCCGTAGCACTGGAAATAATTGTGATTGTTCCAGGCTGGCAGACCTGCTGCTGCCACAACCTTTAGGAGTCAAAGCAAGGGATGTGCTGCCGGCCCTGCCTGCCACGAGTTCTGACCCCCAGGGCTCCCAACCTCCTCCTCATTTTCCTTCAGCTCTCTGGAGACTGGCAGAACGCATCTACTTTTTGATTCTAGCAGACACATCTTTATGCTTCTTGCCATCCAACCTCTTGTCAGCCAAGAGGCTGCTCTGGGTCTCCCAAATCCTGAAGGAAGGACGGTGAAGAAGTGAATCATGGCAAGGAGTCTCGGAGTGACTCTGTCTTTGCCTTCTGTCTCTACAGACAGCTCACACTTGTGTTCTTTGGAGCATTTCACCCCAGAAAATGGCCTTGGGGAAAGATCAGTGTGACCTGAGCGTGCATAAAACCATGGTGACAGAACCCAAAAATCCAGCAGAAAACGGGGTAAATAAAAAATTGTTAGCGTGGCCTCTGTGTTTTTCAGTTCAGGTTTTATTTTGAATTTGTCACAATGAAGGGGAATATTGGCAAATGCCACCACACCTTTCTTCCTCCCCGAGGCTGTTTGCTGATGGATCTTCCCAGAGTCATTGCCGTGGATATTTCACTTTGCTGTTCCACAGACTGCAGTGCTGCTACGCCAGGAAACTGTGGAATATTTACACTTTCAGTCTGGTGAACAATGAATGAATAATCTCAGCCTTGGATGAGAGGTGCTCAGATAGTCTGGATCTAGAGAATGGAAGAAGGAATTTGCATGCAACCCTCTCGTATCGAGAAGCTTAAAATTCAAATCCTGCACTTCATCCCGGAGCAACTGAAGGGAATTTTTCCTGCCAGGCTTCTCCAGCTTTTTTATTGAGACAGGCAAGTGGTTTCCCTCTATCAATTCTCCCGTGTAAGGCCTTGTCTCTTGCAGTGGATTAGTGGAATCCGCGGATTTCAGATCGAGTTTTCTCTGGCTGCTACTGAAATAATCGAATCTTTACCTCCAGAAGAAGCAAATTTGCTGCTGCACTGGATGGTTTGTCCCTGGTGTGCTGTGTTAAGGAATGACTGGACTTTTTTAGCTTTCCATAACTAAGGCTGCCATGCCTCTCTCATTATTTTTTTTGTTTTTCGGTTCATAAGTTTAAAAGTTTGGTTAAAGAATAATTTTGGGGTTTTTTCCCTCCCATAATCTGTCTCACAGGGATGTTTGCAACAGGTACAACATTTTCTGCCAAGGCAGCTCCTGTGCAAGGAAAATCAGGTGAGGGTTTGGCTTCCAGGACTAAAATCACCTTTATTTGTCCAGCTTTCTGCCATTTTATCAATCCTTAATTCTCTCTGCATCAATGGGAGAAAGGCACAGAGAAGGAACTGTGATTTTGGGGTTTTTAAGCAGAGATTTTTCCCGAAGTGCTTTCCAAAGGGGAGAAAAAAAAAAGGAACAGGGGCCTATTAGCTCTGTTTTAGTTCCTGGCTGGACACAGCTCTCCAATGAATTGCAAGAAGCTAAAAGTTCATGGCAACATGATCAGGCGGTAAAGGGAGGCATCAGGAATTCAGCTGAACTCAATCCCTGCCTCTGACAGGGCTCCCCAGGTGACAAACACAAAGTCACTTCACTTAAATCCAAAAAATCTTCCTCCCCTGGAGCCTGGCCAGTGGCAGCAGCAGCTCTGGCTGGAACAGGGAGCAGCAGATCCATAGGAATGTGTTTGATAACCCTGCAAGGCTTCCAGCCTGCTCTGCAGGGGCTCTGAGGGGTTTGGGAACGGCGTTGGGGAAGCGCAGGCTTGGAGGGGATATGGGGGAAAGCAGCCTTGGGTAGGCTGGGGGATGCTCAGGAGAAGTTCAGGCAGAAATGCGGCAGGAAAAGTTTAAAAAAGCCCAAAACAACAAAACCAACAGCAAAAAACCCCACAGAACAAACAAATAAACAAAAAAACCCCTAAAAAGCAACCCAACAAACCAAAACCCCCAAACAAACAAACCCCCCCAAAAACAAAACAAACCCACGAAAAACCCTAAAAAACAAAAAACAAACCCACAACCCTCCAAATACTCCCCTCCAAAAGAATACCAAAAAAAACCCCCAAAACAAACCCAAAGCCCCCCAAAAACCCCCAACAGAACCAAAACTCAGGCAAGATCCTTTCTTCAGCCAACATTGGCATTGCATGGGGAAACCAAACCAAAGAAACTTTGTTAAAGGAGTTTTTGTCTCAACCCCGTTGCCACATTTTAAGTGGACCCATTTTTTTTTTTTTTTTTTGGTCCAGCTTTCTGGAAGCTGCTGATTGAAAACCCAGAGCAGATCTGTAACCTGAGTTCTGGTTGGAAATGTTCAAATCTTCGCGCCAAATATTTCACTCCAGGCTCCGAATTGTGTTTCATTTGTTACATGACTTTTCTCCTTTCCTCAGCTGCTGGTTATTAATGTATTTAACAGCAGAAACCGGGGTCTTTAATAGCAATAATTGGGTTTTTTGTTCATCTCTGCAGCTTGAATTTGGCTCAGAGCTGCAGAGTTGCTCCTGGGCAAGCACTGGAGTGTGAGACTTGGGTTTTCACGAAGGAAGGATGGATTAATTTGAAAGGAAGTGTTTGGTTTTTTTTTCTTCATCACATGCTCTGTATCTATCTGCATGTTCAAGGAGTTTCTTTTTTTTACAGAAATTATGCAGCAGAGGGACACGAAAGTGATGAACTGTTCTTGTAACCTTGCGAATCCCAAATGCTCCCGGTGCTGGAGTGCTCAACCTTCTGGGGACTCTGCCAGAACCTGGTGTTGGTGTTCCTGGTTTGCAATTTGGGCAAGCAAAACAGATGCCAAATTCCACACATCCAAAGAGCCCTTCGCTCCTTCACTATTTAAAAAACCATGAAGTTGTGTTTGTGAAAATCTCTCTGGAGCAGATATTCTTCAATAACCCCATGGCAGAGGCCGCCAGAGGTAATTACAATATTTTCCAGCAGTTTCAGTGCCTTGATGGAAGAGGCTGGAGCAGCTGTGACTTTATTGCTGCGTTTTTCACCTTCACTGTGGGAAATGGAAGTTTTTGTGGAGGGTTAAGGAACTGCTTCGGTTTGCAGAGGTACAAAATCCCAATTTTTAGAGTGGCCATGCTCAAGCTCCAGGCACCTGATAGGAATTTTTGCCTAAGCACATCTTGGAGTTCGAGGAATGAAGAGTTTTTAAGGTTTGTTGCCTGAGCACATTTTGGAGTTGGAGAAAGAAAAAGTTTTTAATGTTTTTTGCCTAAACACATGACCTGGAGTTTGAGGAATAAATAGTTTTTAAGGTTTTTTTAACTAAGCATGTCTCGGAGTTTGAGGAATAAAGAGTTTTTAAGGTTTTTGCCTGAGGACATCTTGGTGTTTGAGGAATGAAGAGTTTCTAAGGTTTGTTGCCTGAGCACATTTTGGAGTTTGAGAAATAAAAAAATTATAATGTTTTTTGCCTAAACACATGTCCTTGAGTTTGAGGAATAAAGAGTTTTTAAGGTTTTTTGCCAAAGCATGTCTTGGATTTTGAGAAATAAAGAGTTTTAAAGGTTTTTTTTGCCCTAGCATGTCTTGGAGTTTGAGGAACAAAGAGTTTCTAAGTCTTAAAGAATTTAAGGAGTTTCAAAGCTTTTAAGGTTTGGGGGTCTAGCAGTTCTGTACAAACCAGTGACAGTCCACATCATTCCCAAGGCCAGGCTGGGGAATGTTTATCGTGGTTTCACTCCACAAAAACAGGGGAATTTGGAGCTCTGAAGGCAGATGCTCTCCCCATATGCTCCACGCGATTTCTCCTCTCACGTTGGAAGCTTCTCATCAGCTCCTTTTGGAGAGGAGCTGCTTCACTGCTTAGCAGCAACGATGCCCTTGATACCCTGGTGATTTTTCACTCTCTTTGTTCTCTTTGCTGCTGCAGAGATCTTCCCGAGGAAGGTTTTGTTTGTGGAAGTGCTCGGAAGCGGGCGGTGGGGGGGAAATTGGAGAGCTAAATTGGGTGTTTGTCTGTGTGGGGCGGGTTTGGGACGGAGCAGACACTGGGAATATGCTAAATGGCTCTAATAAAGCAGCCTCCGTCCCTGACTTCTCCCTGAGGGCCTGCCCTGCTGATGGAGAGCTGTATTAATCTCCCATTTATTATTAAACACCCCCAGCCCTTGAAAGAAGAAGCCTTGAGGCCTCGTGAACTTTTATATCTCCGGTATTTATTGTTTACTGCTGCCTGGCTGTGCCTGGTGTAATTTAAGCTCTGTGCTTTTCCTGGCCGCCTTTTCGATGGCAATGGCCACTGGGATGGGTGGACAGGGCCACAGTGGGGATGTTGTGACTCTTTTCTCTGCCTGACTTTAAAGCAAAAAGTCCCCCCTTGTGGCCATTACTCTGGAAAATGGCTTGGATTCTGGCTCAAGAGGGCAGCTCCCCATTCTGCCCTAAAATGGGATTTTTATTCCCTCCCCAACGCCCAACGAGCTTCTCTAAGCAGAACCAACTTTTGTGCACCAAGTTTAAACCTGGACTTGCTCCAGGCTTTTATTGGCACAGAGCTTGGCACAAAGCTCTGCCTTTTCACAAAAAGGAAAAAAAAAAAAAAAAGGTGAAATTTGAGGATGAAGGGTTGGAACTGCAGCCCTAAAGCTGCCAAAAGCTGAGGTGTGATTGGAAGGGGCATTGTTAGAGAGCAGGCTTTTGTCATCCTCTTGGACAGATCCAGACAGCTCAGCCTGCTGGGAGATGGGGCCCTTTGTCCCGAGCTCTGTTATTTGTGAGTCCTTTTATTGCTGGAAACCTTGCAAGGCTCTGGCCGGGTTATACAACCTGCCTGATCTTCAACGCTGAGCCGAAACGGGAGAGCGAAGAGGTTCCTCAACAGTGTGTGAGGTAATTCACTCAAAAATCTGAGTGTTGGTATTAATATGAAGAGAAAAAAAAACCTTTTTAGGGACACGTTGATGGAAGTTTTTTGGCCTGATAAGCCCAGGGAGCTGAGGCTACACCTGAATTTACGGGCCCACCACATCTGATCGAATCTCGAAAATGCGATTTCAGGTTTTTCACCGCTCAGGAATGGCAGCAGAGGTTGAAAACAGGCAAATGAACTTTGATATGCTCTTATCATATCAAAAGGGGCCGTGTCAGCCTGTCAAGGGCCTGATTGCTGCAATATCTTTGTTTATTCTCCTTGTCCAGGTGTTGAGGATTGCAAGGGGAGCCGATACTCGAAAAGTTCCGCTGATGAGTGGTTCGGCCTCGACTCTGCCAAGTGCAGATAGAGGCATTTTACAGCATGCAGCTCTTAGATAATAGGTTTATTTCCTGAGAAAAAACCTCAAAGCTACCACATTCTTTTGCTGCCAAGTCTGTTCTGCCCAGCCCTGCTGTCAGGGCTTTTCTTGTGGTTTTTTTTTGCCTCCAATTACTCACCTGGGCTTTTTACCTTGTTTTAAGTGCGAAACCTGAAGTAAACACGAGTTCGGAGTAGCATGCAGAGTTCACTGGAGAAAATTCTGAGCGTTCCTACAAAGAGAATTGAACTGGAGAAAATATATTTCTGTTAGAAGCATTCTTCAGATCTGTCCTGACCTCCAGAACCTGAGGAATGTTCAGCTCTTCTGTGGAAAATGGCATCTAAACCAAGAACTCTGCATGGAGATGGTTCAGAGGGAAAATTAATATCTGTGTGTTCGAGTTCTCCGCAGTCTAAATGTGCTTTAATTTCTCTGCTTCAGCACTCACAGGTACTGAGACAAATGTTGTCTTCTGATTTATTTGAAACTAAATTTGGTTATGTGGCAAAAAAAAATACAGAAGGAAATGGGAACAAAGCCTGGGACCTGCTTCTTTAATAGAAGCACTGGGTCTCAGGAAAAAATCCCATTTCTGAGGAGCTCCTTTTATGTTTGTGTAGCAATTATGAGCTGGCAGATCGTAAATTCAACCTTGTGATCAGCTGACCAAGCTTTTTTTTGTTCTGTGCAGGTGTTTGAGCAGTGCAAACTTGTACAATATGGGCTAGCAAACAGTAAGTTTTTGTGGCAGCATTTTCCAAGAGTAGGGTCTGAGTGCACTGTTGATTCCCAGGAGAGGAGGTGAAGCCATTTTCGAGGTGAAAAGACACAGCCAGACTCTCCTGGACACTGGATTTACACATTCCACCCATCTCCAGTGGGGACAGAGCCCAAGGGGATTGAGTTGATGTCTAGTGACATCTTAAATCACATAAAGTCACTTGGGTCCCCATCCCAAACACCAGAAGCTGCTCAATTTCTTCTTGAATTTCCCATCTTTCAGGACTCTGCTTCCCTTTCTCCCTGCTCCAGTTCTCACATTCAAAATTATGGGTGGTGGGAGGGCAAATAAATCCCACTGCTCTCTTTTCTGCTGGAATGAGAGGGCCAAATTTCACTCTCCCCCAGGTCTCCCCGAAGGACTTGCAAGTGAAGAACGAGGTCTTTTTTTGGCTTTTCCCTCGAATTGGCAGCTGGAAAAGCCAAAGCTAATCCCAGCAGCTCCTGGCTGGCTGGAGCCAATTGGAGCTGGGGATAATTTAGGAGTTGCACTCGCAGTGCTGAGCTTCCAGCTGCTTTCCCTGCTTGGCCCAGGACGGAAATGAACACGTGGCCCTAAAATAACGATGTCTGAAAAGCAAAGCAATGGCATAACTGGGAGTTCTTCAGCGTGGGTTTGGTCCTAAATTCGAATCCCATCTCTGCCAATTTGTTTTCTGCCTTTCTGGAATGCCGCTCTTGTGCCTTGAAGGGCTGCTGCTGCAACATTTTGAGACAATTTAAGTGCTAAGTCTGCTCAGAGAACAAACAATACTGTGTTTGTGTCGTAGTAAGGCAGCATTTGACTGATTTTTTTTGCTATTATTACTGTTTCCTTTGTTAAAACCCAAATGCTTGGCTTTTTGTTACTCTTGAGTTGAGTCTTAGCAGAAAACTCAATATTTGAGGGGAATAAATACAAACCTGTTGTGCAGACAGATTTAATCCCATGTCTAGGTGGGCTCTGTTAAATGTTTGAGGTTTGGGATTTTTTTTCCTGTTTGCAAAACCGTTTTTCTTTTGCAGCTTATCAACATCCACATGAATCTTTGAGGTCAAATTCCTTCCTCGGAAGCCCTGGGTTGGCTTTGTGTTGACTCCCCGCTTTGCAGAAGGGAGATTAGAGCCTGTGGGAGGTAAAATGGGGCACAGATTTTTTTTTCCCTTTTCTGAGGGAAGAGATCTAGATCTGAAAACAGGCAGGTGGAAACCTGATGTCCAACTTCCTAACGGCTGGGAGCACAGGAATTGTGCTTTTTGGTGCCATGACTGAATTTTTTTACCTCCACAAGTCACCGTGTCTGCTCCCGTGGAAATCCCCGTGTAACTCTGTCATCTTCAGAGTATTTTAAGCTCTGCATTGACAGCTCCCTTCAAGGATGTTTTTCTGAGCTGGCAGGTGATGCATGAAGGAGTTGGCTTCCGCAAAGGGTCAGCTTTGCTTTTTATAGAGGAGCACTCAAAGCAAGAGGGATGGAGATAAGAGAGCAAACAAGCTCGAGTGAGGGTTGTGTTTGAATAATGGCTGTATCTGCCTGATAAATTTTGGCTCCTAAGCACAATTTTTTATTCAAGTCTGGGTAGACTAAGCCAAGACTCTGACTAAAACGGGAATTGGCGGTGTGGCTGGGTGGTTTCTTGCAGACAGATCATTTTGCCTGCAGAACACAGTGAGAAGTGCTTTACACCCTCAGTCTGCTGAGGAGCCGTGGGTCTGTTCTGTGCTTTTTGTGAGGAGCCCAGGCAAAAAGTTTCCTCAGTGAGACATCCAGGGATGAGGCTGTGTTATGTGTATTGTTAGTACTTGATGCTGTGATGCGCTTAATGCCCCTGAGAGGACAAATTCACAGGAAAAAGTTCATTTAGCAAATTTTCTGGCTTAACACCTCGAGAGAACAACTTCAGTGAGGTGCCTGGGATGGGTGTGCTGCTCGGTAACTGTGTCAGTGTTGTGCAGCCCAGAGGTAATCACTGCACTGGTGGATCTTGGCACCTTTTCAGCATTAAATCAGAGCAGTGTGGAAGTTCTGCCCTCTCTGAAGTGGGACTTTCATCCTGGGAATTGAGAGAGACTCTCTTTTCCACTTGGAGGAACTGTGAAATGTCAGATTTCCCTTCTCCTTGTTCTGTCCATGAGTATTCCAGCAGCTCCATCGGGTCAGGCTGAGCAGGGTGAAGGACCCTCCTGCTCTGGCTCTGCTGAGGTGGCATTTACTGCCCCAGATAACCCTGGGATCTGCCTGCAGAGCAGACAGAACCTTTAGCCCCTGGCTGCAGCTTTGTCTGGTGGCTGGGATGCTCCTCTCTGCTGGATAAAGTTGTTTTCCAGGAGATCTCTGGCTCCAGTCTGTTCAAATCCTCACAAAACGTGGCTGCACACACTCATGTGCCCCCACAGGCATTAAAGAACAAACACCAGCCTTTTCCAATGCCTGCCTTGAAACTCCGAGAGGAAGGCTGAGGTTTGCTTTGAGAACAAACAGCGGAGAGGAAGCCCTGAATTAGACTGTCTTGGAGGGGAAGGATGTGATGGTTGGGGTTTGCCTGGTGAAGGTTTTTTGTCATCTGCTGTCTTCACCACGTGCTTTATTTCTCTGACCGTGGTGCGTTTGTGGAAGGAGTTCGGTCCTGAGCAAGCGCCTTTGAGGAAATGCGATTTTTAATTTTAATTTCTTCTTTCTCTGATTAGTGTGGGCCGTGCCAGCCTGCTGAAAACCAGCCCAGTTTCTCTGCCGTTGTCCAAGTCAGGCTGTCCCCTGAGACTTGGCAGCCACAGGATGGGGTCTGGTGTTTCTGCCAGGGCTGGAAGTCTCAGGTGCTGTATTGAGCTGCGGTTAAAAGCAGGGCCAGACAGCTGAGCCTCAGCCCCACAGTGGATTTTGAGCTAATGAGAACTGGTATGTGAGTCCCCAGGGTGTGTTTTTAAGGAAGGAGTGTTTATTTGGTCTGTGGCCATTGAATTAAGGCAATGTGCAAGAGGAAAGTTATCACGGTGAGGAAGAGAGGATCGGATCAGTGCTTTATCAGAGTTTATGTTGGCAGCAGGGGTGGTGCTCCAGTGCAAGTGGTTTAACGCTGGAATGGACCTGATTACCCATTAACCTGATCTGGTTCAGCATCTCTGTCTCCTCTATGACATTTTGGTCAGGTATTTCTCAGGTGTTGCCCTAACACCATTGATTTTGGGCACAAATAAATCCTTAAACTCCCCCAGAATTGTATTCTTGCTGCAGATGATGGGCACAGATGCTCCAAACCTCTCTGACACTGCTGTGAAAGGAGGAAATATGAATATTCAGACTGTAAGATCCAAGTCACCTTTCCACCTCCAGCCCCGTGTGTTTGGGATTCAGTTGGTCCAGGCACCCCCTTACCACAGCAGCCCCTCGTTCTGCTGATAATGAGGTTTTTTTGTACCTTCCACCCCAACACCTCTGGATTTTTTGGGGATTCTTAAAGCGGGGATCGCTGGTTTGACAGCCTTTAAGCCTCCGGACTGCCAAATCCCCCGTGCCGCGGGAGAGGCGCGGCCGGATTGGATGGCACGGAGGGAACATCCCCGGAGATGCGGGAGCCCCCGCTCGCAGCGCCGCAGCCGGGGGAGGGTTAACAGGGTTTAACAAGCTCCGAGCCGCCGTGCTGGCGCTCGGCGTGTCCTCGGCGCTGAGATGAGCTCCGGCACGGGGGGCTCTGCTCGCCGTGCCGCCTCATCCCTCCCCGCCGGAGCCCGCCCGCATCCCGGCAGCGCATCCTGCTCTCCGCGATGGGATGCCCCGCTGGCCGCGGCTGCCGAGTGAATGAATGAAGGAATGAATGAGCCAGCAGGGCCAGGTAAGAGCCGCGCTCCTGCTCCCTTATCGGCTGCCGGAACAGCGGCAGCTGGCTCCGCTGGGAAGGCAGGGGGATAAATGACCGCGGAATAAAAAGTGCAAAGCTTTGGGGACCGTCCCCTCTGGAGGGTGCAGCGGGAGCCGTGCTGCTTGTTCGGAGCATTGAAGTTGCTGCGAGCCGCTGGTAAAGCTATTAACATGGACTGAGGAACAGGCTGTGATGGGGGACATCCGCTGGGGGTTTTTTTTTGGGGGGGGGGGATGAGAAATTCTGTGACTTTTCGCTTTGTTCATCCCACAGCGTTTCAGTGTCTCAGACAGGGCTCTGGGAATCAGAGCATTGAAATCCTCCAAACCGAGGATGGGCACAGGGAGGATGGGGTGTTCAGATAACTCATGTGGACCTCCTGGATATTGCAAACCACTCGTGCAGCTACACAATTCTAAACCCAAACCTTTCGCTCTGCTCTCGTATCTTAATTCTGTGGGGGTTTCCCTCTAATTTTCTTTTCTTGAACAGCTTTTCTGTCTGTCAACAAGTATCCCTAGCTTTCCCATTGAAGTGCTTGCCTTGGAAATAGCAGGCTAGATGGGAGTCAGCAGGCTTGGTTTAGTCCAGACCTCTCATTTGAGTTCTCAGAACAGCTTTTGCCACAAATTAGGAACAGTGGGACCACGCTCTTTACAGCTGGTTGTCTGTGTGCTTTCAGGATGGACTCGAATATCTTATATAATTCACACAAATATATGTGTTTGAGAGGAGGCATTACTTAGAGCAGCAAACACTTGCCAAAAATCCTTGGCTGGAGTGTGAGCTGGGCTAGCCCAGGATTTTGGCCACACATTGATGATTCTGCGAGCACACTGGGCTCCAAAAGCACACCCAGCTAATCTCATTACCAGTGATCCTTCTCAGGAGCAGGCATTAGGCCTTGAATAAAAGATGACACTCTTAATCTTGGGGTTTTAGCCGGCTGTGATTCTCTGGATGCTTGACAAAAAACATTTCTAAATTATTAGCACTGTGCTGTAAACGTAGAGAGTGGATGCAGGAACTGCAGACTTCCTAAAGCTGCTGGGATCTGGATACAAATGTCAAACTGAAAGAAAAAAGCACGACTTGAGGTGTAGGAAACATTCCCTATTTTTTCTGCTCAGTCTTTTCCACAGCTCCATGTCCTGTTGCTCAGAGCAGTTGCAAGCATGTAAATGGAATGCAGAACGCTGATTGGTGACCACAGCTTGTCTTCTATTTATCTAAAACCAAAATTCTGTCTAATTTGATATCTAATCCACTGCCCCTGTGTGCATATTTCATGAGAACACGCTGAGGCAAAGAGGGAAAAAGAAATTTCAGGTCAATATGGAGATATCAGGTGCTGTTACCATCATCTGCTTTTGACCTTTTCCACATAAGAAGCCTGAAACAATTGGGTAAATGTTAAATGAAAGCTTCATTACAGAATTTCCATGTATTTAAGAATGACCTTGGATCTTCATCTTGCTTCACCTGGATTAGATGACCTCTGAATAGTTATTGTTTTTCCTTCTACAACCTGTGTTCTGTGGATATTAAAAAACAAGGCTGGAGTTTGCTCTTGGAAAACCAAAAGTTTGAGCCTTGAAGCTCCTGTTTGCCTTTCCCCCTCCCTAAGCATGGGAGCAGCAGAATTGAATAATTCAATTTTTGGCCTATCCTGAAAAGGACACGGTCTCAACACCTCAGAGCACTGATTTTCTTTTGTGAATGGGGATATTAAAATTCACCTGCCAATTTATCAGCTCCTTGCTAGGAGGGCAGATATCAAGGGCTCCCGGACAAAAGAATGTCAGGAGGGAGCACAAATCGAGCTCTTGAGGGTTCTGTGTGTGCCAAGGAGTCAGGGGAAGGCAGGGGGAACTCTTGGCAGAGAGGGTGGAGGAGGAAAACGATGTAAAAACGTGTGGATGTGGCAGCAGAGGGGACAGGAGCCTCGAAGGGCTGGAAAAAGTTGAATTTCTTGTGGGAATATGTGGGGTTTGCATCCCACACCTGCACAGCCCTCCCAACACCACCCTGTGCTCTTGGCTTAGAGAGTCTTCACTCGTTTTTATTTCACACAATAAAGAGGATTCTGCTCATTCAGGTGAGAAGCAGGAGTGGTTTTGGACCCCTGATCAGGACCAGGATAACTAACAAGTGATTTCTAGAGTGAAGAGATATTTTGCAAAGGCTTTGGAAAGCAGAAAGCACAGGAGTGATTCCCTGGTGTCTTCATAAAATCCTGATTCTTGAAGGAGACCCTCGGGAAGAGAAGGAAACAAAGTGCAACACCTGAGAGGGAATAATCTTATTTTTCGTGTATTTTCTAAACTTCCTTCAAAGCTTCCATTTATAAAAGACACCTTGCAGCTGAATTGCCTGTGAATAAAGTGGTTTTTAGCCAGTGACGTGCACATGTCAGAGGGGAATTTAAGCAATGAGTCTGAGCTTGATCTATTTTACAGAGAACTCATCTGTTGCTCTTTAATAACATGAATGACTTAGAAATGTCTGACTTAACATAGCTATAACTATTCACACTCCACTGGGGGTTTTCTTCTTGGTTTTTTTTTTTTTTTGTGGGATTTTTTAAATTGTGGTTTTTATTTGTTTCAAACCGACTTTCAGGCTTTTCTCTTGCACCAAATTTGATTTATGCCATAAGGGCTGAGGTTGCTGGAGTTGTGGGCCCTTGGTTAAGGAAAAAATCTTCAGTTGGTTTGGGGGATGAGCAGAAATAGGGAACAGCAACAGGAAAAAGCACAGTAGGGAAAGAGGAGGGAGAAAGCACAGCCATCCCATAAGGAATTGTCACATTTTCAGCATTTTTATGGCATGTTTTATTATTTGAGCCAAAAAGTAAAATTGCTGATTAAAACACTGTATTTTCCAAGCTTTTATATTCTCCTGATCCTGTATTTTGGTGCTGACCTGCCCTGTGCACTTTGCCTGTCCCAAAGGGTTGTGGTGCACAAATTTATTCCAGTTCTGCCCTGGAAGCAGAGCTGGAGTTGCAGAGTGCAATAAACATCCATGGTAATGAGATGCAAATCGGGAGCTCTCCTGTGCTTCCATGCCCTGACAAGCCTTCACTGGGGATGCAGGTGCAGGGTGAAGTTAAAAACATCTGGGTTTAGTCCTGGAGTCTCTGAAATAAATTATTTCCTTACAGGAGAGTCCAACAAAACTCGAGTGGGTCAGGTGTGCACTCACTGGGCACATGTAGGGGATTTCTCTCCCTTTCTCACCTACAGGTTAACAAGTGTTTATTTGGAATTATTTGAACAGTTTATGTGAAACTCTGGCCTTGGTCTCAAAAGCCTGGGGTTTGTCTGCTGTCTGTGCATGAAAAGCAGGATCCACCCCGCTGCTGGAGGGTGAGATGTGTATTTTAAGCTTTTATTTAAAGATCAAATGGCTGATTCGAGAGCCAAAAAGGCCGCTTGGAGGCTGGGGTTCTGTCCCTGCTCCACTGCAGGCTCCTGCAGTGACAGGAAATGGGTCACTTAGGGTCAGGCACTTGAAGCTCGTGCTGGTGTTGATTTCAGGGCTGTCTCGGTGTCTAAATCGTGCTGAGTGACCGGGGCTGTGCCTGCGGCTGCCAGCACCGTCCTGGAGGATGCTGGAATGCAAAATTACAGACAGAGACGAATGTTCTGTAGCTGTAGTGGGAGCCAGACTGGCACTCCAGCTTTTCCTTTCTCCTGGTCTCCTCTAGACTCCTTCAATTTGCCCATTTCAGACACAATCCTACTGCAGCTAAACCAACGACAGCCTGTAAGACCTAAACCCCAAACCCTTTTCCTTACCTTTGGATGCCTTGAGCCCTCTGGCTGTGCCATCCCCATGTCTGGCTGTGGGATTTGGCTTGAAACCTCAATGGGAAACCCCACGGTGGTCCTGTTGCCTGTGCAAGTGCCTGCTGATGTTCCTTTTCAGGGAATTATTCTGTCACCGTTTCTCACCAGCCCTGGGTTTGTGGGTGTTTCCCTGCTGCTGTGGGGTGCTACCCTGATGTGTCTGAGGGTTCTCCTGAGGTGCTGTATGATCCAACTCCGGAATTCTAGCCCCAAAAATGGGGGTGGTGTGTCCCGTGTGGTGTCTCCTGTCTGCAAACCAGACGGGTGTTGTGTTTTTCAGCCCATCCAGCTCCTGTGGAGGCACAGTTTTATTTCTGTCTCCAGCTTTGTGCTGTCACCAGCACTGCTCACACCTGCCCACTCCTTTCTGCATCCTCTTCCCATCCTCCCCTCCTCCCCTGGGTGCTTGGCAGCATGGGCACGAAGGAACTGGGCTTTTAGAAAGGCTGCTGATACTTGGCTGTCCAAACCAGATGGAAATGGAGTGACAATTGCAAGGGATGGAAAATGTCGCGCTTTGGGCCACGTGGCTGCTGCTGACAAGGAAAACTTGGAGGTGGAGGAGCTGGAAATCTCAGACCTGCTCCCAGCTGAGGCGGGGGGACAGATGGGGATGCCCATGCTGGGTTCTAGCTTTGTGCTGTGGTGTTTTAGGCTCTTCTCTGACCTACCCCCAAATTCTGAACTGCTGCCCTGAGTTTTTCCAGCACCTCCTCCTTGTGAAGCAAACCCGCTGCTGCTCGTGACCCGTGCCTGCCGTTTTGGGAGGAAGAGGGGCTGGAACTGCTCTTTGGAGATAATTAGGACCACCTTCAGCCCTTCTGTCTGCCGGGAGAGGCTAACGAGAGAGAGCAGGCTGCCGTCCCTGCCCGCGCTGCGGCACTCATCGCTGCGACACGCGGCGCAGCGGGAAGGGCAGGGAGCCCGGAGCCGCAGAACCTCGCTGCCCTCCTGCCCCCCGCAGCAAGGAGGGACCCCATCCGCCAAGGAGCGCTTCCCTGATGTGACAGGCTTGGTCTCCAAGCTAATTGCATGGAATATGGGAGGGAGCACGCGCAGGGAAGGAGGATGGATCCTCCCCATGCCTTCCTTGTGTTGGTCAGCGGAGCTGGGCAGAGCCCAAAAGTGTTGGTGCCGTTTGGGGGGATCTCTGCTTCTGGTAGGACAGCAGGGCTGGGCAGGGAAGCAAAACCCAAGGCTCGGTGTGGGCTGGAGTGCTGACTGAGTGTGAGATTCCTGCAGCTGTCTCGGTCACATTTCCATTCCTAACTGGGTCATTTACAGCCACTGTGCCTGGCTGGCAGGCCTCTGACTGCACACAACCACAGGTTTGCTCTATTCCAGTTCTTTGTCAGTGAATGAGGTTTTTTATTTGAGGTAGGTCTTGTGAGAATCTGCAGCTGGGGGGTCAGGAAGGAGGGACTTGGCATAAGGAAGGTTATGTGATGACACCCCAGGAAAAACTCACTCCTGGAACTGTGTGTTGCTCTTTGTTACGCTTTTAATTAACTCCATGGCAGGGAAAATGGACAAATAGCCTCAAACATTAACAGATAATCTGTGTTGAAATAAAAGATTAATCAAGGAGCTGCTCTGGTGCACTGCTGTGAGGGAGGTGGAACAGCACAGTCCAGCTAATGACTTACTCCTTGCCTGAGGCCACAGTCCCAGGAGGGAGCACTGCTGGGTTAATATTCTTTTTGTACCCAGATGATTAATGATCTCTCAGCTCCCAGGATTTGCTGGCAGAGCATTTGTAAGCACCAGGAAGGGAGGCAGATGAGCGAGGAGTGCTTATTGCACCCGAATGTCGCTGTTTTCCCCACGGACAAGTAGAGAAACGACACGAAGTCCAGGCTCAGGGATAAATGGAAGAAGAAGAAGAAGTTTAATGAATTCTCAGAAGGCTTTTATATGTTAGTTCGCAAAGTGTATTAAGTGGCATAAGATAATTGGCTTTCGCCATCCACCCCTTGAGGGGATTGGTCAAGTTCTAAGACACCTATTTCTGAATGTTTTTCTAGTTAGAACCATAACAATTCTACCAAAACAACCTGCAGCTGCAAGAAGTTTACAAAACTGTAACATTGCTTTGAGTTACTTGCATGGGAAAGACAGAGCTCTCACAAAAATGCTGCAGAGAGCTGAAGAAATTCTCTGCCAGAGCTTTTCAGCCTCCATACCCGAAGTTCCTCGGAGCACTCCTCCCCCTGCAATTATCCACGTGCAAGGCACCAGCTGTGGGCTCGGACTGCAGTTTCCAGAAACTTCCCCAGCACAAGGAATTATTGTAAGGGAGGGCTCAAGTTCAATTAAGTGATGGGTCTAAAAGTGGCTGCCTCTAAAAGAGGATCTGAATTTCAAGGTGCATGGAGCGGGTGCTCTTCCTGAGGATATGAATATCTACAAAAACAACTTGTTCTGATCTGATGTTGTCATGCCCATATCGAAGGGTACAATCCCCCTTTTTACTCCCGTGATATCATCAGGGATATATTTGGATGGCTTCTGTCAATGCCAGTGCCTTGCACCCCAAGTGTGGATGACATTCTGGAACGTGGGAATCTGGCAGAGTTGCACCCAGGTGGATTTTGTGACCCACCCTGGGCTTTGTGAGGACTCGTGTCAGGGATTGTGGCCTTGGAGCAGTGACTGGGAGAATTGAAAGTATAATTGTGTGGGTTTGGTAGGGTTTGGGCAGATCTGGCACTGTGGGGTTGGAGATGAGATGCTCAGGGTGTTTGTGAAGCCAAAACCAGGAACTCTGTGCCCAGTAAATGCTTCAAGCAGAGGAACAATCAGGCTGGAGTTGTGGGTTGCCCTGAAAACTCCTTTGTTTGAACGCAGCTCTGAGGGAATAAGAAACGTGTTCATCCAAGGTGATTTCCTCCTCGTGTGCCAAGAGCTTTCAGTAATGTCCTTATGGCAAACAAAATAAGAAACTCACCCAAGCTATTTTTACTCCCCTGGCCCCTGCCTGTCTGCTGCCTGTTCCCTTCCCCTGCTCAGCTTTAGTCGAGCACACCTTTCCTCACACTTGCATCGTCTTTGGTCCGCATTTGCCTGCCAGGTGCAAACCCATTTTGTGTTACCAGTTTTAGTCCTGGAGACCTGAAGTTCTGGAGAGGGAAATGACAGCTCTGTGAGGCCTGGATCAGCACGTCCTAGAACTTACTGTCCTGATGCTTTTTTATGCTTTCCCCCTTTCACAGGTGAGGAAATTGGTGGAGAGAGCACTTAATTCGTGTCATTTCATGTTAAGGTGTCCAGAGTCTGTTCTTTCGGGGTATGTGCCCTTCTTTTTGTGGATTCTCTTGGGATTTCCCTTGTGGGGTGCTTAAGAAGCTCACAAAAATGTTAATTTAGTAATTCTTACCTGCTTTAGAGAGACTTCTGAGATTTCAGTCAAGAGGGAACAGAAATTGGATTTGCTGTAACCCCATCCTGAATCTTCAGAGCATAAATACTGGTAACTACTGAGGGCCTAACTTAACTAAAGAGCAGGAGATTACTGGGATTAGCAGAGATAAAAACGAAAAGCTTGGTGACAGCAGCGTGCTCAAAACCCCTAAGCCAAGCCAGGCAGGTTTGCCACCAGCCCTGCTGGAGAGAAGCATTTAGGACGTGGTTTCACGACCATGGCAGGTCTTTGATCACACTTAGGACTGGGGGACCTGTGCTAGAAAAAAAGCTCTGGAAACAGGACACCTGGAAAAGTTGGAAAAGCAGGATGGAGAAAATCAGCAGCTCGTTCATGTGAGTGTTTGCTGTTTTCCGTGGTTGTGGTAGGAGTGGTCCGGCCCTAATGAAAATCAGGGGAATAATGGCTTCTTTCCATAATCAGTTCCACCCTTTGTGCTGGGAAGTGGTTGCAGAATAATCTGTTTCTGATCACCAGGCTGGGAATTGCAAACTTTTATCTGGATACAGGTTTAACAAAACAGCTTTAATCCTTATTTGTGTCTCAACCCACACACCTCGCCCACCTTCTCACCCTCAGCTTGAGCTGTGTTGTGACTGAAAGAAGCATCCACAAAACCATCTTGGTTCATTTTTATTCTGTTTTTCCTCGCTTCCCTCCCTGGAGACCTCTTCAGACAGCTCCATTGGCTGGGTGCTGTTTAATCACACTGCAGTCACTGCAGCTGTCACCCAGCCCAGATGCACTCATATAAATTTTTATTCTAACCTCATTTATCAATTTCTCCTTAGCTCTTCCTGGTTTTTCTTTCTCCTGCCATTATTCTTTTCCCTTCTAATATTTAACTTCTCCTGCCTCTGGGGTGCCCAGTAATTAATTAGGATGTCCCGCTTTGGTTTCTGAGTCTTACGAGTGGCTGGCAAGGTAAAATCAATAGACTGGAACCAAGCTCCTCAGGCCAAGGTAATTTTTGAAGCCAAGTTCCTTGGTTCTGCCACATTTTCAACCTGGTGGCAAATTTGGCCAGTTTCTGGTCATTTTTAACAGCAGAACGAGTTGTCAAATCTGAGATCTTTTCCCTTGACTTTCATTTGAGTCTCTGCCTTTTCTTTTACAGGGCAGGGGAACCAATATGGAACATTTCCCTTTAATCTCATCTGAACTGAACATTTGCTCTTACTTGCTTTTTCCAGGGAAAGCTTTGGGGATCTAGGCTAGATGGAGAAGGGGGAAATCTGATTATTTAGTCTTAGAGCAGCCTAAGTGCTGGAAGAATTCTCCCCTGTGCCACAAGGAAGGCAAAGTTAAAGAAATGACTGGTGTGTACAGAGGCTCTGGGCTACCTTGGCAGTCTGAGAGAAGCTTCTAATTTTATTTTAATGAGACCTTGGGGTACAAAGGGAACTGGAGCTGATCTCTCACTTAACAAAGCTGGAGGAGAGAAAAACAGGCCTGTATCCCTAAAGCTTTTAACTCCAAACTTGTGTGAGGCAGTGCTGCTCTGGACTGGGGATGTTTCAGCCTCTGCCCTGATAGATCACCTTGCACTCGTGGTTTTTGTCTGCTTTTGAGCCGCCTGTGGCACCTCGGATCTGGAAATGCTCCGTCCCCATCTGCACCAAGCGCTGTCCCTGAGCTAAGGAGCCCTCAGAGAGCTCAGGGGTCTCTGTGCTCCTTTCCAAACCCTCAGGGAGCTCAGGGGTCTCTGTGCTCCTTTCCAAACCCTCAGGGAGCTCAGGGGTCTCTGTGCTCCCTCTCCAAACCCTCAGGGAGCTCAGGGGTCTCTGTGCTCCCTCTCCAAGCCCTCAGAGAGCTCAGGGGTCCTTTTATTCCCTCTCCAAACCCTCAGAGAGCTCAGGGGTCTCTGTGCTCCCTCTCCAAACCCTCAGAGAGCTCAGGGGTCTCTGTGCTCCCTCTCCAAACCCTCAGAGAGCTCAGGGGTCTCTGTGCTCCCTCTCCCAACCCTTAGAGAGCTCAGGGGTCCTTTTATTCCCTCTCCAAACCCTCAGAGAGCTCAGGGGTCTCTGTGCTCCCTCTCCAAACCCTTAGAGAGCTCAGGGGTCTCTGTGCTCCCTCTCCAAATCCTCAGAGAGCTCAGGGGTCTTTTATTCCGTCTCCCAACCCTCAGAGAGCTCAGGGGTCTCTGTGCTCCCTTTCCAAGCCCTCAGAGAGCTCAGAGGGGTCTCTGTGCTCCCTTTCCAAATCCTTAGAGAACTCAGGAGGGATCTTTTTACCCCTTTCCAAGCCCTCAGAGAGCTCAGGGGGGGATTTGTGCTCCCTTTCCGAACCCTTAGAGAACTCAGGGGTTTTGTGCTCCCTTTCCAAGCCCTCAGAGAGCTCAGGGGTCGTCGTGCTCCCTTCCCAAGCCCTTGCAATCCCACGGCTGGAGTAAGCAGCTCAGGCCAGCTGGATGTTTACTATTTGTGTAGATAAGCCTTTTATCTCCTGATGTGTCTACGAGGAAGCGCCAGTCTTTTAGGAGTGGTTAGCACCTGCAAGTGTGAGCCCGTGCCCTGGACTGGAGCTCCTCGCCAGACACACGGCATTGTCCTGGTGCAGCTGACATCCCTGGATTTGTGATGGAGGGGATGGACACGAGGGAATCTCCCGGGGAACAGCACACCGGAGCGGAGCAGGAGATAAAACCGAGCTTTTTAAATCTCATTAGCGGTTCACACGCCAAACCGTTGTGTTTTTCCAGCGGAGCACACTCGTAGCAGAGCACGGATTATCCGGATTGCGGCGGGGGGACACAAAGCCGAGCTCCCCGCTGCTCCACTGCGGCTGCTGCGATCAATGGAGCTGCTGATTTGCTTTTCAATGTGCTCCTGCGGGGCTGGGCTCTCATGTGGCCGCATCTTCCCGTTCCTTGTCTCCCCTGGCTGGCAATTCCCGAAACTGGGAGGGAACAGAGCAGCCAGGTGGATTCCCGGCAGTGCTTTATGGGGTGTGAAGAACAAAATGTGTGTGGGAGCCCGATAAGGGATGCGTGCCCTGCTTGGCTCCCTGCAGGCACTGCAACTGAAAGCAGAAATATTTTAAAAATAGTTCTAAGTGCTGTTCCTAAGTTGTTGCTATCTTAGGCTTGTTGGAATGGCGACTGATAGCAAACAAAGCTTCTTAAATTTGAATGTAAAAGGGGAGATGGCTCGAGATCTGTTTAAATGCCACTGAGTACTCAGCTTAAACAGAAGGGTTTAGACTGGCACTATATGGGCAACACAAGAAACCTTCTGGGTGGTTAAAACACATATTGGAGAGGCTTTTGCTAAAGCTGATATTGTTAAGTACCACGGCCCAAATTCCAGGCCCTTGAAAGCCGCTCCTAACCCAAAGCTGCTCTGTTTATTTCTAAATGCACCTCAGTTTTCAGGTTTGTTTCTGTGAGATCCTGCAGTGGCTGCTGTAACTGGTTGTGTTTAAGAGGCAGCTGAGCTCAACAAGCAGGGCTTCTGCAGCTTCCCTTCCCCCTGTTTATGAGTCTTTTGTGAAGAGCAGGGATGGAAAGAGCTCAGCTCTGCTCTGCTGCCAGCTGTCGTTCCTCTGTGATGTTTATTGATGTCTTTTATTTCTCCTGTTAGTCAGTGAAGGCCTAAACGAAATTATTCTGGGCTGTAATTTGAACGCCAAGTGTAATTACGGCTGAGATGATCTGCTTACTAATGCTCTTCTCTCTCTGGAGACATCCCCTCTTCCTGAAGGGTGAGCAGGAATCGAGGTTTGCTGGAGGCCCAAACCTGTAAACCCTGCCCACGAGGGAGTGTTTTCTTTTGCCTCCTTTGTGATGGGATAAAACTTCATATAAGAGAGTGTGATTTGTGGCTGAAGGGGCTGTTTGGGGTATGGCAGTGAGTGGGTCCCTGACTTCTGGCATAAACCCTGCAAGAGGGCTCAGGTGAGCTCAGTGCAGCCAGGTTTATAGCAGCATTTTGGGAGTCAGCACCTCCTGGATGATTCCCTTCTGAAGATGAGTGTTGGTGACTGAATGGATGATTTTGCACAACTCTGGGCTCAGAGCAGATGCTTCTGGGTCTTTTTTTGGAACACAATTGCTGGATAGAATGCAGAAATTCACATATCTGTGTCCCATCCCTTGCTGCTGTGGCAGCTGGTGGACTGCCAGCTCTGCTTCCTCAGTAAAAACCCCACTGTTTATCAAACCTGTGAAATGGCTTTTGTTCAATAAGCATATTTCAGTACCCATGAATCTGATGGTGCCATGGAGTGGGATTCTGCTGGAGCAGCTCAGCTGGCTGCAGAGCTGCCAGGGAGGGTTCGAATCTGATTTTAAAAGGGGATTTGGGCATCTTCATTTGCTGCATGGGTTGGGAAGAATGAGGATGGCAAGAACATCTCTGTGGCAGGCACAGAAAGCACAGGACTGTTGGATCTGTTCTTACAGAGCTTCAACAGCTTGGCAGAGGCATCTAGAAGTCACTTGAATGACCACTTCCAGGAATAAGGAGAGTTTCTGAAGGGGTCTGATCCTTTAGGTCTCCTCTTCATGGGTTTACACATTGCTTTCCTTTTTCCATTGGCTGCTGCCTCCCTCCAGACTTAGAGAGGGAGACGCCAAGTGATCACAGCAACATCCAAATCCATGTTAATAGTTTTACTACGAGCATGCTCAAAGATCTGTGCTGCGGGTGTGTTCAAATATGAAAATAAACGAGGCAGAGTTTTGTTGGTGGCAAAAAAAAACACAACAAAAAAGCTGCTCTGAGTAACAGCTTGGGGTGTTCAAATCCAAATGTGCTGCTTCCAAAATGTCATGAAATGTGTGTGTAGCATTTGACTGTCTGTGTGCCATCTGTGTGTTTGCTGGGAGAGCTCTGAAGAACTTGCTAATCATTATTGTGTGTTGTTCCTTTCTTTAGCACCCCTGGACCCCAAGCAGAATTCCTGAGATGATATTTTTTTTTTATTCTTAGGGGGTTAATTCAGCTGATTATTCTGCTTTACTGGAACTCTGCTCTGAGGAGGAAATGAGGTCAGGAACTCCTACACCTCCTCGAGTGGTTTGGATTAAGGAATGAGCCCATTAAAAAAAGCAAAAAGGTCCTCATGAAAAGGTGCTCAGGTTTTACAGCTGAGCAATGAAAGATGCAAGTTCACTGTCACAGTTTGAGGTGCTGAACCACCACATTCAGGTATCAGCATCAGAGAGGAATTGAAATAATGAAGGGACTGAAGGAGAGAAATGAGGAGATAACACAATGTGGGAGTCTGGAGAAGGTGGTTTAGAGCAGAACAAATAAACACTCCAATAGTCTGTCAGGGTCACTCAGGGCTGGAAATGCAGCTCCCAAGGGTGGCTGCTCTTCCTGGGCTGGATCCTGATGGTCACTGCAGACCTGTGGGCAATGTCCCCCTGCCTGTGGCTCTGAGCTGCCACCTCCGTGGTGAAAATGGCATTTAATGGTAAATGTGCAATTAAATTATCAGACACGTGGAACTGCAGTGCTAGCCCAAGGAACACGGACAACGAACTGATACATTTGGAATAAAAGAGGGGATTTCCCATTAGGAGAACTGGGTGTGTCTCAGCTGTTAAAGCACTGCCTGAGAGATGAGGCTGTGGAATACAAATCCTGTGCTTTTGAGACCGAGAGGAAAAAGGGATTTTGTAGTTGTGTTTCTTTCCAAAAGAAATACTGGAAGGTGTTACCTGACAACAGCACCTTGCCTGAGGTCCCCTCCAGTGCTCAGCCCTGGGGTTTGTCCTACACACTGCTTCACCTTTGTGAAGATTTACATTTATGTTGACAAGACATCTTAAATTTTCAGAAGTAGATGGGCATAAATACTTGGGAAAGGAATGCCCTGCTGAGGATCGGGGCAGAGTAAGCAGTGCTTTAATTGTCTTAAATTCTTCTCTGTTTAAAGCCACTTCATGGCTTTGAGCTTTACAAGTTCTGGGAAAAAACGGGAAAAGGGTTTGGTGAGCAAAGTTCAGGCGAGTTGGAGAATCTGAAACATCCCACCGGGGAAAATGTTTCTTTAACTCCTGTAATTGTGTCAAGGAGAGGAGCACAACAGCCCAAGGACTGGGAATGTTTTCCATCTTCCTCTGGAGGACACCGATCTCTCTCCTGCCTGTTTGTCCCGTTCCCGTGGCTCTGTCATTGGCAGGCCAAGATAAGCAGGGCTTGTTTGTGCTTCGGAGATGTGAGAGGGGCTCTTGGAGGAGCGCAGGTACCTCCTGCAGCTGCCCACAGCAGGGCTGGATTTGGGAGGTGTGTGCTTGGAATTGATTTGTTTGACTGCCGTATTTATTCCTGGTGACGGCTCCAACTCCTTATTAAAGCTGTTTGTCTCAATGAAACCAAATGTTCCACGAATTAATGCCTGGAAGGTGTAAAATCCTGAGTCTAGTGCTTGCTGTAACAATGCTGATCTTTAATCTAAAGCCCAGCTTTGATCCCCTTCACAAGCGTGTGGTGAAAACCAACCCTGAGTTGCTCACTGAACAAAATCCTGGAGTTTTGATGGCTCTGTTCCAGTGAAATGATAATTTGCCTCTTGAGGTTGTGATGCCCTTTCCCCATAGGTTTGTTTTAACTTTCTGCAGTGGAGAACGCAGAATTTTCCAGCTGTAAATAGCAAACCTGGCTGGAGAGATGGGTTAAAAACTGGATCTGCTGATGAGACAAGTAAGGCTACCCCTGAGCCTTGGAGAGAGGGGAATTTTATAAATAAAGTGTTCTCTGAGTTAGGTTTTGGCAAGCAGTGGGAGGAATGTGAAATCAAGCCGGGCAGGAAGAGGTTTGAGAGTTGTGTGGTGTAAGATTGCAAAAACATGGAATAGCAGGGGTTGGAAAGCTGGGGGAAGGGCAGGAAGTTTTGTGTGCCCTGGAATTCTGGTCCTGTGACAGAGAAGCTTTGCCTCACATTAACTGCATGAAAAATAGGAGCAGCTCCTGTGGAGCCCGTCTGGCTGCGAGCTGAGGTTGTGTGGTTTCACAATATTCCCCAAGCTCAGGGCTGTGTCCTCCAGCTGGAAGGACTCATGTGAATCCCCAAGCCAGCGTTTGGATACAACATTCTTTTCAGGGAAATATAACCTGAGAGAGAGAATGGAAAAGGGAAGTAGAATGGGAGAAGAATGGAGAGAAAAGACTGGGATTGTAACACGTGTCTCTACCTCAGTACCTTTTATAACCACACAAAATGTTCCTTAGTGATAAAGCAGCCAAATGCTGCAAAAACTCCTTTTTTTTTCTTTCTGGAAGAATTTTTGAGGCGCTCCCGTATCTGTTTGGATGTTTCCTGTGCTTTCCTTGCCCTCATCAAAGTTTCATGAATGAAGCAGGCGCTGGCTGGGCTGAGCTGGGGAGGGGAGCTGCAGATAACCAGCTGCTGTGATAGTTTCAATAAACAGCATTAAATAATTTGTCTGGGGTTAGTGAACTAGCAAGTGCTGATTAAGGATTAGATTTGACTCATTTGCTGGAGGCTCCTGATCTATTTAAATGCTTATTTCACCATGAGAGAGCAGCATATGTTTACCTCAGAGTGCCATTGAGGGAGCTCGGGGTAACAGCATCAGACTGAGATGTTGAGGGTGGCTGACTCTTGGCCTCAGTGACTTCAGCACAATCCAACAATAACACGCATTGTTGTGGTTTAAATCTTCTGGTTTACGCAGCAAATGGGAATTTCCAGAAGGTTTCTGTTCCGGAGCCTGCATTTCCAACGTCGCCTTAGAGAATAAATACCATGAGAGGGCTGATCTGGTGATATTTGTAGACAAGTGGGATGAAAACTTACCAGGAATATCTCAATGTTTTTCAGAGCAGGCTGGTGTGCTTGTAAGGCTGAAAGCAGTCAGGGCTGGGCTGTGAATTGACAGACTTGTCCCAATCCCAGCCCTTTTTAGCCTGGATCACCTTTGATTTGTGCCCGGCTGCTCCCAGATTTAGGGGCAGGGTGGGGGATATTGGAGCCACGTGGGCAGGGGTCCGTGGGGTATTTTAGCCACAAGGGCAGGTGTTTGTGCACCTCCAGAGCCTGTGGGCACTGCACTCACTGGCCAAAACTGATCCCCAGCGTGCCAGGAGCTCCTGTGCCACGAGCCCTCCGTCCCTGCCGTGGATCAGGCGGCGCCAGCTCTCCTGGCTTGCAGGGCTGGCACTTTGCGTATTTAGATGATGATCATCTCGTGCCTTCCCACACAAACCCCCTCCCTGCACTTCCTCTGACAGCCAGGGCTGGTTTCCATGGAGCTGCTTCATCCATACCTTTAGGAAACCTTTTTTTTTCCTGTTCCCCTATAGACATAATTCGAGGTTTCTATGGCAACGTCTCGGGAGGGAAGGGCCGTGATGCCTTCAGCAAGGCTGGAGTGATCCCTGGCACCCCCCGTGTGTGGCTGTGTGCTCCTGACACACACGATGGCACTGTTCCCTGCCCTATTACTTATTCTGGATCCTGTCTAATACGGCAGAAAAAAAAGCCCGAGGGACTGCCTGGCTTAATAAAGCTCAAGCTCTGAAAGTCACAGTTCAAAAAGGAAAAAAAAAAAAAAAGGATTTTCACAAGATTTGAGCTTAGCTGTGCCACTTGTGAAGCCATAAAGATGTTTGAGATGAAAAAGGAATGGTGTAATAAACTTCATTCAGTGGTAGTGAATGTTCTAGAAGGACAGGGGATCCTGGAGATAAGCTTTGGGTTTTAATATTTGAAGAGCTTTGGAAGAAATATATTAAGCCTAAATTATTTAAACTGATTGTATATCTAGAGAAAAAGAGTTTAAAAGAAAAATATCCAATGTTTTTGGGAGGAGGAAGAAAGTAAAATATTCACTGTAAATTCTGCAAAGCCAGGACCAAGAGAATTGTGTAATTTTGGGAGAAGCAGGAAGTGGAGTTGGTTTGTGCTGGACGCAGAGCAGAGCTCAGGAAATGACTGGAGCTGAAATGGCAGAGTCTGATCTGAGCCTCTGGGAGTGGTGGTGGGCTTGATCTGGAAAATCTGGAAATCTGGTGGAAAATCTGCACTGGAGCTGATTATAAAAGGGTATGGCACATTTTTGGGAGAAAATGTGAGGGCAGGTCCTAAACTCCCTGAAACAGAGCTTGGCCACATTCTTTCCTACAACACCCAGCTGCTTGAACTTTAATTTCATTGGGGAAGAATTCGTGTATTTAACAAAAAACCACTGATCTCTGTGTCACTGAAGACAGAGTCAAGAACAGCCACGTTCATGTTCCCACATACTCCACATTTCCAGGGATGTTTCACTCGTTCTGATCGAGGGGATGGGAGCTTTGGATGCTGGCAGGGATTTCTGAATCACATCCTGTGACTTTAATCTTGAACGATCCTTTGAAGAGCTCCAGAGAAGGAAAAGGGCGTAGAAACTCTCCCAAGGAAATTAGTCCTGGCTGTGTCACTCCAGCGATTTGGGATTGTGTTGCAGTGAAGGGAGAGGAAAATGGGAAGGCTCTGCTAATGACTCATCAACAGAGGGTAAATTCTGTCAAGTTTTGTGCGTTTGGCTGAAGTGCTGAATTCATTGGAGCGTCTGGAGGTGGATCATCAACCGCTGCATTAAAGAAAGGATGTGAACCTCGGAAAACGCGAGCCTTGAGTTTCCTGCTGGAAAACTGCAGCTCTTTGTGTTCTTGTCGCTCGCCTTTTCTGGAGCTGGAGGTGACTGACGTGGAGTGTGGCCCTGCGAAGGATCAGCTCCACGCTCACGTGCATCTCTGCCGCTCGGATTGCCGACAGCTGCTCCACACTGCGAGCTTCACTCCACTTCTCCTGTGGATTTTCATTTCCACCGAGTGAAGAAACTTGTGTGGAAGCCAAATTCCTGCTGCATTCCCACTGATCATTCCGGGGAGGTGGGGAGAAAACCCCTTCAAGTTTTTACACATCTATTCACGCTGCTGATCGCTCCCAGAGTGAGAAAGGATGTGGGGAATTACTGTTTGCTCCTGAAAAGTTGTGTGGTGAATGCTCTCTGTGCCAGAGGAACTCCTCTCACGTCTCTTGGCCGTCTGTCCTAAAAACAGCTGCTGCAGACGAGTGGCTCTTAGGGGAAGCACCATGTGGGTGATGAACACGCCGGGATGTCACCAGGACATGCCTGAGACCCTCCTGGCAGCTGCAGGAGGAGCAGCTGGTGTTGCAGTTGCTTTCTGTGCTCGCTGAAGTGCCAGGGCAAGCCCCTGAATCTCCTGCAGTTTCAGCCAGATCAGGGCCGGAGTTGTTATAAATGTGAATTTCGTTACTCACAGCTTCGTTTGCTGCCCCTGGCTCTGGAACCACTCCTGGGACGGTGCTGGGAAGGGAACCACGGAATCTCCTGCCTGGTTCTCCTGCTTTATCCATTCAGCAGCATCTCCCATGATCTGCTGATCCTCCCATTTCCCCCCTCCCTCTTTTCTGTCCATCCTGGGTGTGCCTCCCCTCCAGCACTCCCGCAGCTCCCAAAGAGGGTGGAATAAATGAACCCGGGGCTTTTTGGCAGAGGTTTGGGGACTGAACTCCCCCGATGGAGATGGCCAAAGGTGACTGCCCAGGTTCTCTGCTGACTGTTTAACCCTGTAAGTGCTGCACCACCACGTGCATTTCATACTGGCTGTTGGAGATGTGTGCTCTGCTGGGCATTTATTGTGTAAACACGGCAATTTTAGTTCAAAAGCAACAAAAAAACCCCCTCAACTACCAGGAAGGAGAAAAGTGTGAGTAGAGGATGTGCAGCAGTGCTTGTTGATTGTAACCTGAGGGGTTTTTTTCTATGGAACAACAGCAGCTTCCTTGATGTGTTCGTGAAGGAAGCTGCAATAAACGTGGAGGAGTTCGCTGCTGGAATTGGAGTGTCGGTGCTAAACAGAGAAAGAATTGCTGTGGTCTGTAGGTTGGGTTTGTAAAACACTGGCTCCTGGACAGGGATGTGCAGAGGAAATGATGGATGTGGTTGTGCAGATTGTAAATATCAGTCTCCAGTAGAATTATACGAATTACAAGGATGTCAGAGGCTTTTTTTATCCTCAGAAATAAGATCAGTGGTGAGTGCTTCTTGTGACAGATGGAATTGCTCAGAGAAAATGTGAAGGGATCTCAAGAATGTGAGTTCATCTAAGCCTGCTGCTTCAATTGATACTCACATCTTTTAGCTCATTAGCAACCTATTAGAGTGAAATAATGGATCTTTTTTCCTTTCTTTTATATCTGTCTTAGGTTTAGTTTTATCCTGGATTTCTGCAGTTATTGAGCTGGGAGATAAATGTGATTTTTCTGCGTGCTTAGAGACCTCAGAGACAGAGCTGTGCATAAACCCTGTGCTTTAGGTGCTTCTCGCTGGCCCCTACAAGCAGCTCACACCTGAATAACAAACCTGGATTTGAGATACCCAAACTGTCCCCTGTGGATGGGGCAGATCAGTGCCACATCCGCTGCTCTCCCAGTCAGGGACAGCTCCCTCTGGAATGGAGCCTGTGCTGCTTCCAGGAGATCTGACAGCTCTGGGGTCAGCTCTGGTGGTGGGGAGGGGGCTGAGATGCACTGGCTGAGCCCCTGGTAACCCACAAACAGCTCCAACACCTTTCCAGGGATTTTGTGCCACACTGAGAGGGAACACTGCAGTGCTGTGCTCTAACTTTACCCCTCATTTGTCGCTGTTCTCCCCATGGACGAGTAGAGAAAGGACACAAAGTCCAGGCTCAGGGATAAATGGAAGCTCTTTAATGATCTCTCAGAAGGCTTTTATATGTTAGTTCGCAAAAGTGTGTTAAATGGCATAAGGTAATTGGTTTTTGCCATCCACCCCTTAAGGGGATTGGTCAAGTTCTAAGACACCCATCTCTGAATGTTTTTCTAGTTAGAACCATAACAATCCTGCAAAACAACCTGCAGCTGCAAGAAGTTTACAAAACTGTAACATTGCTTTGAGTTACTTGCATGGGAAAGACAGAGCTCTCACAAAAATGCTGCAGAGAGCTGAAGAAATTCTCTGCTGGAGCTTTTTCAGCATCCATACTCATTTGTTTCTCTCCTTTGTTGATGCCCTTACTTAAGAGTGTTTTGGGTTTTTTTCTTAAAAAAAAAGCTCCTTTGAGACATGAAATTTGTGGTTTTCTATTTTTCTGGTCTTAATTCTCAGGCATAGGTTCATTAGAGAACACGGTTTGGGGAAGAACCTGCTGACTGAGAAATTGCGTTCCTACCAGGCTGCCCTCAGTAAATACCCAATTCCTGCAGCTGCCTTCTGTCGCCAGTGAGCAGAGACCGAGGAAAAAAGCGACACGGACGGTTTAGGACGAGAAGAAACCGACCCTTTATTAATTTACAGATTCGCTTCCATACCTTAGCACGCTGGGCTGACTTAAGGTTATTGGTTCTCTGACCAAGCACCCCCCAGAGGGATTGGCTGAACCCAACACCACTCACTTCAGATATTTTCTCCTTGGTACCATAACAATGCCATAGTTTATAAAATCTCCCAACTGTTTTCCCGTAGCACCCGTGAGAAAGCAAGGCTTTCACACAGACACTGTCAGAAAACTGAGAAACCTCTCTGCAGCCAGGCTTTCAGCATTCACAGCCTTCGAGTTTGCTGCGGGATATGGATGCTGAAAAAGCTCCAGCAGAGAATTTCTTCAGCTCTCTGCAGCATTTTTGTGAGAGCTCTGTCTTTCCCATGCAAGGAACTCAAAGCAATGTCACAGTTTTGTAAACTTCTTGCAGCTGCAGGTTGTTTTGCAGGATTGTTGTGGTTCTAACTAGAAAAACATTCAGAGATGGGTGTCTTAGAACTTGACCAATCCCCTTAGGGGGTGGATGGCCAAAAGCCAATTACCTTATGCCATTGAACACACTTTGTGAACTAACATATAAAAGCCTTCTGAGAATTCATTAAATCATCATCCATTTATCCCTGAGCCTGGACTTTGTGTCGTTTCTCTACTCGTCCGTGGGTAGAACAGTGACAGCGGGAAACCTCACGGGGTGGAGATTCCCCAGTGCCAGGGCAGCGCTGGGTGTGCGCTCACAGCGCTGGGCTCTGTGCTCACTCCTCTGAGAACGGCTGGATTTCCTGGAGCTGAGAATCTCAGCTCTCCACGAATTCCTGCTGCAGAGATTCGAGGCTGACAGATGATGATTATTTTTATTTGTGTGACAGGAACCTTCTGGATGTCTGGAGCAGATGCTGTTGAATCCTCACTTCTCGAGGGGGAGAGACTCAGCCTGCTCATCCATCTGTCTGGGCTTCTGCCTCCTCATTAGGTGCTCTGAATTTGGGAATAAATGGGCAGATTGTTGGGATCTGAGCTGCTTGGGGATGCATTTTCATGTCTTAGGCACACAGCTCTTTGTAGATTTGCTTGGTCTGCCCGTTCCTAAGCTTGGAAAAATCCAATAACAACTCCTGCACAGAAGTGAATTCCACCGAGCACCAGGACCTTGTAAAAGCAATTAAAAATTAGTCTCATCCCTGTCTTGGTTCCAGCTGGGATCGAGTTCTGTCCTAAAACCAGGACAATCCCAAAAACTTGATGTGGAAGTGGAAATTTCACTGAAATTCGGTGAAAGTTCTGTAAAATTCAAGGATTATCTGAGCTATGACTGTGCAGGAACCAAGTCTGTGAGCACACACAAATCTCTTTCCCCTCCATCCCCCATTTTTTTTTTTAGGTAAAATCTGGTAAAATTATTAATTACTTTAACCATTTAATTAATTATTCATTACCTGTACTGTACTGGAGGGGGCATCTTAATTCACCACCTGCAAAGTCTCACTAATAATGGGATTCTAATAATGATAATTCTTTGTATGGTCCCGGCAAATGCTTGAAGCTCATGAGCTGCTTCCCAACATGTTTAAAGCCTGGGATAACTCATAAACACATTGAAGGTGACTGCAGAGACAATTTCACACCTCTGCCTGAAGATCAAAGATGCAACAGGTCCAATCTCTTAGGGATGAAATTTAGGATTATTCTCTTGGGAGTGGAAAAGGATCAACAGGTCCCCCGAAATGGACAGATTTGCTGCTTTCTTGGCACACAAATTTATATTTAAATGAAAAGTTTTACCTTCAAAAGCCGTACTGAGCAATTGGAAGTCACCCTGCTCCCACTGTAACCATGCCTAATTATAAATCCCACCGTTTATTTCAGACCCAAATCAGCCACTTAGATCAGCCCCGTGCCTTAGATTTAATTACTGGATGTTATTCACATCAGGCACGCTGATGTAATTGCCAGATTCCAGTGTATTAAAAAAGACATTTATCTGATGCCTCACTGAGCTTCCACTTACTGGGGCTTCTTCTTTCTGTTCAATATGAGCTATTTTATTACCACTTTGCAAAGGTGTCATTGTGCAGCTTGGCCTGAGGCGAAGTGACGAGAGGCCCAGGAAGGTAATTTTTAGAAAATAATCCTGTAAATGTCATTGTTTGCTCAGATCTAATAGTGGCTGGCTGGGAAGAAGTGGGAGCGAAAGAGCACGAAGGCAAAAATGAATGGCAGATGTATTTATAACTAATGAAAAGAGCCTGCAAGGAGCTCAGCGTTCATTCCTGCAGAGGTTATTGACTCAGATGCTGAGTCTGGGCTGAATAATTTTGTACCTAAGAGTCAGAACTTCGAAAAGCTGAATTCACGGTTCAAAGATTGCATCCCTTCCTGCTTTCCCACTCTGTTCCAAATGGAGTGACATCGTTTGGAGCTGGCTTTTTCTCCCACACCTCTCCTCACGGGAGGTGGAATCTGAGCCCGAAAAGATGTTCTGCTTGTGAATTATTAGTTCAGACTCGAAAATAGCTTTATGGAGAAGTTAAACAATAAAAAAACCTGTCGTACTTGGACACGAAAGAACCACGCAGACCCAGCTTAGTTCAGGAGAGAAAGAAGCCAGGAAAAGCCCTCAGGCTGTTTATTTTACTTCATATCTATATGTTCTTAGGAATGACCGTGGATTGGAGGATGAGGTCACCACCTCTCCAACCACACCGGTCAAACAAAAAGTCCATCAAACTTCTCCGCCTCAGGAGAAGGAATGCAAACAAAAAGGAACGGTTAGCCAAACATAACTGTGTTTACAGAAAGTGTGTGAGAACTCCATCACAGAAATGAAAGCATCGAAAGACTGCAAATCACAAAGCGACAAAAAACCAAACACAATAAACTCTTAAATAAGACAAATTCAAATTAGAGATGTCCTGGAAGGATTCTTCTTCCACACAGGCATCCACACACCTTCCCTGGGCCCTCTGTGCCTCCTGCTCCACGCACAATTCTGAAAGGAGCAGTGGTTCATATTTGGAACACCCAGAAATGTCTCTGCTCTGAGAAAGGAGCCCTTGACTTCGAAATTCAACAGGCTGGGCCAAATCAGTGAGAGATGTGGCCGCTTTTGAAAGCTCTGAACCAGTTAATGATCAACCAAAGATGACTGGGGCTGTTGGCTGAGAGGTTTCCTGGGGCTAAAGAGATGATTTTTGTGTATGGCTGGTGAATTTATGGGAGAAAAGTGTCGCTGTTTTCCCCACAGATGAGTAGAGAAATGACACAAAGTCCAGGCTCAGGGATAGATGGAAGCGATTTAATGAATTCTCAGAAGGCTTTTATATGTTAGTTCACAAAGTGTATTAAGTGGCATAAGGTAATTGGTTTTTGGCCATCCACCCCTTAAGGGGATTGGCCAAGTTCTAAGACACCCATCTCTGAATGTTTTTCTAGTCAGAACCATAACAATCCTGCCAAAAAACCTGCAGCTGCAAGAAGTTTACAAAACTGTAACATTGTTTTGAGTTACTTGCATGGGAAAGACAGAGCTCTCACAAAAATGCTGCAGAGAGCTGAAGAAATTCTCTGCTGGAGCTTTTTCAGCATCCATGAGAAAAGAGCACTGTCCAGCACGAAAGCACCTGGCAACGTTTTGTGGCAGCTCCACCAGTTCAGACTCCTGAAATGTTAAACCTGAGTTTGACAGGATGGCAGAGGCAGGGAACCCTCCTAAAGAAAACTGGTGCCAATTGTGGCCTTGTCCCAGCTGGGTCCTGCTGCCCCTGGGGTCCCCGGGAACTCTTTGGGTTCTGCCACCCCTGGGCTGGGGCTGGGGACTTGGGGAGGCAGGAACAGGAACCTGGAGCAAGCATTTTAATGCTTCTGCTTTTGGGGGTTCAGGACACGTCCCTGGATGAACGTGGGAACCCAAATCACAGCTCAGATGGTGAAGCAAACGTGAATTTACAATCACGGAGTCACAGGATATTCTGAGGGGGGAGGGACCCGCAAGGATCATCGAGTCCAGCTCTTAAAGGGATTGACCCCACAACTTTGGTGTTTTTAGCACCAGGCTCTGACCAACCGAGCCAACCCCAGGGATGCCCCTTTGCAAAAATTACTGACAAATAAAAGCCCCTTTTCAGGTGGGTGAAGGGAAAAGCACAGCCTCTGTACCAGGTATCTGGTGCTCCGACACGTGGCTAATCTTGATTATTTTTAAGATGATCTGCTTTTCTTCTCTTCACATGCTAGCATCACCTTGCACTAGTCATGGCCCTTGGTTTAGGATGGAATTTGAAGATAAATTCGTGTCCTTGCATTTGGGAACTCACCCATGCCTGGAAATCATGGCAAACACGCAGCAGTGGCCATGGAGTTTGGTAGGAGCTGCAAACAAAAAAAAAGCAGAGACAGACAGCAGAGGTGCAATATTGAAGTAGCCAGATTGATGTTGAACTTGGGAATATTTCCCTGTTGCCTGCAAATTGAGTTATGGCTCACACAGGGTAGGAGAGAAATTGCCATGATGTATATGACAGAACTGCAGAATTCTGAGAATTAAAGCTCAGCAAACACTGGTGGCACCCCCCTGGCCAAATTTAATAAAGAAAAAAGGGACGGTGAGATTGTCAGACACATGAATTATTCATTTTCAGCAAAGCAGATTTTCTAGCTCACAAGCAGCCGGATCCCAATGTCTGCCTTCGCTCTGATCAGGAAGGAGAAGCAATAAGGAATTACCTCTTTTCCTGTTTTCCACCTTGAAATGGACGCTTGTTTTGCACTGAAGTTGCTCTTTTTGGTGACAGGACATGGAATTTTCAGCTCCCAGAGCTCAGCTGAACTCTGGAAGTCTCCTGGACTGTACATTCCGAGAGACTTTTGAGATCACCACGTGCCTTATGTTGTTTCTTAAATTAAACTTGCACGGCTCCAATACATCAGGCAGCTCTTAATCTCAATGTTATCTGGAAGGAAATTGAGACAAAATGTGAAATGGCTTTCTCTGAAGGACAAATGAGTAAAATGCAGGAACCCTGACACCCAGGCCTTCAGCAGCAGTGTGACCATTCCTCATTCCTGGCTCTGAGGGAAAAAAAGCTTTTTTTGGGTAGTTTTCCTCAGAAGTGACGCTGGTTGCAAACCTGAATTGCTGGGAGATTGTTGACAGGGTAGGTCAGGTGATGTGTGGTGCTCCCTCTGTGCTGACAGATAAAACCTCTTGGTGCTACTTAAACAAAACAACAAAATCTGGGCACAAATCTTGGTGTATAAAAATAGGAATTATGATTCAAAGTTACTTAAATACACAAACAGCTGGAGAAGCATCACCTGTGGGCTTCTGTTGCTACTTGTGTGTTAAAAGGGAAGGAAAGGGGGAAAAAAGTCTTTCAGTTGATGGTTATTGGTGGTGTTTGTGGCTCTGGGGATACTTGGAATTGAGTCCTGCTGGGCACTTCAGTGTGAGCTCCCCAGAACTCCTGACTCTGAATTGAGATTCTCTGCAGAGTCTGACCTTGTTTTCCCCACGAGCCTCACAGGAACAGAATAATGATAATTTTGGGGGGAAAAAAAAGCAGTTTCCTGGTGACACAACCTGATGGCTCCAAGCTATTCCATTAAGTGCTGACCACTCTATTAAACAATATTCTCAGCAACTGCGTGGATCTGGGTCAGTGAGAGGCTCTGCCGCTGAAGCTGTGTGTGTTCATTGTTTATTTTCAACCTGTGCTAGCAGGGGAACCCACCCCGGGCATCCTTGGCGAAGGAAAATGCAGGAACAAATCGCTGCTGGGAAGATGCAGCCAGGAGGGTGGTGTTTGTTTGGGCAATAGCTGTGGTTGGTTTTAAAATATTCAGGACCTGCTGCGTTTGTCTGGTGTTTCACAGCCGCAGGCGAACACTCAGGTTAAAATTCCTGCCCCAGGGATTCAGTTCAGTGAATCCTGATTGTACATGATAAATGTGGGATTCGCTTTGTGGCAGAGCTTTGTGTTCTCAGCGTGCTCTTCCTCACTCATTTAGGGCAACCTCTGCCTGCCTGGAGATTGGTAATTACCTCTAGGTAGATGCTGCAGGTGAGGTAACGCCTTATAAACACTGTTACGTGTGCTTTTTATGCAATCCAGAACCACGGGTGTGAGTTTTCTGTGCATATTTCATGCCTCAAACACGTTTTGGGGCACGTAAAACACACCCAGAGAGAGAGATTTGTCTGTGTTCTGTGATATGGGAACACTGAAGGTGTGCTGGGGGTGGGGAGCCGCACTTGGATGGCTTCATTTCCACAACACAAGTGCAGGATTAGGGGTGTGAATGGCACAGGCAGCTGCAGGAGAAGGGTTTTCAGTTGTCCACCAAGTATTTTTTCAAATGGCTCTCGGAGAGGTGGTGAGGAACACGGACAGTTGTCCTCGGGCATTTGCCTAATTGGAGGCACAGGCTCCTGCAGCTTTGCTGCTGCAGTTGTGGAGGGCTGAGGTGATGGGCAGGAATGGTATTTATAAATTTATACATATTTAGCATAAAATGAGTTTACCAATCACAGGAAAGAACCTTTTCTGTCCCTCTGTCACTTTAGTGCCTCTTGGGAGTTCAGAGGTGCTTTTGGTGGATTCCATTTGGCCTCGTGCAGAATAAAACTTAAATCTTTTCCTGGCAGATACTTCTTTCCTTGGTATTTCTGTAGGACAAAGATGTGTTCTTTCTCTTGAAATTCCACAAAGGAAGATGATGACACTTGCTTCAGGATTGTTTTTGTCTTAAACACAAGACAGAAATACTCCAGAACACTCCACTTCCAGCCATGCTGTTGGTAGAAAATCATGACTCAGAGGTGACACTGATTTATTCTCTTCAGGCTCAGCTGTAGAGTCCTGTGTTTCCTGGATCTGGAATTCCTGGATCTGTGTTTCCTGGATCTGGAATTCTTGGATCTGAGTCTCCTGGATCAGCCAGGGCAGCAGCAGGAAGGCACAGCCGGCAACAAGTCCCAGTTCCAAGCCAGACATGAGTGTAAATTGGAGCCAGGCCATCCTAAAAGGACAATCCAGCACTTGGTGGGTTTTGTTCTGAGCTGAAATAAAGGCTCAGGTGGGGAGCAGATCCACATCACCCCTGTTTATGGGATGCAGGAACTGAAATTCCACTCTCACTTGTGCTGACCAGGGAAAGCCTTCCCAGACCGGCTGCTCCTTGTACAAACAATTCACTGCATCTCCCTCGAATGAGACATGACCGACCTTGTGAGGGCCTCGGTCGCTGGCCTGGAGGCTGTTCTGTAACAAAACCCTCCTTCTTCTCTAACTTGGGCAGTGTTTGTTTTGTCCAGGTGCTGAACGGAAGCAAATACCCCAAGCTGGCTGTGCCAGCCGGGGTGCAAACCAGCCCGCTGGGCTGGGCTGGGCTGGGCTGGGCTGGGCTGGGCTGGGGGAGCAGGGATTGTAGCTGGAGACGGGAAATGCATTGTTCAGAGACCTTTTGTGCTCCCAGGCTCGTCCTCCCGTGCTCAGTGGTGTGTTGTGGGCAGCGATCCATTAGGTCAGTGCTGTGCAGGGAGAGGAATTCCATGGAATTCCTTCACACACTGCACACCAAATGCCAGGCTCCTATGGAAATTCATTCTAATGGATCACCCTCTCTGTCCTGTGATGGACTGAATTTAACTGATCCCTGAGCCCCTCCTCAGATTTAGGAGAAGAAATGAGCTTCCCTTGAGGATGCTCAAGCAGAACCACTTGATCAGCACGAACAGGCAGTGCCAAATAATTCCCTTCACTTCCAAAATTTAAAGAGAACTCAGACCGTCAAACAGGTTCTGAAACCTGTGCCCTGCTGCTGCCTCCTGATGGATTACCAGTGCCAAGTCATGACACTGATTTAATTTGTATTGCTTGCTATCTTTGGCTCCGCTGTCCCCTTGAATTTGGAGAGAGAACAGTGCCTGAAGAAATTAACTGTGAAAGTACTGCCCTAATGCTGAGAAAATACTCCATGTGCTGTGCTGCTGGAATCGTATCTGACAGCTCCTGGAATTCTGGGGGGTATCTGAAGCATCTGGGGCCTGCTGCTGTGTGTGAGGTCAGGACTGAAATGCCTGCTGAAGGTGGTGCTCTGTTAGCAACAATTCACGGCTTGGAGTCTTTAATGGTCGTGGCTGACACGGGAATTGCTTCTTGTGAAAGGGAAGGCACAAATAGATATCAATCTCCAGTTAACGCCTTTTATAAATACAGATTATCTATTTGGGTTAACCCCTAAGAGAAAGCCTTTTCCCCCATCTTTTCAAGTGTTGTTAAAACAGGCAGTAATCAATACGTGATAGAACAAATATTCATCAAGCTCTGGCCCTCCCAGCAGAGGTTGGACACAAATTGTTGTCCACAAGTATGGATGCTGAAAAAACTCCAGCAGAGAATTTCTTCAGCTCTCTGCAGCATTTTTGTGAGAGCTCTGTCTTTCCCATGCAAGTAACTCAAAGCAATGTTACAGTTTTGTAAACTTCTTGCAGCTGCAGGTTGTTTTGCAGGATTGTTGTGGTTCTAACTAGAAAAACATTCAGAGATGGGTGTCTTAGAACTTGACCAAACCCCTTAGGGGGTGGATGGCAAAAAACCAATTACCTTATGCCACTTAATACACTTTGTGAACTAACATATAAAAGCATTTGGAAAAATTATTAAATCACTTCCATTTATCCCTGAGCCTGGACTTTGTGTCGTTTCTCTACTCATCCATGGGGAAAACAGCGACACAAGGCTGGTGGTGGCACTGCTGTGATCCCAGGAGGAGCTGAGAGTTGCTGCTCCCGGTTTTTGGGATGGGTGACCTCCTGGGATGCACTTGGTGTGTGTGGGCCGTGCTTTGCACTGGGAGTACAGGGATGTGCACACCTGGTTTTAATTCAGAAACCAGTTATTATTGACCAAAAACCAGATAAATTCAAGCTCTACACCAGAAAAAAAATTAGACAATTTATCCAAAAGCTTGATTTTCCCACTGACCGGAGTTTTAATTGAAATATTGCACCGAGGAGGGAAAAATTGAGGCGGGCATGAGCCAAAGGAATGCGTGAAGCTCTCTTTGTCCCAGACCACCGCTGGTATTTCTTGCCGGTGAAATTCGTGTCATCTGCCTTGGGACAGAGCTGGGGCTCCAGAGAACGCGGTTTGGGGATCAGGTGTCACCCAGCCAGAATCAAAGGGGCCGTGCCTGCTCAAGGGACAGCAACTGCTGGCAGGGAGGGCACCCAGTGAAGGGGCAGGGCTGGAGGGCACTGAAATAAGAATTTACTCAACACACGCTGCTTGCACGTGTCTGTCGCCAGTGAGCAGAGACCGAGGAATAAAGCGACATGGACGGTTTAGGACGAGAAGAAACCGACCCTTTATTAATTTACAGATTCGCTTCCATACCTTAGCACGCTGGACTGACGTAAGGTCATTGGTTCACTGACCAAGCACCCCCCAGAGGGATTGGCTGAACCCAACACCACTCACTGCAGATATTCTCTCCTTGGTACCATAACAATGGCATCGTTTACAAAATCTCCCAACTGTTTTCCCAAGCAAGGCTTTCACACAGACACTGTCAGAAAACTGAGAAACCTCTCTGCAGCCAGGCTTTCAGCATTCACACGTGTCCACAGCTTCTCATCTGTCAAACGGTAATAGAACTCGTCTAATTTAATGTGCAAAGAGCAAAATGTGGCTGGAGTCTTTGCCTGGGATCCGGCTCCAAAGATAACATCGCTGTTCTTGCAGAAGGATGTTAGAATGTGGAAGTAAATGTGGATAAATAGATCCGTTTTTCGTTTAAAAATCACAAAATTACTCCAGAATTTTCACCAAAAAAAAACCCCCAACCACCATCACCACCAAAAAAAACCCCCAAGCAACCAAACAAAAACCAGAAAAATCCCCACCAAAAAAAAAACCCCAAACCAACCAACGAACGAAGGAACAAAAACAAAAAATAACCCAAACAAAAACTCCCTGCATATTTTTGTACTTTAGGAAATCAGAGTTCTGACCTAGCAGGGTCATGCCTGAGTTGCAGGTTCCTCCTGCAGAAGCTGCCACTCTCAGCTGTGTGTGCAGGAAGGGAAGTAAGTTAAACATGATGTTGAACTATGGGATAAAGGGGAATTCTGCTTGAATTCTTCCAAGGCTGTGAGTGCTCCAATCTCCCTGCCTGGCCTGGCAGAGCTTCTGCAGCCAGATGTGAATCTGAGTGACTTGGTTCAACTTCTGAAGAAGCTGTAATGTGTTTCCTGTGCTTAAAAATATCTGCTTTTAATTAATAAAATTGGTTTTCTTACCGTGTACTCTCAGTGCCAGCTACTCCTCTGTGTTCATCTCCCATTTTGCCAGCCCTTAAACACACGGGAAAGCCCTTTGGAAAGGTCTGCCAAAGAATCTGGGCTGGCATCATATTCTTCCTTCAGGGAAGGATTTTAATTTTTTTATAGAATTTTTCTCTCCCAATTGCTATGTTTGCAATCCCTCTTCTGAGGGCACTGGAGAACCCAGAACGTCTGAGTAGGAGAAAGGCTGTTGATCAACCTGAGGCATCGACAACCATTTGTTGCTGGAATAAATCCGTCATTAGATGGATCATTAAACTGCAGGAACAGTCACGAACCGAGGCTCAGGGAGGTGGTGCTGCCGTGGCTGGGACAGAAATAGTCCTTGCTCAGGCTGGAATCTCTCACTCTGGGTCAGGTGTTGGAGCTGGCTCGCGTTGCAGAGCTTCTCCCTTTCCCCAGAGCGTCAGGCAGGTGCCCAGCATCCCCTCTCCAGGATAAAAATGTGCCGGGAATGCCGGAGTGCAGACGAGTGTTGGTTACTAATCCCTGGAGTGCTCGGAGTTAAAGGGGACAGGCTCTGTGCTGGTGCCTCACTCCAGAGGGGAAGGGTTCCCAGGGCACAGAGAATTATTTCCTTTTCACGTATCAAGGAGGTGGGAAAAGGTCTTTTCTCGAAGTGAGTTCCACTGAAGTTCAGTGAGGGTGAAGGGGAAGAATTTGTGTAGACAGTGGCAACAAAAATCAGCCTGGTGCCAGCACCAGCTTTTCCTTGCATAATGAATTGGTTACCAAACGCTGCCCTGGCCCAGAGCAGCGTGGACGAGTCTCTTGTGGATTAATTAGATAATTGCTGTGGGCATTCTGAGGGTTTGCAGTGCCCACTGTGCTAAGGGATCACGCCAGAGTGCGAGCTTTGACCCTCATTTGTACTTGTTGCTGCAATTAAATGCGGCTCTTGTGCAGCTGATGAAAGATTCCACGGAGATCTCACTCATTAATGCATGGAACAAACCTTGATGACAACCTCCAAAGGGCTGCTCAGCCCTTCCCCCAGAGGAGGGAGGTGGATTTTGTGAAGGTTCACATTCTCTTGGTTAAAATTCAGGAGTGATGCTAGGGGGGTTTGATTCCCAGCTGCTCCTGGGAAGAAGGTGAAATGTAACTTTTGGAATGATGAGGTAGCCAGAAATGTTATGTCCAGGTGTGGTGACGAGGTAGAAATCGTGGCAAGATGTGGCTGAAGTGCTCAGGTTCAGGTTTCTCCAGAGGAGGGAGAAAAGGGATCTGCTCCTGAGGCAGAGAAGATGCAAAGCTACCCAAGCTGCTTTTGAAATATTGGCATTATCTCTGAACTGTAGGTTTTTGTTTCTTGGACTTAAAAAGACAACAACAAACCACATTTATTTGAGTTTCTCCTTTTCAGTGGGTGTTTGTGGAAGGCATTCTGTTTGTGTGCGTGCACCTGGTGCATGGATACCAAGGTGACAGATTCTCCAGAAATCCATCTGAAGAGCTGTCAGGCTATTAACTTACAGGATGAGCAGAGCAAAAAGGACAGTACAGAAATTAAATATAGCACTTGAGCACTTAAACTGCTCTGGCATTTGATTGAAATGTTTCCTTCCCCCTTGTTCCTGCTGTTATAAATCTTCCTTTTCAGACACATTATCTCTGTCCTAGATGGAAGTTTCTGATGTTCAGAGCTCCTGTGAAGTTTATTTTCAAACAAAACCGAGGCAGTCCATGCAAGAATAACTATTTTGATTTGGGTTGACAAATATTTTCTAACCTGAAGCTAATATTTTTAAAGGTTTAGGCTGTTGAACAATGAAAACTAAAGCCGTGTCAGGTTGATTTAGAGATGTTTTTGTATTGATTTATTTTTTTTTGAGAGAGCTCGAAATTCACGCAGCTGAATTTTAGTCACTGCCTTAGACGATTTTAATTTTATAACCCTTGTTTTCACACGGGAATTTTTCACAGTGACTGCAGGAGCAGTCAGCGACGGAGAATCTGTCACAACATTTTTCCCGATTCGATTTTGCCACCGGGATTTTGCCAGCCGTGTCCCGTGGCTGCTGCTGCAAGTGCCTGACCCTCGGCAGAGCTGCCTTGGCGTGCGGTGCCTGAGCATTCCCCGGGCAGCGCCTCTGTCCCGGTGTGGAGCCTGTTCTGCAGTGTCGCTGTCCTTGTGTGCTGTCCCTGTCGGTTCCTGCACCTCGCTCCCTCCATCCCCCACGGGCATTTTGGAAGCAGCATCGCCCCACGAGAACTCTTTTAAATCAGCTTTCACCCGAGTGAAACTGAGCTAAAAGCCCGACCGGTTCTGGTGCCACCTGCTGCTGCTGCTGCTGCTGCTTTTTTCCTCAATCCCCCTCCTCCTCCGGCTTCTCTGTGAGCAGTCAATGGGGACAAAAAAAAAAAAAAAAAAAAAAAAAAAAGAACCAAAAAAAAAAAGAGAAATGATTGTGTAAGAAGGCTGAAAGTCCAAGCTCGCTCGCTGCCTCCTCTCGGGGCGGGCTGGCTGAGCAGGAAGGTGGGACAAAAGGGACAACCCTGCCCAATTGGCTCCTCCGGGAGGCTCTTCCCCCTCCTTGCCCCTTTCCCGTTCGGTGGGTTGGGAGCAGCAGCAAATTCGGTAACACGAGCGCTGTGTCTGGGGATCAGGAGCGCGGTCACACTTGCGACAGCTGCCCGCGTGTGTCTCGCCCGCTGCAGAAACAGAGCACGCTGCTCCCGCTACTCTTTTTCCTGATTTTTATCTAGCACTGTTCCCCCCCTCCCTCTGTTTCTCTCTCTGCCCTCCCCACAGCTCCACGCCGCTCCACTCCATGCTTGCCTCGTCTCTCGAGAAGAACCACGGCCGAGTTTTCCTAGAGCAGCCCCAGGAGACTTTTCCTTTCCTGAGCCAACAGGAGGCGAAGGGAGGCTGGGGAGGGGAGCTGAACCCCGGCCAAGCCCTTGCTGGCAACCCTGGTGTCAGTGCTAAACCTGCTTTGAGAGAGACCAGGCAGGGGAGGGACTTTTTGTAAAGGAGAGAAGGAGGAAAGAAACTTGAAACTGGCTTCCCTTGTGGCATGTCTGTGTCCTGGACATCCCCTCCCCACCCCGCTGGTTGTTAAATGAGAGCACGTGAAGAACATGAGGTTTCCTGCTTGAGAGGGAGCGCAGTGCTGGAGAGAGAGGGAGGAGGAAGGAGCAAGGCGAGCTGTGGCTTTGTGGTGTGGTTTACACCGAGATCAGAGCTAGAGTGCCTGGGGGTGGGAGCAGAAGGAGAAAGGGCGTCTGATGCCAGCTGCCAATATGACAGAAACCCTGCAGCTCCCGGCGCTGCGAGTCCCCGAGCAGCAGGTGCTGGAGGGCGGGTGCGCCTGGTCCAGCTCGTCCACCCCGACCCTGCGCAGGAAGCGCTTCAAGATGAGGCGGATGAAGAACGTGCAGGAGCAGAGCCTGGAGGCCGTCAGGTACCAGGATTCTCCTTCCTCCAGCAAGGAATACCTGCAGCTCCCATCCATTGAGATCACCCCCTCCAGTGACGAGGACACCCCCTGGTCCAACTGCTCCACTCCCAGTGCCTCGCCGCGCCGCAAGCGCTTCCTCCTTCGGAAGTGGCTGCGCGTCCGAGAGAAGAAGGAGTACAGTGAGAGCAGGTAGGTCTTCTGGCTGCTCCCCTTCCCTGCTCCCGAGGTGATGCTGTCCAAAAGAGGCAGGAAGGGTCTGGATGAGCTTCTCCCTGGACTTTGTCCTCGCCTGTTGGCTGGAATGTGTCATGGTGTTGGTTGGATGTGCTGGTGCCAGAGCAAATGGCCTGGCGTTCTCTGGGAACGGCAGGGCAAGGGTCTGTCCTTGCTCGTGGTCCTCCAGGTGACACAGAGCCCATGGGTGAGAAGATTCACCTTCACTAAGGTGTCCTGAGGAGACACTGAGAGAGAGGAGTGACCTCTCTGCTGGCGTTACCTGTACAGGAGTGATGATGCCAAACCTTTGCCAGTGTTTTTAGGTGATGCTCATTCCCACCACTGAGACTTTCCTTGATTTCCTTAGTTCAGTACTGGGACAAAGAGAGGACAAGAGAGAGAAACCAAATAGCCCAGTGGGTCTGTGTGTCAAGGTGTCTGGGCTGGGTCCTTGTCAGCTTTCCAGACCTGAAAGTCACACAGTCCTTTGGCTGAAAAGGGCACAAATCACTCCCAAAGACCTCCAAGAGCCTGTCAACACAGGGAATTAATGCCCAGGCATTGTATTGTGTGGCCACACGGAGATAAAGCTGCGCCTTACGTAACCCTCTGCAGGGCACACGGCGTGCAGTGGAATTAACCCTTCCTTTAACGGGGCACTGGAACAATCTGCCTTTCCTGAAGGCCCCAAATACACAAGTCACTTTCTAAAGATTTCTCCAAGAAATTACTACTTTATAAATCCTTAGGCTGGCTTAGTGTGGGCCAAGTTTTCCTCCACTGGTTGCAGCTCCCATGCAGCTGAGCTGAGGGGTTATGTTTAAAGGATGTGCTGCACTTCCAGAAAGAGAAACATTCAGCATTTCTGCACCCACCAAACCACGCTGACTCACTGCCTGCCGTGGTGCTTGAGTGTTTACAGGGCAGAGCTTTTAATATCCACTCTTGATTATCTGATAATTCTTCTCGCATCAGGTCCCTTTAGCAAGGTCAGTCTGTCAGCTTATTAATTTTTAAAGAACTTTCATCAATGAATGCATGCCATTGAGGAGCTGATAATCCCTCTCAGCAAGTTAAACACTGAAAAACATCTCTTGGTTGAGAAATATTTCTGATTTTTACGTAGCTGTGGTGGTACAAGTAGGGATTCAGGCAGAGCATACAAAATGGGAAAGGTAATGCATGAGGCACGTGCTGAAGTGTCAGAATCTTGAAGTTAAGGTCTGAAGTTCAGAGGATGAAGGATTCAATCCTTCAGCTGAACGGCTTAGTTTGGATTTATTGATGGTGATTGTGTTTCAGGCAGGCCAAGACACGTTTCTTTTGGTGTGAAGGCAGAAGAAAGAACTAAGTTTCCTTGTACACATGTTATTTACACAGTCATGCTGACAACCTTCTGCTTATTCATCTCCAGGAGATTTCCTGGTGATGTTTTCAAAGCAGTGACTGGAAAAAAGGTGAAGTGGTGGATGGATGAGGTGGCATCAGCATACCAAAGCCACCGTGGCACCTCCTCTCTTCATGTGCAGCAGGCTCCAGATCTACCCCTTCTGCCGGGTTTCCAAATGGAATTTTTCCCTTCCCAGCCCAGATGGAAAAGCCCGGTTTGCTGGGCAGTGTGCTGAGCCTGTGGGCTGGCAGAGTGCAGAGATCACCCCTGGGCTTTCACGCCTCAGCAGAAAGCAGCACAGAGGAAGCAGAATCTGAGGGGAGTTGGCCGTGGAAAGGGTGACAAACCCTGAGGGGTTTTGCAGCAGTATTTTGAAAGAGATGTGGGGTAAACTTCGCTGTGCCCCGAGTGAAATCAAACCTTTTTTAGCTGTTTTCCTGTAAAACAGAGATTGCCTGTTTGCTTCTCCTGCCTTAGGCTGGTCAGAGGGAGCACCTGCTCTGTCCTGCTGCTGTTCTCTTGTGCCACTGCTGTTGGTGACAGATGCTACCAATGTCACCTCTGTGCCCTGCATTTGTTTGGGGACAACTGTGCTGAAGGCTGAAGGGTTTTGTGCAGCAGTTCGTCCACCAAGCCCTGGCTTGGGGGTCAGACAGTGACGGTGCTTGGCCTGTGCAGGTGTCACAGGGACTCCCAGCGTGTGCCATCCTGTCCTAGGAGTGCAGGTATCCTGTGAGATAGGATGTTCAGATTCCAAATTCCACCTGGTAAAGGGAGCAGCCATCAGGCTGTGCCTCCCACTGGAGAAATAAGAATAATGCTCCATTTGCCCGGCTGAGCTGCTGTGAAGCTGCTGGGATTGCATTTTTGGAGCCCGGTGGGTTTTATCCCCGTTCTGTGGCCAGGTGCCTGTTTGGTGGCAGGCTTTTCCCAGGAAAGCTGGCAGCTGAGAGGGAGCAGGCTGTGCTCCGGCTGAGCTGCTGCTGCTCTGCCCCCATGGCCCCGAGCAAGAGCAATAGCTCTGTGACCATTAGCATACAGCGAGCATCCAAGTGAATAAACAAACTCTTTCCAGCGCTCCAAACGCTCTCTGTAATGCTCCAGGTCTGCTTTTCTCATCCGGAAACTCCAGCGTGCTGGTTAGTTTTTAACAGCCTGGGTAACCGTGAGGTTTGTTCACCTGCTGGTTCTCTATAAGCTGATGGAGCAGGAGGGAGGCTGCTCCTTTCCTTCCCTTCCATTAAACCCCAGGGCCGGCTGCGAGAGCCTTTCCTGCCCCTGACACAGCTCTGTTCAAGGTGAGAGAGCACGAAGGCAATTCCTGGGGGTAGGACTGTCCCTGGAACGTGTCCTTGTTCGAAAGAATGATGATCCAAACCTCAAGGCTGGTGTGCAGATGATAAATAGGATGATTTTTATAAGGGGGGCAGACAACTTCTCCTCTACCCTCACCCACCCTTTGCCAGGCAGGCCATGAAGTTATTTACCTGCACACAGCTTTCTAAACCATGAACCCTGCACACAGGTGCACAATTTTTTTATTAAAACACAAAAATGTTTCTTTCTTCCGAGGCAACCTGGTGGCATTTTGCTGTGCATGCAGCCTGCATCCATTATTGATGTGGGCATAAGGGAGTTGATCAGCTTCAATTTATTATTTACCTCTTCAAGCCACTCTTGCTTGTAATTTCAGGAGCTGCATGTGATTTTTGGGCGAGAACTGCTGAGGAGATCATTCAGGCTTAAATTTAAGGACAGCTCTCCCTTTGGCCTCGGATCAGGATTGGTTAGGGATGAAATGTTGGTGCTGCAAAAGATGCAAAACCTGTGAATTTTGTTGGATCAGTGGGGAACAGCTTTTGACATTTCTATAGATGAGTTTACTCAGGTTGGTTTTCTTCTGGAAACTCTGGCACTCACTGTGGGCTCACCCAAAAGGAAAGACTTGTCTTGAGTCCTGAAATGCCTCTAACACATTAAAAATGAAGTGTATTATTAGAAGAATTCCATCCCAGCTCAGAAGAGTGTCTGTGCTGAGGAGCTGGAGGTTTCTTGAGCTGCCAGCTACGCAACTGTGGAGGTTTTCCAGATGAAATCCTGATAACTTATCTCGTAGTGTGGGACAGATGAGGGGAGAGTCTCCAGCACTGCTCAGCACTGGGCTCTGAGGCTGCTTCCCTTCACATTCTGTGGTGGAAAGAGGTAAAAATTCCATTTTTTTCCTTAAAAACCTTTCTCTTGGTCACTCCAGTGAGATAAATCAGTTAACAGTGAACTGCTGATTTGTTGGAACTTGAGCTAATAATCTTATTTACAAATAGGTGGCTTAGATATTTTGAATTGGCTTATAAAGGTAAATGAGCCTTTAATTTCAAGTAGTCCACAATGCTTTTGCTTTCCTGAATTAAATTGAAATTCACTCTGAATATTTCTGGGAATAAATTAATGGTCATTCCCCTCTTTCTGACTTCGACATGTGTGAAAAATATTGTGGTATTTCCTAGAGGAGAAAAAACCTGAGCGATGTGATTTTTTTTCCCCCCTAAGAACCTGCTGATCGTGAAAAGTAAAAAAGCAAAAAGCTGCAAGATTAAAGGCTCCAGAGCCTCTCCCATTATGGAAAAGTGATCCAAGTGTGTAGGTGCTATCAGGGAGGCGTTTACTGGTGAAAGGGAGCTGCTCCAGCCCCGTGCTGTGGTGGTGGGAGAGCTCTGGACAGCCCTGGTGTGGGCTGAGGTTTTGGTCATCCCCAGAAGCTGCAGAACGAGCCACTGGGAATTTTGCAGTTCTCAGTTTTTCAGGCTTTGCTGAACTTCCACGTTCCAGTGGTGGCTCGGAGGGGAGGAAGTGGGGCTGCTCCTCTCTCACCAGCCCAGCAAGCTGCTGCAGGAACTGGGCACTGGGTGTGTACTGGGCTTGCTCATTTCTGCTAAAATTCTCCTTAAAATCTTATTTGTGGGAGGAGCTGGTGGCTCCACTGGGATTTCATCGTGGAAGAGGCAAATGGGTTTTCCCCCCCCATGTTCTGCTCGTAGCTGGAGCTGGTTAATTGAGGTTTTTGGGAAGACAAGTGTCACATGGGGAAAGCTGTGGATCTCTGAGGGAAGCAGCTGCTCTTCTCTGCTTTTGGTGGCTTTGGAAAGCCCACGAGCACAAACTTCCCTTTATGTGGTGTCTCTTCTACTCTGAAATGCGAGACCACACCAATGGTGGCTCGGTAGCAGCTCGGTATTAATGTCACTTTTTCCTTTTTGAACTTGCAAGTTCAAATGAGGCCTAAAGTGCTCCCAAAAAAGTGATTTTTTTTTTCCCCCCAGCTGCTGCATGCCTGTCTCCTGGGAGTGCTGATGTGCTGTTTGCTGCGACTGTGCATCTTTTGCCATTTGTTTGTGGTGACCTTTGCCAAGTGACTGTGAATTCCACCAGCCCCGCTGTTTTCCTTGGCCGAATCTCACTGCCTTTGTGCAGTAGAGTTTGTGGTTTTCTTTTAAAATATTTGCCTTTCAGTATTTGTGTGGTTTAGGGTGACCAGTCACCCGAGAGTATCAAAAGGACTGATTTACACACAGCCTGGGACTGAAATGCTGTTGATCTTATCTGGTCAGCAAATATTTGCCCACTGGGCCATCAGAGATCCGTGGCTTGCACTGTGCCTGCCGGTGGAATTTAACAATTAATTCCCTAATGCTCCTCGTCACAGCGGTTTTCCACGGATTCTGCTTCCCGTTCGAGGCATCTCTCGGTTGGTAAATGAGATGTTGGTGAAAGTGAAAGGGCCTCTCCGGACAGCTGGGGAGGTTGGTGATGATGTTCTTGAAGTCAATGAATTAACGAGCTAAAAATTTTAGCAACAAAGCGTTGAACATTTATTAGTAGAACAAAGGCAAATACGGCGCTGGGCGCTGGGCAATCAGCCAGAGGCGCAATCCTATTCACCTTTTTGTGAGCTTAAGTATCCTCTCAAACTATTACATATTCATTAAGCTTAGAAGATAATTTATACTTCACTTTTACTTCCCAACCTCTTTGCACCCCTCCTGCCAGCGAGACGCCTCTCGGGTCCTCTGGATCTTGAAGGATTGAAGGCAGGAATCCCCTTCTAGTGTTCCCTCAGTTGTAACTCAGTTTATTCGACAGTTTCTTTGGGAGCTGTGAGCTCTTAGTGAGATAACAGACTTCCTGGGATGTATGCAGTTTATCTTCTTTGTTTCTTTAAGGTGTCTTGATCCCCGGCTCTGTGGTTTATCAGCTTAAAGAACATTTATCACTATGTCTTCACTACTACGGTTCTCAGTTTAGTACAACTATTTCGAAGTTACAATTCACTCCAACCTTGTTTCTACTATATTTTACCTTAACATTATTTCTACCTAGTACATTATTACTTGTAAATGTTATCCTATTACATACAAAAGCCAACATTTCTCATCCACTCATTTTTCACATTCTCCTTTGTGAAGTGGGTGAGGCGGGAGAGGAGAGAACTTGGCCATCCTGCCCCTTTTAACCCTTCCCAAGTGCAAGAGAAATGCTTCAATATTTAAGGCACCACAGCACATTCGAATCTCCTGACTCAAACAGCGTGTGTGATCAGAATGCCTGGGTTTAGTCAGTAGAAAAATGGGGTTTTTTTTGTACTTGGGTAAACTACTTGGTGGAGGAGTTCTGGAAGCAGAATCTTCCAAGATTTAATCGTTAAAAGGCCTGGTTAATCTGTGTTTAAGATTTGTCTTCATTTTCTAAAGTAATAAGTAATGGGTTTGCATGAGAAATAAGGAAAAACCACAGGGCATAAACCTTAAAGTATTTTTATGGGCTTAGAAGTTGTAAGAATGAAAGGGGCACCCTGGGCTTGTGCACCCAAAGATTTAAGCCTTGTCCAAATTCAAGTTTATCCCTGCTGAGCTTTGGAACGAGATAAGCTTGTTTTGCTGATTTCCTGAGGGTTTTATCCAGCTTTTGGCCTTCTCTGTGGATACAAAACTCTGTCTGAAAACTCCTTTCCATGTTATTCCTCAGCACAAATCACACCTTTCTTACTCTCACTTCACAACACAACTAAATTGTCATTCTACCGTTCCAAAGGAACACTTAATAGCAGGTTATCCTAAAATGGACTGAAAATCGTCAGTAAACAACAGGCTCTGCATTTCAACCACCCTGAGCATTTTAGTGAATTTAACAGCTTTGCTGCCCGAGAACCAGAAGGTTGAAATTATTTTATTTTGTGTGAAAAGCTCGCAAAGTTTTATGCAAAGCACTCTTGCGGTGAACAGCTCGTTCTGGAGAGACAAGTGGGTAAAAAGTGATTTCTCCGAGTTTTTAATTGCTCATAATCTTGAGCTGAGGTGTTGTATTTCAATGAGCTGCAGTACCTGGGTTCTGTTAAATTTTAAACCTTCATTTGAAATGTGAACTTTAATAGGTGGATGAGCAGGAAGAGGTCTAAGGTTCATCTTGGCTGTCCCAAAGGGAATTTTCACGTAGTATTCCCAGCACTGCTGGGCTGGGATAGACTGGGAAATCTCCTTGGGTAAGTTTGGTTCCATCTGCTCCATCTGAATTGAGATGGCAGAGTGTGGTGTGGGAGGGTTTTCTGTGCAGAAGCAAGAAATTACAGAAACAGAAATGCAATGCTTCCCCTTATCAAAAGGGGGGAAGTTCCTTGGACAGAGGAGGGTAAATGTGGTTCCCTCTGTGCTCTTTCCCAGTTCACCGGGCCATAATCAAGCTCAGAAGTGCAAGAAAAATGTTTCTTTGCTTTCAGGAATGTGTCGTTCTTACCCAGCTGCTGATTTACAGCTTGGAGCCAATACTGAGTTCTTATTCCCTTACTGCAGGAGTTTTGTGCTTTCCTGTGCCCAGCCTCAGAGGCTGATTTCTGTATTGGTTTTCCGAGGATTTTTGTAACTATTGATCACTAATGAGCTTTTTCTGAAAGCTTCAGCCTGCTCTCCTCTCTCCCAGAACAGTGAGAGTGTTCTGTCCCACGCTCTGAATGGGCAGGAACAGGGGACAATGCCAGGTGTGTGATGTCTCCCAAGTGCTAAATGTGTCCCCAGGACAGGTGGTGTGTTCTCAGGAAGGTCATGTTCAATAAAGGGGAGCCCTTAAAGGCCCCAGAGAAGCAGCTGGTCAAAACGAAGGTGGTTGAGGAAAATGTTGACTGAAATTAAGATTCATTGGCTTTTTATTCTATGCAGAAAACTGCAAATTCTTTGGCACAACCTCTTATCAGAAGGGGGAAGAGAAAACCCGTCCCTTTATCTTTTTTTTAATTACCAAGTACACTTCATGGAAATGTGCTGTTTGCAGTTTTGGTACTGTTTTCCCCAAAATAGGTGTTACTGGATAAGAATTGTTGCTCTTTAGAACGAAAAGGTGTAATTTGGTGGGATTTTTTTGGTCTCATATTTGTATTTCTGTGCCAGGTGTGTGCTCAGAGCAGCAGAAGCTGTGACTGCAGGTGTGTGTGATACAGACCTGAGCTAGTTTTATTTAACAATTAAATCCTACCAACAGAGAAATGGATCCAGTCTGAGTTCCCAGACAGGTTTGTGCTGCTGGTTTACCACGATTTCGGAGCCAGCGGTACCCAGGCAGAGCAGATTAAATCTCGCCCAGGAACTCCTCCAGCCTTACCTGGAGGCAGAATCAGCTCTAGCCATGCTCAGCACAAAAGCTCCTGCGAGGAAATGAAGCTGTAGCAGGAATCCTGAGGAGCCTCTGGAGCTGCCAGAGGGGAGGGGGGCGAACTCCACAGGATGAATGCGCAGGAAATACAATTATCTCCCAAAAACACCCATTTCAGGGGGGACAGTGACATCTTGTGGGCTCAGCTCGCAAGTCTCACCAGAAATTCTCCACTGGCCACTTCAAAAGTTGGTTTAAACTTCTCTTTTCTACTTCTGCCTGGGACTGGGGTGGGTACAAACACCCAGCAGTTTGGGGTTGGAATGTTTGGCTGTAAGAAACCATGAGAGGCTGTCCAGGTGATGTGCAGGGTCACTCGTTCCTTCTGGAAAGCTCTCAGGAATGTGTCACTGAGAGGAAGAGACTCCAAACCCTTGTGCCAGTTGTGAATCAGATATAAACTTAAATCCTCCCGTTGTTTTCTCTTTTTAACCCCCAAATGTAGAGCATGAACTTTGTGTTTTCCTTGAGCTGGATTTAAAGCTGAGTGGTTCCAGAGGAGGTTGCACAGATCTATCCATGAATTCCTCAGTCTGGATTTAAAGCTGAATGTTCCAGAGGTCACAAAGATGTTTTCTGTGATCTGGATTTAAAGCTGAGTGTTCCAGAGGTCACAAAGATGTTTTCCTCCACCTGGATTTAAAGCTGAGTGTTCCACAGGTCACAAAGATGTTTTCTGTGATCTGGATTTAAAGCTGAGTGTTCCAGAGGGGGTTACACACATTTGTCTGTGTTTTCCTCCACCTGGATTTAAAGCTGAGTGTTCCAGAGGAGGTTCCCCAGCTCTGTCCATGTTTTCCTCCACCTGGATTTAAAGCTGAGTGTTCCACAGGTCACAAAGATGTTTTCCTCCATCTGGATTTAAGCTGAGTGTTCCAGAGGTCACAAAGATGTTTTCTGTGATCTGGATTTAAAGCTGAGTGTTCCAGAGGTCACAAAGATCTGTTTTCTGTGATCTGGATTTCAAGATGAGTGTTCCAGAGGTCACAAAGATGTTTTCTGTGATCTGGATTTAAAGCTGAGTGTTCCAGAGGTCACAAAGATCTGTTTTCTGTGATCTGGATTTAAGATGATGGGTCCAGATGTTTCCTCCATCTGGATTTAAGATGAGTGTTCAGAGGTCACAAGATGTTTTCCTCTGATCTGGATTTAAGATGAGTGTTCCAGAGGTCACAAAGATGTTTTCTTGATCTGGATTTAAAGCTGAGTGTTCCAGAGGTCACAAAGATCTGTTTTCTGTGATCTGGATTTAAGATGAGTGTTCCAGAGGTCACAAAGATGTTTTCCTCCATCTGGATTTAAGATGAGTGTTCCAGAGGTCACAAAGATGTTTTCTGTGATCTGGATTTCAAGCTGAGTGTTCCAGAGGTCACAAAGATGTTTTCTGTAATCTGGATTTAAGCTGAGTGTTCCAGAGGTCACAAAGATGTTTTCTGTAATCTGGATTTAAGATGAGTGTTCCAGAGGTCACAAAGATCTGTTTTCTGTGATCTGGATTTAAAGCTGAGTGTTCCAGAGGTCACAAAGATGTTTTCTGTGATCTGGATTTAAAGCTGAGTGTTCCAGAGGAGGTTCCCCAGCTCTGTCCATGTTTTCCTCCATCTGGATTTCAAGCTGAGTGTTCCCAGGAGGTTGCCCAGCTCTAACTGTGCCTGTCTCACGTTGCAGCAGCCAGCAGAGCAGCCAGCAGAGCAGCCACGACGATGACTCTGCCCGGTTCCTGAGCCCCTCCATGCGTGAGGACAGGTGAGTCTGTGCCTGAGCTGTGCTGGGACCACTCAGTGGAATGGCACCTGATTTATTTTCCTTGTCTTTCTCGGAGCTGTTTAACAAGAAATGTGATTTAAATTGGTCATATCGCTGTCTAAAAAGCTGCATTTTCCATCACCTTTCAAGTGGGACAATGCATCCAGCCCCTGAAGTTGCCTGAATTTTCTTTTGAGGCTCATTCCCCAAACTCCAGCTGCTGCTGCAGCAGCTTCATCAGGCTTGCTGTGTGTTGGTGGTTAGCACCTCTGATCCTTCGAAACACACAAATGGAGTTTCCTGTGTGGATCCTGCCCTCAGCAAAGACACCACTGAGCTTGGTTTTATTCACTTTTGAAGTGAATAAAACTTTTATTCGCTGAAGCCGAGAACGTGTGTGCAGCAGCTGGGTGAGAACTGCTGGGAAGTTCCAGAAGAAACTTTAATTTGGGTTGATTAATGACTGCTTCAGATTGCAGCACTGGCACAAAAGCTGTTGAAAACCGATTTTTGCTGTTTATTTTGGTGCATGATTTATGGATGTTGCTTTGCTCAGAGCCACGTGATGAGGAGTTTTGCTGTATCTTGTAGGTCAACCTTTGAGCCCGAATCTGCTGAGTTTTCTTGTACTGGGCGTGAACTGTGAGTCCTGAGTTGTCACTGCCTTTGTATCCTGGGGCAGAGCCTGCAGGGCTGTTTCCCTACAAATATCCCTGGATGCAGCTGGATTTGAGTTTCTGGGGTTCTCTGTGGGGTTAAGCCTCATTTTACTCACTGGTCTTGTGATTTATAGGGGCTTACTGTGAGTTTTTGGCTCAGAATCAGCACTTGGGAGTTGTATCTCACCTTTTCCTCTCTGTTTCACTTCACTTCTCCATCTCCTTATGGCTGTGGAGTCCGGACTAATTAACAGAACATCCCTAATTGACTGACAGGTGACTGTTTGCAGCCAGGAAATAAAGAGTGGGACAGCAAAGCAGGGGGGTTATGAGGGCATCACCTCTGTGTGATGTGCTGTTATTCCATCTGAGCTGGAATTCCACCGGTTCAACAGGGTTAGGATTTGTTAATAAATTTAATAAATTTGTTAATAAATCTCTGGGTGTAGCAGCAGGGGATCATTTGGAAGTGCTGCCTGTTTCAGATGTATTTTAAAGGGAGCATTTAGGTTGGTGATAATATTTTCCTGGCTGGAAGGGGCAGATTTCAGCAGCAGTCGGATCTCAAAACTATTTCTGCAGAGCCAAGGTGATGCTGAGCCTACTGACCTCTTACATGTGGGACCAGCAACATTCCTGCTGCCTAAATTTAATTACAATGAACTTCTGTTTTCATGGATCCTAAAATTATCCATGTGAGGGATAGTAAATTGCCTTTTCTGCTGGTTTTTTCCTCATTTGCTGATGTAATTCCCTCAGGCTCCACTAGTACACTCCTCCATCGGATATTGGTGGTTTGTGCTCATGAAACTTCACCAAAAAATAACTCAAAACACACCTTTTAATGTCAGCTGGACATGAATTAGTGAGAAGGCTGACAGAGCCTTTGAGAGCTTGCTGTCTGCTATTATAAATAACACAGCTGAAGGTGGTTTCTGAGGCATCTTCAATCCTTTAGACCCCCAGAAACTGAATGAGGAGGATTCTTTTTTGCTGCTTTTATGGTGGTATTTTTTTGACCAGTAACAAAAGGTCCTCCAAGCACAGGTTTGGAGCTCTGAGCTTCTGTTCTGAAGAACTCGGTTCTGGTCACTTATCAATTGACCGCTGTACATCAGCACCTTAAAAAAACCCCTAAAAACCCCACAGCCGCCCAGGATTTCATCAGTGCTGTAGGATGGGAGCAGAAAGGAGGGCAGGGAGCCACGTGCCGTGCCCTGGAAGGTGCACCTTGCCTTGGCACACTGCCCCTGGCATCCCAGAGGAGGGCAGGAGCAGAAAGAGCCCGTGCTGCTCTTTCAGAGCAGGGAACGGGATGCACCCGCCTCAGGACAGCTGGGACAGTGCTGAAAGAAGCTGCCCCAGCCAAAAGCAAAGGGCTGCTGAGTTGCTGAGTGGATTCTGAGATGCAAAAAAGTGAAGAACACGCAGCTGGGCATGGCTGGGATCCTCACAGGCAGGATCTTCACCGAAGGTGCTGCTGGTGGGGTCCCCATCTCAGTGAGGGATTTCCAAGGGCCGTGCTCCATCTCCTGGAGGTTTTAGGAGAAGACTGACCATCCTGCCCTGCTCTGGCTGCATTTGGGGCTCTCTGTGAATCCTTTCTCCGGAGCTGTGAGTGCTGCTGTTGGCTGCAGGGTTGGGAAGTGCTGCCATGGTCCAGGACCCCTACCCTGGCAAGGCGTCCTGTGGCACGGTGGTGAGGCAGGTCTGCCACCCCTGTGTCTCTTCCCTGAGGAAAAAGCTTTCCCTCTGCAAATCCATGTAAGTTATCCTGTCTCTGCCGTGCCTGGCTTGTGCTGAGAGGGAGTTAAACTTCGTCTTGGGGCAAAAAAATGTCCTTTATGGGTATTTTTAGAAGGAAGAATTTAGTGGGATGTGCTGGAGAGAGGTTTTGTGTGAATTCAGGGCTCAGGTCTTTGCTTGCCGATTGCCTGGGCGAGTCTGGGTGAGTCACTTCATGTCGCTATTTATGAAATCAGGAGAATTCCTTTTTTACCTCACAGGAAAACAGAGGTGGTGAATTAAGTCTGAGCTGCTCAGATGCTGAAACACCGCAACTGTGAAAGTACAAATTCAGGCAGAGCTGAGCTAGGGGGTCCAAATAATTGTGCTTGACTTAAAATAACTCCAAGGGTGGGTAAGGCTGGGATGGAGCCTCAGATTTGGATGAGATGCGTGCACATGACAGACCCCATCATCACTGAAAGGAGACAAAGTTATGCATGAATTACCTTGAATTTTCACCAAATTAACCCCAAATTCATGAGCCTGTCCCTGCTTGATCCAAGGACTTGTTCATTGTCACAGTACCTGGGCACCCATCAGGTTTAAGGGTGCAAAGTGTGTTTTAATTAAAAGTTGAGCTACTGAACCAGAGGAAAAATCAGTCCTTAGACTCAGCCTAAGGAGGAGATAAACTGTTGAAGAGAGGAAAAGCACAAGGTTGAAAATGGAAGAGAGGGAAGTGAGTGGCAGTTTACAAGAGATAATAAAAAAATTATTTACACAAAAGACCAAATAAATCAAAATGATTTACATTTACACTGCTGTAAATTCAAATGATTTACATAGAGATCATATCTAATGGAGGAAATGGGGAAGCACAGTTAGTTTTAAGATCTGTCTTTGATATTTCCTGCATCTTATCTTAGTTCCTTAATCTCCTGGTTCTGCAGTTCCAGGGCTGCAGGGCTTGCTGTTGCTCTGAGCAATCTAATAAAGATTTCTCAAATAATGGATCAAAATTCACAAGAGAGCTTTCAAGGGAATTAGGGAAAAGCTTGCCACAGAGACAAGTTGAAGAAATTCTGTTGGCTGCTTGAATTTTCCCAGGAAGTTGTGGGAAGAGCAGAAAAGAGATGGAAGTTTGAAACTGGATAAATTCCATATTATTTGTGTCCTTAGGGCTTGCTTGTGCTGCGTGTTCGTCCCTGCGTCCTTTTCCTTTTGGCACAACATTCTGAGCCCCTGTGCCTGCAAAGATCCAGCACAGACCCTCGGCAGGAAGGGTCCTGATCCACTCAGGTCCCTGAGGAGCTTTTATCCCTCACAGATGGAGGGATCATCCTCAGGGGAGTTTTTAAAAGTGTTCTGGACAAGACTTGGAGGCTGCTGAGCTCTCACAGGGTCCCTGACCAGAACCCTGATGCTTTTGCAGTAACCTGAAAGTGAGTTTGGATTTGGATCTAGCTCCAAACCCTTGAGTCAGTTTGACTTAATATTAAATAGGACTTTAACCAGAATGCTGCAAGTTGGTTTTTTGGTAAGAAAGAAGGTTAATATTTAGATTAAGTCCCTTTTTTGTCCCCCTCACCTCTGGCTGACAAGAGCAGCTTAAGCTCAGCTCTGTTCCCCTTGGGTTGCCAGCCTGGCCACTGGCAGGCAGTGAATGAGAACACCACATGCTCCCTGTTCCTCAGGTGCCATCACTGCTCGTTTTGGGTTTTTTATTGGAAGTTCTGTCTCTGCTGGACTGGTTTGAGCCGAGATTAGATCAGCCCTGCTGCGCTTTGCCTGTCACTGAGCGCAGGGGAGGCCTGACAGACCTCGCACGGCTGCGTCACTCACTCGTGATGCTCAGGAACGCGAGGAGGAGGCGCAGAGGTGTTTTAATGTCCCTCTTTCTCCTGCTCTGAGACGCTGGGCAGGCTCCTTGCCCTCCCTTCCTGTTCCCAAGAGCAGAACTCGCAGTTGTGTGACCGCATTTCACCTTCAGGCCTGAGGCAATGGTCACCCCATGAGCTCTGTGTCCCGGGAACGCTGGGATTCTTGGAATATTATGGTGGAGAAGTGGCAGAGAAGAGGCTGGGATGCTCTCTGGGGGCTGTAGCTTGGTGTGAGTGACCCGTGGGTATTTCCCTGAGTTTCCTGGTGTAACCCACCTCCTTGGCAGTGCCCAGGTTTTGCTCACGCCTCTGCCGGCGAGCCCCGCGGTGAGGCAGTGCCCGTGGTGCAGGGTGGTTCACACTTCAGCTTTGTTCCCCTGCTCCTGATGCCATGGTGATTTTTGTCTTTTCTTTTATACGTCTGTTACACCTTTTTACAGCTTCTGTATTCTTTAGTGCTTTTTGCCGACATTCTTGGACTTGTTTGTTAAGCTGGGAGACTCAACATTTTAGAGGTTTTGTAGTTCGGGATCAGAGTGCCCGAGAGCCCAAGGTCCTCTCCAGAACACATTTTGTAAACTGAGATAGAACCATCCAGGGGAAGGTTCCTTGGGGAGGGGGGCTCACTCGAGCCTCTCATTGGGGAGTTTATGATAGAAATGCTAATTAGTAACACCTATAATGATTTACCAGATCCTTTGGGGGTGTGCACTGCGGTGTGCATGGAGGTGCATTCGACCTGGACGTGGTGCACCTAAGGACCCTTAAAATAAATACCGAGGTAAAATCCCTTTTCCCCTTCTAACCGTGTCTGACTCTTGATTTTAAGACCAGGGAAAGGCATCACTCCCACGCCCCACTCAGGGCTGGTTTCCCTCGCTGTGAGGTGCCAACTGGCTGTGGAGAGCAGGGCTGCTGGCTGAGGGGATTCATTCAGATTTGTTCTGCCCGCTCCTCCTTCCGTCCGGTCCTGAGCACAGAGAAGGAGCCCATTCTCAGAGGGGATGTGTGGCCACTAAGCCTGTTTGAGGCCCTCTGAGACTGTCTGAAAATGGTCCAATTGTTGCCCAAATGAAGGGCAGGGACCAGGAAAGAAAGACAAGGCCATTGTGGGCTCCTGTTGCAGCGCTGAAACTTCAGTTCTGCTATAAAATTAACCACCAGAGAGTCTCACAGAACTTAAGTGGTTTCAGCTTTCCATAGCCAGAGCTGGGGGTTTCAGAGATGCACAGAAGGGAGGGTTTGCTGGGCAGCCTGCTGTTAATTCTGTTTGTGGGGCCAGGTTTCTGCAGGGAGTGGCTGCTTTGGGGTTTGCATTGCAGGCTTGGCTTTAAATCTCAAGGTCAGAGTTTCCCACCTCATCTCATGGGGATGCCTTTTGAAGCTGGGGGGTGTGGGATGCATTTAGGGGCTCATATAGGGGCTATAACTGTCCTTCCAGTCTTACTGCATGCGCCCAAACCTGAAGGATTTGGGAATTTCAGCTGTACTAGCCGTGCCTTGATAACAGAATGAGTGGATGCTGGGAATGAGTGCAAGGTTCCCTCAGAAAAAGCAGAGTGTGGGCAACACCTCTTTGTGTGCCTGTCACAGAAACCCACCTTCCTTCGTGCTGGGAACATTTCAGCTGGGGTGTCATCAGAAAGCAAGATGTGAGTCACGCCACGAGTGTTCCTGGTGCTCCTGCTGCAAAGAAAAGCTCTGCAAGGGCATTTATCCTTTTGCTTCCACCCTGTGTGGGGCGACTGCTGAGTGCAGGGCAGTGAAACACAGGTGGTGTTCGAGTAAAATGGGGTGGGATGGGGTGCAGCTCTCCAGGAACCTCTTTTCCTTGTGGATCGTTGCAAAATCCGGTTTGCTGTTGTTAGGAAAATATTTTGTTAGTGTTATTTGCGTGTAGAATTTCCTAGGGGGTTGTTCTGGGGCCTGGTGTGCTGTTTGAGGGGAAGTAAAAAGCGATCTTGGATGCACAGAGCTCGATCTGTGGGTCTAACCAATAGAGAAGACAAATAATAGATGAGAATGCACATAATAGAACATGTCCTTTAGCTTCTTTGTGGCATGTGCAGCCAAAATCAAATTCAAAAGGGAAGTTTCCCGTTTCAGAAGACTTCCTGGGAGGTGGAAATGTAGCTCCACTCAATAAAAGTCTAAAATACGATGTCAGACATCCCAGCTGGACCGTGGAGTGTCTCTTCTTGTGCTGAAGAGTCGAGTTAGCAGGTGGAGCTGCTGCTTGTGGTGTCTGTGAGGAGTAATTGCCATCCTTCCCTTTTTACAAGGTTTTTTTAACTCAAAGCAGGGGGATGAGAAGGGTGTCTCAAGGTAGGAGCCCCTTGAGTTGCTGCAGCTTTAATCTACCTCTGTTTTTAATAAAATCTCAAAGATTTCAAGCTTCACTTAATCTCGGGGGGGAGATGGGGCAAAATCTCCTCATTTGTAGTGACTTGTTTGGTGTGCAGTGGGCAGAGAAAGGATAAATGCACAGGTGGGGAGAAACAGTGCAGGGAGAAGTGAGTTCAAACCCACCTGTGGAGCCAATGAACCAGCAGACAGGACTGGCAAGTGCTGGAGGGCAGAAACAGAAGGTTTATTTTTTACAGCATCTCCTTTTTTGTTCTCCCACTTTAATTTTTGGAGAATCTGGGCCCACAATAAACCGGAGTTTTGCTGGCCACAGCCCTGGCTTAGGGAAGCCGAAGGCACATGCGGATGCTGATCCTTCTGCCCGAGCAGCTGGAGGAGAAATTGCTCTTGAGCCACGCTGGTGCTGCCTCAGCTTCCCCTGGGACTCTGGCAGGTTGGGAGTGGTGGAAAGGGATCTGGGAACAGCTTCCTTCAGCTGGAATGCCTCTGCTGCTGTCCTTACAGAGACTTTGGAGGCCTTTGGTTACAGCCATCAGCTGTTTCTGAAATGCAGCTGCTCACTGCAGGGCGTTTCTTCTTAGTTCTCTGTAGGAACAGAAAATTCCCCTGGTTTGAACTGGGAATTTGAGTTATTTTGCAGTGGTTTGGTGAAGGACCCTCCTACTCTTACGTTGCAGGGATTGCTCTCAGTGTGAGCCCCTGAACACATTGGCTCTTTCCCGACTTTGCAGCCAGCACACACACACTTCATCATGGCCTGCTCCAGGCTTTTAGTGCAGTAAATCTCTGGAATATGAAAAGATTTGCAATGGTTACCTTGGGAAATAAGTGCATCTTCACACTTCACAGCCAGCAGTCAAAAAGGGGAGGTACCAACCGTTCAGAAGGAGCTTGGAACATCCTTTTGTGGATTCTACCTCTGCAAGGCATGCCCTGGCTTCCTTCTGAGCTGAACATCCACACTTTTCACCAGGTCTTTTCTCCCCTGTTTCAGGAGACCTGGGAAAAGCTGCGATAGTGGTAGCGGACAGTCTGCTTGGTAAATTCTGGCCTTGAGAATTTCTTTCCAGTAATCATCACCCTCCAACTCTCTTTGTTTCAACAGAGAATGAATTCTCTCAGCTTTCTGCATCTTAACCCCAGAGCAGCAGTGCGTCTGGCAAAAGGCTTCAGGGCAGCTGCTCCTTTAAAATCGAATTGCCTGTGATGGGAGAAATCTGAGAGCAGACAAGGGAGCCCAGTGCCTCCTGCGCAGCTCCAGCTCCGTGGAGCTCTCTCCACAGCTCTGCCCTCCCATCAGCCTCGTCACTGCTGCTTCCTCTGGGGCCAGGCTGCAGTGACCACAGCAACCCCAAAAAGCCATCCCAGGGCTGCCTCCATGGCAGCTCTGCGTCCTTCCACGCTGGATTCCGAGGTCACGGCTCTGTGCTGCTTTTCCCCCTGCCCCACTGTGCGTGTGTAACCCAGCTGGGATTTTATCCTCTTTGAATCCAGCAGTGTTTCCTCCCCTGCTGCTGAAGGGACGCTCCCTCAGGTTGCTGGGAGCTGGCCTGGGACAGACTCCCCCCTTCCTGCCGATGACTGTAACCGTGTGAGTGCTGCTGACCTCTGCCTTTCTTCTTCTCCTCTGCCCTCTCCTTGCCCTCCCCATCCATCCCCTCCCTGGCCTGTGCAGAGTATTGGTTGTGCATTTTGGTGGTGAGGTGGCAGCGTTTGCGTAACAGGGTCGGGCACTGGGATGGCACCAGCCACGCTCTGTCCTTAAGCCCCTCTGCTTTTCTTCCCTCTTCTCCTCCAATTTAACCCAATCCTCTCCCTTAAGCTTTCTCTGCTGCCTGCTTCCCTCTCCATTGTGAGTGCCCAGTGCCAAACCTCTGGCTGCTGTGTGCTGGCTCTCCTGAACCCCTTCCTGCTGTTTCAGTGCCAGGCCATGGGCATGGGGGCCTGTTTGGGGGATATGGGTCTGGCAAAGCTTCCAGCACTGTAAGATTTCCTTATTTCTTTACTCTGGGAAAGGATCTTTGCTCCAGGCTTAGGCTTCTTTACATGAGCTCGGGCTTTGTGCAGCACCTGCCACCCATCAGTGCCCCGAGAAACCAGGACTGATTCTGGGTTCCCCGAGGGAACGTGGCTCTGTGGGGTGTGACACTGTGGGGAAGGAGCATCCTCTGCATTGCATTCCTGTTGCCAGCCCTTGTTCTGCCCTGTTGTTGATGCCACTGTCACTGGGAGAGCCCCTGAACGTGCAAGAGGGGCTGAGGGAGGCTCTCAGTGCTCATCTGAAATGCCTTAAGTTGTGTTCTTGGGCCCCTGTTTTAGCTGCTTTCTTCTGTCTCAGGTTTCAGAAATGAAGGATTCAGGATCTTTCTCCTCCTCTGCAGTCACCCCTCTAGTGGTTTTTATTCTTAAAGGCAAAAAAAAAATCGTAGTGTGTGTTCTTCACCCGTTTATGTGAAACTGGAGGTTATTTTTTTATAGGATATTGCATGAGATACCCCACAGAGCCAGATGGGAACAGAAGGTTTGGTTTCCTCAGTGTCTCCATGGATGATCCCTCAGGCAGTGCCAGCCCAAGGACTGCAGGTTGCTGGACTGCATATAAAGATTTATCTTGATGGATTGGAAAGACTTAAGTTCCAACAGGTCTAAAGGCATTTAAAAGCACTCTGATTTTGGCAGTCTGCATGTTCAGCATTATGCTGAGTGGAAATCTTGTCCTGTTCAGGTGTTGGGCTGTGGTGTGATGGGAATTATTTCAGGCCATGAGATATTTCAGAATCTCCTTGTCTCTAAGTGTGAAAACGATCAGGCCACAATATTTCTGCCCCAGGCAGTGACGTCTTGCTGCCTTCTCACGGTGGCTGCAAGTTCTTGGCAGTGAAGGCAAAAATTAGGAAGTGATTTTCATTAGAATTCACCAGGAATTAAACGGGGAATTTCTCTCTGAGCATGCCGTGAGTCACGGAGTTCTCTGTTCCCCAGCTTCTCAGAGTGACTGAGCCTTTGCTGGGCTGGGAGAGGTTATTGCACCACCTCGGGCTAAAGGGAGGTTGAGTTCAAACAGGCAGGACAATGAGGGGAGGGAAGGAGCCAAAGGACTGTGTGAAAGCAGGATTTTTTATTAGAATATTGCTCAAGAAAGCAGCAGTTACAATCTGAATCACCCCAGTGCCTCTGCCCTCCTGATGCTGCCCCTCATTCTCCTCATGCAAATATTATTCCTATGCCCAAGTCTCTCTAGGGAATTATTTTTCTCCTTTTGATGGAGGGGTTTTTTTTCCTCCATTCTCTAATTCCAAGCAGCTGGAGGTGCCGTGCTGCTGTTCCACTTTTCTCTCCCTCCCAGGAGCCCAAGCCCCACGTTGCTGCTCAGGACAGGGGCTGCAGTCCCAGCTCAGAAATGGCTCTCGGGCACTCCCTCTCTGGCCATGGGACTACAGCTCCCATCATGCCCAGAGAGAGAAAGAGACAGAAATGCATATTTTTTTTTTCTGGAAATGAAGCCTCATGTGACTTCCCAGCTGCTGCAGCACAGAGGGAGTCCCTGCTGAGGTTTTTTTCCCAGGGAAATGGAGGTGTGCCCTGGCTGGCAGATGCTGTGATGGCATCTGCTCTGCCCTGTAACGCTGCAGAGCACTGCTGACTGCTTCGGGAAGGACTCAGGATTTTACCCACCCGCCACATTTCCCGGGGATCTGTACACCTGTAACCGAGGTGCATACCAATGAAACTCTCTCCTCCTTACATCCTGACGTTCTCTGTAGCGGTTCTTTCTCTCTCCCCGTAACATTTCCTGGTTTGTTTCTAATTTCCCCTCCCACTGGTCCTGTCACTAACAGGTTTTGTTCTGCATGCATTTCACAGACCCACAGAGGGTTGTTTGTTTTTTTTTGCTGCTTCCCTAACTCCTGCAGCCTTTCCCTTTTTTTACCATATGGGAGAATCAGAGTGTGGCTGAAGCGGTGCCTCACAGGCAGCACGTGGAATTCTCTGCCCGCAGGTCATGCACCTTTCCTGGCAAATTAATCTGTCTGAGCCTCCTCAGCCCTTTGCTTGCACTGCGTGGGCACTTGAAGAAGGGAACTTTTTAGTCACTGGGAGTCTTGGAGAGGTGAGGCTGCTCTGGTGAGGGTGAAGCCACGCAGAGGATGCCCTGCTGGCTGTGAGTTGTGACTGTTTGAAGGTGCAGGTAATGCTTAGAAAAAGTCATGTTTTCTAATTTTGAAGATATCCTTTTGGAGGCTATTATGAGCTGGAACCCCGGGCTAACATGACCGTGGCTGTGGCTATTTATAGAGCCTCGAATTCCTACCCAGAGCTCAGGCATTTCACAGTGGGCTGTTCCCTTCCGAACACTGGACTTCCTCGGGAGATGTTTCCTGTTTGCTTTTAAGTTCAGGAGCTGCTGCAACTACAGAGAGCCTCTGCTGTAGAGAGGCTGAAACGTGGAAATTAAACTTTTTCTGAGTTGCAAAATTATGATTCTTTAGCTCAGGATTTGCTGAAAGTCCTTCATGAAGCTGTTGTGGTTTTTTTTTCCCCACCCACACTGCTGTGAACTTGGAGAAAATCACAGAAGTAAAAATGTCATTAAGGGACATCAGTGGCTTCATGGAAGAGGGATTGGGGAGCAAATTGTCCACTGTGTGTGGAATTGCTGTTTGTGGATCTGTGTGTCTACACTGGGTGTCTTAGGAGGTTGAAATAAGTGTTCGGAAGAGGGGCTTTATGTCCCTGATAAGGTTGTATTTCATGGAATCAGGGAATGGTTTGGGATGGAAGGGACCTTAAACCCATCCAGTACCACCCCTGCCACAGGCCAGGGACACCTTCCACTATCCCAGGCTGCTCCAAGCCCCATCCAACCTGGCCTTGGACCCTGCCAGGGATGAGGCAGCCACAGCCAGGGCCTCCCCACCCTCCCAGGGAACAATTCCTTCCCAATATCCCACCTAAACCTCCTCTCTTCCAGAGGATTTGTGTATTCTGGGTACAGAGGTGCAGTGTGCCGGCTCTGGTCTGTGCAAGCACGAACGCATCGCAGCACAAACACACGGCAAGACAGGCATTTTCTGGGTGCCAAGGCAGCAGCTCTCTCTGTGCCGATGGCCCTGCTTGGGGGTGGGTTGGGTGCTGACTGCTGCCTGTCCCCAGCCTGCCGGACCCTCCGCGCTTCTGTTCCATTTCCACCCGGCGCAGGCTGATCCAGGGCTGTAAAATACTAAATACACTGACCCCCGGTGGGTCTGCTCCCTGGGGGTGAGTGTGCCCGGGGGAGCAGCAGCGCTGTGCTTTTAAAAGCAGAGGCTGAGCTGCCCTTCGGCGCCTTTCGATTCATTCGCCGCTCTCTGCGTGCTCCTGCTGTGCGCCTGAGCACCGGGGGATGAATAAGCACTTTCAGGCAGTGATGTTCCTCGCCCTCAGAGGCTCTTAATTTGACTGAGCTCTGCAGTGTTTTCCCTGCCTCCCTCGCAGCCGGCTTTGCTCACGTCTGCCCGGTGCCAGGGCGCTCTGGGGAGCTGCGAGCAGCCTTCCTGGGCTGGCCGGGCTGGCTCACAGGCTCCAGACTGATTTACTGGAGCAAAGTAGGCCAGGAGGACCGGCAGGGAGAAGCTGGAGGATGAATGGGGCGGCATGAAGTCACCGTGCTCCGCCAATCCGGGCAGGGCCGCGCAGCTACGGATGCCTCTTGATGCTGGCGCCGAGCTCACCTTTAGCTGGTGCTTCGATGCCTCCAGCCCGAGCTGAGCGCGCACCAAAGAGTTACTAGGTCAGGCCCAGTGGTTTGTGAGTGTTCCGTGAGGTGAGTGTGCCCAGGGGGATGCGGGCGGGAGCCTCCGCCCGGCGCTCGGCTCCGCACGTGGCGGTGTGTCCGTACGCGGTCTCCGGTATGGCTGCCCCGCACCACCGCTGCTTCACCCGCCTGCCTGGCCCCCCCCATCACTCTTTTCTTTCCTCCCCACGTGTCTGAGCACTCCTCCTGTACCTGTGCACCGCCCAGGACCCGCCTGCTTTCTGCCTTTCCTCCCGGCTCCTGAGATGCCCGCTCGGGGGGCGGTGGTGGCACTCTCCCTTCCCGCACAGGGACAGGGAGGGTGAGCAGCGAGCTGGGTTGTTCCCCGGCTCAGCCTGGGAAGGAAGCTGGGAAGAAGAGGAGGAGGAGGAGGAGGAAGGTCCTCTCTGTCCCTCAGCGTCCTGCTCGACCCTGGGGTGGTGGCAGGGGGGAGGAGTTGGGGGCATGGCAGCGACTCGGGTCTTGTGCCAGGCTCCGAACAAGTCGCTAACCCGGGGCCGTCTGCTTGAGATGCTTTTCCTGCCCTTCTCTGGGGGGGGCAGAAGGGAGAGCTTGGGGCTAACCCCGAAGTGACTTTCATTGTTCTCATCCTCCTGTCAAGTTGTTTGCCTGTTGTTCTTCATCCTCTTTTGACTTTCCCTTTCTCTCCCCTCCCTCCCTTGTCCCCCATGCTCTTGTTCACTGCCAGGCCAAGCAGAAAGCATGGAGACGTCTGATATGGCGACAGCAAAGGTAGGATGGAAATGCTGCCGGCCTCACTGTGCGTAAGTGGTTTCGCTTGGCACCTTCTTACTCTGTCTCTCGACCTTTTTACTGTCCCTCGCCCACCCTCCCCGCTGCTGGGAGAGCCAGTGCTGGGCTCAGGATGGGGTTTCACCCTGGGAGGATGTTACAGAGTGGCCACAGTCGTGAGGCTGGAGGAAATCCAGGAGTGTTGGTGCTGGAGATGGAGGTCGAGGGTGGGAGGGAGGGAAATGGGGGGCTTGTGGTCCCTCCATGGTATCGGAGGTGGGAACGGGGATGCTGGCAGAGCCTGCTCGGCTGCTGAATGAGGGAGTGACACTAGATGGTGCTTCAGGGGCAGCTTTCCACTCCCAGGGACGGTTGTGTGAGGAGAAATTCCTTCTGGCAGCCTCTTTTTTTTTTTTTTTTTCTATTTTTTTTTTTTTTGGAAAGGATCTCGGGGGAGTGTCAAGCGAGAAAGTAATTCGAGCTTATGGATGCATCCGCCCTTTTCTGTGAGGCTTCTCTGTTGCCTGTGCCGCTTGCTCTCACCGGGCTGTGGGTTCTGCTTTCCTGTGCGCTGGCAGCCTGGAAATCTGGGAGTGGAGCTGGGTGGGTCCAGATGGGTTCGCGAGCTGGAAGTGGCTGGGAGGCCTGGGAAGCACCAGGAATGGCTCAACATCATGGCCCGGTGCCTTCAGAGCCAAGGGTTTGTTTTCCTGGCCACCGAAGGGACTCTCCTTGGGATCAGAGCAGGGTTAAAGTGCAGGGGATGTGTCTGCAAAACGTGTCTGGGGCTTTATCTCACGCAGTGATGACGCTCAGCATGGCTGGAGAGAGCCAAGGCTTGCAAAGAGTGGGGAAGGGCATTAATAGTTATCATTCCCGTATTTTGAGGCTGCTCTGGCTGGATCCTCGAGCATGGCAACGTGGCCTGCTGGATTCCAGGGAGAAACTCCTTCCTGGGCATAGAAATCCATGGTTAAACTCCCCAGTGGAGCTGTTCACAGGGTGAAGGGCTCATGTCTCAGCTGGAATCCAAGCTGAGTTTTCCCTGTCACATTTATTCCAGCTATAACACTCCATCCTTTTCAATTCCACTTCCCAGAAGCCTGGATGATGCTGGGGAAGGTTTTGCCCTGGGACTGGGACGATGTTGATGCAGGTTTTGAGTTTTTAAGTGTTTCTCAATAAATTGTATGATGTGCTTCTGGATGAATGTTGCTTTATAAAGGTGAACTCGCCCTCACCATTATATTTGATGAAACCACTTCAAGCTGTAGGGTTTGAAAAAGAAAAATCCCGCTGAGGATGCTGAAGGGTCTGTGGCATTTCAGTTGGAGTTGTGGTGGCATTTTGGGGAACTCAGTCTTTTCTGGGTTGAAAAACAGACGTTTTCCGTGACAGAAACAACAGAGTCACTTTAAAATTGTTTTTCTCGGTACCTGTTTTTTATATATATTTTTTTTTAATTAAAGGGAAATGTGACCTACAGTGTTAAAGCACCATCTTAGCGTGAACGTACTGAAAAAAAATCTAATTATATTTTTGGAGAAATGGAAAACTGAGTCGAGTTTGAACCTTCTGAAACAGATACAACTTGGGAATTAGCTATGTAGATATTCCTGGAATGTGCACAGGTTTATTTGGACTTAACCTTGGCGAGTGCTGATGTTTAGTCCCCAGTTCTTCATTTAAAACCCCAAAGTTCTGTTTTCTTTGCTGACTTCGAGTCAGTTACCCGTTACGAGTTTGGGGCATTAAAGGAACTCTGTTCACTTTGCTTCATTTCTGCTGGGGTCAGTCTGGAAGAAGTTCTGAGGAGGTTTAAGAGATTTGTCTTCTGCTGCTGGAATGCTCCAGAAGTGGCCGTGGGCTGGGCTATCAGGATGTTCTGTCACAGCTGCTCCCCATTGTGTCTGCACTGCTGCTTCCTTTTCTGCTGAGGCACCTTCCAGGCTGTCTCAAGAACTGGCATTTCCTGCCATGCCAGAGAACGGCCCCGTATTCAGCTCTTTAAAAAGAAACAAAGGAGAAGTGCAGTTTTAATCCATCGTTCATCCTCGTCCTGGGGCTTTTCAGAAGTGTTGGTGGGCTTGGAGCACTGCTGTGGGGCACCTTGCTTTGGGGCAGTGGCACGGGGTGTGTCACCCTCCAGCTTTGCTTGCCCTGCTAAAAATGAAACCCCTGGATTGCTCCATCCCTGCTCCTTGCTGAGTGCTGGGGGAAAAGCAATTAAACTCCTGGAGAAGGGGGGGGAAAATCAGGTCAGTGTGGAGCTTCTTGGGAAAGCAGGGTCACTTCCCAGGTGAAATGAAGGTGAGAAAATCCGTGAGCTCCTTTCACCCCCTGGCCCTGCAAGGTTCTGCTGCTCTGCCCTGCAGACACACACCCATGGAAATCCTCCGGATTTTAGGGTGTTGTGGGAGATGTTTAAGCTGATTTACTTGTTCCATCTCGAGGGAAATGTGTTCCTCTCCTGAGCTGTAAGGGGGTGATGAGTGAAGGCAGCCAGGGTGCCTTTTTGCAGCACCACAGAGATTTTTGGAGGGGATTTCCTTGGCTCTTAGCAGGTAGCGCTGGGCTGGGATTGCTTGGAGAAGCGTCTGCGAGGGGAGAAGGACAGAACAGCTGTGTGTGAATAAAACAGTGCTAAATATTAAATATTATTGCATGGCTTCTACTTTCTGTGGTCGCCTCTGTGCTTCCAGCTTCCCCCCAGGCCCTGACTGGGGCGGTGGCAAAATCCTGTGCAAAAATTGCCTTTTTTTCCTCAACACCAAGCCCTAATTCCTGTCCCTTTGTGCAGATGTTCCTGCCTCTGCAGAGGCCGTGTAAAGCCCTGCTTTATCTGGACAGCACCATCCAGTATTTCTTTCATCCAAGTAGGGGGTCAGGAAAAAAAAAAAAATCAACTCAGTTTTTGTGTATTCCAGACCTTACTTTTAAAATTCACGAGGCCTTGACAGTTTGTACTCACAGGTCAGGAAAACATCCGATCTTTTTTTCCAACCCCTTTTTTTAAAATTTTCTGCTGTTCCTGATCTCCAAGTTTTTCTTCAGTTTGAGAAAGTTCTGCCTGGTTTTTGCTTTGCTGCTGTTTTTAGTGTTTAGTGTGTGTGCTGCTGCTTGATTTCCTCCTCCTGACTGGTGGTGGAAGCAACCAGGAGCCCCAAGGGAGGTTTTATTAATGGAATTCTTGATCTGGACCAGGAATACTCAAAATGTTACTGGCACTGGGCCAGGATCCAAATTATCTTAATTATTTTTGAAGTTTATGAGAATTTTTCCCTGGGAGAAAGGACAGGGATGAGGCAGGACAACGCAACCACATGAACTTGTCTTATTGTTATTTATTGTTTGTGCTCACGAAATTATGCAGCTAATTAAAAAATGAGCTTCCCTTCCCCAAACAACCCAAATGGTGTTCCAATAAAATCATTGGATTTACAGCCTTTATGGCTGGAGGGGAAAATGAACCTCTGGTCTAACATCCTGTATGAAGGGTGGCTGTTGGTGAAAATGCGTATTTATGGCTCTGTGAGGGCACCTGCACATGTTTCAGAGCTGCTGTTCAACTCAGTTATGATGTTTATTTTCACAAAACATCAAAACAGACTCTAAGGAAACCCAGTGTTTACCCTTTTATGACTATTTTTAATTATTCACATGGAAAAGGAATTTTTACCAAAATACCAATGGCTTGGGAAAGCTCTTTTGAATGCAAAACATGATCATGGAATATATTTGCCACAAAGCAATGCATCAATGATGCTTTTTACAGCCATTTTCTGAATCACAACCCGCAGTTCCACAGAGGAGTGAGAAGCCAGGCATTTACAGGGCTTCTCTCTCCAAAGCAGAGGCCAGAAATGGGTTTGGACCCCTCCAGCCACAGCTCTGACTGGGTTTTTTTTTCCATTTTCCCCTTTAGTGGGATGGAGTAGGTAGATAATTAAACAGGAATTCAACTTGCATGTGACTGATAGGTATTCTTAGTGCTGAGGAGGTGGCTGTGCATAGCCCATCCCTGCTTTTGGGTTGCCTTATTTAAATTTTAATTTTTTTTTCTTTTCCCCACTGGAATAGTTACGTGCAGAGGATGAGGGGGAAAGGGAAGGGCTTTGTCCATGCAGCTGGCACAGCTGGATCAGCCAGGATGTGGGGCTGGGGTTGGGAATACCTGTGTGGGGGTGAGCCACAGTCCCGCCAAGGCTCCTGCTGGGAGGATTTTGGCCAGCACATTGCAGAGGTGGCCAGCCAGACATTTAAACAAACACTTCCCAAGCGATCTCTTTCCTTTGATAATTTCCCCAACCCCTCACGTTATTTGGATAGGGGAAAAAAAAAAAAAGGAAAAGTGCATGACTGCTTATCTCTTAATACCTTTCTTGCCTGAGCTTTGATTTCCCAACATGTGACTCTGCAGCATTAGTCTGTCCTAGATTTGCCAAGCTTGCAGGTCTCCTGACCCATTTTACAGCATTTGTGATTTGCCTCCCTCCTTGACAACCTGCAGGCCACAGTTGCAGAGCTTCTCGTGGAGAAAAGCCCGGCCCAAAGCCCGGCCCAAGCTGGTGTAAGTTGGATTTAAGAAGGGCTGAGTGTGGGATTATGTGGGGTGAGATTTGAGGGTGTTTTTTCCATGCTGTTTGGCGTGGGGAAATGCCTGTGCCCACCTTTGTGGTTAAATTACTGCTCTTTGTCTGAGAATAAACAAAAAAATGCATTGCAAAGTTCTTGTTGGAGCAGATTCCCAAAGCAGGGGTTTGGGATCTCCCCACCTGCCCTGGAACTCCCCATTTCAGTGTTACTTCCCCAATTTCTCAACCTTCAGCCCAAGATCCTTTTTCATTTCACCTGCCCTGGAATGATCCAAGCCCTCCAAAAGTGACTTTCTGCTGAGTTCAGAACTGGAACTTTGCTGCTGTTCCTCTCTTCAGGGTTTGGGGGAATCAGAAAAAAAGATCATTGTTGTTATTAGGCACAGTAGGAAAAGCAAAGAAGCACATTTGTTACTTTCCAAAGGGGATGTGGGGATCAGAATCCCAGTGTTTCCTCGGACAAATGTCACTGAAAGCTTTGCAAACCAGGCCAGAGCTGTGGAACTGCCCCAAGCACCCCCCTGCCCCCTGAGCAGTGAACAGAATGAAGGTGGGGATTTTACAGGGCAAGGTTTACGTGTCAGTCCACTCATCATTGTCTGCAGCCGTGGGGATGGGGGTGTGAGTGCAAAAAAATGACAAAATACCATTAAAAGCCCTTCAAGAGAGCAGAATCTTTATTTTCACACAGCTGCCTGCTCTCCTTCCTCTACCACCCCTAAAACAGAAGAATTCCTGCAGGATTTATTATCCAGACTGTTCCTATCCCAAACTAAACCCCTTCAGAGCTCTCTGTATGGAGTAAGAGTGTGGATGTCCATCCCTGGACACGCCCAGGCTTCACTTTTTGAAGTAATTTACGAAGAAACAATTAAATTACAACTTACTTGAAACACACTGCCCCATTCCCTACCACAACCTGCGTGCAGGAGCAGCGGGCTGTGCTTGGATCCTGTGGGATGAATAGAAGAATTCCAGGGAAAAGCCTCGTGTATTGCAGGAAGTGAGGGTGGTAATGCAATAATTGGCACTTTTCCCCTCAGGCCAGGCCTTGCCCTGTGGGTGTGGGGTGCAGGGGCTCTCTGGTGCTGGTGTGAGGGGCACAGCTCCGGTCCTGCTCTGGTAAGAGATGCTGCAACAGCAGCTCCCTCATTCCCCGAGTGCCAGAGCTGCCAGGGGATGTCACGAGATAAGATCCCCCTCCCTCAGCTCCAGAGCAGGGACTTGGCCCCTGCCTCGCTGAAGGGTTCGGCTTTCCATTAGGAAATTCAGCTTTCCATTAGGAAATTCGGCTTTCCATTAGGAAATTCAGCTTTCCATTAAGAAATTCGGCTTTCCATTAGGAAATTCGGCTTTCCATTAGGAAATTCAGTTTTCCTTTGGTTTCTGTAGTGGTTGTTCCTCTGTTGGGAGGAGGGGTGGGTTGATCCATCCCCCTGCACAGCCCTGAGGTGAGGGGCACTCTCTTTCCCTCCAGGAAGCTGCAGAGGGGATCTTTGTCAGGAACTGTGGTGATAGGACAAGGAGGAACGGGTACAAATTCAAGGAGGGGAAATTCAGGCTACGTGTCCCAGCTTCCAGAGCATCACCAGAGATGGAGTTCTCTTTCCTGGCCTGAGCAATCAGCTCATCCCTGCTCTGGGATAGTCAGGGAGTTGGAGTGGTGGTTTGGCAAATCCCCCCACAAGCATCGACTACCAAATATTGCAGCACTGGGGGAGGGAGGAGAGGGCTGGGGCTCGCTCTGCCTCTTCTTCCAGCTCCCCGACATGGAGAGGACCCTGTGCTTGAACAGAAAAGCAGACAAACCTCTTGCTGCAGAAAAAGGCCATGGGAGCACAACCCATGTGTGTGAGGGGCCTTCAAAACTCCCATCTGTTCTTGCTGGCCCCAGAAATTGATTTCACAAGTCGGGGAGTATGGCCAGGGCTGAGGGGAGGCTGCAAGGGAGATGGAGAGGGGCTTTTACAAGAGCATGGAGTGGCAGGGCAAGGGGGGATGGCTTCACACGGACAGAGAGGAGGGTTAGATTAGATAATAGGAAATATTATAAATAAATAAATACTGTGAGGGGCGTGAGGCACCGGAACAGAGAAGCTGTGTCTTCCCCGTCCTTGGAAGTGTCCAAGGCTGGACAAAACGGTCTGGCGGGAGCACGGCGTGGGGGTTGGGACGAGCTGCCCCTTACGGTCCATCCCCAGCACGCCGCGGCTCCGTGCCTGCCCCATAGCCGCGGGCAGGGAGGCGGCGGCCCGGGAGGGGCTGCGGGCGCTGCCCGCGCTGCCGGAGCGGGGCCGGGCGCTGTCGGGGCGAGCGGCGGCGGCGGCGGCAGCGCGGGTGCCATGGCACGCTGCGGTCCCGCCGCTGCTGCACATGCTCAGCGCAGAGCTCGGCACGGAGCGGGCCGGCTCAGCCCCTGCCGCTGCCGCTGCTGCTGCGGGGAGCCCTGCTCGCCTCGCCGCCGCTCCGGGGGCGCGGGGAGCGGCCGTGCCCCGGCGCGGGGGGCTCGGCGCATGGGGCTCGGCGCTCCCCGCGGGACGCTCGCCGCCCGGGGCTGCTCCAATATGTGCTGGGACCTCTGGAGCTGTCAGTGGGCAGACAAGGACACGGGCAGCGGATTATCGTGGCTGTACTAATGAAAGGGTTCAAGCTCGCCTGGTAAGCGCACGGTGGGGAGATATGGGGGGAGGGGGGGGATGGAGGGGAGGGGATGCCGTGGCCCCCTCCCCGAAATCGGAGAGAGGGATGAGCTCCTCCAAGTTGCCGGCGCTGCCGCTGCGGCATCGCCGGGGGGACCTGGGTGCGGGATGCGGCTGCGAGGGAGGCACCGGGAGCGGCTCCGGCGGTGGATGCGGCGCTGGGCCGCTGCTGTCCGGGCATCTCCGCAGCAGCGCTGTGGTGCCCTGAGCCTCCCTGGGCTCCGGCTGCATCCCCCTCCCCTGCTCCGCTGCCAGGCTGTGCATGAACCGCATCACCTGGGCTCGGGGGCTCTTTGATCGCACAGGAAAATAAGCACGGGCAGTTTTTGGTGAAGAAAGGCGGGGGGAAAAAAAGTGTTTCGGATGCTGCATGCGTGGAATGGCTCCTGCTCGGCTTGTCCTTTAAATAGCGGCTTTTGGGGGTGCACCTCACTGGCCTGGTGCTGTAAGAATATATTCGAGGGAACCGAGAGCTGCCAGCAAGGTACCCGAGTGCTCGTTAATTCTTTCATCGTTCCTGGGTGTTTTGGGGGAGAACTCGCCAGGTTTGGCTAAGTGGGCAGTGAAAGAAAACATTGTGTGGGTGAAAAGCAATTAACAAAGCTCTGTGTGTGTGTGTCTAAAGTGTTCGCACGTAGATATTTTGTTGGTGAAGTTTGTATTTTACAGGGGTAGGTAAATACATATATATATGTAATAGTTATATATCTATATATAAAATGTTACATGAACTTGACCACTCAAAGGCTTACATAGAATCCTGAGTATATCAAAACTATTTTAAATTTCCAATAGGTCAAAACCACTTAGTTGGAATAAATAGTCTTTGAATTATGATAATGAAATTGATTTAGCCAGAACTTTATCAGATGGGAACAGTTCCACAGTTAACAGTGGAATGTGACTTCGTAATTTGGGTTGAAGTGGATGACAAGAGCAATGGGAAAGCCTGTTTCTTTTCCTTAATCCTTTTTTTTTCGGGAATGAAAAAGGAAGTAATCGTAGAAATAACAGCCTCCCTCTCAAGTGCGCTGGTTTGCATCAGGATGAATGCGGTGCTTTGAGATCCTCGCCTGTAAAGTGTGAGAAAACAGCAAAGTTATTTGGCATTTGTTATTTTACTTATTGCTGCTATTTTAATTTTTAAATTTTTTTTTCTATGTGAAAAATAAAAGCACTACAGTATAGCACTAGGAAGCATCTTGTACTGGGCCCCAGGGGACAGACCCGAGCCAGGGATGACTCAATAGGTCATCTCTTTTTCTAATTTCTCTAATTCTGTCTTTTATTTAATTACACTGAGAGCCTTTGAATTTTCCCTGTGTGAACATGGCTGTGCCTCACACAGACTGTACAAACGGTATGGATATTAGCATTTGAAAATATTACACGATTGCTTTTTTTTTTTTTTTTTTTTTTTTTTAATGGAAAAAAGCCCCTCTCTTGCAGCGCTCTGCTGCCTTCTGTGCTGTGCAGTTGGGCTGAGGAGTTGCATAATAGCCCAGCGTACTACCAGGAGAGCAGAGCGTGTGCTGGGAGCGCTGGGATGGAGCGGATCTGCAGTGCCATGGCCCCCGCTGCATCCCCGTCCCTGCCTCCCCCCGGCCCCAGCACGGCAGACCTGTTCATGCTGGAAACGGGGAGGTTTCAGCTCCCACTTCGTCGCAGTTCGTTCCTGACAGCTCACGTTGGAGCATCCTGGTGATTTTGTCAGGCCGGGAGCTAAGCGGGGAGGCTGCTGGAGGATTCGTGGGGACATAAGCAGATTACAGTGCTGGAGGAAGTGCTGGCCCGGCTTCAGTAGGTGACGCTCTTCCCTCTCCGTTCCTCGGGCTCCAGGCAGCGCCCCGGGGGCTCTGCGCAGTCCCGGGCTCCTCTGTTCCGCCGGGATGCCATAAAGATCCCGATCAGTTCCCCTGGCTCTCCTGGGGACACTTGGAAAGTGCTGCCCAAGCCCTGCCTCTTCAGCGTCCCCCTTCATCTTCCTCCCAGTCCCAAAATCAAATACTCTGATTGCTTCCCTTATTTAATTATACAGCGTTTTGGATCTCTGCAGCTGTCACTCTGTTCCCCCCTAGGATATCCACAGGCAGTTTTGTTTATTTGGTTGTGCTGCAATATCCAGGCACAGGAGGGTGAGTTAGGGATGTTATTTCAGGTCCTGGTTTGCCCACATAATGTGTGTTTGTCCCTGCTGGACTGATTGGAGGAGCACAGATTTAAGGACAGAATGAATGCAGAGTTTTCGGAACTTGCTTGGGGTATTTAATGGGGGCTGGACAGCCTTGATATGAAATGGGTTTATGGGTTTATTAGTATTTCTATAAAGAAAACACCTCCAGTGCATGGGATGCGAACAAATCCTTCGGTCCTTGGTGCAGGAGCAGCGATTCCCGCTCTGGGTGGCACTGCTGGGGTTAACCCAGATTTCCTCCTGGAGCCATGCTCAGAGAGACACGATTGCTGTCTGTACCAGGGAGGGACAGAAAGCTGTCAGCAGGAGCAGCCTGCTCTGACCCTTAGGAACAGGACTTGCTTGTCCCTGTTTCCAGGCCCCACGTCCATCCCCTGCTGTCGGATCCCACCAAATCCCGCCGTGTGTGTCATCAGAGAGCCCCTGGCCACCTCTGTGCCTGCCCTGGCACAGGCCAGCGTGCTGCTCCCTCACCCCATGCCCTGCATTTCTTGCAGCACGCCGCCTCATCCTGCCCAAAATGATCTCATCCCCATCTGGTCGCAGCTCCCGGGGGCTCTGCAGCTCAGCGCCGGCCCGGTGGACAGCTGGAGTGGCTGGGTGACATCAGAGTGTGACAGTGGCATGATGCAAGGACCTGCTGCACGTCACACTGCTCCAGCACAGCGTCCTGGTGGCAGGAATGATGCTGCAGCCCCCGAGGACGCTGTGAGGACAGATGACAGCAGCGGTTTGTCTCATCGGGGTCTGGTGCCCTGGTTTCATCAGTTGTTTTTGTGGCACAGGGGAATGTTTTAATGCTGTTTCCATCTATATTGAGACCTGGTATTGTGAGAGAGAGCTTTTGCCTCCAGGCTGACATCACTGTTGTCTCATAGCTCCTCGGGGACTGTAATCAGCCAGGCCTCGAGCTTTAAATCTCAGAAAGCCAAAAACCACAGCAGGCTTTCCCTCCCCTTCCATCTCGGGCTGCGCTGCTTGCCCTGCTCTTCCTTCTTAGGAGATTTGGGGAGTTCATGATCCAGCAGAGATGGAAACTAATTCAGATCTTTGATGAAAAATGAGAATCTAATGCCAGAAGAGCGTTGCAGGGACAAAAACAAGCTGGTAGCTGAACTGGATGTCCCATAAACGGGATACTGAATAAAACTCTGCTCGTCTGATTTTCCTTCCTTTGTGGTTCCATCCGCATTGCTTGTGCTGCTGTGTTGGTTGGAATAGTTCTGAGCTGCAGAACCTGCGATCTGGAACCTACAGAGAAGAGAAGGGCCAAGGGCTCCACTAAAAATAAACCTGTAATTCATTTTTCTGCTAGTGCCTGTGGGTGAGGAAAAAAAAAAACCACCTCTCAATGTTCTAACACCCTGCTTATCTGAGGGAAGGATCTATTATGTAGTTGTGGGGGTGGGATGGGAACTAGGTAGGGTTACAGAACAGCAGAGCTAAAATTAGAAGTTGTTTGATGTCAGGGAGCAGCAAAGATTGACTTGAGGCAGTTTCAGTTCTGCGTTCTGGAGGCTGCGGCTGCAGGGGCTCTTTGTACCCCGGCCAGGCTGGCGACCCCTGTCCTTCCCTGGCTCTGGAAATCGATGTCTCAGGGCGTGGAAGAGGGGAGGGAGGGGTTCCTGAGCTGTCACACTCGTCCTACCCAGCTCTGCTCTTCCAGCCTTGCGACTTCCTGGAGATGTAAAATAACAGGTTGGTGAGATAGGGACAGGAGGGATGGTTCTGTCCTCACTTCCAGACGCCGAGTCTGTGACACACGGAGGTGACAAACGTGGGTGCTTGGGATTCCTGCCTCTGATTACCCAGGGAAATGATGAAGCTGCTTAAATCACTTCCAATTTCGTACTGAAGCTGCGGAGACTTAAAGAACATCTGCGTGCAGCGACAGTGAACTTCCTTCTGTGGCACTGCAAATGATCCCAAATGAAATTGGATTTCCAAATCAATTCTTCAATTTTTGGAGAAGCTTAGGAAAACGGTTCTGGTAAAGTTACATAATTGTGCTGCCGTGCCCATTGTGCTGTTCGACCTTCACACGTTACCGGTTCAAATGTTGCATTTTCAGTCTTTTCTGTCTTTGTTGATTCTTCTGCGTCTACATCTTCCTTTGTGCCTTTTATTCGGGGCGGAGAAGTAGGTGCTGATAATCCTCTGCTAAAAACCACCAGAGATGACCCACATACATATAAATACGGCTCTGGTGTTTGGGAAGGGAGAAGCCTTAGCTCCTTATGAATTCTGCAAATGGATCTGAGGAATCAGAATGTTCCCGTTCGCTGGCGGTGCGGGAGGAAGAGCAAACCTCATTAATAGGTCACTCGTCTTCCCCTGCATCCAGAACATTCTGAACTGGCCATACATCCTGAACATTTTGTCCATAAAGTACAGGTTCTATCCTTTTTCAGCAGGAAGATGTCATGCCAGGTGACTGGAGGAACAACTTGGAGCAGTGTTGGCAGGTTTATTTAATAGATGGCTCTGTGGCACACAGTTACTAAGGGGTTATTAGCAGGTTTCGTGCTAATTCATCTGCCCATTGTGTTATTTCTTCTGGTCTTTTCCATAGTGGGAAGCCCTAGGAAGCAGTGAGGAGCCTAATCCGAGTGCACTGAAGTCAAGGAAAAGCCTTGCACGCAATCCCCTTGGCCATCCTGTGCTTGTGGGCACCAGGAGAGCCAGAAATAGAACCAGGATCAGCCCAGCACCAGTTTTTGTCCTGGGCTGCACAGTGCCACGCTGGATTAATACCTGCAGTGGCAACAGGGTGTGAAGTACGGCTTTTATTTTAGTGAAAGTGTGAAATTACAGTGGAAGGAGACCATTTGAAATAAAACCAAGTCATTTTGAAGGCCTTGATCTGACACTGGGTTTGCTGTGTGATAACAGACTGGCAGAAGCATCCCTTTAGTGATTTTGTTTGTTATGTGGTTGGCTTTTGGCATCAATGCTTGATTTAAATTTGGATAAACTTCTGTAAATTTATTCTCTAATATATTTGTGCTTATTGAAACCTCTCTGAGGAACAAAGAGGAGTTCTTTGACTTAAGCCATGAAGATGCTGCACTTCGCAGAGCTCGCTGCCAGCACCCAGAATCTCTCCCCCAGATCTCTCCTTGGGCTGCAGATTATTTTGGCTAATTGAATCCTGATCGTTTGTTTTGCTGGGAAATTGCCTTTCCCTCTTATCGGATGGCAAGATCACCTCGCTCTCTGTCTCCAGTCCTTCGGCAGCCTCGTAAATGTCAAGTGAAGGGCAAACTGCTTGGAATTGCTCCGGAATTCTGCAGCCTTCGCTCGCTCGGGGCCTCGAGTTGAGGCGAATGAGGCAGCAGTGAGGCTCCTCCAGAGATTCTCTTCCTCACTAAAAAGCCTGGAAAGGGGGAAAATTCAGCCGAGAAGAGATAAAATGTGGGGCTGAGGCTGCTGGGTGCTGTTTGGTCGCTTCCAAAGGGAGGGAAGGAAGGTGCTGGCTGTGGGAGCTGGGAGCCACGAGAGGCCCTGTTTGTGCCTGCATCTGTCACTGACCACGCGTGGCCTGGTGCTGCCTCTGCCCCGCTTTCCCTGCCTGCAAAATGAGACAGACCAGTCTCCCCTTCCTCCTCCCTCTGCCTGGAGCACAGATTTTTCGTGGGACAAGCGCTGGACAGAGGTGTTGGACAGTGTCCCGCGTTTTTAAGTGTCTGATTCACCCCGTGTGTGTTTGATGGTTGTGTTGGAAGCACTCACGTAGCTGAAATTTCTGCCTGATTTCTGCTCAGCAAGTGGGCAGGGGCGAGGCCTGAAAGAGGCAAGCGTTGCCATCAAACCCCTTGTGGCGCTTCCTGCCAGAATCACTGTGTCCTGGTCAAGGCCTCTTCTGCTTTTTCCAGCTGGAATTCCCCCTGGGAAGCAGATTCCTCTCTCTTCTAAACCAGTTCGTGGTATTCCTTTGGTTGATTGAGCAGCTGCTGTGTTTTTGCTTGAACCCTCCCCTGGATGAGTTCAGGCCTGGTTAGGAAAGTGCATCTTAACACCATTATTATTTTAATTGATGCTTATTATGACTGGTAGCTACTAATTTCAGGATTTTGAGCCTGGTTGAAGTAAATTATATGAAGTTGCAATATAGCAGCAATAATATATCCAAGGATAGAATATCCAAGCTCAGGAAATGGAGACACCAAAACCAAAATGCTGCACAGAATTCACTTCCCTTCTGGCTGTCCTTGCAGAGCCATGTGCTGAATACAAGATGCTGGAACGTTCTCTGAGCTTCTCCTTTCCTAAAGTTTTCCTTTTGGCCAGATTTAGGTCTGTGCTGTTGATTAGACTTTACATTTTCCAGCGGTTTATTCCCCTGGAACCATTTTTCCAGGACAGAATGCTCTCTGTGGTCACAGCCAAGTGACCTGGGGGCAGATGCTCTGCTTTTTTTCCAACTAAAAAAAGATGCAAAATGCTGCCACTCTCCTTTGACAATGTCACAGCCACTCCATGCATGTGGCAGAGGAGCAGAGAAGGAGGAATTTGTGGATTTTTGGGGGGAGAGACATAAATTTGGGGTCTATATTTTGAATGTTTTACCAACCGCTTGGAATACCAGGTTTGGGAGAATGTGGTTTGGACCACAGCTAATTTCAGGCCTTGGAATTGGAAGGAGAAAAATGGAGGAGAAAATGAGTGGAATGAAAGAGACTTTGGGGGAAAAGGAGCTGTATTTTGAGGTGTATTTTGAGAAGTGGCAAAGGTTTGGTGACAGAAGAAATGTCCAGATATGCACATAAAATTAGAACAAATCAGCTGGAGGGGGAACACCCGGCTTGTTTATCTTTAGTGCAAGAACAACTCCCTCTAATTAGAGCCATTCCCTTAATGAAACGCTGAGCAAATCAGGCTGTGTGTAAATGACAGGAGAAGGAGGTGGCCAGGCCTGAGGATGGCAGAAATCATTTGCAAGGTCTCAGCCCTGGTGCAGTGAGGACACTCGAAGTGCTGCGAATTAAAAGGTCTGCACTGGAGACAGAGGGATTTTAGAGAGCTGCCAGAGAGGCAGAGCTGTAATTTTGGTGTATTTCCGACCCCACAGGAGCAGAAATAAAGCAGCTCTGGAGACGTGACAGAGGTGCCCTTTGCTCGTGACGAGATTGGCTTGTGGCTGTGCCGCCCTCAGAGCTGGAATTTGGCTTTTCCAGAGCTGTCAGCTGGTAGAGGGATGTGCTGCTCCTGTGCTGCCCCTCAACCTGATGCACATTTTGGGAGGCAAACCCGTGCTTAGCTGCAGGCCATGAAAGAAGGATGTGTCTGGAGGCCAGAGCTTAGAGAACCTCAGCAATATTCAGTGGCTGCTCCAGGGCACTAAAGCTGCACCATTGCTTCAAATACCTGCTGTATTGTTTTTCCAGCAGGAAGAATGAGTTCCCCGTGGATTCTTTTCTGCTTTAAAGGCAGCTGATAGCACAACTGATCTGGGAAATAGAACTGTTTCTAAAATTGTGTTGTTTTACAGTGAAAGAGGCTCTTGAAAACAGAGATTTGCTGTGCTGGGAGATTTTCATGCCCCACCTCCAGTGTGGAGGAAGAGATTCCATCCTAAATAGTCAAGATGGACAAAGGGTAGAAGAAAGGAAGTGGAATTAGCCTTGGTTTGCAGATGAGGCACATGGAGATGAAAGGTGTTTCTCCTTTTAATGTGTTTATTAATAGCTGTGTATTAATTCCCTACTGGAAGCTTGGCTTAGGAGAGCAAAAAAATTGTCATAGTTTAAACAATTCTCTAAAAAGAGCAAACTCTACTGAAGTAAGAGCCAGGATGAGAAATGCAAACATCCAGCCCTATCCCCTGCACTCCTCACGGTGGACTTGCCCAAAGCCACGAACTGAACCCTTATCATTGTCCCAAAACAACCTGTGCCTCGCTCGTGTTTGGAGGTGCCATAATTATCATGAGGACATTGCTCTTTCAAGGATCACAGCCCAGATTAAGAACTCGGGATGATTTGGATGTCACTTCGCAAGGTTTCCCACATGGAACTGAAAATCACACGGGTGTCCGTGTGTGTCTTGGAAGTTTTGGGGATAAAAATCAAGTCAAAACAATCCTTTTAAATTTTAACACTCAAACAGCTGTAGCACCAATCATTGCAAACCTTCAGACTCCTGCATTGCTGCAAAGTGGACTTTAAAAAAATGAAAATTATGGAAAGCAGAACTAGAGACTGAAAAAAAAGTGGTATTATTGAGGTATTGATCCATGCTCCTGCCAGTGGGGTGTCCTGTACAGGAAGCTGGACTTCAATAATCCTTGTGGGTCCCTTCCAGCTCAGGATATTCTGGGGTTCTGTGGTTCTGCTTTGTCATTGTTAACAGTTACCTATTGCTGTTTGTGAACATGCCAAGTGACCGAGTTTATTCCACTTCTCTCCTGCTCCTGGCTGTGAGGATTTGACTTCAGCCTCATTTCTTTCCCAAAACTTCATAGAATCCCATTGCCCGTTGTTAAAAAAAAAAAAAAAACCCTCAAACCTGTTAATACAGCTTCTCTTTCTCTTCAATATTTACATTCTTCACATATTTGTTGACCGCTCCACTTTGTTTATCCTTCCAGTTTGTTTTCATAAACGAGCCATGAGTGCCATGATGTTTTTGTTGCTTTCCTTTGAACTCATTGCTCTGTCAGAAAATCTTTCTGGTTGTTTGCCACCCTTCTAACGTGTTCCTGGTTGGGATTAGCTGATCATACAGAGCAAATATTTCATCATTCCACGAGGTGGGATTGATCAGCTCCGAGTCACATCAGTCCTCCCTGCTCCTATATCATGTTGCAGGAACGTTTTTCATTTGCTCCGTGCTCTTCCCCTGTCCATCTGTGCTGCTTTCTTGCTTTCTAAATTCTTTAAATTGCTGGCCATGGCTTTGTTTCCTCCGTTACACCTGCCTGGAGCAGATACAAACCCGAGGACAGCAGCAGGGCTGCGTTCCTGCTTTTCCCAGAAGGGAATCAGGCACAGCCTCTGTTTATTTTTCCCCAGACAGGTTTTTAAGTGTGTTTGTATACACTTTCAAGATGTTACCTTCTGCACTGTGTAACCTCCGTGCAGGAGATGGCCTTTCCCAGAGCCTGTACGTGGAAATGCCCGAGTGTTGAAGGCAAATATTTCTCCATATGCCTGCTGTTCTAGCAGGGAAATCGATGGTTTGTGTTGTCTGATAAGGTTTAGGAGGATGTGCAGCCCCTCAGGGTGAAGAGTCGGAGCTTTGTGGGAGCAAGGAAGTGGAATTTCGAGGTAATTGGGATGTTTATGTCCACGCTGACTCCGCTGCTCCTTTGTCGTCACAGAAGTGCTCCCTGGTGGTTTGCACCGCGGGGAGGACGGGGATATTTAATAAAGCTCTGCTTGGGATGCCAGGGCTGTGCAGCAGCTCAGAATATTTAATAAAGCTCTGCTTGGGATGCCAGGGCTGTGCAGCAGCGCAGAGCAGCTGTACCAGGGCGGCACAACAGATGGGTAAGAGCAGGAGAGGAGCAGAAATCCTGGGATTTCTCCTCGGTGCCGGCAGCGAGGAGCAGCCAGGGTTAACCGGGTGATGTGGGACATCCTCAGAGCGGCAGTGGGAGCTTTTCTCCGCAGTGGGCAGCAGCCAGCTCGGATGCCAGAGCCGGGCAGCGCGCTGCAAAGGCGGCTTTGTTCCGGCCATGCCAAGGCGTTATCGGAGCGGGGAATCTTTTTGTCAACTCCTTTGGCGGCCGTGAAATGCCTCGGGAGCAGCAGCGAGGTTCCTGGGTGGTTGCATGGTGTGGCCCCCCGGCAGAATCGCTGCCGGCTGCGGCAGAGGAGCGGAGAGGAGCCGCAGCCGCCTCCCGGGAAGGGCCATGTGCTGACAGGTGGCCATGGGATCCTTTAGCTCCTCGTTTTTCATCTCCCAGGCAGGCGGGGGACTCCTTCCTGTGCACGCAGGTTCCTTTGTGTGTGTGTGTGTGTGTGTGTGCTGGGAGGTCAGGCAGGTCCTCAGGGAAAAGGATGCCCTGACGCAGCTGGGATGGGGATGCGGATGGATGGGGGAATCTCAGTCGGGGTGGAAGGGATGTGGGGGAGAAGCTGGGGAAGACTGAAGGTGGAGAAATATTGTGTCTTCATGGGAGCAGGGGCTGCACTGAGCAGCTCTGGAGTGGTTTTGATGAGTTTCGGGGTGAGCACAGCAGATTGCAGGAATCTGGAAGAAAGGGCCAAGCAAAGTTAGGGAAGTCAGTGGGAGCGGGGATGAATCCAGTTGGATTGGGATTGGAAATCAGAGGTGGCACAGGGCAAGTCTGAAGGCAGAGACTGGGGCAGTGCTTTGGAGAAGGCTGCAGGAGGCTGGGTTTGGGTGGGATAAACGGAGTGGAACAGCTGGGAGGAATGGAGAGGCTGGAATAGCCATAACAGAATAACACAGTGCAGGAGCACACACTGCACCAGCCAGTGCCGGAGAAAGAGACTGGACCCTGGGCCCTTTTAGGACACTTTTAGTGCTCTTTATGAATGAGATCCGAGCTATTGCAGCTCCGCACAGCAGGGAGTAGGGAGCAGAGGGGTGCTGGGTGGTGGAGTGGGGCCTGTCTGTACCAGGAGGCTGCTGCAGCCCAGCCCCTGGCACAGCTCCGCTGATGTTCATTCTGCTCGCCCCAATGGCAGCTATTGAAGCTTTAGCCAGATGTCAGGGAACTCTCCCTTTGTGCTGGGCCTGCATTGGAGCAGCACAACTGGGGGTTGCTGCTCAGTTGCTGGGAGCAGAGAGGGGGTGGCTGTCTCATATTCCCAGTGGCATCCCAAGAACTCCTTTGTTTGTGTTGGGTTTGAGGTGAAATTTTGGTGCTGTTTGTCCCCTGGTGGCTCCCCCTGCAATGTCACTGGAAGTACAGTGGCATGACATTTAACTGTGTCCTGAGGGAAGAAAAGAAGGATAAATAATGGAGGCACTTCTGTAATGGTTTCACAGGGACCTGTAATTAGCGTGAGCTCCTGTTTCTGTTATTTTTCTTTGTGTGTAGGGCAGCCTTCCCTGGTCAAACTGTTTTGCTTTTCCCTTCATCCTCCCTCAAACTGGGAGCTGATCCTCAAACTGGGATGCACTCAGGCTCGTGTCTGCCTGATCTTCCCAGCCCTCAGCACGGTGCTATAACCCAAATAAATGCAGGAGTTCCTTTTATTAGTGCTCCGTCTCAGAGACATCTGTTGACGTTATTGATGTGCCTGTTAATCTTCATTTTCAAGTGCACCGACTGCTGGATCCATTATCTGTCAGTGCAGAGCAAGGGCTTCTGGGGTAAAATATGCACCAGTGCAGGAGAACAGAACCTGGAATGGCTCCACAGGAAAAAAGAGATGGATTTAGTACCAAGGGGAAGCTGACAGGGAACTTCAGATGTGTGAGTGTCTGTGTAATATATGATTAGAAATTCCAGACAGGGGATTTGTGGGTGGGCAGCTCAGCCAGCCTTTCCCACTGCATCATTCCAAACTGGTGGCTTCCAGGTGGGATCTGCTACCTGTCCGTGATGCTGTGTGCTCTCCATTTATCCTCACAGTTATCCTGCAGTGCCTGTCCATGTTGGGATGGGATTCTGTTGGCCTCAACCTACAGGGCAAAACCGGTTCCCCTCTTCCTCCTGCTACTCTTCCTCCTCATTTTCAGAGATCACCTTGATTTATGGAAGGCCAGAACTGCACTGAACATCCTCATGGATATCACTGTTTGTGAGAGCTGTGGTTTCCTCAGGGATTTGGGGCAGCTCATGGCAGTGGCCGATGAGGAAACTGTCTAGACAGATTCTGGCCATGCTGCAAATGCTTGTGCTGGCTGATGGAGGCTCCAGCTCCCACTCCAGCACTTGTTGATGCTGAACCTCCCCACAGCCTTTTTCCCTCCCGTCCATCACCGCACCTCTCCTGCTCCTGGCTCTCCACGTGCTGGTTGTCTGAGCATGGTGCTGGGGACAACAGGTAGGGCTGTGTTTCCTGGCCGAGGTGGGACCTGCTGCTGGTGAATGTCTTCAATTCTGTGTGGTTCCTTTTGTGCAATTAAGGAGAGCTAATTAGCTGCTTTTAGTGCAGTCTCCTTGCAGAGGTAGCTGACCTCTTGTTAATCCTGGATTAAGTTCTTACTAAGAACTGGCTCCTTGTGTGTCCCAGTTAAGATGTTGACACTTTGTTCTCTCTCTCCCCTTGTTCTCCTCCTCCCCCTCTTCCTCCCCATGCCTGTGAGCACATGATTCCGTGCCTCCTCCAGCCCCCACTGCTGTAGGAATCCATGGACTCTGTGAAAATGCCATTGTCAGCTCAGAAAGAGTTTTGCTTGGTCTGGTACCTGTGTAGGAGCCCATTTTCCACAAGGGAAAAGGAAAAGTGCTTCTTGTTGCTTAGCAGGGTGGGAATCCTGTGGGCTTTGAGGAGTAGCACCCATGGGCTGAGCAGGAGTTACCAAACAGGACCAATATCGCAGTGAGAGAACTCACCCTGTCCCGTGCTGTGCAGTCAGGAGTCCATCCATTCGTTCCTGAAGAGGGTGAATAGCAGAAAAGCACCTACAGGTGCAAGGTATGAGCAAAAACCAAATTAAACATGTGCAAAATACTAATTACCACCCAGTTCCCCACTAATGCTAATCCTGCTTGCACATCTTGAGGTTGTAGCACTGAGTTTTCCCTCAGGACAAGGTTTCTTGACATTTCTGATGTGTCTCTTTCAAAGACAGGGCTGGAAGTACAATGAAAGTGCGTCCCCCCCGGTTCTGTCCTGAACTCAGCTGACAAGCAGAGATGTTGGGGAATAGCTGCCCCAATGGCTTTAACTTTTCAAAACAGATCATATTAAAGCTGGACAAAGAATTATGGGGGGAAAGGAGAAACCCTACGTGTTTTCCAATCCAGGTGCTCATTGTTGCCTGACGTTTTGCAGACAGACTTTTAAAGGCTTCTTTTTGTTCTGCATCGCTGGTGTGGCTTACAGGGAGGGTAGGATTGCTCTGGCTGGCTGGAGAGTTGATCCCACCCCCACCTGATGCTCCGCAAGCCTGGACATTCAGGCCCTGCTCTGTGTCCCACGGATCTGTCCTCAGCCCCGGGCTTTAATTACTTGGACAGTGCCTCGTTTCCTCGGGGCTGGGAGATGCAATATGCATGAGAGTGCTTGTGTTACAGGGCAGCAGCACAGCCCTGCAGGCACCAAGGTGCACTCTGGGCGAGGGGAAGGTGCTGCCTGCCTGGACACTGAAGAGCCTGACAGATGTGCCCAAAATTGGAGCATCCTTGGAGGGAGGGATCCCCAGATGTGACCCTGGTCCTCCTTGGTAGGGCTTGGTAGAGCTGTGGTGTCCAGGCCGAGGTGTGTGACCGTGCTCAGCTTGCAGACCCTCACACTGTCCTCCACACATGAAATAAAGTCTTTATCTCGAGTCTGGAGCACCAGACCCGTGCAAGCGAACCCAGCTGACACAAAATGCATTCTTGCAGCTCTTGAGCAAGACAGGAACTTGCAGCTTTATGTCCAGAAGAGCTTCCTTAAAGGCCCTAAGGATCCTCTCTCAGTGCAGTATTATCTAACTTTTATCACCATGACACAAGCTGTCTTCAGTGCTGCTGATGGTGCTGCAGAAAAGTAACAAGCATTTGTCCCTCCAAGAGTTTGGGGTGGAACTTTGCAGATCTGGTGAAGTTTGTGAAGCATTTGAGGTGCTGTGTGGTTTTCCAAATTCCCCATAACTTCACCCCTTGCATGCCACGCCAGATAAGCCTAAGAAGCTTTTCTCTAAGTAAGTCTTGCATTTTTACTACTGCTCTTACAGTGCTTTTGGAAGCAGGACTTTTGTTTGATTCATCTTCTCTCCTGACAGTCTGAAGGGTGGGTTAGGCTTTAACCTCGTGTCTATCCTGCCACTCCATGACCTGCTTTGAGCCTTTGTGTGTTCCGGATCTGAAGCAGCCATTATATCGAATTTATCACAGCATTTGGGTCAGTGTAACTCTTGTGACTATTGAAAAACAGCTTGTTCAAACCTTAATAGCCATTCAAACTAAATATATCAGAATTTGTAGAGGCTAAGAATTATGGTTTTAACTACTCTCTCACTTCCTCTCTGGAAGAGAAAAAAGCACTGAAATATCCATAGGCTGTAAAACAAAATGGGACCATTCAGATATCTCATTCCAAGTCCTGTTGAATGCAAAGTGTGAGGCTTGAATTGATTCTGGTTCGAGGTACAGAACAGTGTTTGGGAGAACACAAACCCTTGCATAATAATGTTTGCCACAGATGGATAATTGAGCCTTGAATTAGTTACAGTGGTTAGTTTTGTTTGCCTCCCAAAATAGGTTTCTCTTGTCTACTCAGGATTCGTCCAGCTTCAGCTTTCAGCACTTTCAGCTCATACCCAGTGGGATCGAACCTGGATTCCAGGTGAGCATTTAAATTTTGGCATTCCTTGGCCTCCAGGCTGTGTTGGAAGGATTCAGTGCCACTGCCTTTAGTGCTGGTTGCTCTTACCTGAGTTTATCCACATGATCCACTCACTGAACCTGGATGCAATCCTAGACATGGTGTTTCAGTGGGAATCACACCACCCTTGGACGTGAGGTTCTGTTGCACTGGGCACCAGGAATGGGAGGATTTGCCTGTTACATGTCATTTCCTTGAAATAAATTCATAAATTCTCCAGCTGGCAAACTTTGGGAAGCATTTGAAACAACAAAATTGACATCAGGCTGATGGATGCAATGAATTTATTAGAACAGTGGCACATAAACAGGGGATTCACGTGCTCCTAGGTGTATTCTCTGAGTAAAACGAAGGTGGTGGTACTGTTGTAGTATCCACACAAAGGTGTGTATGCTGCTGGTGTTTTCAGTTTAAAATCCTGTGCAGCCTTTGAATTGCACTGGCCTGAGCCTGCCGGAGCACCTCCTGCTCCCACTGATTTTGATTATGGTGAAATGATGGATAATGAGCCTTTTGGGAAGATGCTCTTCTGGGAATTAGCACTCAAAGCTGGGACTGATTGTAGAGAGAAGGGAAAATGCTCAACCCTGGGTATGGAAGGGGCAAAATGCAACAAAAGCAGGCAAAGGGCAGAGTGATGAGTATTTACAGCATTTAAGGAACAGCTCCTTGTGTTATCAGTGGGGAGCAGTGTGTCCCTTAGGGGGTCATTCACAGCATCCAGAATCAAATAATTCAGCGTAATTCCACATGTGGACACTTGTGCTCAAATCAGGGGTGTTAGTACAGTTCCAGTTCAGTTCTACACTGTTTCATCGCACACACAAGGCCTGATTTCATAGACTGGGAGGAAAAGTGATGGTGATGGTGATCAAGCTAGGTGATGGTTTTGGTCTCTTCCTTATCGTCCTCCAGCCTATCTAATTTTTATTGCACTGAGAGGGACTTATTGTCCTCTATTTATTGTATTGAGAGGATCTGAAATCTTTCTCCTTATTCTGGAATAAAGATGCCCAGGGGCAGGTTTGGAGGGATACAGTGTCCCCAAAAGCAACACCACGTACTGATGCTGCTGCCGAGCTGAAAACTTTGTTTGATAATGTTTCTTTAAAAACCCCAGGCCTGTTTACACACGGATAAGCACGGCAAAAAAAAAAAAAAAAAGAAAAAAAGAAAAAAAAGAAACCAAATTAGGTTCCTAGACGGAGTTGAGGTCACCTTAACTCTGAATGAGCGTTGTTTAATTCAGTTCAGATAATCCACGCGGCCGTTTAATTAGGGTTTAATTTTCCTGGCTGTTCTTGCTCACACGCTTTGAAACTTTCTCCCCGGCAGCAGCGCGTGTGCGCAAGGGGAGGGCGAACACAGCGTTTCCGACCGGTCGGACTGTAACCCGCGGGCTTCGTTCAGGTCCTCGGGCAGCGCTTGGGGCGCCTTTCCGCGGGTTCCTCCGTCGGGGGCGATGCGAGCGGGGCGGGCGGCAGGGAGGGGGGCGGTGGGTGCGTTATGTAAAGCGCTGCGCACGCGTGTGCCGGAGCGGCGGCGAGCGCTGCCGGCCGCACCGGGGGGACGGGCATGGCCGGGGCCGGGGCAGCGCGCTGGGCAGCGCCCTCGCAGCGCCGCGGCCGGCCCTGAGAGCCCCGGGGAAAGGCCGTGCCATGGTGCAGGAGGTGAGTACCCTCCCGGCTCGCCGCCCGCCGCGCACGAGTGCATGAATGAATGAGCCCCGGGCGATCCCGAATGAATTCCTAGCTGCTGCGCGCCGCTCCACGCTCCCGAATGGCTGCCAGGTTAGTGCCGCGCTCCGCTCGCCGCTGTGCCTGTGGCCGTGGCCGTCCCCGCTCGCTGTCACACACGTGTGGCACACGCAGGGCTCGGCGCGGCTCCTCCATCGCACACAGGCGCTCTCCGGGCAGATTAAAGCCGGAGTCCATGTTGGTTGCTGCCGCCGCCGCCGCTGCTCCCCTCCGTTCGGGGGGACTCGAAAGCAGACAGTGACATCATGGTGCGGAGATGCTTCGTTTGTCTTCCTTCCCACGGGCTGGTCCCTTGTTTAATTGTATTTAATTATTTTCTCTCCTTGTTCTCCCCCCCCCACGCACGTGCCCTGCCTCTCCTGCAGGGCGGAATTGCTAAAACAGCCTTTTCGATTGTTCAAAACAATGGGCAAATCTGATCGGTTTTTTTGTTTGGGTTCTTCTTTTTTTGTTTGTTTGGTGTTTTTTTTTTCTTTTTTCCCCCAGCTTTCATTCCCCTCACCCCTCCTCGTTTCCCCTTCAGGCCCTGCTGTGTCCCCCATCCCCCATTCCCACGGGGACTGTTATTCCTGCCATAACATCTGGGTCCAGGGAAGGAGAGAGGCAGGAGGGGGTCGAAGTTGGATGCGTCACGGAGCTGCTGCAGGAATAGGGTTGGATTTGTTTGCCCATGTGGCTCCGTCGCCTCTGAAAGGGCTCGTGGTTCCGCTCTGCCTTCCTCTCCTGGTGTTTGTGTGTTTGCACTGATGGGGAGAGGCAGGATTTGGTTTGTGCCGCTTTTTCAGGCTGTGCTCCAGAGTCTGTACAGGTGGATTTTTTTTTAATATTTTTTGGCAGGGGAGAACAGTAGGAAGTGAGGATTCATTGCACTGTGTGTGTTTATAGGCAGAGAGAATCTGCTGAATGCCCTAAAAAATTGCTTTTTCTTAGATTACTGGTGACTGGCATTGTCCTGTGCACCGTGGAAATATGCTGGTTCAGAAAAGAGAACATATTCCCGTTCCCTTGCTTCATAAAATCACATGCATCTGCAGGAGAAGCTGAGAGATTCAGGATGGAGCTTGTGATTTTGACTCAGTAGGATGGAAACTTCAGGTCAAATCTTAGGGACGTGTTTTACAGCAGTGCAACAGCTTGGAATCCCCAACATTCTCGTGGAGAAGCCCCCAGCTGCTCGTGCCACTGACAACCAGCTGGATGAAGCAAGAGAGAATCTGTTAAAGAGGGGGGACGAGGTTGAGCCAGGTGCTCAGGACAAAGGGCAGTTTGTGACTCTGGCACTGAGGGGGTCTGGCCCTCTCTGTTTTTAACTTGGAGCTGGCCAGTGCTGCTGCAGGGATGGAGCGAAGCAGGGGGGATGCACGGAGGATGTCAGCCCGAGGGGCGTGAAATTGTTGCACTGTTATTTTCAGAAAGGTAAAGGGAGGAAACATCAAGGGCTGAACAAAGGAAATCGCTTTGATCCCGGCTTTGAAGATCACAACATCTTCCATTAACTTGTGAAGGCTGCTGCTGCTGAGCCGTGGGAGTGAGTGGGAAGATGCAGAGCTCCAGCTTTGTCTCCTGCTCCTGAGATGAACAATATCCCTGCCCGCCCCCGCGCCGGCGCTGCGAGGTGTGCTCGGAGCCCTCCTCAGGCACACCTTCACCTGGGGTTTGTGAAACCCCTGCCACAGGGCTGGGGTGTGCTCAGGGAGACAGCACTGTGCCGGGGGTAAAGGCCATAAAGCCTTGCTGGAGTTACAGCAGGAGATGGGCAGCAGGGAAAAGTGCCTGAGCTCTTCTGGAGGGAATCTGGGAGTTGTGTCACACCTACATCCCCACCCAAAAATGGGCCTGGGTGTTTATCACCAGCTCTATTTGCCTTATCTCCCTCTCCTTGAAATAAAGAACATATGACAGCAACATTGCATCCCCAGACCACTGGAAGGTTCTGACGTTAGCTTGGAAACGACGAGGATTAAAATAAACAGGCTCAGATTTATCTTAATTTTTATTTTTATCCTTTGAGCCGTCAGGTTTTCAAACCTTTCCTCACATCAAAGGTGGTTTAACAGTGTCTGTTGTTGTTATGTTTATTTTTTAACCAAGGCTTGCCAGCTCTGTTCTGCCCCAAGTTCCAGGCTTGGAGATGTTGATGGAAGCATCAGATATTTCAGTTCTTGCTGTTAATTACAAGAGCTGTTGACTTTGTGGTGGGGAGGGGAGGAAAACAAAGCCTGGATCTGTTCCTCCTTGGGAAGTACAGCTGTAGAGTGGGTGACCTGCAGGTAACTGTGGTGGGGCCGTGTCTGTCACCTCCAGAGGGATGTGAAATTCTTACTTTGTGCTGTTTCCCCTTCCTTGCTTCCCAGATTTCTTTGTATTTTCTATCATGCTTCATTTCATGTGGCTTGCCTTCCTTTGGAGCAGATGGAATGATAATAATTCGTGGCTGATGGAGGGGTTTAGGGTGTGATTTATAACCCCTGGTGGTTCTCTGCACATTGATGATCCTTTCCAAGTCGTGACTGGTGCATTATTGGACTTTATTATTAAGATCTGCCTTGTTGTATTTCAGAAACATTTTCCAGCTTTTTCTTGGGATTTTCACAATTACTCCAAGCAAGAAGGGAGAGGTTGCTTCAAAGCCAGCCCAGGGGGAGTTTCGGTGAGAGATGAGGCCATTTGTCCATGGGTCTGTCTCCAGTGGTAACCGGGATCGGGTGACCCACGGGGACAATGACATGGTTAATAATGCATCTGCCCAACCTCGCACTGCTGGCTGTGGGCAGAAGGCAAATTCCTTCCTGATGCTTGCAGTGATTTGCTAATCCTCTGAGGCATAATAATTGCATTAATTTTATTTCATGAATATGTAAACATGTGATTGGATGTCACGGGAGGACAGCATTCTGCAAAATGTCCAAATAGACTGAGTAAATTTTAAACAAGGCTGGACTTTCCTGCTGAAAAACATGCAGAAGGCAGACTATTTTTATGACTCTTTTCAAAGCACTTGTCATGAAACACTCCTTGGTTTCTGCGCAGCCCTGCAGGTGTCATTGCTTTTTTGACTTATTGCTTTCTCTTTTGTCTCTCTTGCTGGGAGATGTAATAGAAATATAACATTCTGTTATTGCTTGTAGAGCAATGGCGGGCCCGGGGGATTGCTCCAGGATCTGTGGAGGTTTTCATTCTTGGATTATCAATTTGAAGGGAGTGTAGGTTGGTGATCAAAAGTTGTTACCATCTGCTTGCTGTTCGGGAGACTGCATAATGAGCTTCTGAATCTCCTCTTTTTCCACTGATGTCAGACTGTATGGCAGAAAAGTATCTTTGTAGGCGTCTAATTAACCCCTCTAATAGCTGTTTCTGAGGAGAATTAACTCTTTTTAGTGCTACAGCCAGGCCTGAGGTGCCTCCTTGACCTTTGTGCTCTTTTCCAGACTATCAGCACAGTTCTGTGTTGGGCTCGAGAATCTCCTTGTCTAGGGAAGTGTAGGCACGGGCTTGACTTTGCACAGCCCATGGATTCCAGACAGAGAGAGTTAAATATGTGCTTCAATATGTGCATCTTTGCTGGTTTGGGGACATATTGCTCAGCACTTTCAGAATTAAGCTCAAACTGCAGAACAAACCCCAATTTTGGGCCTGGAAGAGCTCGTTACCGGGTCGGTGCTGCAGGGAGATGTGAGTAATTGCAGGATGACTCTTGGAAAGCAAATTCTTCTGAGAACTGGGGAAGACTTGGAGGCCTTTAAGCTTCCCAGATCAGGACTTCCTCGGGGAAGTCGGAGGGGTTGAGAAATGCACTGCAGGGAATGGTGTCACTGGTGTTTTTCTGCCCCCTCAGAAGCTGGTGGTGGGCACAGCGAAGGTGGGGAGTACCTGAAGCTGCTGCTTGTTTAGCTGAGCTGCTCTAGTTGCAAAATTCTTTGGTGCTCTTCCTACTTCTGGCTGAATTCTAATCCACATCCTGCAAGTGGCAGACCCAAAGGGATTTGCTGTGTTAATCTGTGTCACAGGTGCTGTGACAACGCCCTTCTGGAGGTGGCTGCTGGCTCCTGGGGCACCTGTGATTTGGGAAAGAGCTGCTGCAGGGTGCTTGTCCTAATCCCAGGGATGTGTGTGCTGCAGTGGCAGCAGGGTGGTGATTTCAGATCTGGTGGGATGGACAGGCTTTCGTGTCACTTCAGGACTGCTTGGGTGTCATTCATGCAGAATTCATGTAACAGACTGCAGCAAAATCAGGTTTCTTGTTGAGTTCGCCATGAAAACATTGCAAAGAGTTCCCGGATGGTTTTAAGAACACCAGGCTTAACTTGTGGAATCCCTTTCCCAAAAGTGACTGCTTGGTGAAGTTCTGTTCATCAGCTGGTGCGGATCTTTGCAGGAAATACTCTGTTGGAGGAGGAAATTTGGCCTTTCTGTGTCTTGCTTTGTGTCCCAGGGTAGGGTATGACCGGGGGCTTGTCCGTGCATTGCCAAGTGTTCTTTGCCACCAGCTGAAGGAAAGCTCATAGAATCCCAGGATGGTTTGGGTTGGAAATGCCCTTAAACATCATCTGTCCCACGGGCAGGGACACCTTCCACTATCCCAAGGTGCTCCAAGCCCCATCCTTGGACACTTCCAGGGGTGGGGCAGCCACAGCTTCTCTTGGCAGCCTGCGCCAGGGCCTCCCCACCCTCACGGGGAGCAAGTTCTTCCATATATCCAACCTAAATTTCCGCTATTTCGGTTTCAACCTATTATTCCTTGGCCTGTCACTACAATTTCTGCTGAAAAGACCCTCTCCAGCTTCAAGATGCTGGCAGCCCACGGATTCTTCACTACACTGCTGCGGATATTGATGCTTTTCCTCCACGTCTGAGCAGAGTTTGGCCCTTTCCCAACCACACCACGCTTGCTGATGGTATTTTTCCAGCCATAGGACGAGGTTTTTCCTTTAGGGACAGCAAGGGCATAAACCAAGGAGACAAACTCAGCCTTCTGTGCTTTCAAATGCTCCGTGCAGGGTTTTCACCTCGGAGCAAAGGGGCTGCTGCTTAGGTGGGCTTGTTTGTGTTCTGTCCCTCACTTAATCTGTCTCATCTACTGAAGGCCACTCCGCAGGGGGATGTGAGGCCCTGAATGCGCTCCGGGCAATTAGGTCTCTAAAGCATTATTTATTACAATTATTTTTTTTCAAAGTGGGTCAAGCCGTTTTGGCATTTCAGGCGTTGATTCCTGGTTCAATTGCAGGCCTTGGTCGCCATGGCAACTGCAGAAAGCGTTCGTCATGGCTGTGCCTTGGGCTGGATTCAAACTCCAGGGAAATGAGCAGGAGCAGGGAGAGTTTTGAGGGGCTCGGGGCAGGGGCAGCCCTGCGCTTGCTGTGCCCATCCTCGCTGTCACGGAGTTCAATTAGCAGACTCTTCATTTTCTCTGTCTGTGGAGTCCTTCATGTGAGAAAAATTCAGCTTTTCCCAGTCATCGGATAGAAGGAGGGGGATTCAGCCCTCCTGGGTTTGGGTTTTGTGCCACTGACTCCAGGGAGAGACAAAGAAGGAGCCCTGGATGTTGTTTTTCCCCCCCTGTGTCTGCAAAGATGGCAGTCCACACACACCTAGCACGAAATATAGATGGATTTAGTTTTTCAAACTAAAAAATGAGCTTAGAAGACAGAATCTGCCCGAGGTTGTGCTTGGCAGAGCTGGCACCAAAAAGTGTGGCTATGGCAGCGTGAGCTGAGCCTGGGCAAACATAAAATTGCCAGCTCTAAGCAAGTCAGTGCTGATGCTGCTCCTGTGCTGGGGGTGCTGGGCTGTGACTGAAAAACGCACCTTGAGGAGCTTTGTAAGCCCATGAAAAGACTAAAATAGCACCAAACTTTCAAGCATTTTCATCCTGGGTTTCACCTGCACATGATGGCAGCTGTACCCTGGTTTGGAGCTGCTCGTTCTGTGCTTTAATTGAGCAGCGGCAAATTCTCACAGCTGCAAACTGAAAGCAAACAGAGCCTGGGCTGAATTTGACTTAGTCTTTACAGAGCTGCTCTAAGCTCAGAGTGAAACTGTGAACTCGCACGAACCGAAAATGAGACTGAGGTTGTGCGTGGTAAACTCAGGTTTTGTAGAGCTGTAGGGGAAAAATGAGTCCATCTGTTCAGAGAAATTTAGCCCAGTGATGTGCTAGTCAGGGACAGTGGCTTCAAGTTCTTGCCTTGTGTTTTTGGGGACCTCTCACATAAACCAGCTTCTGTTGCCTCAAGCACGCTGTGGGCAAGCAGGACCAACATAGCCTCAGAATTTAGAGGTTTTAACTAGAACTCTGCATTTTCTAGAAGCTGTAAAAATGGAAATTCAGAACCCTTTCCGTCTCTGGGACCGCTGCTGATGAACTTGGAGTCACTAAGGTAGCTCTGCTGGGCTGCTAAACATTGAGTTTAGCAGGAGAAGGAGCAACAGGAACACAGACAAGGTGAAGCACCCATTTTAACTGGGTCTGCTGAAAGTCTGTGAAGGAACCTGATGCTCTTTAACATTTCAGTACACTAAGAAATCCCTGATAACTTTACTTTATGATATACCTGAACTGCTGCAGGCAGTGCTGCTGGGAGAATGATCCAGATCATTTTTTGATTTCTCTTTTGCATCAATTATTATTTGGAGGGATTAAATCTTGACTATTGCTACAGTTATTGCTGCACTGGTTTAGCATTCAGGATTCCTGTGCCTTGTCCAGGGAAAGGGAGGGCACAGGACAAGATGCTGGGACAATGTGGCACTTGGGGGATGTGCCATTGTGAAGGACCCCCAGCCAAGGGGGGATTGCTCTGCCTGTCTTTGCCCTGGAGCTGCCTTGGGGTTTTGGTGATAACTGAGCAGGTTTTATTGTTCTGTATCTCTGCTTCTCATCCTATTGAGTAGAAATAGGTAACAGAGCAGGGTTTAATTTAATCCAACTTCCTGCCTGCAGAATATTTTGCAAACCCATTTTCCCAAGCCTGTCCATTATCTGTGTGAACTTGCACACTTTATATTGGTGAAAGCATCTTCTCAGGGGCTCCTGTGAAGCTCCGTGCTGCTGTTCCTGCCCGGTGCCAGCTCCTAGGAAATCTGATTCTGGCCCTGTTTGCATGAGCAGCTTGGCTGTGGCTGTTTAGGGAAAGTTTCATCACTTGTGCATTGACACAAGCAGTGGGCAAATAAAGGATAATTTATGAGACCAGTTCATCCAAAACCAAACCAACCCAAACCTGGTAACTGCTGGAGGAGTGTGTTATGTCTGCTTGTATCTAACTAATGCTCGTAAAATGGTTTTGGCACCTTCAGAGGTAAGAAGAGATGGATATGATTTTTATCTGGGAATTAATGAAACCTCAGGCACGTGTGCAGCTCTTGTAGATTTTCAGGGAGGAAATGATCCGTTTGGAGTACCTTGCTGTGCGTCATTGTGATTGCTGGATGTAATTTGCCTTAAATTATAGCCTTTAAGAGCCTGCCTGTACCAACTTCTTTAATTCAGTCCCTTGCAGCTGTAATTCCTCCATCCTTTTCCTGCTGCCTCTGCTGTCAGATGTGGCCTGCTCGGCGTTGCTCATGGGATACCAGGGTACTGAAGAAGTTAGCACAGATCCAGTCCTGGGATCAGCCCAGGCTCCTCTGTAACCTGCTGACTTGAGCAGGGCCAGCTGGAGAAGCCTTGAGGATGTCTGGACTGCTCAGAAATAGATTTGGCTCCTGAAGGAAATGAGTGACGGGGGGAAAAATGGGTGTAGCGTGTGGTGTTTTGAAGAGTCTGTCAGGAAGGAGAGCCATCAAAGGAGAAGGAGCAGTGAGGAAATCTGAGTTTTCCTGTTCCGTATTAATAAGTACACTACTGATCGAGGTGCTGGGGCATTTGCTGAGGAAAGAGGATGAGAAGTTCCATTCCCCTCATAATTTCTGTAAAACTCTGAAAGGCCTTGCTTTTCCCATTGTGAAAGGGGAACTTAATTTTATTTTTTTTTTTTAATCACAAAGGCTTCTAGGTCATAGCAAACCATTTTCATGCCCAGCTCTAACTGGTGTGGGAAAGGATGGTTCTGTACAGGAAATGCTGCATTGAATGTCATCATGACTGCCTTCCCAGAGCCCCAGCGTTTCTGATGCTCTTTGATGGGGTGTTTTCTGAAAAGTGTGACCCCATTTTTGTGCATCCTGTTGAGAAGAGCTGCACTAACAAAGGAGGGGCTGAGCGAGGCTGTACTGAGAACTCACTGCCACCTCCCTCATTCTTGAGCACACGTTTGATTTTTCCAAGCTCAGATCATTTGAAACTCTGGGAGCCCACAGGAGTCAACGAGTTCGTTCCCCTGGGCATTGCTCTGTGGTCTGAGGGATTGAAGGGTGGGTGGAGAAAGGCACTGCCAGCAGTTCTGGTAAACGAGAACTGCCTGAATTCACCGGGGGCACTGGGTGTGTTTGCTCAGGAAGCAGCTCTGCCTGCTGTGCTGTGGGGAGATCTGCGGGCGCTGCACGGCTCGGGGTGCAGCTGCTTTCGGTCTGAAGATGGCTAACCCTGCTCTCCTGTCCCCTTCCTTTTCTCCCTGCAGTACTGCCAGTAACTCCAACCGCAGCACGCCTGCCTGCTCCCCGATCCTGCGCAAACGCTCCCGCTCGCCCACGCCGCAGGACGCCCCGGGGGACGCCATGGTGGAGAAGGGCTCCGACCACTCCTCGGACAAATCCCCGTCCACGCCGGAGCAGGGTGTCCAGCGGAGCTGCTCCTCCCAGTCAGGCCGCAGCGGGGCCAAGAACTCCAAGGTGAGGAGCGAGCAGAGGGCTCTGGCCGTGATGTCCCTGGTGATGGGTTTGCACTGCACTGGCTTTGTCCTCTGCCTTTTATTTCTCTGTCTGACTTCCCTCCCTCTTCCCCCATCGTATTTCTGAAGGTTCTCCTAACTCGGAGTCCTTTGCCTGGGTCAGACTTTAGCACAGCTCTGAGTCAACTCATTGGTTACAACTTGCTGTAGTCGAGGTGCTGTTCCTTGGGAGGCTCCCTGGTTTTGAGAAAGACCTTGAAAATCTTTTATGACCTGGGTCATGAAGGGGCATGGAACAAGTAGCATTTCCCCTGTGAAGGGCCTGTGCATTTCCCCGGTCCTGCCCAAGCTGTCTGAGATGAGGTTCAGGTTGCACAGAATCAGTTTTCCAGCCCTCTGCCCATTCCTTCCATGGCTGCAGTGTTATGACTGGCTTGCCGAGGGTAGCTGATATTTTCCCCAGGAAGATTTTGTGCCTTTGGACCATATTAGAAACAGCCTTGTCTTTGCTGTGCAGGGGAAGAGGGTTTCAGGTTTGGCTTTAGGTTGTTGTGTGAGCAGTGGGACCTGGTAGGACACACACAGGAGCCTGGGGAACCAAACAAACCTTTGATGAGAGCCCTGGTATATCAGTGTTGTGTTATAAATCAGCTGTCAGGAGCACTTGTGTTTGCCCAGACTTTTGAAGTGAGACATTTCAGCCTGAATGATTTCACAGGCATAACTCCGATGGCTTGTAGAAAATGAACTGTTAGATCTTTACCTGGTTTATTGCTGGACTTTGTCGCACACAAGGAGTCTTCATCCCCTCCCCTTTGTGGCCACTCAGCAGAGGGAGCAGGACTCAGTGGCCCACATTCTGATCTCTCATCACCACCACGGGGGGAGTCTGTGAGTTCCAAAGAGGGGGGGGAAAGGGTTTTTCAAGCTGAATCACTGACATTCTGAGGTTGCCCTTGAGGTCAGCCTGGCTTCCTGTGCACGCAGTGACCTACAAACCCCGTCCCAGGGCTGGGTGACACCCTCAGGATGGGGTTGCCAGCACTGTGTTCCCAAAGGGAAGCTCCCAGTGGGATGGAGGCAGGCGGGATGCAGGGCACGCTGTGCTCGTAGCCACACTGGGGGTGCTCGCAGGGAAATGGGCTCCTTGGGAAGGGGGGATCACAGAGAGGAGCTGCATCGCCCTGGCCCTCAAAATGCTGGGAATTAGGGCCATGGGAGTGAGATTTTCACCAACAGTGACTACTAAGGCTTAACTTTAATTCCTGGTGCTTCCCTGAGGAAGGGGGGGTACAATGCTCTCTGTTGGGTGTGTGGGTTTTCCTTCTCTTGATCTGCCAGGTAATTTTTCTTCTTTCCCTAATTTCTCTCTTTTCATTCCTGCATGCTTTCTCTCCGATTAAGTCACACAAGCGCCTCTCCAAAGTAAGCCTTCTTTTTTCTCTCCTGTCCCCCACTGTAGAGCTGTCTCACCACTCAGGAACCCTCCCCGTGGTGCTGAGTGCTGACCCCAGTCGGGCATTCTCCTGCTGTGGCTGCGAGAATGTCAGCAAGAGCTCAGCCCCGTGCCTGTAGCTGGAAGCTGGTTTCACTGACATCACTGGGATCCTGCTAATATTTGCTCACACGGAGTGAGAACTGGCCTGCTCATCACACTCCTTCAGCTGCTTCCAAGTCATTTTAGCCTTCAAGTTCTGCTTTCCCCTCTCCCTTGAAGCGAGCTGCTGTCTTTGCCAGGGAGAAATCCCCTGGAGTTGAACAGAGCCATGATCCCTTCTCTTTCCTCTCTTCTTCCTCCATGATTTCGGAAACAAGAGTTGTTGTCCATGACTTCTTCCCTGCTTTTCATGATGAATAGCATTTTTGTGGCCAGTGATCTCAGCTTACTGCCCTTGCACGCTCTCCTGTGTGATGTAAATATTAAAGATCGGTGATTTCAAATGAACCCATCTTGAACCTGGTAGAACAGACCTGTCCCAAATGAATTGTGAGAATTCATGGGCTCGCTCTGAGAGGTGATAAGTGGAAGATCCCTCTGTGGGTGCTTGGATTGGAGATAAGATCATTTGGGATTTGATCTCACACCTCTGTGCTACCCCCAGAAGAGTGGAAAACTCAGAAACACAGGCGGGATGTTGTTGGGATAAAGTGCCAGGCTGTTGGCATTTCCACTTTATGAAAGCAGAATGGCTTGGATGGCTTCACAATCCACAAAATCCTTGTCTTGGCCTTTCCCCAGTGGATGCCTTAGGTTTCCTTCCAGGCAAGTTCTCAGAGAGCAGTGCTGGCTCACTGTCTCCCCTTGGTCGTGGTCCTTGCGACCAGCCCGACCTTGCATGATTTGCTGGTGTCTGCCGGAAGCTTCTTTATGTCTTTTTTTTAGACGGATTGTCTTGTGCTTGGTCTCTGTAGCTGGGATAACTGCAGAGGAGCACTGTGGGACTAAAGTCTCAGGTGAGGTGTGAAAGAAGTGCTGTGGAAGGTCTGGAGTGGCAGAGAGGCGTGGCAGGATGGCTGGCGAGTAGGGGTGTGTGGGCCAGGCCAGGCTGTGGTAAGCTGGAGGTGCAGAGGGTTTTAGGAGAGGGATTGGTGGGAAGCAGCCTGGAGCAGAGTCTGTGTAAAATGCCTGTGCAGAGGTGCTGTGAGGTGCCTGCAGCCAGCCCCTGCTCCTCTGAGAGGGAGGAACACAGCCCCTGCGAGGCGGCTGGAGGAGGAGGAGGGAAGCGGAGCCCGGATGAGTTCAGAGGGAAGGGGATCCCCCAGCAGCCTGTCAGAGCCTCCTGCCCTGCTCACACACACACACACACACGGAATATTCTGAGTTGGACCCACGAGGATCATTGAGCGTGCAGCCTGGAGCTCTGCTCTGGGCTCCTCACGCTGCTTCCTCTGGCACAAACGAAGAATTTCAGGCATTAAACCTTCCCTGCTTCTCCCCACGCAGGTGATTCCGTTGTCTGCTCATACAGGGGGAGGTTAGGAACAAAGAGCTCGAGGGCAGAGATTTTAAACTCTCCTTTCTCAGCCTCTTCTCCTCTCCCCACCCATCTCCTGCAGGAAGAATGGTTTGATTCCCCAACCTGTCTGGCTAATGAGGTGGAACAGCTTGAGCCCATGAGTTTGCTGCTGTGTTGGTACAATTGCTGACAGATCTGCTTGAGTCCCCTGCCCTCTTTTGTCTGTCGTGTTCTGTGGTGCCGCAGCGCTGCCGTCAGAGGGAGCGCTTCGCCAGGAGTTTTTAAGCACTGGAATTGCATCCCGAGGGAATCTTTCCCAGAGCTTGCTTTGCCACCCTGACCCCACCAGCATGCCACGGACCAAGGGCTGAGTCAGCCTGAGGCTTTTGCTGCTTTTGGGACAGCTCTCCAAACTCAGGGAAAGCCCATCTTTCTACTAGTAGCCAACGATGAAATATGTGTTTTTTAACTATTTTGCTCTTGCCCGAGGATAAAAGTGATTTCCTGTAGATTCTTCCCAGTGCCTGTAGCTAATGGTGAATGCTGAGGATTAATATTAAGTTAGGGGGAAAACATGACTTTTGGTGTAGGTCCTGGGGGCTGTAGAACAGTTTAGGTCAGGAGGTCTCTCACTCAAGCCCCTGCTCAAAGCAGGGTTAAATCAGCTTGGTCTAAGCCCTTGTCCAGCCACATTTTGCAGCCCTCCAAGGCTGGACATCCCACAGCCTCGCCAGGCCCCTGCTCCAGTGCTTAACCACTCTTGTGAACAGGCTTTTTCCTCCTCTCCACATAGAATTTCCCTTACTGCAGCTTATGACTGTTGCACCTTGTCCTTCCAGTGTGCCAGGATGAGAAGAGTTTGGCTGTGTCTTCTCATCCACCCCTCCCACTGGGTGGGACAACCCCCCTTTAGGTAGTTGGTAATGAAATTCTGATCACTTTGTGTCGCTGTTTTCCCCACAGAGGAGTAGGGAAAAGACACAAAGTCCAGGCTCAGGGATAGATGGATGATGATTTAATGAATTCTCAGAAGGCTTTTATATGTTAGTTCACAAAGTGTATTAAGTGGCATAAGGTAATTGTTTTTGCCATCCACCCCTAAGGGGATTGGTCAAGTTTTAAGACACCCATCTCTGAGTGTTTTTCTAGTTAGAACCATAACAATCCTGCAAAACAACCTGCAGCTGCAAGAAGTTTACAAAACTGTAACATTGCTTTGAGTTACTCGCATGGGAAAGACAGAGCTCTCACAAAAATGCTGCAGAGAGCTGGAAAATCTCTCTGCTAAAGCCTTTCAGTGTCCACAGCTTTGGGCTGCGGTGAGGGTTTGGGGAATAAATTCCATCCATTTCCTTGAGTTATGGCCATTTAGAAGCCGGGTGGGCAGCGCAGCTTTTCGAAGTGCACAGAGCCGGAGAGAGGGCTCCAGGATCTGTTCCGAGCTCTCCCCTCAGCCTGGCTCTGTGCCTCTGCTTCCCCAGGTGTAAAAGGGGTTTGGGGATACTCCCAGAGCTCTGTGGTGTGTTACTCACTTGGCAAAAGGTTTCTGTTCCCCTGGGAGCAACAGGGAGTGAGTTGTGATGCTGCTGCCAGTGATGCTGAGAGGCAGAAACTCCTTTTGGATGGGGTTACCAGGGTGAGGTTTTACGTGTGGCCCGTGCGCGCTGCAGAGCTGTAACCTCCCCTAGCAGTGCACCACATGGGAGGGCACTAAATCATGAATATTTAGAGGCAGCAGTTCAAGGCTTAGAGAAAATACTCCGTTTTTCACGTTCCTGCAAAGTTCTTCCTGGTTACAGCCCCCTCGTAACCACGAGCTCTGCTCTGTGCTCCTGTAGCATCATCTCTGCAAACCAGTCCCATCTTCTCCTTGTCTGTGTGCAACCCCCTCCTTCTGTTACTTAGTTATTTTCTCTTTTCAGTTCTAATGCTTACGGTTTCTTTTTCCAGTATGACAGACTTAACCTGCTCAAAGTAAGAATATGTTTTTCCTTTCTCTTTATTTTTTTTCCTCCCCCCCCTCTCCGTTTTACTGTCTCTTGATTTTCACAGTTTGCATCTCCCTGTATTCTGACTCTCAGTGAGTTTAAAAAAAAGTTAAATAGAAAAGAGATATAAGGGCTGAGGTTCTTTAGATTTTGGACAAGTCTGTTGAACTTGGTGGAGGCAAAAGATGAGGTTTCAATGTTGGTGTAATTAAGGATGTCAGTATAATTTTTTTGTGTGGAAGAGCTCAAAGAAGAACCTGCAGAGCTCCTTTATAGAGGACCCTTGATTCAGGGGAGTTCAGATGTGAGGAGGGAAAAAAAATAGTTCCTGCAATGAATGCAGCAGAGGGGAGTGAAATCCTGTTGGGTTGTGCTGACACCACAGCATGGGCACCCTGATTTAGAAGCCACAGTGACAGCAGTGCCTCTGTTGTGTGTGTGCCAATTATAGTTTGATGGTGAGGTTTTTTTTCCCCAGGAATTTCTGAGTTACGCCTTTTGCTCATTAAGGCAGACAGATGGCAAAACAAATCTGCAGGAAAATCACTCCATCTCAGGCCCTGTGCTCCTGAGGACAAGGTGCTGTGTGCATGGTTTGGATTAATTACCCTGCTTCTTTTTATAGTGTAGACTGGGTTGCATAAGGCTTTTTTCCACGTCCTACTTGCAGGGAGGGATGACTTCAACCCGATCCCTTATGAATGGAGGGTATGGCCAAGTATGGAAAAGAGTGGGAAGTAAGAGGAAATTCCTCTGGTTGGCTGATGAGCCATACTCTGTGTGCAGTCCTTCAGCTCGTCTCCTTTCCCCAGGATTTGGGGAAAAAGGGGTGTTCCTGTTTCTAATGTCAAATTTTTGTATTTTAGCCCGTGTGTTGTGTTACTGTGGGGCTTTTCATTAGAGACCAGCACAGAAACACTGGGAGCTCTGCAGTGGCTCCTTCAGAAATGTTGGCTCCAAGAGTGGGATCCAGGTGCCAGTGAGGTTCTGTGGCTGGAGTGGCAAGCAGGGAGATCCAGGGGAGGGAACAGAGCAGCCCCTGTGTCTTCACAGGAATCTCTGGTCCCATCTGATCTCGTTAACACTTCTCCTCCTTTCCTGTGGCAGAACAGCCTGTGTGTCCTCGGTGGGCAGTTTCTGTGTGGACATGAGCTGAATCCCCAGTGGAACTCCCACAGCTTCTGTGGCAAGGCACAGAACGTTTCCCTTCCTCTTCCAAACTGGGTGCAAAGCCTGGAAAATTCTCCAAGGTCAGAAGCAAGATGGCTTCAAAGGAGGAAAGGCAGTGAAATATTGCTTCTGTCCTTGTGTGTTATCCTCAGCTCCCACAAATGTCGTGTGGAAGTGGCTGGGAGAGGGGGACAGCACAGCTGGAGCTGCCCACCCTCTGTGGGAAAGGCTACAGTGCCCCCAGGCTTCACTGCCCTGAGGTAAATCCCCCCAAAAAAGGGGGATTCCAGTGTACCCTGTCAGCTCTGCCCAGTGTCCTGCTGTTGGAAAGCCAGCCTGGCTGGAGTGGGAGTGGGAAGCTCATTTCTTCCTCTCCCTGTGCAGATCAATCTCACCTCCAGCTGCAAATTGCCGAGCGTGACTTTCCAAGCTGAGCCAGCTCTTTTGTGTGCTCCAGTGTGACATGTGGCCTGTCCTCTCAAACCATCTGAAATGCCATGATAAGGACAGAAAAAAAATTTTAAAAAAATCACATGTGCAGATGATGCAAAACATTGTGCATTGAAATGCTGAAAAAAAAAAACAACCCAGCCTTTTTTTTTTCCCTTGCTTAGCTTTCCTAGCGATTTTCTACAGCACATTTCCTGGCTCTGTGTGTGTTGTGTGTGTGTCCCTTTTAAAATCGAAAACACTCTTGGAACATTTGCCTTTTGTGAGCAAAGCTGTGTCCCTGCCCTTAGCAGTGCTTCGAGGGCTGTTCGAGGCAATGTGAGTTTTGCCACCTGGCCAGGGGAAGAATGAAGCCCCTAAAAACACAGCTGGCAGTGATGATGGGATGATGATGATGGTGATGAGCTCCTCTGTGGCTGGCTGGCACTGCTGGTCTGCACACGAGATGACAGCATGTCTGTGTGTGTGTGTGCATGTGGACATGCACACCTTGGCCTGAACTGCCTCCTGTTCCAGACTCCTGCTGCTGGATTTGTCCCTTGCTCCTGTAACTGGGGCTAACTGTGTTAGACCACACTGTGAAATCCATTGAAATCTTCTGTTTAATCCCACTTTCACTTCACTAATGATACAAACCAGATTGGAGCTGCTTTCTCTGTCCCTCTTCCTTTGTGATCCTAAGATCTCTGTGCTGACTAATGCTTCTCTTTTATTTTGTCCTTACAGAAAAGCCAGAGTTGGTATAATGTAAGTACTCCAGTTTCTCTTGTCCCTGGGTGCTGTGGGCTGGGCGGGGGGAAGGTGCAAAGGGGCTTTGCAGTGGCACTGGGGCACTCTGACCATTTCCAGGAGGAGGAGGTGGAAATGGCTCAGCACTGGCAAAGGAGGGCTGACATCCTGAGGAGAGGGATGCCAGAGACAGAGAGCAGCAGCTTTGTCCTTTCGGTCACTCTCGTGATGCTCCCCACATCCTGCACCTCTGGTTTCTCAGCATGGGGGCCGTGGTGTGGTGACAAGTGGTGACAAACAGAGCTGCCACCCTGCAAACCCTTTGCATCTCTCAGGGCGGCGCGGGGGCGAGAGAGGAATTGTTTTCTACTGACCCCACAGAAACACCAACCACCCTTTGCTTCTGCCTCGGTGTTCTTTCCGTTCTGCCAGCACGAGGGGCCCTGCTCTGGGCACAGAGTCGGTGTCACTTTTGCACGGTCGGGCCCCCACCCTCGCGGCTCTGGAGTAGCCATAGACAAATGCAGCAGCCACCCCACGGTCAGCCACAGTTCCTGCCCTTCTGCAGCCATCAGGCAGCAGAGTGGGGGCCAGCAGAATGTGTGATTTTGGCTGAAACAGCGTGGGCAGGTTGGACAGAGGTGAGAGAGGCAGAGTTAGGAGCCTGCTGGGTGTGAACAGCATGGGCAGGGAGAGATCTCAGAGGCAGAGAGGGATACAGGCAGTGGCATTAAAAATAAAATACAAACCAAGGTGGGCCAAACTGGCGGAGAAGTGGCAGATAAGGACTGTGAGCAGATGCCCCGGCCTGACCTGCTGCCAAAACCTGGCTCTGTCACCAGGCTAGAGGTGACTTTGGCTCTTACTGCTTCTGCCTGTAGCTGCTGAGCTCCATTCCCTGCTGCATGATGCTTTGCTGTGGTCTGCTTCTGTGGGTCTCTTGTGTTTTCATGTCCTCTCTATCTTATCTTTCTGTTCTCTTTGTTTTTCCTCCATATATTTTCAGCATGAGAGACAGTACATCCGGAGAGTAAGCACTGGCTGCATTTTTTTGTGGTTTTCCCCACCCCACCCCATTATTTTCCTTTGTAAACAAAACAAAACAAACCCGTTTTCTAGTTAGCAGAGACACTCTGGCCAGATAAAAGCAGCAGTGTGAAAATATGGATGAGCCACAGACTCCAGGAAGTCAGTCAGTCCTACTTGGCAGTGTTATTTCCATTAAAAATTTGTTAATGCACCTCCCTGATAGAGTTTCCCTTCTTTGCCAGCTCCTTCCAGGCAGGATTTTTCTGCCATTTGGACCATTCTGATTCTTCCATTCCTTTCCCCTCTGAGAGCAGCTCTAGAAATGAATCAGTGGAACCTGCCTGTTCACGAAGCCTCACAGTTTCCTGTGCTCACTTTCCCCCACTTTCATTTTCCATAAACCCCACCGTGCCCAGAGCGAACACCCTCCACACTGTGCCAGCTCAGCAGCCCTGGGTGCCAGGCACTGTGCAAACCCAACCCAAAAAATAATCCCTGCCTCAAAGAGCACGTGGTCCTCAAAGATCCCCAGGGCATCACCAGTTTTCCTCATTTTTTTTTGCTGCTTTTAACTGGTCTTTTTGTCTCTGTAGCACTGCATCCCTCTTTGCCAGTTGGAACCCTCCCTTTCCCTTCTCCCGGATTCCTTTTTCTCTATTTTTTTCCTCAAGATGCCACCAACTTCTCCTGCTTTGTGTGTTCTCCTTCCGATCCCACCAGTGCTTTTTTGGGATTGCCATCCCTGCCCTATGGAGAAGTGGGAGGAAAGGGGTGGAGTGCAGTCATGGATTGGTTTGGCAGACCTGCCCCTCTCTCTGGTTGTGCTTTCTCTGCTTGGCTCTCCAGAGGACAAATGCAAAGTGGTGCAGGTGCACTGAGATTGAGAAGAGAACCCCAGTTTGGGAATAAATGCACTCATCCTTTTGGGGTTTGCTTTGTGTTCGTGTCCTCGTGGTGGAAGAGCAGAAGGTCAGTGGAAAGGAAAAGTCCCTGAGGTGCTTCTCGTGCCTTTAGTGAGGAGTTGTGGACGTGGAGAGTTTGGTTTGGAAATATTGTGGGTTTTAGGGAGGAGGAATCTGTTGGTCACTTGTGGTTTAACCATCTGCTTTGGGTCGTGTGTCTGCATGGTGAATTACTGTTAATTGATTTATTACTTTAAAATCATTTCAAAAAATAGAACTCAGAGCTTAAAATGAAACTTCCTTTGTAGTTTTGTTTACTGAAACAGACATGTGCCTTACTCTGTACAGCTGAGGTGCTCAGAGAGGAGGGAAATTTCTGTTTCGCTTCCCTGAGGACACCAAGGAGGAATTGCTCTGTCTGTGGGGGTGTCAGTAACTCCACACTCGCAGGAGGAATGTGTCACCCAGCAGATGTCATTACAGTGAGAGACAAACTGCAGATATTTTGCTGCTGGGGGTAAAATCTCTCTCCTTCCTTCTTCTCTCCGGGATTTGGGCAAAGGGTCCCATTTCTGAGCGTGGAGAGCTCTCATTTGTGTGTCTCAGTTGAGGCCCTGAGCCTGGCAAATCCACCATGGTTTTCCTGCCTCGTTCTGTCTCACTCGGACTGTGAATCCTTCTACGTCCCCATCCCTAAATTAGGGTGTGTGTCTCAATATCCTGCAGCATTTCTGCTGCCCTGTTGCAGGGCTTGCTTCTCAAATTCAGCACCAGGCATCAGGAGAATCCAGAGGATGCTCTGGAAAAGAGAATGGATAAAATTATCCTGAAAAGTTAGAGAAAACATCAGGGAACAGGTGAGACTTTTATCTGTCCGTGAGGTTTTCACTTCAGCATTGACATCCCAAGCTCTGCCTTGCTCTGTATTCCTTTATTTTTATCTGTCACATGCTTTGAGTATTTTTCTTCCTGTACCTGACCTGAGCAGTGAAAAGGCACCAATTGTCTCTTTCAGGTGTTTCTAAATATTAGAAAACCAGGAATATTTGCTGTCCCAGACAGTCTGGGCAGATCAATAGGAGCCCAGTCCTTCCCACCTGTGTTTGGGAGGGCAAAGTCTGCCCTGAGGATTGCGGGGAGTGGGACAGGGGCCCTGCTCCTGCAGCTCTGCAAACAGATCTGTGCACACAGGACAGCTCTCAGCCTGGCAGGAGCTCAAAGTCTCAAAAATAAACCCAAAATGCCAATGGGGAGGCAGGTAAAGGGGAGAGCCCAGAGTTTTCCTTTGGGAAAACTGCAGGGACAGCCTGTGCAGGAGGAGCCGGCTGAGGGTCCGTGGTGGGTTGTGATGCTGCAAAGGGCCTTTGTGGGGAACTCTGAGCAGCTCCTGAGCTTCTGAAGAATAACCAGACATCACAAGACTGATAGGAAATCAGCCCTGGCTGGTCCCAGAGTGCTGTGGTTTTTTTTGGAGGCCTCGTGGATACCACAGTGGAGGGGAGACTCAGCTGCTGGAAGGAGTAAAGCGTGCCCTGTAAAGACCAAGGGGAATTATGCCTCATTTTAGGGAGAGCATCAGAAACACCTTTCCCAGGGGTGGCAGCCTGAGCCTCCATCAGCAGCAGCGATCACGTGAACAGAGTTTAATGCAAAAATCCAGGCCTGATGGGTGAGGAAGATGTTGAGGAGCCCTTTTCTCTGCAAATCAGCACATTCATCTTCCAAGTCCCAGTAACCATTTCATCAAATGATTTCTGGAGCGATGTTAACTCCCTGCCTTTCAGGCATTTTTCATCCTGTCAGATTGTCCATGACTTTCAGTGTGTGGATTACCAGCCTGGCTCGATTGCTGGGTTTTAGAGGCACTAAATTAGCAGTGAACTTTTGGTGCAAGCTCGTGTGATGAATGCAGATCCATTTTCCAGCCCAGTGATTACGTTGAAGCATCTTCCTCTGCTTTTCATTCGCTTTTAAAGGGAGAGAAAGGAAAAAGAAGCAAAATCTGAGCAACCAGAATGGGTTTAGAGGAGATGCTGTGGGACAGGTGGCCACTTTCTTTGCTGGTTTTTCATATCAACCCTGCTGTCAGCGGGGTCTAAACTCTCCCACACAAGCAGGGAATGTGTTCTGTTTATTCCAGTAGTTTTCCAGGAGCAGTGTAAATCATAAAAGTCCATCAGTCATACAACTGGATGAATTTTCCTGCCCCCTCTCCTCTGTGCCTCCTGCCAGCTCTGCTCCCTGTTTTCTGTGACCTGTGCTCTCCAAGACTCAACATTCCTCAGGTTCTGTGTTCTCAGACTTCCCTGTCCTGTCCCATCCCCCAGCAGTATTTGCTGTAAGTTTCCCATGGAGGGTTGGTTTGTTTGTGTGTGACAGGGAGATGTCACCTCAGGGAGGGGGTGACCTTTTTGTCCCCATTTCCCCACGGAGCCTCTTCCGCCACCTTGGCAGTGCCGTCCTGTCCCCTCTCTGTTTGCAGTGCAGTTAATGTTTGCTGCCTCCAGCTCCAGGTCAGCTCTTCCCATTCATCTCTGCAGGGGCAGGTGGCTGGGGTGGAGACAGAGCCATCCTGGTGGGGTTTTTTTGGGATTCAATCCCATTTGGAGTTTCCAGCAAAGAGGGCCATTCAGTAAAGCAGCGCAGGTGGCTGTAATCCCAGTTCTTTGTCCTTCACACGCTACAGAATGGATTTTTTTCTATTGTTCCCTCATCTTGGGGTGCAGATGGAGGCACTGCTTCCCTCTGACAGTGCTGAATGGGGAGAGCTGTGTGCTCCCCAGCAGCAGGAGCAGGGATTTTGGGGTGCAGCTGAGCAGACAGAGTTTATCAGTGAGCAAACTGCACCCCTGGCTGGAGCAGAGCAGTGCCTGGGCACGGGCTGGGCTGTTCGCTTGGTTGGTGTTTTTTTGAGATCTGTGTGCCCAGTTCGGGAAGAATGAGGGGTTTATTTCAGTGTTTGCTCACAGCTGAGCAGATCCCGTGCCCTGCTGTGGGCATTTACCTGGGCACTTCCTCACCTGAGCAGGGAGATGGAGAGGCTGGGACTCGGGGCAGAGGGGCACAGGGAGTTGCCAGCACCCCAAGGAGTCTCCTGGACCTGCAGGGAGTTCTTTCCAAAGTGATCTGACTAATGAATGAATCCTAGAAAGTCTCATTTTTTATGTGGGGGAGAAGAGTGGGCTCAGAGATACCCCCAGGAGCCGGTGCAGCCGCTCAGATTTCTGCCCGTGCGGGTGTCCCATGGCTGGTTCCTCCCAGCCACATCCTTCAGCCCGCTCTCTCCTCGCTCCCCTCACGCCTCCCCCGGCACACTCTGTCCAGCAACTTTCCATTACAGGAAACATCTGCGGGGAGGCAGGGCCGAGCCCGGGTTACTGCAGGGCATTGGCCGGCAGAATTCCCCAGCCCCAGTAACTCGAGGCATGTGCGAGTCATTTTGGGATCTTCCCCACCCGCCCCTGCCATGAGAAACACAGAGACTGAGGCTGCCTCTGCGAGCAGAGAGGGACTGCAGGGCAGAGCCCCGGGCAGGCGCTGAGGAGTGAGAATCGCTGCTTTTCTGCTTCCAGAGAGGGGGGAAAGCTGAGCTCGGAGCTGTTTGCCTTCCTGTTGGGTCCTGGAAGCCGCGTGAGTCGCAGCGGGGCCGGCGGCCGGAGCTGTTCGGGGTCGGAGCGGGCGCTCCTGGACGGGGGGCTGTGCTCGGGGGCAGCTCGGGTGCCCTGCACACACTTGCCAGGGCTGCTGCAGGGGATGCCCACAGCAGGGAGCTGCTGAGGCTGCAGCAGGAGAGCACAGGGGGTGCCCGCCAGCACAATTACCCCGATGAGCCTCTTTGGGAAAAGTCCTCTGGAGGGCAGATCCTGGCTCAGATCCTCAGGGGCTGCCTCGGGCGAGCTGGATGTGGGCAGGAAAGCGGGGGAAGGCACCTAAACCCCTGCCAAGCTGCTGCACCTCTCTCGACTTTGGACATAAACAAGGAGCGGCGGGAGCAGGAAGAGCTGAGTTTGAGTGGCCGCAGGGAGCTGTGCCAGTGCTGAGGGAAGGAGATGGATTCCCTGCTGGAGTGTGGCTCTCTCTGGGATCTTTTCCTGGATCAAGAGCTGCCATGGCTGCGGTGGGACCCGGAGGGACTTGTGGACTTCTCTCAAGGAAATATCAGCCCTGGACCAGATGAAATCCCAGCTGTGAGTGTCTCTAAACTGAACTGTTTGCACCCTGGCAGAGCTGCTGGGGCTGAGCAGAGCCTCTGTTAGGACAGGTTTTAGCCAGGCTGTGTTGGAGGCCCCTCCAATGGAAACTCCTGCTGAGCTGGGCTGCACAGAGCCCCAAAGCTCAGCCCTGTTTATAATCCCTGTTCCCCACTCTGTCCCTGTCCTGTCTGCTTGTTCCTGGAAATCTTGGGCTTGGGCTCTTGCTGGAGCCCCTCTCAGACCAAGATCTTTTCCAGATGTTCAGGCTGGGAGTTTGGTAAGTGAAATTCATATTTCTGTCATCTGCTGGTTGGCAGGTTTTACTCGGGGTGAGATCCCTTCCTTTGGGCCTACGAGGCTGGAGCAGGGCTCGGAAGTGCTGAGCTGACGCTGGAATATTCTGTTTCTAGTCCATTGAGTCGGTGTGAGGAACAGGGGACGCTTTTGGGGGCGAGGGGTTGTCTGTGATTTGACAACCAGCATCGAATCTGCTGTGATTTGACAGCATTTGGCAGCTCTGCGAGGATAATTCTAAATAAACCCTGCTTTCCTCCCACCCCTGTGACTCCACCACCATTCTCAAGCTGAAGCTGCCTTCTCTAATCTCAGATTTTTGGGGCCCTTGCTGGAAGGCTCCCACGTTTCTGCCCCGGGAAATCAGTGCCTATGGAAGAGGATTGTTGGGAAGGAATGGAGACAGAGAGGGAAAAGGTTGTACCCCAGGTGGCTTCTTCTCTCTCCATTTGTGGAAGAAGAGCATTGCAGATTCTCTGGGAGATGTGAATTTGCACCGGCCTCTGATCTGAAGCTCTGCCCTCAGAAGGTGTTGTGGCTGTTGGGAGCAGCTGGCACGGGATGTGGGAGGTGTGGGCAGTCACATCACGGCTCAGTAACCCCCGAGAGGAGCCTGATCTCCCTCCAGACAACAGCCCCGTGTTCCTGAGCCCTTCCCTGAGGCCAGGACACAGAACAAGTGCAGGACACGGTTCAGTCCCTGGGAGAGCCTTTTCAGAGCCCCACTAAAGTGTCCTCACCATCCCAGCACGTGGCTGTGTGCTTGCGTGGTGGGGAGAGGGGTGGGCATGGGGAATCCTGAGCTCTTGGTGACAGTGGTTGCTCAGGCTCCTCTGGCAGGGCCAAATCACCCATTTTCTGGGGTGAATCACCCCTTTTCTGGGGGAAATCACCCATTTTCTAGGGTAGCTGCGCCGTTCCTGGCAGGTGACTGATGCATTGCGAGCAGAGCACACGCTGTACCTTGGACAGTGTAGGATTGCAGGGAGAGGGAATTCCTCTGCAGCCACAGCTTGTGCAGGCAGGGGCGCAGCTTTTCTACCCTGGACTTGCTCTTCCAAGTCAGGTTTTCCTCTTCCTCTCACTCCCTGCCCTAAAGCCCAAACCCTCCCATCGCCGGGCTGTGATGGGAGCTGCTGGCCTCACGCTCTGTAGGTGCCTCTGGTCCCCCTGCTCCTTCTCCGAGGTGTTCCCGGTTCCCCACTCCGTGTCCCTGCCCTCCTGGCTGCCCCTCTCTTCACCGGCCCCTCTGTTCTTTGCAGGTGCTGAGTCCGACGTACAAGCAGCGGAACGAGGATTTCAGGAAGCTCTTCAAGCAGCTCCCGGACACGGAGCGCCTCATCGTAGGTAAGGCCAGTGCTGTGCTTTGGGGAGGAAATCACAGATCCATCCAGATTTTCCTTCTCCACTGAGGAACAAGGCTGTTTAGTCTGCCTGGAGCACAGGCAGAGCCCCATTTCTCATGGGTTTGATGCCTTAGGTTTTAACTTTTATATTTTTTTAAATTCTGTACTGCTTAGTGTGCAACTTTGAAGCTTCTTGTAGCCTGTTACTTTCTGCTCTCTCGTGCCTGTTAGACACAACAAAGCCTCTCCGGACTGCTCTGCAAGGACACCTGGACCATCCTGAGCCCAAGGGGTGTAAACCAAGGAGTCTCTGAAGGGGGGGTAGCTAAGGGAAATTACATCATTTAACTGGGGCTTTAATTAGAGAATTGACCCTGATATGCAAATGAACCAAACCTATAAAAGTGTGAAGAACTCGTGGCCTGCCGTCCATCTTGGGGTCCATCTTGGCAATAGCCTCTGGCTCCCCAGGGTGTACCCTGAAGGCCCTTCAAATAAATACCTACTTTTGTTCCTTTACTCTGTCTGGTCTCTGTGTCTAGGAGGCCTGATAAGGCATCAGGTTTTGCGTTTTCTGATGGGTTTTCTTCATCTGGTGAGGAACGATGTGCACACCTCCCTTTTCCCCCGACATCCCTGCTCACACGTGGCTGCCCTTCCCAAACCTGCCCTCCCAGCTGGTGAGATGCCTGCTGCATGGCATCTGCTCCTGTGTCTTACATAACTGGTGATCCCCTCCTGTGCCTCCTGCTGGTGAGCGCTGCCCGGCCTGGCCGGGGGATGGGAATCGTTAGGGATGCTTAAACTGGGGGAGAAATGCACAGTGACACCGGGAGGCAGAGAGTAGAAGACAGATTAAATCTGGAAATAGCACATGGGATGCTGCAGAGTGACCGGCTGATAAGGCAGGATCATCAGTCAGGGAGAGAGATTGTCTGTGACGTGCCCTTGGGAGGAGACAGCCCAGTGCACACAGCAGCAGCTGGGGCTCGGCTCCTGCTGGCCCTGCCTTTGCCTCGCTGTGTTGAGTGGCTTCTCCTCTCGGTGCTGCTGCTCATCCTCACCTTTAGGCTGTCCCTCTTGTGGTTTTTGTGCTCCTCACTGACCACTGCTGTCCTCCCACAGATTACTCATGTGCTCTCCAACGGGACATTCTCCTGCAGGGCCGCCTCTACCTCTCCGAGAACTGGATCTGCTTCTACAGCAACATCTTCCGCTGGGAGACGCTGGTGAGGCTCTCCCTCTGCTGCCCCAAAGCCGGGCTTTGTGCTCAGGTTTGCTCTGGAAGGGCCCTTCCGTTGCTTTTCTCACCAGTTTCTCCCTTTCCTGGCGTTTTTCCCTCCCTGGTGCAGCTGACAGTTCGCTTGAAGGACATCTGCTCCATGACCAAGGAAAAGACAGCACGGCTCATTCCCAATGCCATCCAAGTTTGCACTGACACTGAAAAGGTACATCCTGCACTGCTGGGGCCGCCCCTGTGTGCCTGGCACGGGAGTTAGGGTGTGGGGTGGGCTTCTTCCAAACTGGGGCATGTTGTAAAGCACTCAAATCCTGTCAGAGTGCCCCAGCCAAGTTATCTTCAGCTACCCTTATCAGAGTCACTAGAATGTAAGCCGTGCTAAATCAAGAGAAAAAACATTGAAAAACAGAATAACAAAACAGCAGAAAAGTAGATAAAGAGGGACTGTACAATCCTAGACTAGAACCAATCAAGTTCTCTGAAAAGTGCATACAAGGCGTGTAGACAGCATAGAGAGACCAATTAAGTCATGTGTGATTGCGTGAACCACAGCTGCAGAAATGCATAAAAATAGTGTAATGTAAACAATAAAAGAACTTTAGCAAAATCACATTAATTCGTTGTTCAAGTGTCCCGTTCTCCTGCAGGGGCAATACCCAGGGAAAAGGGCTGGGGGCTGGGCTTGTGCTGAGCTGGAGCTCAGGTGTGGGGTGTGGGGCAGGTGAAACATGCAGGTTTGACAGCAGCACGTCTCTGACAGAGCTGTTTCAGGGCTCACTCCCTGGCCGAGAGGCACTGGCCTCTCCATGAGCTTCGCTCTGTGTAGATCAGTCCAGCTGGACAGTGACCCCAAACAGGCTTGTTGTGTTCTTCCCCTGTTTTTTGGCTTTTTCTGAACTGATTTTTCTCTCCCTCTCTCCCCATCCAGCACTTTTTTACTTCCTTTGGGGCTCGAGACAGGACGTACATGATGATGTTCAGACTCTGGCAGAATGCTCTGCTTGACAAGGTACAGAGACACAACCTCAGAGCTGGGCTGGGATGGGAGGGAGGTGGTGGATGTGGGCAGGAGCATCACATCTGGCTGAAAAACCACGTAGGGACAGCAAACACGAGTGTTCAGGCAGAGCAGGCTCGTGACTGCAGATGCAATTCCCTCTTTTTGCAGGGGATTCTATGCTGTGCACACACAGTAGGTGCCACTCTGCTGAGGAGTGGAATCAGTGTCTCAGGAGGGAGTTTTTCGGAAGCCTGTGGTTCCACGGTGAAGCAGCCCTCAGGAAAGCAGTTCAAAAAGCAGCAGAAATAACTCACTGTGCAGGCAGAGCTCTCAGCCAGCCCGTGCTGCAGAAGTGTGGAGATGCAGACAGGACAGAAAATGAGTGTTCAGGGCATCCCAAATCCAAGTGAGAGCAGTGGTGGGTGCAGGGTGCTCTGGGTAAGGTCTCAGTGGGTTGGGTTTTAAAATAAATTTGCTCCTGCTGTGCCAGAGGCCCTGTAAATCCTATATTTGATCCGAGTGTCTGTTCCACAGTGTGTGGGGTATTTCTGGCCTCCCTGCAGCAGCAAGCCTGATGTTACAGTGCTCCCAGCATTTCAGGGTGTCCTGGCTGGAGTTCAGGCCATGCTGGAACACTGCAGGAATGAGGCACTGGGAATACCCTGTCCCGAAAATCAGGGTAGGATTTAGGAGGAGAAAGGATCACCTTGCCTTGGTTCAGGCCATGCTGGAACGCTGCAGGAATGAGGCGCCAGGAATACCCTGTCCCAAAAATCGGGGTAGGATTTAGGAGAAGGGATCACCTTGCCTCGGGCAGCCTGTGCTGTTCCATCGCCTGTAACCTGAGCAGCCTTTAGAAGTTCCCAACGAAATTCAGTGCCCTTGGTCTCAAGCTGAAGGCAAAAGGGAGCTGAGACAGGGATGAAGACAGGAAGCGCTTCCAGAGCTCTTTTTCCAAGTGTGGGATCCGTGGCTGGCAGGAGAGGGGGAGAAAGAACTGAGTCCAATTTTCCTGATAAGACATGGATGTGAGTTAATGTGTGTGGGAAGGAGATGGAACAGTCAGGCATTTTTCTGGATGAAAGTTCCTCATTAGAGGCTTTTTTCCAATGCTTTTGGTTGCTGCTTTGGGGAGCCAGATGAAAAAATTCCTGCCTTATCCCATGCAGTTACTATGGGAAGAAATTCCAGCCAGCAACTCAGAAGTTCACTGGGTTTGTTTCCCTTCATTACCAAGAAATCTTTTGTCGTTGGTCATAAGTTTCTCATGGGTAAAAATCCCCTTTCATCCCTGTATCACATCTTTAAATCACAAGTTTTCCTGCCCTGTTTTTCAGAGCCTCATGTCACGGTCATGTGGTGATCACTGACCTGCATCCCTAAAATCTGGGCTTTTTTCAATGGTCTGGATAATTCATTTTCTCTTCCCATCTGCAGTATATACTTTTCACAGGGGTGTCTGCTGACACAAACTCCTTTTGATTCCAAACTGCAGCAGGAAATGTATTTTTTTTCGTTGCTGTTTTAGATCATTTTCCCTGCAGCTGGGATTCTTTAGGCAGCTTTAATTTAAACAAAATTGAAGGAGAAAAAAAAGAACCTCATAAGGTGTTGGGGTTTCGTGGAGCAGCAGACATTAAATGGAGGCACAGCAGAAGAGGAAATGCAGGTTTAGTGCTTTCATTATTATATTCCAACATTGTTTAGTGGGAAATCTCATCCATGTGCTGCTCTGGGTGTAGCTTTCTGATATTTTTAGGTAACAGGAGATTGTGGCATGGAAAAATAAGAGTGTCAGGTTTTGGGGCAGAACCTGGGCTGATGGTGGAGGATTGTTGGTGACAGGGCCTGTTGGTGCTCGATGGGGGCAATCTCTAGGCCAGAGATGAACAAAGTAAACTCCATAAAATGGAATTTCACAGGGTTGAGCCTCTCACCTCCCGCTATCAGAATCTCTCACTTCTCCTTTCAGGGCAAGGAGTGTCCTCCTCTTGGTAGTTCCAAACTTTGATTACATTTTAGCATTCTTGGGTGCAAATGTGTTGTGTTCTGTGTTCCCTGTTTCAGCCTCTGTGTCCAAAGGAGCTCTGGCACTTTGTCCACCAGTGTTACGGGAACGAGCTGGGCCTGACCAGTGATGATGAAGACTATGTGCCTCCTGATGATGACTTCAACACCATGGGGTGAGTGGGGAGCGGTGAACTCTGCCCAGGAGGGAGGAAAGGTGGCCCCAGGCGAGCAGGGTGTGCTGCATGCCTCAGAGTGCTGCTTGTCCTGAGAGATTCTGGGGTCTGGCCAAGTGTTTGCTCTGAAATGGGTGCTGCCCAGAAAGCTGGAAGTGTAGCATTTCCTCGTGGAAGCTGGGAGGGACTGGAATGCCTGCTGAGCCAGCTGAGCAATTCTAGAAATGCCAAAGCATCCCAGTCACAAGGCCAGGCAGGGCTGCATGGCCAGAGAATGCTGACGCTTGCCAATCCCTGTATAAACACCCAAAAAATTGGGGCTTGCTCTCCCCTGCACTGAGCCATTCCTGCTTCTGGACAGCCTGGAAACTTCATAGCAACATTCTCACTTGCTCTGTGTGTGCAGCTGTAGCTGTTGTGAGAGGGGTAACCATAAAAACCTGTGTTCTCTGTGGCGTCCCAGCTACTGCGAAGAAATCCCCGTGGAGGAGAATGAAGTCAACGACAGCTCCTCCAAGAGCAGCATGGAGGCCAAGCCAGAAGCCAGCCCTCAGCTGCCAAAGAAATCTGTCACTGCCAGCACCCTGACCTCCACGGGCAGCAGCGAAGCCCCAGCCTCGGTGAGTTTCCTCCCTCCCCTGGCAGCAGGAATTCCTTTTCCCTGGGATCCAGCGCGCCCTGGATCGTGTGAGGTTTGTTCATCCTCCAGCTCCTCTTCCCCTGCTGCTGACTTCAGTCCCTGGTCAGTGATGTTGTCACTGGGGCTCTCAGCAGCAGGAGCACTTTGCTTTCTGTACTTCTGGATGAAAAGTCTTGGACATAAAAGGGTTATAAATTCTTCCCTGCCTTCAGTTATTCCCTGGAAAACTGTGTGTGCCCTCCTGGTGTTGTGGCAGAGCAGATCTTGACCTGAGGATATTACCTCAGGTTCTTTTAGCTTGTTCAGGAGCAAAACCAGTGTTGGACAATATTGTTCTTGTCTGAACAAAAATCCTTGTGGTGTCCAAAGCCTGAACACTGATTTTTGGAGAGGAGGTGTTACAAACACCACATGGCAACCTTCCTCCTCTCTCTATTTAATTTCCAGGTATGTCAAGGCCAAATATTCAGAAATTGGCTCACAAATGTGAGGTTTTTTGAAATGAAGCCCATTCCCAGGTGCTGATCTTGCCCTTGTTGTACCGTGTGCTTGCTGCAGTTCGATGGGGTGCTCCCCGAGGAGGAGGAGGCAGTGGCAGAGAGTCCTGTGGAGAAAGACCTTGGCATTGCCAACATCATGGGAGAGAAGATCGACATCATTGGCCCTGTGAACTCCCCCTCGCTGGACTTCAATGACAACGAAGACATTCCCACAGAGCTCAGTGACTCCTCAGACACCCACGATGAAGGTTTGTGGGGAAAGACCCTTCCCTCGGGGGTGTTCCCAGCCTTATCCCATCCTTTCCCATGGGGGAATGGAGTGGCACCTACTGCAATCCTTGAAAGTTCTGAAGATGCAAAGAATTCCCGTTGTGGGCTGCAGGAAGTGAATGTGCCTAAACATTTTAGGATGTGCCTAAAATAATCTACGTAATTAATCACCCCTTCTGATGTTCCAACTCTTGCCCTGGGGTCAGTGCAGGAAAAGGGTTGGAAGTCCCTCCTTTGGGTTCCTTCTGAAAAACCGAGCTCCTGGTGCCGTGGAAGCGCATTTTCCATCGTCCTGGAGGGTCATGGCTGGACCCTGAGGGTCTCTTTCCCCACAGGGGAAGTCCAGGCCTTTTACGAGGACCTGAACGGGCGCCAGTACGTGAACGAGGTGTTCAACTTCAGCGTGGACAAGCTCTACGACCTGCTCTTCACCGACTCCCAGTTCCAGAGGGACTTCATGGAGCAGCGCCGCTTCTCGGGTGAGCTGCTGCTGCCGGAGCTCCCGCAGGGGCTGCAGGGGAAGGGCTCTGCCTTGGAAGGGGAGTTTTGCCTGGTTGGGTCATGCTCTGAGCGGATTTTGGGACAGTAGCCAAAAGCAGGCAGAACCTGTGTGCCCATCTGGTTTCGTTTTCTAGGCAGCTAGAGCGGCTTTTTTTAATGGAAAAAGCAGATTTTCTTATTTTTTATCATCACCTGAGGCCTGATTCTCTGTTCAAGGCTTAGCAGTGTGAGGGAAAAGCTCTTCCAGCTCCACCCTGACAGTGGCACGGACAGAGCTGCAGAGAGCATCCCTTGGCATGTCAGAGTCCTGCTTTCCCTGTGACCGTGGGTTTGCTGAAGGAGGTGATTCCCCAGCCTCTCCCCCTTTCCCTGCACTTGAAAGAGGGGAAAATATTCACATTTAGCACAGGAGCTCTTTGTTTCACACTCAGTTGAGCTCTAGAGCAGCCAGGCTCTCCGAGGGGAAGGAAATAGCATCCCCAGCTTGGCTGCATGGTTCTGCCTTTCCCCAGGGGACTGACCAGCGATCCCTCTCCAGTTACTTGACTGGAATATTGTTTTGTCCTCTCAGATATTATCTTTCACCCCTGGAAGAAGGAAGAAAATGGCAATCAGACCAGAGTGATCCTGTACACCATCACCCTCACCAACCCTCTGGCCCCCAAAACTGCCACCGTCACTGAGACCCAGACAATGTACAAAGCCAGCCAGGAGAGCGAGTGCTACGTCATAGATGCAGAGGTGCTAACTCACGACGTCCCCTACCACGATTATTTCTACACCATCAACCGCTACACGTTGACTCGTGTCGCCAGGAACAAAAGCCGACTCAGGTACCTCTCCTGGGGGGTGAATGGTGAGCAAAAGGCACTTTAGGGAGGGAGTTTTGCTCTTTGGGTGTGGTAGGAGGGGCTGAGGGGGTTATTTCTTTGTCCTGTTGCTGGAACATTCCTGTCACAAAGACTAGAGGCAGGATTTTCACCTGCTGGGGTGACATCGAGCAAACATCAGGCGCAGAGGAGTTAGAGCTGCATCAGGGAGAGGATTTAGAGACTTTTCTTGCCTCTTTCTTGGATGCAGGGGTTTGCAGAGCCTGTTATCACAGCTTATCTGTGATAAGCTACAGGATGAACTTCCTGGGACTGTGCTTGGGGGGAGAAGCAGAGGAATTGGGTACCGGGAAAAGCTATATCCGTGTGACTTCGATAATGATCATCCAAATGTCTGCCAAGTGGCCAAATGTCTCTCTTGGGAGAGGCTCTTCCTGCCTTTGGAAGGACTTTTCCAGCAGTGCTTCTCCTCTGGAAACATTGAGGGGCTGAGACCATTCCAGAAATAACTGTGTGTGTGATTATTTCCTGGAGTTACACTGGCAGAGATTGTGAATTGACATCACCCCCAGGAAGCACAACCAGGGGAATGACTGTCCTTTGTCTCCTCACAGGGTTTCCACAGAATTACGCTACAGGAAACAGCCTTGGGGGCTGGTGAAATCCTTCATTGAGAAGAATTTTTGGAGCGGCCTGGACGATTATTTCCGTCATTTGGGTAAGAGTGGCAATGACAGTGGCACTTGTGTTTCCCTGGGAGTGGGCAGCATGATCCAGCCTTGGGGTGGCTTATAAAAGGGGCTATCATAGCATTTGTTGGTTTTACCTGCTGGAATGAATCAGGGCATCAAATCCTGCTCTCTGTCAGGCAGCGTGGGGTGAAGGTTTGTCGCTGTTGCACCACGAACGGCGTGAAAAATAACGACACAAAGTCCAAGTCCAGGAGCAATAATGGCTAATTTAATTAATTATAAATCGGTTTATATCACCCGGTTCACAAAGATGATAGAAAGCCATTGGTTCTTTTGCTAGCCACCCCTTGGTCTGTTGGCTGAAACTCACAACACCCATTTCATAATATTTGTTTCAATGTGATCCATTACAATCCAGCATAACAAACCCAGGTGCAAGATAAAAAGTTAGTTTACAAGAACGCGTAGCAATGTTTTTCTTAGTTTCTGTGAGAAACGCAGAGCTCTCACAAAATGCTGCAGAAAGCTGGAAAATTTCTCTGCTAAAGCTTTTCAGCTTCTACAAAGGTTTGGCAGAAGGTGTGAGGAATGTGGCGCACAAATCTCTCAAACCCTGCCAACTTCTTTGGCCCAGCAGAGGGGTTAAACCTCTCTCTCTGCAAAGCCACACCTCTTAACACTCCCTTGGTGTTCACCTTGTGGAAGAAATGTGTGAGGACAGAGAGAGAGATGGGGATGGCAGGTCAGACAGAACAGGCTGGGTGAGTGGATGCGCTGGATGCAGAGAAAGGGAGGGAAATGGGAGAGTAAAGAGGTAAAAAAAGAGAGAGACAGTACCTGAAACACATCCTAAAGGGAGGGAAATGGGAGAGTAAAGAGGTAAAAAAAGAGAGAGACAGTACCTGAAACACATCCTAAAGGGAGGGAGATGGGAGAGTAAAGAGGTAAAAAAAGAGAGAGACAGTACCTGAAACACATCTTAAAGGGAGGGAGATGGGAGAGTAAAGAGGTAGAAAAAAAGAGAGACAGTACCTGAAACAGATGCTAAAGGGAGGGAAATGGGAGAGTAAAGAGGTAAAAGAAGAGAGAGACAGTACCTGAAACAGATGCTAAAGGGAGGGAAATGGGAGAGTAAAGAGGTAAAAGAAGAGAGAGACAGTACCTGAAACAGATCCTAACGGGAGCTGTTGATCCTTGGTGCTGCAGAGAGCGAGCTGACCAAAACAGAGAGCACGTACCTGGCTGAGGTGCACAGACAATCCCCCAAAGAGAAGGTGAGCAAGCAATCCACGGTGCGCCGGCGGAAACGCGCCCACGCCCACCTGCGGGTGCCGCACCTGGAGGAGGTGCTCAGCCCCGTCACCACCCCCACGGACGAGGAGGTTGCCCATCGAATCAAGCACGTGGCAGGTGAGCAGCTGCAGACCCCACAGCCTCGGGGGTGGGGACAAACGGGGGCTTTGTCACAGAGGGCGGACGGGAAGAGGCGCGGGGAGGATGCGTTGGGGTTGTTCGGGTGAGGTGGAGGGGTGGGTAGAGGATCAGGGGTTGCCCTTCCCTGTTTCCCATCCCAAATGCATCCCATCTCCTCAGGTTCCACTCAGACACGGCACATCCCTGAGGAGAGCCCCAGCGGCTTCCACCTGCAGAGTGTCTCCAAGCTGCTCCTTGTCATCAGCTTTGTGTAAGTGATGATTTTTTCTGCTTTCCTTCCCAGTCAGCCTTAAACATCTCCGGTTTGTCTGTGTTCCTGGAGTTCTGGGCTCCCTCCTCTCCTTTCCCCTCAGTTTTTCCCTTGTTTTAGCCAAACATGGGCTTTGCAGACCTGTTCTGGGAGTCCTAAAGGCAGGTCTGGGACCTGGCTGGGACAGTGACAATCAGGACAGAGGCAACTGTGCAAGAAGAGAGGAGGCAATACCTACAAGAGAAGAAATCCACCAAATAGAAGGGTTTTATTTTTTATTTTTTATTTCAGGGACACAGTTTAGAGATTTTCAATGGCATATAGAAACTGTGTGCGTGGGGGTAATTTAAAATAAGGGATTTAATTGCTGACGAACGAGCTGCTGTCATGGACAATGACTGTGCAAAGCTCTCTGGGAGTCACTGTGCTACCATAACAGGGCTCAGTGTCTGTGGGGAGTCTGACCAATGTCTGGTCTGGCAAAACCTTTTCATGTCTGGTCCTGGGCAGTGATTTTGATGAGAGGCATAGTCAGAAAGCAGCTGGACCCTTTGGAGATGATTTCTGCACAATAAGTAAAGAAACACCTGAAGCACGAGAGGTTGGTGTGAGTTCATTAGTTCAGCAGCAGGAACTGTTTGGTTTGGGTGTCTTTCCTGGCACACCTTTCAGGATTAGTAGTCTTGGACTGGGATTTGTGCTCCAAGTGAACTGGGAATGGGCCCCTCACATCCCTGTGGCTCAGTTTAATACCTAAATTCAGTGTATTTACTGCTCCTCTGCCCTTGGGCTGACAGCAGGCTTCACGTAGTGCTGCAGTGCTTGCTGGGCAGGTGCTGTGGAGCAGAACAGCCTAAAGCACTGATCCAGGCTTTTCTGGCTTGGGCTCAGCTTTTCCTGAAGCTCCACCCAGCTTTTAGAGAGGTGGGGAGAAGCTGGGATTTAGGGACTGAAGTTACAGCTCAAGCTGAGCTCCTTTCAGTGTTTGCTGGTCCTGAGGTTTGCAGCAGCACCCAGCCAGCGATAAATGGGGTGGTGTAAGGCACTGTCATGATGAGAACATAGCAAGAAGGTACAAAAGCTTTATGCCAGTGTCTCCTGACGGCTTCACTTGGGTCACAGAGCCCTCTGATGTTTCCAGAATACCCCTCTGGCCAGTTGCCATCCGCCTGACTGAACTGGTCATAGTGGGCCATTCTTCAGCAAAATAGCTGCACTATTCAGAGCCAGGCACCAGCCTGGCATTTTGGAATCTGTTCCTGGGGAGGGGTGGAAGTGCCCCCGTGTGGTGGGGGGCTGAGAGGAGCGGTGCAGGAGCTGGACAGGGCACGGCTGGGGTGCGTTCCCAGTGCCTGGGGGTGGGGATGGGGGAGGCTGGATGTGAACACGTGCGAGTGTGTGTGTCACACAGTGCCTGCGTGGCCACCTGCTGTCCCCAGGAGCTCACCTGTGCTCAGGGAACTTCACCACCAGTGCAGGCACACGGATCCCTGTCTGTCCTTCCTGCCTCTCCTCCCGCTGCTCCTTTCTTCCTGCCCCCTGCACTGTCTGAGCCTCCTCCTCCCAGCCCAGTTCGTGTCAGTCCGTTTCTAACCTGCAGCTGCTCCGTCTTTTCTCTTCCCTGCTCCCATTAGGATCTGTTTCAGGTACTGTCTCTCTCTTTTTTTACCTCTTTACTCTCCCATTTCCCTCCCTTTCTCTGCATCCAGCGCATCCACTCACCCAGCCTGTTCTGTCTGACCTGCCATCCCCGTCTCTCTGTCTGTCTATCCTCACACATTTCTTCCACGAGGTGAAGTTTTGGGTGCTCACTCAGATTAAATCCCCACTCACAGCATGGACTGGGCCTCAGACACCTTCCCAAAGGCCTGGGTGTTGTCCCAGCTGTTCCTGGCAGCAATGAGCTGTGAAATGCTCCTAAACTGGCTGTTTGCTTGCTCTCCTTGCAGTCTGGTGCTGCTGGTCATTCTCAACATGATGCTGTTCTACAAACTCTGGATGTTGGAATACACCACGCAGACGCTCACGGCGTGGCAGGGCCTGAGGCTGCAGGAGAGGTACAGCCACGCCTGCTGGGGCTTTCCTTGTTTCTCGTGGATGTCAGAGGCTTTCCCAGCACACCAGAGCTCTGGGCTCTCATTTTTGTGTAAAACAGGTGAAGCTGAAGGGCCACGAGCATTTCCACTGCAGTTCAAGAGCAGAGTTAAGGCCACTCTGCTTCTTCCCAGCATCCCATGGAACAGAGGATGCTCTGTGAATAAATGTTCAGCAGTTTTGGGCCAAGGTGGTCACTTCCCCTCCTTTGATGGCCAAACTGTATGGAAACAGTATTTCCACTCTGTATGGAAAGCAGCATCTTAGAATGATCCCTTTGTGCTCAGGGGAGAATTTGGGCCTGTGACACACATGCTGTTAGGTTTGTGTTTTGGAAGGTGTGGGTCCAGGTATCAGCAGTGTGTCCTGCCTGAATGGTCTCTGGTCTGTTTTTAGAGGCTGAAAACATCCTGATTCCACTTTTCTGAGGTGTTTTTGTCCCCTTGTGTCCCTTTTTTTGGAGTCCCAGTTGTTCCCTTGCTACACTGGGTTTGACTTTAGGCATCCATAGCTGTGTGCTACCACTATGTTAGAATTTTTTGCTTTATTTGTGCTACTTGTCCTTAGGAAAGGTAATTATTACTTCACCATAACAGCCCTGCTACTTCCCCACAGATAGATACTTTAAGTGATTATAGACACTTTAAGTGATTTTATCTTTCTCTGGTACTTTTGGTGTTTATTTAAACTACTACAATAGTATTTAATGCAGAATTTACGTCCTGTTTGCACAGCGTGATGTGCAAGTGCTGGAATTATGTGGGTGGCTCCACATGGGTAATTCTTGTGTTGCAGCCACGATTGCTGTGGAAGCATCTGAAGCCATCCAAGCACCTGGAATGCTTCCACCTGTCCTGATTCCACTCCTCTCAGTTCTGTTCTGGGGCTTTAAATGGTCCTGAAGGGAAGGGCTTGATACCTACACATACCTGCCATGGAAAAGACAGCCAGTGCAGCTCCTCCTCACAATAAAGAGGAATCTCTACAAATGATATGATTTTGTGACTCTTGCCTGTGTTTTCCTGGCAGGTTACCCCAGTCTCAGACAGAATGGGCCCAGTTGCTGGAGTCCCAGCAGAAGTACCACGACTCAGAGCTGCAGAAGTGGCGTGAGATCATCAAATCCTCGGTGATGCTTCTGGACCAGGTGAGGCTGCACGGCTCCAGACAGGGCTGTGGCCAGGGGGCCACCGTGTCCTCCCAGTCCTGCTCCCCATCCTTCAGCATTTCCTGATTCCAACCACAGTCCCTCAGCTGTGCCAGCTCCTTTAGATCCATCTCCTGGTGGTGGTGGGCACCACAAGGGTTGTCACAGGGTGCCACAGCTGCCCTCTCACATCAGAGGGGTCCGTGCACGTCAAGGAGAGAACTCTACAGGGCCAAAAATCTCACATTGGCACATTTGGTATCTATCTATCCCAGTTTGGAGAGCAAACTGGTTTTACCTGAACCCTGGATTTACATTCAGCTTTCAGGGAGGAAGGGGGCACAGTCCCGTAGCACAAAGCCAGGAATTTGGGGGTGTGCTCCCTAAAAAGCACATGGGGCTGCTGAGAACATAGACCTGGAATGAGAGCTGCTCTCCCCTAAGGAGAGAGCACTCCCTGTGCTCTGCTCACCCCTTCTCTTGGAGAATGGTGCCCCACATTCTCAGTCCCCATTCGTACATCCCTGCTCCCAAACCCACAATTCTGGCATTGATACTTTGGAGGGAAAAAGGAAATCCCCAAGTTCTCTCCTCTAGGGTAGCACCACAGTGGAGAAACCTCTTGTCTTGCAGATGAAGGATTCACTGATAAATCTCCAGAATGGCATCGGGTCCCGGGACTTCGGGTCAGATCCAGAGGAGAAACGGAAACGTTTCCATTAACAGGCAGGAATGCAGGAGGCCAGAGGACGGTGTGCAATATGTGTAAATAGGATATATAAATATATATATAAATATATATATATATACAGATATAAATATATATATTATATACAGATTTTAAGAGAAAAAAAAAAAAAGCCTAAAGAGGGGAAGGAGTGACCTCCAACACTGGCTGAACTGGAGCGTCTCTGGGAGCGTGGGGTGTGTGTGTGTGTGTGGGAGGGCTGTGCTCTCCCAGCACTGAGGTGTGCTTAGGGCCGTGCCCAGCCCTGCTCCCTGGGCCCGTGCACTGCTCCTCTGTAATATTCCTGGCTGTCTGTCTGTCTGTTTCGTTTTTGTTGTCTCAAAGGGAAGCATCAGCGTGAGTGCCCCCGCCCCGTCCCCATCCCCTGCCTGCACACGCAGGTCCCTGCTCACTCTGTTTATCTCTCAAAGGGGACACTGTCAGCTCCCTCACCTCGCTGGCTTCAGGGCACAGAGGTTTTGGCAATCGCAGTCAATCCCTTGCAGAACTGCTTTGGAGAGGAGGGGGAGTTGCTGTGGGTCTGTGGAGGGCAGATCCCCCTGGCAGGTCCCTCCTGGGAGCAGCAGTTTGCTGTCAGGGCGGCCAGCGTGGCTCAGAGAGCAGAGCACAGAGCGTGGCCGAGCTGCAGTCCCTTCCACAAACACCGATTTGCTGTCGTGGATGGAGAGCCAGGGGAGTGTGGGGAGAGGAGTGTCTGCCCCCAAGGTGTGTGGGAGGAGGGGAGCCACCCCTGTGACAGTGTCCCCTTTACCTGTCCTCTGCTTTCTCTGTGCTTGTGCCCCTGCCCCTGAGCCACCCCTGTGCTGCAGGTCTGCATCGGTGCTGGAATCACCACAGTGGGAGGACCCAAATCTAAAACAGAAAACCAAAATGAGGATTGGTTTGCAACCACTCCCACTACCCAGCTCAGCAAATCTCTCTCCTGTTCGTTCACCCAGCCCTTGTCTTGTAAAATCTGTGGGAAAACGGGGGGAAAGATAACAGCTTCCTTTCCTTGCCTGGGATAATTTTACATAATTGTATCTATGCAGCAACAGCCGTCACTGTGGATATTTACATGACTGCATCTGTAGAGCAACGAGGCTTCCAGAAATCCAGGAGAGGCCAGGAAGGGTCACAGGGACCAGGAGGGGAAAGGCAAAAGGGACCATCAGAGGGTGGCAGGACAGAGCTGGGTGTGAGGCACCTGAGGGGTGTCTCCCATCAGCTGGGTAGTGAAGCCCTGAGAGTCAGCCAGGTGGTAGAGCTGCACTCAAAAAAAGCCAGTGTGCATTTTCTCTTGTTCTGGGGATAACTCCAGACTCCATTAGCAGCCAGATGAGGAAGAGGGGCAGCTTGGCTGTGCTGTGCAATGCACAAACCCCACAGAGACTGGTTGGGATGCAGGCTGCTTCTCGGAGTGTTTAATAAATGCTCTGGCATCTTACCTAGCCAGGTAGGTTAGGGGAATGTGAGGCCCTCTGTGTGCAACACTGGGATTTTTCCACCTTCTGACTGGCAGGAGGGAGGCAGCTGCACAGTCCCAGTTTGGAAATGGTGCAGTTGTAGCTCCTCCAGGGAGCACTGGGGTCAACAATTGGTCCCACACCATTCTGTGCCACAGAATGTCCTCAGTGGAGTCTGAGGAAAACCCTCTCAAGCTCCCACTTTGCAATTAGGGGAAGGTAATGGATGCAGGAAGAACCTGCTGATTTCTCCCAGCCTGCCTGCAATCTCCATGATAAACACATGCCCCACACAAGACTTGCATTTGCAGGAGCATGGATGAAGCCAGGTTATCAAAAAGACATTTCAGACTGTGAAAGCAAGGTCCACTCGGGGAAAACCAGACAGTAATGTGTATTTATGACTATTTATTTAATTTAATGCTGCTGACTACTGTACTGCTCCCTGACTTTTTTCCAGGGAGGCTGCTGAAATGGCTGCTGTGCAATGAAATTGAGGTGCTAGGGCCTGGGAAGGGTTTTCTGTGGCTCGTTTCCCCTGCTGTGACTTGCCAGACTGTCCCAGGGTCCCCTTTCCCCCGTTAGTCACTCCCACAATTACTAAGCACACAAAATTCCCCTGCTGCTGGAATTTCCCCTCTTCTAGAATTTAATTTCAAGCACCAAGCAGGACAAGACAGAGGAAGCCCTGGGATTCACCCTGCCCATGCCAGGGAAGAGAAAGGACACTGTGAAAGGGGAACCTGGCACATGGGGGCTCCTCCGCCTGGCTGGATGGAGATAGAGAAATCAGACAGGGTCACAGATCAGTGCTGCTGATCAGCACGGGTTGCTCACCAATGTCACATCCTCTTTGTCAGGGAACCTTTTTTCTCACCCTGCATCCTTTCTCCTCTGCAGATTTCCAGCTGCAGGCTCGGGATGTTCCCTCAGGCTGGGCCCCAGGGACAGAACTGCAAAAAGCTCTGTTAAATTAATATCAGGCCAGGCAGCTGTAGCAATCTCAACACTAATATTTGTTCTACCTGCACATTAAGCTGGGTTTTTAACCTGTTTCACACCGATCCTGACACCCAGCAACGTGAAATCCTTCATTCGGAGCACAAGGCTGGTGAGCACCAACCAGAACCTGGTGCTGCAGTGTCCTTCACGCTGAGGGAGGTTTCTCTTTGAGGCCTTAGGGTTTTGGTTTTTCCAGTTGTTTCTTTTTCCCACTTGGCAGCCAGTCTGGCTTGGAGTTGGATGGTGCCTTGGTTTGAAAGACGGGTATCTGCTGAGGAAGGCAGGAGGCTCCCTTAGAATGGAAAATGTAATCCCCCTTCTCTCCTAATTATGATGATTTTGAAGTTAAGGGGGCTTTCAGGCACAGATATGGGAAAATAGGAATAACAGTTCTTTACTATATATATAAGTAAGGCAGACAAACAACAATGACTGTGGCAGTAACAAACACAACCAGAAGCCAATGCAGCCTTCTCGGCTGTCAGGCACTTTCCCCTCGGCACAGTTCCCTGCAGCTGCAGGGGGGCACTCTGAAATTTAAAAATAGAAAAAAACAAAACCAAACAAAAACCTCAAAAGAAAAAGTTTTATTGCTACGGATCCCACAGAAACGGTTACAAGAAATGGCCTTGGGATTAATCTGTCAAAGAAAACGTGGAACAGGAGGGTAGCCACGTACGAAGAGGGTGATGCCTTTTCCTGGTCTTAAAATTAAGAGTCAGACACGGTTAGAAGGGGAAAAAGGGATTTTACCTTGGTATTTATTTTAAGGGTCCTTAGGTGCACCACGTCCAAGTGGAATGCACCCCAATGCACACCCAAAAGATCTGGTATCTCATTATAGGTGTTACTAATTAGCATTTCTATCAAAGATTCCCCAATGAGAGGCTCGAGTGAGCCCCCCTCCCCAAGGAACCTTCCCCTGGATGGTTCTATCTCAGTTTACAAAATGTGTTCTGGAGAGGACCTTGGGCTCTGGGGCACACTGATCCCTAACTACGAAACCTCTAAAATGTTGAGTCTCCCGGCTTAACAAGAACGTAGGCAAAAGGCGCTAAAGAACACAGAAGCCGTAAAAAGCTATAAAAGACAAAAAAAACCCCCATGCCATCAGGGCGTCACCTCTTCTTGAGGCCGTACTTCTTCCTTTCGTAGAAGAGATCCGCCTTGGCGCTGCCCAGGTTGGCGCTCTTGGGGCAGCCGGCCCGCTCCTTCCCCCGCACGCTGCACTCCCTGCACTGGTAGGCGTCGGCCACGCCGGGCCCGCCGCAGATGACGCGGCGGCCCTGGTACGAGCCGTAGCCGCACTCGTCGCAGATCCTCGCCAGGCCGCAGGGCCGCACTTGGCCATCGCGCTTCTGGCAGAGCCTGCCGATCGCCACGCCCGCCTGCTTGCGGCACGAGATGAGGTCCGGGTGGTGCTTGGCCACGGCGAGGCGATGCCCGCCCCGGCTCGGCAAGGCAAGGGGTGCAGAGCTGAAGTAGCGAAGGTGCAGGGCAGCGGCTCCAAGCAGGGCAGGGGAAGGCGGGCTCGGGATGCCGGGTTTTTCCCCTGAGGCACCCCAGCAGAAGGCGAGAAAATCCCTGGTTCGGTGAGGTGTTAAGGGCTCTACTCGCAGCAGAAGGAAGGCAGGGCCCCGCAGCGGTGATGAGTTCTCCCCACAGCGAACGCAGCTCCTTTCCCCTCTGAAGGCCGAGAGAGCAAGCGGGCAAGAGGCTCTACCGCACCCCTTTTATCCTGTCTGAATCTCGCGATTTACCCGAGAAAACCCCAGGTGGAAAGAAGGGAGCCAGCTGGGCCCCTCCCCTTGTGGCCAGGTCTTTTGTCTTTCTTAAGCACCCGGTAATTAGCGTGTTTTAGCAACGTATTGCTGCTGGGGGCGTGTGTGGGGAGAAGTTATCTGAGGAAAGTAAAACAAAAGGACAACTCCTAAAACCCCAACAGGTGGGATTCACAATCTTTTATTGCCTCTTAATCTCCCACAGTAGTGATAGAAAGGGGAAAAGCAAGGGCTTTAAGGCACTAACGGTGAGGGTTTAAACAGAATTTGGGAGTGTTTCACTCCCCTGGAGAGCTGGGATAGGAATCAGCTGCCCCTGCTCAGTCCCAGCTGACAGGTTAATTCCTTCTGGGGCCAGAGACAATTTTGGATTACATTTCCTGGAGGAATCAGTAACACTTTCTAGGAGTGAAAGGCCTGAGTAATGTTAGAGAGGGTGGTGCCTCCCTCAGTGCTCGCAGCCAGCAGGGTTTTGCTTCTCCCCTTGCTCACCTGTGCCAGAAATTCCACGGGATTCTTGTCACAGCAGGTGATTTTCCCCTCCCAGTCTGACCCTTCCACCTGCACATCTGCTGGGGTTTCATTTACAGGGTCTGAACAACGACAAAAAGAGGGATTTTTTTTTAAAAAAGGGTATTTCTCCAGCCAAGCATGCAAAATAATGCCGACATCTTGTAGCCTAATTCCTGCCAATGAAGCTGCTTCCTCCTGGGAGGAGGGAGAAGGGGGAGCAGGAGGCTCTGATCCACCAGGTTGTGACATCCTCACTGATCTGATCTTGGTGCAACCTCACCTCTGATCAATACACACCTTCCAGGGCTTATTTTAGAGCAGTTCTGGCAGCTGGGATGAGTGGGTTTGAGTCCTGGATAGCTGCTGTGCAACCAGGCATTCCCAAAGCAGAGACCAGAGGGATCTAGAGCAGCACGTGCCTGTAAAGTCTCTGATGGACCAAAAACCAGGTTAGTCCAGGTGGTGAGCTGCCCAAAGCAGGGGCACTGCTGGGCCTGCACATTCCAGAGAGAAAATGTGGGAAAATGGAGGATAGACAGGCACCTGCAGTGGGAAGGAGGGGAGTTGGCTGTGGATTAACAGGATCATGAGCTTTTTGGGTGCTGTGCACTTCAGGCACTCTCCAGTCAGAAAACTTTGCTATTAACTCATACTAACTTATCCTAACTTATGTACAAATCCTTCCTGGCTCCCTCAAGTCCTTTGGGAGAAGAGAAGAAAGGCACATGACTTCGATCTCCCCCAGCTGCCTGTTCTGCTGTGACAGAAGCTGCATTTACCTGCATTTTCCTGACACCTGTCAGGAAAATTAATCTACAAACACCAGAGGTTTGTGTCCAAAAAGGAGACAGAGGAGTCTTGTTACTTTACTTGAATCAAGGGAGAGGCCATGGGGCATTTCCTCTGGGGTCTCTCAAATTTGTATTTGCAGCCTCCTTTTTTATCCTAATTTCCCAGCCAGATTTCCCTTTCTCTTTCCCCACTGCCTGAGGTACTTGAGAGGTACAGACTTCCCTGAATGCCTAATACCTTCTAATGTATAACCCCTTCCCCCCGCTTATTAGTTTTATCTTAGTTCTTGTGGAATTGATGGTTCTTTCCCATTGTTTCTTTCCTTTCTCAATATCTAATTTCATTTATCAGGAGACCTTTGGTTTGTTTGAAGAGACAAATCTCTTTCTTTCCATTCATCAATCAGTGGAATCCTCCCCATTGTTTCTCTTATCTCGCAGTGCTAGTTTTATCTACCAGCAGGCCCACAGCCTGTTTGTAAAGACAAGTCCTTCGTTCCTCTCACACCTGACCCTGCTTGGATGCTTCTGATCTTAGAAACCTTAGGGACAGGAAAGGTCTTTAGTGTAATATGGCCCTGGACTGGAAGAGGAAAGGTTTCAAAGCACAAGGCTTTGCTGGATTGGGAGCCCTGAAGGCACAAAACTGCCTCTGAAATAGCTGCAGGTAGTGGGAGATCCCCTCTAGGAATGCTAATCCTGGAATGCTAATCCATGTCCTTATCAGACAGCTTCAGCAGCTACACTGGGTGTAGATAAGGACAGACTTTTCAGCCTCCTTGGCTCCTCAGCACTGTCCTGGTAGCCACATAGGAGCTTTTCCTTACCTTTAGCCAAGAAAGTAGAAACTTCTTTCCCAGAGAGTGGCAGGAGACACTTTCGGTGTGGGGACTTGGAACGAGACCTTTTGGATTTGCTGTGTGTGTGTGCTGCAGCAGCTGTTCTCCCCAGGAGCGCTGTGCCAGGCAGCACCTGCTCCTCCCAGCGAGCACGGAAACAAACTCTCTCCTGATTTACAGCTGGAACTTTCTGGTTCCACATCATGCAGAAAATCAGTCTCAAAATCACTGTTGAAAGCAGCAGTGCCTGGCTCAGGGGAGGCAGCTCTGTCCTGCCTGCCCAGGCAGCTGCTGCCATCCCCAGCTCCTGACGGATCAGTGCTTCCTGCACTGCCTGCCCAGCTCCAAGGGACTCTCCCACGGGATCTCTGCCAGGCTGCCACCAACACGGTCCATGGCACAGCCACCTGGACTCTGGCTTAGTCTTTTCAGTCTCAGCACCCCTTAAAATACCTGGCAGGGGCTTGCTTAAAACACAGCTCAGAACAGAGACTCTGGAACCCGAGCCCTTGAGGGCAGTGGCTCTCAGAACACCTGTGCCAGTGTGGTTCCCGTGCTGATTTTCTGGCCCGTTCCCCCCGGACATGCTCTGATCTCTGCGCTTTGCAGTCTCCAGCACGAGTCTCTTTGTGCCATAAAACCTCTCGTTTTCTAGATGTGCACACTGGCCAAATAATCTCCTCGTGTCTTGGGCGACTGCTGACTGAGGCCATTCCCTGATCTAGGCAGACAGCATGGGCTTCTCCTAGCACGGATCCGTGGCATGCCATGCTCTCCTCCTCTCCCACACGTTTTGCAGTGCTCGCTATGGCTTTTCCCTGCCCCCTCCCACCTCTGCTGCTGGACAATCATTCCCTGTGTCATAGATGGTCTGACCTGGTGCTGTCCCTGCCTGCCTTCCCCTCCCGCAGTCTGTGTATGCTCTTCAAGTGAATGTGGTTTATTTTATTTTATTTTTATGTTTTTTTCAGTAGGGAAAAGGACTTCCTTCTGCTGAAGGAATTATATTTGCACATGGCTCGGGGAGGTTCCTCCTCTGGCTGTTTCTGTTACCTCACTCATTTAGGCCAATTCCATTGCTAACGTTAAAGGCCACCTTCCCCGACCCCAGCCCTGACAGTAGGTAGGGAATAAACCCCGATGTGCAGCTCAGGCTCTGGAGCCGCGTCCCCGGCAGACTTTGGGGTTTGGGAGAGCGGCTGTTACAGCTGCATCCATCCAGCAGAGAGGTGGAGCCTGTGCCACGCACGTCATCCCCATCTCCACAATCCCAGCTCCTGGGAAATGGCCCTGGGAGAGCAGGGATGGAAGCACCGACCTGGCTCTGGGCTGGATGTGGGGAGGGAAGAGCTGCAGAGCAGTGGCAGCGTTACAGCCTCCCACAAGTGGCCTGGCGTGGCCGTGGCACCTGGGACATCACCACTCCCCTGGGATTTCATCTCCCACCATGTGCTCCAGGGCTGGAGAAAGCTGCTAAAACCCTGGGGCGTGTTCTCCCCACCTGGATCCTGCAATTCCTATGCACAGCTGCCGATGAACGAGGGTCCTACAACCACCACAGGCACGTGCCTCCCTCCTGGGATCCCCTCCAGAGCCCGGGGAGCTGGGGGCTGATGGCTGAGGTGACTCTGGGGTGGGTGGGGGAAGGATTGTGGGTTTGTTTTAGGAGTTGTCCCGACTGTCAGAAACTTTGCGCTGTGCGCAAAAGACAAAAAAAAAAACCCCACGGTTAAAAAACGATACTGGAACGTTCGTGCTGGAATTGTACAGGCTCTGCAGCCAAACCCTGTGTAAGTAGTTAGTACCATGGAAGTACGGTATCAATTAAAAAATCTATCCAACAACCAGCGTGGCTCTTTGTTCTCTTTATTATCCTGCCTGTTCCAGAGTCTCCTCTCCCATTCCAAACACACACACACAGAGTCTTTGCTGGGAGCATCTCTTCCAGGTCTTGAAAAATCACTGATACTTTAATTATTATCCATTTTTCCCTGTGAGATTCTTGAGCAAAACTTTGCGCCCCGTTTCCTCCTGCTTGGAACAGCACGTGGCCATGGTCACCCCTGTGTGCAGGAACTGGAAAAGTGAAAGATTTGTCCAAAAGAAGAGCATCTGCAGAAGATGCCTGTGGGATACGGGGGAGGTGCAGGACAAGGAGAAGGCCCTTCTTTACCACCTGAGGTAGCTCTCAAGAAGTTCTTGGGTTCACTCCCTTTTTGACTGAACAGTGTGACACCAGAGGGTGATCCGCGGTTCACAGGGACTGAGGAGCAGAGCTGAAGTGGGCGAGAGGTGTCCTAAAAATCACCATGGGCTCAATGCCGTGGCCAGTGCTGGAAACCCCAGAGTTACAACCCAGTCCCTCCTCTGTTGAGTTCAGGATTCTGCCAGGCAAAGTGGGATAGGGAAAAAGATGACATCCGGCTGAATTCTAAGAGGAGCTGCTTGGATATCCCTTTTGGATATTAGGTTTTTTGGGAACTGGTGCCCAGACTACGAGCGTGCTTTGTCTGGAAAATGTGCTCCCCTTGCCAGGCTTGGCTCTGGGTTTGGGAGCAATCCTACTACCAACACTGCACTGGAGTAGTTTACTAAAGTTGACACCCACTCTAAAAAAAGGGATTCTGAAACAAGTGCCAGTTGGAAATCTGGCCTAGGTCTGACTTACAAATGGGGTAATTTCCGTGATTTTAGCAAACACATAAAAAGCAGCAGAACAAAGCAGAGGGGATTCCGTGGGCGGGGAGCATGCCTGGAGTCACGAGCACTTTGGAACTACTTACAAGCGGTCAGTGGAGCAGAGTTTGTCAGCTCCGGCAAAGCAGCACAGGCTCCATTGCAGCAGGGATGTCACAGCCTCTGCCATACAGCAAACCCAGACCTTCCCCCCCTGGTTTTACAGCACAATTCCACCCTGGCCAACGTTTCTGCCTTTTCCCCCCTTCCAATCCCAGCTGTTCAGCTCAACTGATCTACACTGAAGGACAGAAAACGATTTTTACTCTGCTTAACCCTCAGAAAAGGTAAGTTTGCATAGGAAGGATGGGATTTCCAGGGTGATTCCTGGGCAGCAGGGGATCATTTAGGATGAATCCAGACTATTTATACTGGTGATTAATTACCACAAGAGAGAATTAGGATTAACTGGGCAAAGTGGGTGTTTTCTGTCTGTCCCTCTAGATGGTGCTGCTTCAGCACCAGAGAACTGTCACAGTTAAAAAAACTACAACCATTTTACTCAGCTGCCATCCTTCTGTGAGGGCTTTGCACCCTGTTCATTTCTCCTGCCTGCCACCATGAGGCTGCCTTCCTTTCCAGGGTTTCCCAGGAAAAGGTGGATCCCTTACCCTGTCCTGCTGCCGTGCCAGCTGCTGCAGGACGTGGCTCTGCAGGTTCCTCCTGCCACTGTGTACTCCAGGAGCAAACCTGCTGTGCCAGGCAGGTGGAAGGAGCTGAGCATTCTGACACTTGATTAATGAGAGGGACGCAGGGGATTCTCATACTTACGTCATCCTGCTTCCCAAAGCAGGAATGCTTCAGGATCTGGATTCTCAATTCCCTCCAGAAGAAAGGGAACATGGCACAGGGACCTGTCCTTCCCACTACACATTTCTAGTGCATTACAGTCCTCACCCTACTCTGCTTGGGTACAGACAGCCCCAAATCCAGAGTGACTTCATTAATTAATTAAATTCTTCCTGTTTGAACACCAGTAAAACTGCTTGGGCCACAGTATGTGGTGGAATAACCCCCTAAGAGAACCTCATTCGCAGTCCTGCAGCTCAGAGCAGCGTGCCATACATAGCCTTGACCTCTGCAATGGAGAAGTAGCATATTTAGCAAATAAAGGTGGTGGTGAGAGCAGCTGAGAAGTGACAGGTAACATTTACAAAGCCATTGAGGTGAGGATGGAACCGAAACTCGGGAAAGAGCCGTGCTGCCCACACCCCTGTGCCGTTTGCTCAGCGTGCTTCCACAGAAGAGTCCTTCAGCACGAGGGCTGGCACTCGGGATGGGGTGATGGGGCCAAAGTCAAGGCTGTACAGAGTCCAAGGCAAATGGAAGAGAATTTACACTTCCCCGTGTTCCTCCCGACGGCGCAGAGCTCCCCCTCAAACCTGGCTGGCATGGCGTGGTCCTTCTGTCTTCAGAGCCCCTGCAAGGGAGACAATTCCTCTTGGAGCTCACTGGAGTGAGGATGGCAACAGGGTTAGCACAGGAACTGACGGGAGGTGAACGAGAGAGTAAAAGATCCAGATTTTAATCTTTAGCACACAAACTCCTTCCTAGGAGATGTTTCCTCTGGAGACAGAGCCCTGACAGCCCTCATGGGCACAGCTGCCCTCGTGCAGGGGAAAATGAAGATTCCCAACTCCACAGCAATAGGCAAAGGAGGCATAAATACATAAAATACATAAAATACATAAAATACATAAATACATCACGGCCTGTACTGGTTTGGGGGTTCAAGCAATACGAGTGCACCCCACACCTAAAGACACCTGTATTGCTTCTGAGGTCACTGGGAGCACAGCCACAGCCCAGGGGTGTCCAGCCCCACCACAGGGAGGCTGAGGGGTGGACAGACACAAGCACTGACCATCTCCTCATCACCCACCTTGGTGCCGTTCGCTCCGCTGACTCCCCTCTGCTACTCCTCCACAGGCACAGCACAGTTTTCCTTGTTTTCTGATGGAATCGCAAGATAGTCTGTCCTGTGGTTGGAGGGAAGGGGGAAAGCACTCAGTGTAAACCCCAGTTTGGGTAAACTCACTTTTGCTGAATGCCTGGCAGCACCTCTGAGGTAACAAATGTCCCCTGTAGAAGATGCTCACAGTAACTCCTTGGCATAGGCAGGAGCAAGCACCGAGTCTTCCCTAAAAATCCTACTCAGCCAGCCTTCCTCCTATGTACAAAGAGTGCTCTAAACCAAGGCCAGTGTGTGGAAAGATGGGAATGGGCCGGGATGAAACCAGACCTTCCAGGAGAGCATCTCCACAGGGCCCAAACCGGGCCACCCTGGAACACCATTCACTCCCTCCCTGGTGTGAAGTGCAAGGGGCACAATCGTGGTGTTCCTAAACACTGCGAGGGCTTTGGGCAGAGCAAACACCAACCAGGCCGTGCCATGGCAAAGTTCAGTATTCCTGCACTCTGCTCTGGGATATGTGAAGAGCTCTTGCAGGTCAGATCTCATCTCCAGGGGTTCCACACTTACGCGTTTTCCTGGGCAGCCTCCTCTGCCTTGGAGACCTTCCTGTAGCAATAGACCATTTCAATCAGCAGCCACAGCGTGAGGAAGACCAGCAGAATGTACATCATGATTTCGGAGATGACAGAGGTGAAGTCTTCTCCAGCTGTTGATAAAATTAAAGAACCCCTGATCATTTCCATGCAGCTCCACAAATGCTTTCCACCCTTGTGTCATCCCTCCTAACCCGCCTTGCCAGAGATCTCCGGGTGCCTTTAGGCTGTGAGGGGACAAAAGAGAGGGATCTGCAACAGGCGGGGATCCCAGTGCGTGTCTCCAGCGGGATCCAACATGCACAGCCCTGTCTGTGCCACCCGCACATCCTCACGGATTGCTCACCTATCTCATCTTCACGCTCTGTTTCCTCCCCGTGTCCTACTCGCTGGTGTTACTCGGCTCAGTTGTGCCGCCAGCGATTTGTAAGGGATCAAAACACCGAGGTGCTTGTGGGGGAGAGGGAAGGGAACGGGGCACAAAAAGGGCTAAAAGCTCACGCCCCTCTCTGAAGAGAGCAGCAGAATTCCCAGTGCTCTGTAACGTGCCGGGATTTCAGCACTGAACCCAGCAACACCAAGAGGAACAGAAAGACTCGGGAGCACTCCAGAGGGAAGCAGGAGAAGCAGGAGACTGGTATCAAAATGGAGAATGAGTCGTTGTTCCAGGAGGGAGGGGGCGGCAGCAAGGAAACGCTGCGGCTCCCTGGGAAAGGCGTTGCTGTAACATCCCAGAGCCGCCACGGGAGGAGCTGGAAACCTCTGCTCGCGCCTGCCCAGCTGTGCCCAGCTGTGCCCAGCTCATGGTGCCTTCCCACAGTCACACACAACCAGCCTGTGCCTGAAAAGAGCCTCCAGCCATCAAACGAGGGACGGGTTTTCCCTCCTGAGCCCCGTGTTTATCACTGGCAAACTCAGAGCCCTCTCCTGCGGTGCAGTGACAAACTCTACCCCCGGGTGACAACACCCACGGCCAGTGACAGCACAAAGCACTTTCTGGCAGCCCTTCCTACCCTCCTCCACCACGGTGAGGTGGATCAGCCTGGAGCTCTGGAAGAGGGGCCGGTGGATCTCGAACTCGAACTCGCGGGTGATGTTGCAGGTGTAGATGCCCGAATCGTTCAGGGTCACGTTTAGCACAGTGATGGACACGTCCTGCATGTCTTTGCTCCCATTCCACTGTATCCGGCCACTGAAGCGGCTTGGAAATTCGTGGTTTGTCTTCCTGTACTCGTAGATCTGTGAGGAAATGGGAAAGGGTGTTGTGGTTAATCGCTGCCTCGGCCAACACCACGGCATGAGCCAGGGACAGCATCCCCCTCCAGCTACGCTCAGGGATGTTCTGAGCTCCCTTGGTAACAGCAGCTATTCATATTCCATCATCCTTTGCCTCAAAATATCAGGTGACTTCACAAAAGACAGGAAAATGAGTTATCAGGAATTCAATATCTCCATCAGAGAGGGAGAAAAACTGAGGCACAGCAAAACACAGATGCACGTGGACACAAACGATCAGCCAATGGAACAAAAAATTGGGATTCTTCATGCCTAGCCATGTGCCTGTCAGTCAGTGCACGTAAGATCACCCGAGGAAAGAACCACAGGATACACCCAGTGAAGACAAACAGCCCTTTTTGGGAAGCCCCTGGGATGTTCAGCTGAGATGGAAGTGCTGCAGGACAAACGTGACAGTGTGACATTCTGGCTGACCACCGTCCCCATCACGGCCCTGCCTGCCCCAGCTCATTGGTTGGTGTTCTTTGGGTTGCCACTGGCAAATGGATCACCCAGGGCACTGGAGGTGAATTCCCATCTCATTCCTTAGCCTGGTCACTTTAGTTCTCAGACAGAAGGAGAATATTTGTCATCCTGCCCAGCCCTGCTCAATCACAGCCACTGATTTAATGCTTCAGACCCAGATAAAATAGCTAAAGAAATGTGAGCTCAGCCTTTATCTTGTTCTCCATTTCACCATTCTCTCTTGAATTCCAGCTGCCCCTCATCTGTCCAATTTCCATTTTGATTCACTCTGAAAATCAATTTTACCTTTTCCTGTCAGGGAGCCAAAGCAACTCCCAGAGCTCCTCCCACAGTCAGGATAACACTGCTTTCTCTGAGGCAAAAAGAAGTAAATCCTGTCCTGCAGGTTTATTGGAGGCCAATTTCACCTCCAAAAGAACAGTTTTGGGATTCAGATCTGGTTCAGACAAGGGTACCAAGTGTCAGTGATATCTGACATCCTTACATACTGGGCTTGAGGTACTGAAGGAATGGGACTGGAAACTGGCATTGCTGAATCTACAACCCAAATGTTTGAACTCAAGAACTGATTCCAGCTTTTCCTGCCAGGAGTTCGGGCTGTGCCCAGGTGTGGAAATGGGATAAGCAAGGAAAGAAATGGAAAGGGCTCGATTGCCAGACATACATACAGGCTCATCCTTTCCCCCCTCGGGCCTGTAGAACCATTCCACCACCGTGCTGGCCGTCACCTCTTCCCTCTTCATGCAGGAGATGCAGAGCAGCTTCATGTCGGTCCCTTGGACAGCCTCTGTCTCAGATGGGACTTCCACACACACTGAGGAACAAAATCCAGCTGGGGGAGAGGAGCAGCAGAGAAAGAAGCGTTAAGATAGAATTAGAGAAACATCAGTTATTCACATCTTGGCATTAATGTCCCCAGTGGAAAATGGTTTGATTTATTACCAGCACTGCCTGATAACAGATTAAGTCTCAAATGTCAGATTTTACCAGGCTTCCTTCTCTGAGATATTAATAATTCATAATAATTAACAGAGGGTGATCAGTTCACACAGACTCACCTCTCCCAGCATCTGCTTTGCCACAACTTTCATCTTTCCCTGGTAATTAATGCCACTTCAAAGGCATTGTTCATTCCCTCCCATGCGTGCTGGGCATGCTCTTGTTAGAGCAGCAATTACAGTCTGGGATGAGGGGCAGCCCAGAATTCCAGCGTGGAGGAACAGCTCGCTCTTTGTGCTAAGCTGGAAGGTCTGGATGCTTTAATTCAGCAAAAGCTGGGAGGGTCCAGCACCCTTCCTTGTCCCTGGGCTCCATGGGCACTACTGGGAACCAAGGGGCTTGGACAGGAGTAAATTTGGCAGCGGGAGGAGTTATTGATTTCCCAGGCATTCCTGCTCAAAACGCTTCCAATCAGAGCTGTGCTAACGCTGGCAACTCTCAGATCCTGCTCTTGCAAAGAGGGCAGAAATCGTTGCATGTGAAGCCACACGCTCGAGCAGAAAGGGATCGTTTCAGCACGACATCTCCAACCAAATCCCTGCTGACATTTGTCCCCTGGGCTAAACAATCCCAGGCTCTGTCTGTCCAAGGCTGTCTCCAGAGCCCAGATGCTGACTTTGCTGGCTGCTCCCTCCTCCCCAGCCTCTGAGGCACCATTAACCCACTCTCTCAAGCAACGTATTATCCCGGGACTATTCCTGGAAGCAGCCTGGTTCCAGTTCTCCCGTACTACCAGCTCCACGGACAGCAGCAGCTTTCAGGGAGAAATAAGGAAAAGCTCTTGGATCCTGCTTTACTCTGAGAAGGGAAATCTCTACACACAGACAGGCATCCACACACAGGGCTGAAGGCACACGCACATTAAATGTGGCAAAACCACCCAACCTTTTCTCACGGCAGGAATCAAACTGCAGCTGCAATCGATTGATTAACTCCAGTTTACACAGACTGCACGGAAAACCGGCACTACAACACCGCTTAACGGGCTGCACACCCTCTCCGAGGCAACTCGATGTTAAATTACACTGCAAACCCCAGACCAGCAGCAAACAGTAAGGGACCAGCACATGCTTTGTGCCGTGCTCGGCACGGAGGTGTTTTCAGCGCTCGCATTCACTCCCTCACACTCACACCAACTCCGCACGAGCGTAATTCCCTTCTCCCGGCAACAAAAAACCCACTCGGAGGGCAGGCGTGAAGGGAGCGTTCTCCCTTCTTTACGGCAGCATCCTGCGAGCGGCAAGCCCCAGGGGTGCCGGGGTGCCGGCGAGAGGGAACGGCAGCACCTACCCCAGAGCAGCAGGGCGAGCGCGGCCGCGCAGAGCAGCCGCGGCAGCGCAGCCATTGTTCCGAGCCGGGCCGGCGCTCAGGCTCCTCGGCAGGATGCTCTTCCCCCGCTCGCCGTGCTCTCGGCGCAACAGGATGCCGGGCGAGGAGCGGCCGGGCCGGGCGCGGTCCGGGGGCTGCGCTCGGCCGCGGGGGCGGCAGCACCACGGACAGAGCCCGAGCCCGGACAGCTCCGCCGGCTCCGGGGCTCCGCGGGCGCGGCCGGCGCTGCGCAGGGCGCGGGCGGAGCAGCAGCAGCAGCGGTGGATCGGCAGCGGCGGTGGATCGGCAGCGGCGGTGGATCGGCAGCAGCAGAGGCAGCAGCAGGTGCCCCGCACCGGGAGCGGCTCCGCGGGGCGCGGCCGCGGCGCTGTTGTTCCGCGGGCTGCGGGGCGCAGCGCCCGGCGGGGAGGATGCCGAGGATGCTGCCGAGGATGCTGGAGCAGCCCGGGCGGGGGGCACGGCCGGCACATGCGCGGCCGCCTCCCCCCGGCCCCCGGGCGCGCCGGGCTCCTCCCGGCTCAGCGCAGGCAGCCTGGGGCTCCGGGAGACCCGCGGGCAGCGCCCAGCTTGCCTGGAGACGTGTCGCACAGAGGCTATCACACAATCAGGGGGTGTTAAGGCGTTGGAATGGACCTTAAAGCTCAGCCAGTCCCACCCCCTGCCATGTGCGGGGACAACTCCCACCAAGCCACATCCAACCTTCCAACACGTCCAGGGATGGGGCAGCCACAACCTCCCTGCTCACCCTGTCACCGCCCTCACAGCAAAGCGTTTCTTCCCAAAATCCGCATTTCCCCTCTTTCCATTTGTACCCCTCGCTCCTTGTTCTGTCTCTACAGATCAACACCACAGATCAGCATCACTGTCCTGCCTCCAAAAAAAGACAAGGGGGGGGAAATGGGGGGAGTTATCCCTGCGGGGTCACAGAAAGGCCTCTGCTGCTAATAAGTTTAATACTAACATTTGCACAGCTCTGAAGGTCACAGTTGGAAATACTGGGAAATCCTCTCTCCTCATGTTCCTGTCTGATTCCAGGGAATTTAATGCCAGCAGCAGGCTGGGCTTTCTCTCCTTGGATGGGGGCCACCATGCCCTGGAGAGCTTCTGCAGCTTTGAAGGTCACAGTGGACAGAGAGGGGGAAATGAAGCGTTTGTTCCATGTGCTCCTTTTAAAGCACCTGCAGCTCAATACACAGCACAATCTATCGAGTTAAACCTGGCCAGCCCCACCAGAGAGTGACACTGGAGCGACTGCCAGTGCCAGAGCTCAGCGTGCAGGTGGCCAGACCCACCCAGAGAGGCTTGCAGCCAGCAGAAAGCATCAGCTTCAGCTGTACCCGGGCTCTCAGCTGGGCACACGCCGCTGGTGGTGGCCACTGCCACAGCTCTGTGGCCTCCCAGGGCACGGACACAGGGGTTTGGTGCTGAAGGCACACACGTGAGATCAGGTCCCCACACCGCTCGAGTGAGGCAGGCACAGAACAAAGCCAACACTTTTCCTAGACATCATCTAATTGTGTTTGTGTCAGCAGGCTGCATCCATCATCTGCCAATGGCCACACGCAGCAGCTGCCTGCACGTCACCCTTCACAGGCTCCGGTGACTGCTCCAAGTAATTCCCAGCTAAGGACACCCTCCTGAGCCCTCGTTCTGCCTCGCTGTGCTGCCTGCACAGGTTGCTCTGCCCTGTTCCAGCCCATGTCTGACTGAGAGTCCTGAAACCTTTGCAGCCTGGAGTATTCCAGCAGGGGCTGACCAAAGCCACACGCTGGCTATCAGGTTGTCCTCGCTGTCCCCTCTGCTCCCCGGCTTCTTTGGGTTCCTGTGCACTCTTCCAGCAACCCACCAAAAGAAAACAAATCTATTTAATGTACCTCTAGGAGCCAGGTGTGACCAGGGAGACCAACAGCTCGCAAGCTGCTGATGCCAGCACCACAATTCCAATCCCCCCTTAGAAGTCCATCGTGGATACAGAGATCTTAAAATCTGACTTTTCTCCCTGGGAAGACAGAACAGCAAAGGTGATACCCAGAGCTGCATGAAGGACACTGAGCCATTTCTTTTGTCCCATTGCCCCTTGTTATCATCACAACACCATGAAGGGAAGGGCAAGTTAAGCCACAAGGATTTGCTCCTAACCCTTCTGGAACAATCCATCCCATGCATGGCAGATGAGTGCTGGGGGTGGGTTTTTTATGAGCCCAGAAGCTTCTGGACAATGTCCCCAGCTCTCTCCTTTGGCAACCACCTGTTCCACAAAGCGCCATGGAAATCACAGCTATTCCCAGGCAGCCAGGTGCTCTGCCAGAACGCAGAGCAGGGATCAGCAGGGCTGCACTGTTTGTGCTGCTGCCGCTCTAATTACATCTATTACGGAGACTCCTGCCAGGGATGAGACACAGGGGCCAAGAGGATTAAGAGGAAGCAGCAGCTCCACCACACTGAGTCAGTCAGAGTCACTGAGTGACCCCCCAGCCCTGTCTGCTCCTGCCTGCTGCTCCCCAGGTAGAAACAGAAGCCTTTTCTCCCCTAACCCCAGGCACTCCAGAACCCGCCTGCCAAACAATGCAAATTACAGTGGCAAACAAACGTCCTGAAAAAGTAATGAGTTTTCCCTCAGAATCACTCACGTACCAGCCTCAATTACTTCATTCCAGACCAGAGTTGTAGCTGCTATTTAAAGAAGGGAAATGGGGCCCTGAGGTGAAGGAAACCTCAGGTGAAACTGGCCGTGGATTTGGGTGGATTTTGAGATGAAAAGTTACAGGACAGGGAGGTCACACCCTCTTCTCCCACTCTGGAGAGGTTTATTCTTCACCTGTGATTCTTCGCCTCGAGCCTGCTTCGTGTACCACAGACAAGATCCAAGGTGATTTGGAGCAAACACCTGTAGTCCATCCAGTTTCCTAACCTGCCACAACCCCTGCTGGGTTTTGTTTTCAAAGCAAACTTCTCTGGGCTTGCTCAGAGATTCTGAATGAAAGGATAAGATCATTTCATTCTTGCTACAATCTGGGCTTAGCTGGGAACCACTCCAGTGTCACCCCGTGCCTGTTTAGGACAAGCAACGAACACCTCCCTGCCCTCTTCAGGAAAACTTGCAAATGAACGGGATGTCACACTGCAAGCCTCTTTTAATTTTGAGCCCTGCACAAGCGATGGGGAGCAGGGATTCTTCCAACCCCATCCCACGCCAGGATGATGCACAAGCTGCTCCTCCCTGCTGCCCCAGTCCTGGTGCCTCCAGTGAACCGGCCAGAGGGCAGGGGTGGCCTTTAGGGCTCCACAGAGGGCACTGGCACTCCAGGGGAGATGGGGAAGGGGATGCAATGTTGAGAGAGAGAAATCTTGACTGTTGAGGGAGACATCTCTGCAAGAAGCAGCCCAAGTTATCATGCGGGGGTTGCTATGGCAACCCACCCAGTTAATGCTTCACAGGAGAAAAAAAAAAGGCTGAAAAGGCTGGCACTTGTGCACAGGCACAACAAGACGAGGAGATAAAAATAATTTCAGCACCCTGCCCCCACTAATCCCTCACTGTCATGGTCCCTGAGGCTGGGATAGGGCAGTGGGAACGGAGCCCTGCGTGTCTGGGCTCCCTGGCACGGCCACGTCGGCAGCTCCCTCTGCCATCCCCATCACATCAGCTCGGCCCCTCCTGCTGCCGGGGGCCAGAGCGCGGCCACCGCCGGCATCAGCCGCTCCCAGACCGCCGGCCCAGCCCTCCAGGGCTCCCACACCCAGCCCTGCAACCCCCGAGCCTCAAAACCGAGAGACCCCCTTTGTACTTCTCGCTGCTGCTCCCCCCGCGCAGCCTCCAGCCAGGACGAAACGAGCAGGGGTTTGCAGAGGAGCCCTACAGGATAATGAATGCCAATTTAGTGATGTTGGATTTAATAGATGGAGGCACCCTTCCCACGCACTCCAACATCCATGCAACACAAATCCATGGCAAGGGAGGGCTGCTCCGGGTGCCTTCACGGGGTGCCCGGGGGGTTGGAAAGGCTCATTCAGTTTTCTCTTTTCACACTCAAAGGTTTAAAACGCGTTTCCCGTGTACCTGCCAGCACCTGGATCCTCTGAATGCTCTCAGCTAGAGGCAGCTCCAGCTTTGCTCTTCACACACCTTTGCACCTGCATTTCCAGCTCACGCACAGATCCGATGCTGGGGGCTTGAACTGTGGTTTCCAGGTGCACCCAGCCCCTTCCCACCCAATATTCCAGAGGGTGGGTCCTCGTTAATGCCTTAAGATGCAGGTGCCCAGAGTGCCTCTGCTGCCCAGCGTGCTCTCCCCACACAAATACCCGCCTGCATTTGTGCTGCACCTGGTTTTTTTCCCAGATCTCCCTCCCTGTGGAATGTAACAGGGCGTGAATATCCCCACGATTCCTGAAAACTCTGCTCCATCCTGAGCAGCCTCTGTGTTTTCTGTCACATGCACACTGCAGGGCCTCTCTCCATCCGATACAGACCGTGCTTGTTCTTGATTTACTGCTCTCCCTTCCTGCTTCCCCCGAGGGCCCACAAGTCACGGTCCCTTTGCCATCCTTCTCTCCCAGAGAAAACCCAGGCGTGTTCAACCTCCTCTATTTATCCTTGGCTCTGAGGATTGCTTTTCCATCAGGATAAAGAACGAGAAGGGCTGGATTTCTGCGAGGCCTCCCCTCTGTGAGCAAGAAGTGGCTGCCCCTGTGAGCAGCCTGCCCTGCCTGTGAGCATTCCCTGAGCATTCCCTGCCTTCCAGAGCCAGGGAAATGCATCCTCAGATGAGGAGCAGCCTCACGTCAGGCAGAGCCTGCGCATGCACGGAGGCCTGGCAGGGTCAGGGATTCCTTGGAACAGCAGCCACGCTCCGAAGGCTGAGCTCAAAATTCCACCATCCATATGCAAGACAAGCACGGAGCACATTCCTGCACGCTGCTAACACGGTGTGGTCAGCAATTAAATAAACACTTTCTTTCTCTCCCCCCAGACCTTTAATACAGGTCATTTTTAGAGGAGTGTTCTTGTATACATCCTGGGAATTCTAAGCCCTGGTGTCGCTCCAGGTGCTTTTGGGCATTGTTTTCTGGGACTGGATGCCGAGAAAACCGAGCAGTGCCTGTGCACGCAGGGAAGCCTTTGTGTGCCGGGACTGAAGGGCTGGGCCCATCCCAGCCTAATGAGGTGGCACTTGCACAGATTTGCTTTTAGGCCTCTCCTCAGCTCCTTCACCTCAGCACTGGATGGAAACCCATTAGCGTGTCAGGTTGCCACACATTTTCATTCACATCTGCTCATTTAATTTCGGGATTCTTGCTGCTTGTAAAACACACAAGTGCATCAATTATTTTAGCCCCATGTGACGATTGCAGTTTTGTGGAGAAAAGCTTGTTCAGCAAATGTCGCTGTCTTACCTTGGCTGCTGCTTTTCCTTAAACATGATTAAAGCTGAATCTCCTCCCAGCTGTCTGTGAACACGGACATCAATCATCTTCAAATCCCTTAAGAGACCAGGAGAATTTGCAATGGAGATATTTGGTTGGATGCCCCGTAATTGCTTTGCACAATCGAGTCTCCCATTGTGAAACAAAAACTTTTTGGGTTTTGGCTGCGTTTTGCACCCTCCATCCGTGGGTTTGTCTTCCTTGTAGCACATTGCCAGCATCTTTCATCTAAAGTAACAAACACATTTGTAATAAATTAGACACCACAGAAGGGAAGGAGGAGAAGGAAGGAGAAGGAGAAACAGTTTTCCAGCTAAAATACAACAGAATTGCAAGGTCTTTTGTTTTCTGTCAGTGAGGAACATCTCCCTGGTCATATTTAAAGGTGCTGTGTAAAACAGCAGAAGCTACCCAGAGCTTTGAATCTGTAAAATGTCATTTTCTTTCCCCAAAACACCAATTTTCCAAAGGGAATTCCTTGCTGGCAGTTCAGTGTCTAAGCAGGCACCTCCTCCTGGCTGAGTATTCTGCTGTAGTTTGCTTATTTTAGTGGTTGTTTTATTAACTTTAAACAAAGAAACAATTAGAAAAAAACAAAACCAAGCAATTTAAAGCCATCGTAGGTTTCCACCCCGAGCCCAAATACTCCGAGGGAAGGAGAGATTTTATGGAGAAATGCCTGGGTGGGGTATGGGGGACGGGAAGGCGCACACATCTCTGTGTGTGTGCATCCATGCCCTGCTGCAGGCGCGGGGAAGGAGGCATTCCCGGAGCCGTGCGATGCCGGAGCAGCCCGGCAGCATTCCCGCATTCCCGGCAGATAGCGCTGTGCCTCCGGGGCCAGCCGGGCTGCGCTCCCGGCCCGGACACACCTCAGAGCCCTGTCCCTGCCCTCCTCCTGTCACTGCTGGCCACTGTCCACCTCAGGAGCCCCGCTGCCCGCAAGATGCTGCACAAACCCCGGAGCGAGGGCTCGGTGCTTCTAAATCCCAGGATTCAGCGACTGAGATCTTCAGCTGGAAATCACTTCTCTAGGAAAACTCTCTTTAATTTACCTACAAACAGCTGAGGTGTCTGCACCACACCTTTTCCCCAGCTGCTGTGATACCCTAAAGAAATACATCGATTCTCTTCCAAAAAAGCCCAAATGGGGGGTGCAAATCTTCATTGTAGTGTCACATGGCAACTAATCGGCTGCAGTAATTAACATGTGGTGAGCAAATGCAAATTGTCCCCTTTCAGGCCAAAGATTTGAGCTTCCTGATCTAGCAAAGCCAAGAAATGTCTGCAACAGAACAGCTCTGACACATTCTAAAAGCATCTGGCCATAAAGGACTTAAGTGATGCATCATCTCCAAACAACCTTCACGATTGCATTTCCACGGCACAATAAAAGCAAGAGGGATGCAGAAATTCCTCTCCAGCCTGAGCCCTGGCATCTAATCCCAACCCTGCTCCACTCCACGTGCTTGCCTCGCCGTCCTCTCCTTGCTCCTCCTGCTTCCCCTCTCCCTCCCGCAGGAATGGTTTTCTCGGGAAGGCGCAGGGAAGAACTCAATTCCAGCAGCAGAGCATCCCCAAAGCAGAGCCAGGAGACACAGAACTGCCTGGAGGTCACCGAGGCTGCTGTTCCAAGGGCAGCTGGAACGAGGTCAGCAGCTCAGGCCACTGTTTTGGCCAGGATTTGACCAAATTGGTGCCAGCTGCCAGCGATGTGTGGGGGATGGATCACAGGATCCAGGAGCATTCCTGGCCCTAACGGTGCCGTGATTGCCTGCCCTCCCCCACAATTAACACCAAAGTCACCTTTTTCGGGTGGTACTTTGGAAAAACAGAAGGAAAAACTTTTCCTCCTGGCGCTGGGGATGCTCCAGGACAGAGGGACACTGTGATGGTCAGTCCTGACCACCCTCACTCACAGAGAAATGCAGAATATCAGCACCATGCTCCCAGAAGGATGTTATTGTGAGCACAACTTCCAACTAACGGAAAAAATAAAAAGGAGGTTTTCTGTTTTTGCTCTCCTGAGAGATTGAAATTTCATCTGCTACTTTCATAACATTTTCTTTATCTTAATGCATATATTTGAATTATCAAAATGGAAACCACTTGGGCTCTAATCTCTTTTTCTTCCCTGCTTGTGTAGATTCAGCACCAAAGGATCCATGTCCAGGTGCAATCAGGCAGTGGTAACAGCTGAGCTGTGACAGGGAGCCACACTGATGATGGCAGAGAGAGCACAACGAAATATATTCACACTGATAAAACCTTCTGTATAAAGTGGATATCTCGGGAGCATCCACAGGGCCACAAGTGCCCAGGAAAAATGAAGTGAAAGGTCACAGGTGTGACCCACTAAGCACAGCCATTCCCATTCCAATGGCACTACACAGCCCCAGCAGGACAGGAGTTGCTGAATTCTGACCATTCCTGCACTCAGGATGCTCACAGCACATCCACAGCACCTAATTCAGACTTTCCTCATGCAGTGCAAACGATCCTCGATTACTGATATTTCTGGAAGTATGGTTTTCATTGGAAAACCCCAGATCTTTTACATTATCAAGGCTTTTCTGCACAGGATCAGCAGAGCAATACTGGGGGGCTGAGGGAGGCAGAGCTCAGAACCTCCAGGGATGGTGAGCAAACCATGGCAGGAGGCATCCACTTTTTGTCAGAATTGTGTTTGAACAAAGCCTTTGGGGGAAGAGAAAGAAATTATCTTTTTCTATAAAACACAGAAGCTTTATGCCAGAAATTTCATTACAAAAAGAGCCAAGCACTGAACTATAAAGAGCCCTGCCAGACGTGCTCAGTCAGCAGCAGTAAATGGGATCTGTTTGTGTGGCGAGGATCAGGTTCTCATCTCCTGCACGGAACCCTTGTGCAGGTGCTCCACCACGGAGGGCAACTCCCTGTCCCCGGACAAAAGTCCTTCCTCCTCCTCCCTCCCATCCCGATGCAAATCAGACAAGGAATGGCACTTCCCAAGAAAGGAGGTGTTCCACAGAAAAACTTTTCCTCACATACCACAGGCACCACCACCCCCCTTTCCCAGCGCCTCAGGGCAACAACACACAGATAAATACCAACAGTGGCTGTTCCTGGAGAACTGGAGCAATAAAGCCCATCAGTGCACGCTCTGGAGGCCCAGGCGTGAAGCCATTTCTGAGGCAGCAGCAATAAAACTTCACACATCCTCGAGAAAAGCTGGAAGCTCATTTCAATTTAGAGGGAAACGCGCTCCCTCTAAAATGCCAGAGAGCTCCTCAGCTGGAATAAAGAGTATTAAGTATTAAGAGTATTAAGGATGATTTTCTTTTCCCAGCTCCTGTGGGGGTCTATAAATATTGAATTTGAAATACGGAGACAACGCAGACGAGGAGGGTCAGTGCTGCGCCTCCTTCTGGGTTCTGCGGGCACTGGCTGCACATCCACCAATAAAATAATAAACTCCTTTATCTCCTGAACCCACGGGGTGTCAAACCCTCCCTCCCAGGAGGAAGAGTGGAAACAGGGGTGAGGCGATTTGCTCAAGGCCACACATTAAACCTGGGCTTGGGGTGAGGGCTCTGCACTTCCCGTTTCCTGCTGTAATGACCAGTTTATGGCACCTCCGCCCCCTCAGTGACCCCCATTCCTTCATTGCTGCCCCATGACCGCGCCAGGGCTGGTTTAGCAATGTCAGTCTTTCCCCTTCCCTTACTCATCTTGCTCAGCAAAACCTCCTCACCTCATTTCCCTTTCTAGGCAGAGCTTTACAGGCTCTTCCCCACCTCATGACGCGCTCCTGGAGCAGACAGGAGCCAACACACAGCAGGGAACACTTTAGTGCTTTAAAGCACTGAAAACTTCTGTCTTTTTAACTTCAGAGAGTCCTTCACTGACCGGGTTCCAGCACTAAAATCAGCTTTCCTCTTGGCAATACGTTTCGTTGTGTTTTTTGTCCTCTTCCCATGCATTTTTCCTTTTTGAGGCATCAAATCACCTGCATTTCGTGATTTGCAAGTTACTGAACGTGCAAATAGCCACAATTCCCTATAAGCTGACTCCATGTCCTGCTAATTTAGTATTTTCCAGCTAAAAATTCTCCCCAGGCAGCTTGAAAGACATCCCACGACTTGCACTCAGCACGGAACGGAGCGAGGCTGACCCCGAGTCTGGGAATCCATGGCGTGATTCCAAACACAGGCTGAGGTTTTTCAGGAAGATCTACTGGAGCCAGGAGCATTTCCAGCAGCGTATAGATCCTCCTGTGGGTTATTTTAGTCTCAAAGCCAAAATGCTGCCTCAGGAGGTTCATACAGGACAGACAAAGCTGTGAGGAGGAGCTGCCTCCTTGCCTTGTCCTGGTTTTGCTCCAAGTATTGACATTGCCACCAAAGGGATCTGCTCACGCTGGCAGTGGCAGCATTTCCTGATCCCGTGGAAGCTCTATCCCAGAAAATGACAGAGCTCAGCTCACTTGGGAGGGTCCAACCCAAACCCCAGCCCTGTCTGGCCCAGCAGATCTCAGGTTGAGCCATGGAAAGTACCCGCCTTTAATCAGAGCAGGAAAACTCCCCAGCTGCAGGATAACATTGCCAGTTCATAATTCCTTATCTCCAGCTGTTTTAAAGCTAATTTAAAACCACTTCCTTAAAAAAGTAATAATTTGTGCTGATCCCCCTCACCAATGTAATTATTAAGAATTTAAAAACATCATTCAGTTTCGATTCCACCAACTCGTATTTCATGGGGTGGCTCTAAATTCCTGAAAAAATCTCCCTGAACACCAAAATGCAAATTCCTCTCAGCTCCAAATGTAATAAAATGACAGTGCCACCAGACTGGATGTGCCAAACTGCATCCAAGAGCTGAGCAGCTGCTGAGAGGAACCTTCAGAAGGGAAAAAAGCAGGAGAGAGAGACATGACTAAAGCAGGCTGTGGGAGAAGCCAAAATTCCCGCTCACAGGAAGCGCCCAGAGGCGTGGAAGAGCAGACCCCAACACTCACCTTGGCAGCAAGAAAGGGTTCTTGGGAAAGGAGCTGTTTTGTTGCCTCTAATGAGGTCAAGCCAGCCTTGGCTTCCACTGGAATTTCCTCCTGGAAGCCCAGCAAAGCTCCCCAGCCTTTGCCCAGAGCCGCTCGCATGTGCTGGAGGTTCTTGTTTTTGGAGCAGCTGTCGGGAGGGGGGAGGAAGCAGCATTCCCACAATCCCATCTCCATCACCAGCCTTATCACCCTCCTGCCTCACGTGGCTGGGAATGCTTTCCATGAGGAGGCAGCCGGCAAACAGCTCTGAAATAGGGCACGGAGATGAGCAGCAGGGCAGAGATGGCAGAAACCCCACTGCCAGCCCCACTCCAAACACAGAACCTGCCTGCTCTGGTCCCGTGGGGATGTTTAACCCTTTCCACAGCTCCAGTTCTGCAGGGAAATTGATAATTTGCTTTTTAGTCCAACAAATTCTCCAGGGGCATCCTGATACCTCCAAGTCCAAGCCACTCTCACCATCCCTGTTGAGCTGCTCATTTTTCCCATTCCCATTTTCCCGTTTCTCCCTCACTGCTTGCAGGCAGGGTTTGTCCAAGTCCAGAATTTGCAATCCACCCCTTTATCCTTGGGGTTTAACAACCTGCACAGCCCAAGGTTTTGTTCAGCAGGAGACAAATTAGTCTAATGGGAATGATCTCTGTAGGTGTGACAGGATTTATGGCACTGAGACAGTGACCAGACCATGGAGCATGTCCCCACAGGCTCACAGGAGATCCCTGCAGGCAGCAGAGCATTCCCAGGGGAGCAAACACCTCAGAACTGGGATGAATTTCTGGGAAGGAGGGAGGGAAGACACGGAGAAGCAAAGAATCAGGCACGGAATTCAAAAATTAGGAGGCAGCACCGTGGTCTGGGACAAGCTCCAAGGCAGCCCTGACATGCTCCAGGTCACTGCTGGAATCAGTGCCCAAATCAACGCCCAAATCTCGTCTCTCCCCAGGAAACAGGCTCAGAAAAACCCGTGGCACACACTTTAACCAGCAAGAGCCCTGAATCAGGACTGTTCACTGCCCTGAGCCCCAGTGCAGGTGCTGGCAGCCCTGGCAAGCCCCGGGGAAGGGATGATGCCATCCCCAGACATGCACGGACTGGGAGGCCAAGTTTTGCTGTTTATCGACTTATAAAGCAAGAACTTAAAGTAGGTCAGCAGGCAGGACACCCCAAAGGTGGAGAGAACCATCCTCCAGTCCCTCCTTCCAGGAAGGCTCTGCCTGAGGGTTCTGATTGATGGTTCTGCATGAGCTGAGCTGATTTTTAATGAAAAACCAGAAATGGTTTGAGCCCGAGGCTGCAGCTTTCTCCCCCAGGCAACTCAGTGCTCAGGAAAAAAAAAAGGAAAATGCTCACACCCCACTTCCTGGGGGCCCCAGGCAGAGGCATGTAACCAACCCTGCATCAAAACTGAATCAAAAACCAACCCCATGTGCAGCAAAGCAGAGATTGTAACATCAGATCCAGCCCAGCACACACAGCTTTAAGCTATTCTTCCTGAGTGTCCTACATAACAAACCCAAACAAATTAAGGAATGAGTAATGAAAAGGTAGGAGGTGGCAAGGCTTGTTTTGGTTCAGGAAAGGATTCCCATCCCTTGCTTGGAATCTAAATTAGATTCTATTTAGATTAGAGTGAGGCAAGGCCAAATTCCCCTGATGAATGAGCTGCTGCAGTAAATCACTCAGATTTTGCAGCCATTCTTCAACAAACGTGTTTTTCTTTTTCCTTCTTCTCCTTTTGTTTCTGATCTCGTCAGCCCCATGCCACGGCCCTGTTCCTCTGTATTAGGATATCCCTTTTTATCTCCCTCAGAAAGGGAAGAACTAATTTGTTGTCTGGTAGGGAGAGAAGGTGTTCTTGGCCTGATAAGTGGATTATCTCCCTAAACAAGCTCTGTAATGCAACAAACCCCACACACTCACAAAACCAAAGGAATCCTTCACAACCAGGGATGTGACATCCAAAAGTGAAAGCTCCCTCTCCTGCACAGCATGCCCAGTGTCACAGCCAAGCTTTGGCTAGAGCAAAAATCCAGGGAAAACGCACAAAATTAAATCCATATTCAGGCTTGCCGTGGCTGCAAATGGATCTCTGAACTCACAGCAGCATCTGTAGGATCACAGCACCTGCATGTCATTTCTCTTCCAGCTGAAGAGTGTTGAACAGTCTAGAAACTGAAAAAGAGAAATGATATCAGGAGTGCAGCACGAGAACATCCCAAAAAAAGATGGGAATAGGGGAAATGGAGTCATCTACCCCCAGCAACTGGGCACTGCTCAGCCTTTAGCGATTTGCTGCAGTCCAGGCTTGGGATTTTTCCTCTGCTGCCACTCTGCACCCCACAGGTTATCACTGGAGATGTCAGTGATATCAGCTACGATATCCAGTCCCTCTCAGGAGGAACCAACAACGTGTAGCAACTTAAAATAGATACTGGACTGAAACTCTTCAGCCTCTGACTCACCCCAGAGGAAGCCAAGCAGGTGTGAGCCAGGAGTGATCCAGAACCTGGGACCTGACAGACCTTCAGGTGCCACCTGCTGCCACGGAACAGGGACTCATTCATGGAACAGTTGCCAGGCACTGATTTACAGCTTGTTCTCCCCGGCTGGCAGGGTTTATGTGAACCCAAAGCCGTTGCTGACACGTCCTGCAGGAGGCTGGAGAGCTGGAAAGCTCCTGGCTCCTAATTTGAATCCACAATCAAGTGCCTGAGGTAGCTGAGATGATTTGGCATAAGCCAGGGACCTCTCCAGGGATAATCTCTCTCTCTCTGATGGATCAAAATGAAGCTGCTTTATTTCCCTGGCCCAGCTTCCTTTGGAACCACCCTAATTTCTCTTAGAGAAGCCAATTTCACAAAGGGCAGCTGCAGAAACACGGAGCTTTCATTTTTAGTGCTTACCTTGTGCTTAAACACGCTCCCTTAGGCAGAACCAGCCCATTCATCACCCTGATGAGAAGAAATACCCAGAATTACTTCTCAGAATACAAGACAATTCCCAGAGGATGGGTAATTTATTAAGCCCGATTTTCTTTATGATGCAATTTTCCTTTTCTGAACTTTGCAGAACTGTTTCACTGCTGCGTGCCAGCCTTTGTTTCCTGCCAGCATTGCATATAATTCCTCCTTCCTGCTGTTTGGCTCCACGTGCATTCACTCGGTGATAAAATTATGCTCATTTTGTAGTATCACTTCAGCAGCTGAATAAAATCCTTCAGGGTGATACTGCAGGACAGCAGTATCTGAATGCAATGCTGATTTTGTGCAATAACCTGATAGAACCAGACATTGTTCCAAGGAGCTGTTCTCTTGAATGGATGCCCAGAAACTTCTGAAATTATTAATCTTAAAATGTATTAGGTTAAAGAGTAATCTGCTTCCAAATGATGCAGCAGCCTAAACTCCTACGTGTTGGGAAGCCAGTGCCAAGGAGTGCAAATTTTCAGGGTTCTGGAACAGCTAAAATGAAAGTATTATTCTGTGCACATGAAATATCGAAGTATCTGACTTCCCTTGCAAGGAGGAAAATGCTACCTCATGTATTTTAATTTGCTGTGATTACAGTTTTCACAGGAGAGAGGAATAATAATAATAATAATAATAATAATAATAATAATACACATTTTGGATCTTTTTTAGTCATCCCACTGCACTCTCTGTGCTGCACTGCAATTTGAAGCAATCACAAGGAGATAAAGATGGAATTTGTTATTGCTGAGGAGCGCGAGGTTCACGTCCAGTAAATCCCTGGGTCAGTCCCTGAGCTGTGCCCCTCCCCAGATTTAAATGGATGTCGGCACCAAAGGTGAAAACTCCAGCACTGCCACCCTCATGACACGAGAGCTCACATGGAATTAACCACAGGCACGGCTGTTCCCAAGGCTCTTAGGGCACTTTGTGGAATCAGGATCCCCAAATGCTGCACGTTCCTCTCCTGAGAGCTTCCTAAGCTCAGCTGCTTTCCCAGCCCATCCCCACTTTGGAAGGAGGCTGAGCCCGTCCAGACAGACCCCACTGCAGATATTTGATCCAATCCCATATTTTACACTCATCCCAAGCACCTGCCTGCCTCATTAGCAGAGAGGGCAAGCTCCAGAGGCAGGCTGGGAGCCAGCCTATTTATCATTTGCGTTTAGGCAACGCTTTCATATCTGCAAAGTGCTGTGCAAACACCAATTAATGCCGGGAGCTGATTAACCCCGGCACGGTGCTGCCGGGACCGTGCTGCTCGCAGCTCCAGAACCAGCTGCAGCTCCATCCCTGCCAGCACCTAGCTGGTACCTCCCTGCCTCCCTTTGTGACACCCCCAGCATCCTCACACTGCCCTGGGAAGTGGCTGCAGTCAGAGTTTCTCAATAATCATCGAAATCAGCATCCAAAAAGCACCAAGGTTGGACACTCCGCAGCACCTCGGTGCTTGTGCTGCACGGGAGCTCTGCAGGACAGGCTGCAAAGCAGCCAGGGAAACGTAACAGAGCTCGTTTGACGGGATAACTCAGTTACCCCCGCTCTTTCCGTATTTTCCCAGAGTTACCAAGAACACAAACATCTTTTGCACCTCACAGTCCTTCACCTTATTAAGCCCAGAGCATCTCCTGTAATTTGGTTCTCTTTTGCCTCCTCTCTTCCACTTCCAAAGCCATGGAGCACCTGGCATTTGTCCCAGGAGAGGAACAACCTCCTGCACACTGGGAACCAGCCGGCTCAGACTCACCACCAAAATGACTCTGATTGTTTCCCCTCTTGTCCAAAAGCCTGAAGCTGAAGGAGAGCAGGTTTAGATTGGATATTCAGGAAGGAATTCCTCCCTGTGAGGGTGGGGAAGCCCTGGCACAGGGTGCCCAGAGAAGCTGTGGAGATAATTCCCATCCCTGGAAGTGTCCAAGGCCAGGCTGGACAGGGCTTGGAGCACCCTGGGATAGTGGAAGGGGGTGGGATGAGATGATTTTTAAGGTCCCTTCCATCCCAAACATGTGATTCTATTTTGGCTCTTAACTCCCAACAGAGTCACTTACTCATCACAAAACTTCTCACGCTGAGATGGATTTGGTGACAAACAGGGAGCCTCTAATTCATCCTTAGCTTTTCCACAAATCATCTCACCCCAGATGCATTCAAAATATTTGACTCTTGGAGCAAAACTTGATGGGATTTGCCAGATCCTCTTTCAGTAAAAGTCAGCATTAACTGCAAGTATTTCTGCAGCAAATCAGTGTGACCAGCACAAGCTCAATTCCCAGAAAAATATGTTCCCAGGAAGCCCAAGGAGCACGCATGCTCCCATCTGAGGCTGGCTCAGACACGTCTGTGCACAAAAGCCAAATCAAAGCTGGTTTTAGTATTGAAATGGTGTCATCTGGACTCATCCCTATGCATCTGTTCCTCAGGACAGGAGTCATCTGCCTGCCCTGAAAGCAGCTCTTTCATCTGGAGTGTTCTCCCTTTACCCAGGCAGAGGACAGGATGCCTCTGCGGGGTAATTATCATCTCATCTCTGCCTGCCGCGGTGAGAAACTGCTGTCTGGAGGTGCTGCTTTCTTCCTCTTGGCTACAAAGACAAGCTGAGTGACGAGTGCAGAGTTAAATGAGACGAGCTGCATCCGTCCCAGGCAATTTTGCACTCGTGTTTTGCAGCTATTTAGCAAATTAAGCAGGCAAGGGGCACTCACAGATCAGGCAAGGTGAAGAGTCAGGGCTCATCCTTTCGCTGGGACCCTCCTGCCGAGGGTCACACAGGGACAGGACACAATTCTCACCCAGATTTCCTGGCTGATCCTGCTCAGGTCGCTGCCTTTCCGTGACTCCCTTTCTCCATCTGCAGAGTGGAGATGATGCTCCCAGCTTCCTCTGCCAATTCCTCTTCGATCTACTGATGCAAAGATCCCCAATCCTAAGACAGATGTTACTTCTCACTCACTAAGGGCATTTAAAAATGCCTTTTTTAAACCATGATAATAAAAACCTGCGACCGTCCCCGAGCTGAGCTCAGTAAAAACAGATAGCAGAGACATGACTTACAAAACAAAGAGCTGCAGGCAGAAAATCCAAACCCAGCTAACCTTTTCTATTTAACATTTCAGGGCTGCTCAACACAGAATGCTTCACTAAAACAAGGCCAGGAAACACTGAAGCACATCTTGCAGCTAAAAATTTTGCATTCTTTGTGGGTAGAAGAGCTTTACAAAATATTATCCACCTACCCTGAGCCACTTCCAAAGCCAGGCAGACTGAAAATCAGGGAATTCGTTGCTAGCCAAGCCCCAAGCCTGTAACTTTACGTATTTCTTACCTAACTGACTTTATTCCAGCGTGCATGGAGCGGGTGGTTGGACTGGTTCTCAGCAGCACTCAAACAAAATCCCGTGTAAATCACAGTCAAGGGCATTTTCCCCGGAGGAAAGGAGGGGAAAGGTGAGGCTGGATTTTCCTGCAGCATGAGGGGCCCCAAGATTGAAAGCGGGAGGTGAAAACGGCCCCTGGGTGGGGACGAGTTCAGGCTGGCACTGCTGGGCAGAGCTGGGGGCTCTTCCTCTCTTCACAGCCACAGCAAACACCCGGCTGTGGCACCTCTGCCACCCTCCAAGGGGCTGGGAGGGAACTGCTGATGCCTTAGGTTTTAACTTTTATATTTTTCAAATCCTGCACTGGCCCAGTGTGTAACTCTGGAGTTTCTTGTATCCTGTTAATTTCTGCTCTCTTGTGCTGGGCAGACACAACAAAGCCTCTCCGGGCCTGCTCTCCACGGACACCCAGACAGGCCTGGGCCCAAAAAGTATAAACCAAAGAGCCTCTGAGAGGGGGGCAAGCTGAGGGGAAATTACATCATTAACTGAAGCTTTAATTGGAGAATTAACCCTGATATGCAAATGAACCAAACTTATAAAAGTGTGAAGAACTCGTGGCCTGTTGTCCACCCTGGGGTCCATTTTGAGAGCAGCCTCTGGCTCCCCAGGGGTACCTCTGAAGGCCTTTCCAATAAAAATCGACCTTTATTCCCTTATTCTGTCTGGTCTCTGTGTCTAGGAGGCCTCTCCAGGCATCACTGGCACTCCAAGGGAAGGGCATTCCAAGGGAATGTCAGCATAAATCCCTTCAGCTCCACGTGTAGGGACCTACAGCACCCAAAACTTCCTCTGTCCCTCAGTGCCAAGGGAGCTGTTCCGTGGTGATTTCTGCACTGTGGCAGAAGTTGGGGTGCCCAGCCAAAATGTTTGGCCTTCTAGAGGCAGGGGGGGATTTGCACTGTGAATTTGTCATGCTCAGCCTCACGGCACCGGCGCTTTCTCCACATCCTCATTTTACCTTTAATTCCTCAAGTCCCAGGCCGTGGCACCCGAGCGAGGCACTGGGTTAAAGGATGCTGTGGCACAAATTTAGATGCCCTGGCAGCCAGCATGGAGAAGTGCCCGGCCCCTCCACGTGGCTTTGAGAAACACCAAACAAGTTTTTCTTGACCCAAAGTATTTTCTGCAGCAGGCCAAGTGCAAGTGCAGGTAGGATTTCACACCGAGCTGGGCAACAAACCCATGTGATCCTCAGATTCCACGGGGAAAATGCTGTTTGCAGCCTCGGATCGCAGCCCAGTTGTGCAACACCTTGAACTGCTTCAAGGCCTTTTTTTTTCTGACCCCAGGAACCTTCTCTGAATTTTACTCAAGAGCACAAACGTGACCATTACAGTGCTAATGTAATTTCTGGAGGATGTAATTTCTGGAGGATGGAATTTCTAGAGGGTAGAATTTCAGGAGGAAATACAAATGAAAAATAAAATCCATACAGGTTGCCTGAAATACCTTCTCAGAAGGTATGAGGAGCTGAGTGGAGAATGTTCTCCTTCCTTTCCCCGGAAGCAGCCAGCAGAATTCCACACTGTGATGATATTGCATGGAAATGGAAAAATTAAAAAAAAAAATAGGAAAACGAAAGAAAAGGGGGAAACAGCCTCCCCTTTAAATGCTTCCACAGATGCCTTCCACTCTGCCTGCTCCGGGAGCAGCTCCACAGAGCCCACCCACTTTTCTGGGAATGCAAGAATGCAAAAACAGCTTTAAACCAGTCATCTCCAAACGTGGCTCACCTCCTTCTCCCACTGAGCCACCCGAGCCCACAGTTCTCAGCGCCCTTTGCAACTCCTGACATTTTAACTTTGCTTCCTCCTGCGAAGCTGGCAGTGCCAGGGCTGGGGATGGCAGAGGCGAGGCTGTGCCAGCACTGGCAGCTCCCGTGAGCCACCCCTGGGCCAGTCCCAGCCTCTGCAAGCCGTGACTAAAGGCCCTGCCTGGCTCTGCCAGCAGCTGTTGCAAGCTGTGAGCCAGGATTTTGGCATTCCCAGCTGAAACCCTGGGCACTTGTGCCCTCACCAAGTGACAAGTTCAGCGGGGTGACACGGCAGGACACCGCGGGGTGGACGGGGATCGTGCTGGGGTGACCCACATCCAACCTACCTGAGTCAGGTGTAATCCCTTTCCAGGTCATGCAGCTGGTAAACATCTGGCTGTGGCACCCCAGCCACCTTCCATGGGGAATTATCCTGCCAGGCAACCTCTGGTCCTGCTGCAGCCGTTGTCAACTGTTTGTGCAGTCACATCGCTGCACTGACCCGCTTTTCACCACAAAAACACCCCCAAAAAGCCTCAGAACCGAGGTTTTCTAAGCAAATCTTTGCCAAATAGTGCTCGGTTTGGTTCCACGTGAAATTAGGAAGCAATTCTTGCCCACTCCAAGTGGTTTTTGGCAGATAATGGAAGTGACTCTTGCAGAGGGTTGGATATGGAAACTCTGCTGACCACACACGGCTGTTTCTAGACAGCACCACGGGCTCGGAGCAGCCTGGGGCAGCAGGAGGTGTCCCTGCACATGGCAGGGGTGGAATGGGATGAGCTTTAAGGTCTCTTTACCCCAAACCATTCCAGGATTCCGTGATGCTGTGATTGCTCAGAACACAGCACACATACCAGGGCTTTTACAAGCCTGGCCACTTCCTCACCTGGATTTGCAGAGGTGCTTTGGGTCAACACACCCCTGCAAAAACCCATTTTCTCTTCCTGTGTGTCCAGGTTCAGCTACACAGAAGCCCAAACTCACATCCTTCTTTGAACCATCCCGTTCTCCTGACTGCATCCCGAAGAATTCCTGCCCCTGCCACTCTCCAGGCTGTGATGCTCGTCAGGAATGAGGCTGGGTGTGTTCCAGAGCAGCAGATTCTGACTGCAAACCACAGGCTGGCTCTGTGAGTTCCTTATCCCGCACATCAGATAACATCTTGAAAGGAAAAATGTACTTTTTTTTACCTGAGAATGATCAAAGCATCAAGACAGCAGCTGTTTGAAAGGCCGGAATTTACAAATTCCTATATAAATCATGAAATGTTGGGAATATCACCACGTTTAAAGAAAGAAGTTCTGCTGTGTTTTTGCACTAACTTCCAGCCCTGACTGCTCCTGAGAGCCCCAGGAAGTTACAAAGAGGAAAATCAATTTTCCTTACTGTTTTTTTTTTAAACCAATATGAATCCAGTAATGGTTCATATTTAGGAGCATGAGGAAGCAGGAAGATAAAATATTAAGAAGAGTCAGAGAGTCCTGGATGCTGTGACTCGCTTGTGACTTGCTTTTCTTCCCCACAGACAGAAAATGTCAACAGAAAATTGATTCTCAGTAATATTCCCTCTAACAGGAAACGCGCAAATTCTGATTTTTGAACTTTCTTTGGGCGGGCAGCGGTGAGATCAGCACACCCTGATCTGTAAATTAAAGACAGCCACGGCTTTTTTGATGGCCCACATGAAAATGACTGGAATGAGCAGCTTTCCACATCAAAAAGTGACCAATATTGTTGCAGAAACCCAAAAAAACCCCCTCAGCAAACGAGGACTAGAGATGAAAAACCAGTCCCTTTCCCCAGGATTCACCAGCTCTTCTTCAGTTGATGGGAAGAAATAAAGGATGTGTTGAAATGTAGAGACATGAAATGATGAATTCATCTCTTTATGGGTATTCAGAATCCACCTCAGCAGTGTCTCAGCTTCAAAAGGCTGCGGGAAAGGCCAAATCCTTCTGCAAAATCAGAACCTTGCCCCGAAACGACCTAAAGCTGTGGTGGCTGTGCCAGGTCTGCAGGGACACCAAGCCATCATGGCATTTATAATGAGGCCATAATATAGCTCAGCATTTAAAATGCCAGCCTAAAAGCTGGGAATTAACCCCTTTGCTCCTCAGCATTTCCTGCTCATCCCTGATTAACAAGAACAGGAAAATTAGGGGGGGAAAAAAAGCACAGAAATTTAGGTTTTCCCGAGCTCCGTGAGCACCACGTAAAGCAGAATGTGCAATTCCCCCTCTCGAGAGGTGGATGCTCAGACAAGGAGTGGTTTACAGCCAATGCCTAAATTACCACCGTCCAAATACCACTTAAGCTTTGTCTTAATTTGGCTCCTGGGAGGTTTTTGCAGGTGCTTGGCTCATCACTTACGGCCTCTGAATTACGGTTTAACATCTTTGGGTTAAATTGAGGAGAAAAACAGGTAAGATTTAGCACTTGGCACTCAGAGGAAAGGGGATTTTCTGCTCTCCACTGAGTGGAAAAACAAGGAATCCTCGCAACTTCCCTCCTGGGTAAAGGATGGACCCAGAATAAATTCTCAGCCCTTTCCAATTGTCTGCCTCTGGAGAGTTCAGGGCCTGTTTTACCCTCGGCCTTGAGGGAGGGAACAAACAAACAAACAACCCCCAAACAAAACCAAACAAATCCTTTCTCTGTAGAATCACAGAACCCCAGAAAGGTTCGGGTTGGGAGGGACCTTAAAGCTCATCCAGTGCCACCCCCTGCCCTGGGCAGGGACACCTTCCACTGTCCCAGGCTGCTCCAAGCCCTGTCCAGCCTGGCCTTGGACACTTCCAGGGATCCAGGGGCAGCCACAGCTTCTCTGGACAACCTCAGGGCCTCCCCATCCTTGCAGGGAAGAATTTCTTCCTAAATATCCAATCTAAACCTTCTCCCATTCAGCTGGAAGCCATTCCCCCTTGTCCTGTCACTCCAGGGTCTTGTAGAAATCCCCTTGTAGCTCCTTCAGGCACCGGAAGGTCACAGTGAGGTCACCCCTGATCTCTTCTCCAGAAAAGCTGAATAATCCCAATTTTCTCAGCCTTTCCTCCCGGCAGAGCTGCTCCATCCCTCTGCTCATCCCGGAGCCTCCTCTGGCCTCGCTCCCACAGCTCCACGTCCCTCCCGTGCTGGGGCAGCTCTCAGGGTTGGTGACAGGGCTGTGCCGGGACACCGAGGCAGACCCGCGCTCGTTTCTGGGGAATTTAGGGAATTTTTCGGGAATTAGCGAGGGAATGGCTGAGCGCACAGGGCCCTGCGCCCTCTCCCGGCCTGCCCGGGAAGTGCGGCCAGCGCGCACCACCCCTGCGAGAAGCAAATTCGAGCAAATTTAAACAAATCGTAGCAAATTTAAGCAAAATTTAGCAAAATTTGGCATCGATTTACCGCCCTCTCTGCGGCTTCAGGTCCCTCCACCGCTCATGCTCGTCCGGCTCCATCCAAGATGTGTAAATAACACAGCAACGCTCCTCAGGCACAGGCGTTGCGTTCTCCTCACCCCAAAATCCTTTGCAAACATCCACACTTTTACTTCGAAACCTGCAGGAATTCGGCAATCTGAGCACTGGGATCAGCCCCTGCGAGCTAAGAAACGTGGCCTCCCTGTGCTAAATAACACCCAAACATTCTCCTGGCTGTCTCTTTTCCACATAGCAACTTACTAGGATCCAAACAGGTGGAAGAAATGCGAGACACAACAAGCCAGAAGAGCCACGTTATTTTTCTAGGCTGATATTTAGAATCAGCACAATCATTTTCCCCTCTCGGCAGGGCCCAGCTGTGGCTGTTGTGACACACCAGGAGCACACGTGACAGTGCCAGCCCTCAGGGATGTTCCTCTCAGGACATGCCACGTCTTGCCAAGCCAGGCAGGATTTGGTTGTGCAGCAGCCCTTGCCCAGCCCGGGTTCACATCTGGGTTCTGTTCCTGGGACCTTTTCAGCAGAGCCAAGTGACAAAACACAAATTTTGTCAGTGGCGAGTGACCCCAGCTAACGAGGAGGATTCCAGCTGTCCAACCACCTTATGCTGGCTCATGAAAAACAAGAGATTTGTCTTTTTACAGTGCTCCTCATCCTTGCTGTGTAACTCACAGAAAGAAGCCCTTCAGCCGACAGACTTAATGGAATTTTGGCCACGGAATTTTAGCATCAAATTTGCCCTTCGAACTTGGCAGCTCCGCTCAGGCGGATTGCCAGCAGCAAAGCCAGCTCGATCCTCTGTAAATCCTGAGCCACGGAACTGTCCACAGAGACTTTCCCAGCTCAGTCCCTTGGCCACAGAGCACATCCTTCAGCAGACAGATGTGTCAGGTAAATGTCCCGCGTGGAGCAGGGTTACCGGGTGCTTTGTTGCCAAACACTTCTGTCATTTGCATCTCTAACATTCGTCCCCAGGCAAAAGCCAGCACGGTTTGTAGAAGGCAAATGCAAAAACTGCCCAAATGACCCAGATAAATGTCCTGAATCACAAACCATTGCTAAAAAGCACACGCTGGTTGCTTTGATGGATCTGGGAATTGTAGGATGCACATTCTTGTTTTCCATCCAGCACTGGGTTAGAGATCTCAGTTCCAGTTAAAAGCTGTCAATGAACAGGAGGAGATGTGCTGGGTTTCACATTTTGCAGCCCACAGCTTTTACCCACAGGCCTGATGGCATGCAAGAACATTCCTGGAAGGCATTTCCCCATCTCCAAGGCCATTTCCCTTCTCATATCCTCCAGACTCCAGCCCGAGCAGTCCAGCTGGATGTCAAATCAGCTCCTCTCCACCACCCTGCTCTGGATCTTTCCCAGAACAGAGGGGAGGATCTCAGTGCTATCACACAGCACAGATTCCCTGGATACAGCCAACACATCCCTGCTCCTCCTCATGCTGGGAAACCTCCAGCACTTACAGACGTAGGGAAAGGTTGATATTCCAGGACAAAACCCAGCTCTGAGTATATCAAGGAGCAGAAACTGAACACGAAACCTTTCCAGACCCACTCCTGCGCCTTGCGCAATGTCCCAGGATTAAAGAATGCCGTGGAAAAAGACCAACGCACAGGAACCGCGAAGTGGGAACGGCTTAAGGAGGTCTGATACTCGAATTCCTGGGAACTTGAATTGAATATAAATTATTCCTGCTCCTGTTGAGGTAATAAATTATGTGCCTTGGATTTTCCCCTCAGCTAACAGCTCCTATCTATGATTTGATGAAGTCAGCACTGGTTATCTCCATTAACACGTCATATCTCTGACCACAATCTGAGTCACTTGCTGGTGGCATCACGCGGTATCTCAAATTAATTTAAGGTTTATGGATTATATAGTATTAAAGACTATATTCATATTAAAGACTAAAGATTATATAGTATTAAAGACCAAATGCTGTGATCAGCAAGGCCAGGCAGACGAAAGACAAATCTTTCCCCAAATAATGTTAAACTGCAGAAAACCATTCCTCATGTTTCACCCAGCTTTTCATCAGTTCAGTCTCAGAGGTGAAGAAGTCAGCTTCACTCCTGAGACCAGCCAGGTACCAAAAGTGTCACAAATCCCATTATCACTCCTGCCTGGAAGCCGGTAATTGGTGCCAGACAAACCAAGAGCTGTTCAGCTGAGTGCCCTGCTGAAAAAGCACCAGGAAGTTCACTTCTCCCAGCCCAGCACCAAGGTGAGAAACACCTGAAATGCAAGGCAAGGATTAAGAGTGAAGTGCAAGCTACGAAGCTCCAAAGAGCAGCACTCCACCAAATCCCTGCTAGCACCTAAATGAGGCAGGGATTCAACTTTGAGGGACCTCAGGCACGCACAACATCACCTGGGCAGGTGAGACAAAATGTGCAGAGCCTTCCTTTAGCCCAGGACAGCGGGGATCCTGAGGGGAGCCCGGAGCTGGAAAGTCTCTGGAGGAAACTCCTTGCTTCCAGCAAGATGAATAATACACCTGTTCCCTACTTGTGAGCAAACACTACAAAGGAATAATTAGAACCTATCTGACCTGAAACCCACATGCCCATTACTGTGGTATTTTTCCACCTACTCCAGGTGAAACAGAAGATGGGCTGGACCTGAAGGGGAGGGGTGGAGTGGCAGCACAAGATGCTGATTTATAAAGCAGCTGCAAGCAGAGCTCTTTCTCCACAGGCTTGGGACAGGGAGCTCGTCCTGCCTGGAGGATGCCGAGGTGGGAGCAGCATTCCAGCTAACGCCTGCTGGCCACAGGAGAGGGACCCACCACCTCGGGGAGCTTCTGCACTCCAGGACTGCTCTGAGCCACCTCAGTCCCCAGCTGGGCTTGGGCTTTTCATCCAGAGATTTTGGCTTGGCTGCTTCCCTCCATCAGGAAAGGAATAAACTCACCAAGATGGTCAAGGTGGGTACAATGCCTGAGGAATTGCCCCTTGTGTTTCTCCTTAAGTTTTAATTTGTAGATCTATACTATGAGTACAGGCCAAGTGAAACATTGAATTAATACCAGGCACTGCTGGGCATGAACAGTTTGGATTGGGAGGAATTCTTGGACTGGCTGAGCCAAAAATATGAGACAAAATCTGAGATTTTATGAAACTCTGAAGGTTAGAGGTTAATATGGGCCATGCTTACAAGTGAGCAATAGATTTTTCTAACTTCATCAATTTTCTTTATTTTCTCTTCCATCTGCTAAGTTCTCCCAGCAGAGAGCTCTTGCCTTTCTCTCCTGGTTTCCCTGCTCTGCAGGGATTTGAAAAGCTGAACAGATTTTTGGGTGGGAAAGTTAAAGAGAAGAGGAGGAGGAGGAGGAAGGTGAAGAAAAAAAATCCCAATAGATAAAACAGATCGTGAATCTACAGCATGACATAAAAAAAATAAAAAGAACAGGCATGTCCTGTCTCTGGGATGTGCATCACAAAGAAAAATCAAGGGTTTAGGAATAGGATTTCAGTCTTTTAAGTCCTCAAACTGCTCAGCAGCTCTTTGCTTTCCCCTTCATCAAGAGACAAGATTGAAATACTCCTTCAGTTTAAGGGCAGCTAAAGATAAGATGCCAGTTTTGAGTTCAGAACAGTGTTAAATATTAAGATATCCCAATTATTACTGTTTTTTCTTGTTGTTTCCATTATTTGAGCTCTCTGCATGTCACGGAGAGCTCTTCCTTCACTGCTGTGAGCCCTCACAGGAGGCCAAGCCGTGGCAGAGCCCCTTTGCGCTCGGGGCACTGTCAGCTCTGCTGTCCCACCAGGGAACATCCAGGGGGCTCTCCCGAACCTCTGGGGTTTAATCCATAAGGAAACCTCCGGAATGGGGTCAGCTAGTGGCTGTGCCAAGGCCTGGCCTGTGGTTTCCAGGATAATTGGGAGCTGGAACGTTATGATTACGCAGCTGCTGCATCGGCGGCACGGGAAGTTCGCCCTGCGCTCTGCAGAGTTAACTGAGGGTTTGGAAACAGCACAGCTCCCAGGTTATCACTGAAAGCAAAACATTCCCCGAGGTCCAGCAGCCTCCCTGGGTCAACAGCTTCCTCTGCCTGATACTCCACTGGCAAAAATAAGCGAATTGTTGGTGAAATCCCTGCCAGTTCTGAGCTCTGTGTGAGCAGAAACAGAGCAGCTCCTCCCTGGCTTTCAGTCTGGTGTTTGCCTCTGTTCCTCACCTTGATTCAGTGCAAATATAAATTTGTAAGTGTTAATTTTAATTAAAAAAGGTAAATCTTGAAGGTATGGATCTGAAAAGCTCCAGGAACAAGCAAGTTCTCAATGGATAACTTTTCCCTCCCTTTTCCTTTCACAAATATTTTGCTTTTCCACTGATCTCTTCTTGGAGCTGATAAATAAATTAATCATTTTCACTGCTGAGGTCCTGGGCAGTATTTTCCTACAGTTGTTTTAGATCACAAACTGCTGGAAGTGTTGCACATCCCTAAAGGAATCCCTGTAATTTGCACCTGATGAAGTCCTGAGCACAATCACAGCAACACAAACTGGATGGATCTGAGGATAAGACAGGAAAAAACACCTTAAGTAGCCAGGAGAAAGGGACAGTAGCAACTCCTAGCTTGCTAAAGCTACTAAAAATGTAGATCTGCCAAAGTTTTGACTTTTTTGTGGTCTTTTACAGAAAAAGTCCGATGTTTACTCGGTTGAGATCTATGGGACAAAAGATCTGCACAAAACAGAGATCGAAGATGAAGAGGAGAAGCACACAGACTTAAAAGGCAACAAGAAAAAAAAGAAGGCAGAAGATCTTAAGAAAGAACTGGACCTGGTGAGTGTTGCTGAGCTTCCACTACTCATTCCATGAAATCCAGGGAATGTCCTGCACTGAAAAGCCTGGCACAGGGATTTGCTTCCTCACACTCCTGGCGTGTGACAGAAAAATGCTGTGCGAGATTAATACTTAAAATGAGAGGATGATTCTGATATAATTAAGCCACTAATGGTACAGAACATTATCTGCCCAAAAAGGAGTCATTCCCCAGATGGAATCACTGCCTTCAGTATTTCCTGACAACTTGCACAGCCAGCCAGCAATCAGAGGGGAAGGCAGAACCACAGCATTGTGCTCCAGAGATTTCAGAGCTCAGAGCATTTCTCAGCTTTAAACCCAGGGGTTTTTACCCAAACCAACTGCTCTGGCCTTCAAGACATTGTGTTTTCCTCCTGGCTCTCCACTGATCTGCTGGCTGCTCTTGGAAATGTTGCTTCCTCTCCACACATTCCAGTTTCCCAATCTGAAACATGAGGGTAATTATGCTGACCTCTTTTTGGGATTGCTGCGAGAGCAGCTCAGAGGAGAGGCTATTTACAGGCTGGATGGCATTTCAAAGCTCAAAGAACCCCAAAATAAGATATTGATTCAGTGATTCTCTGATCAACTCACCCATCACATGTCCAAGATCTGCCCAGCAGCAGGTAAATGTTTCTCAGCCTGTGTTGTCTTTGCCACCAGAGGATGTAACTCCACTCCCGTGTTTCTAAAGAGAAACCAAAGCACAGACAGGAGAATTGACTCACCCCAGTACCCATGAATCACTCTGAGAAAACAATTGGGAGATCTCTCAAATTCTTGGCTTCTAAATCCCAGTTCAGCACAAGATATAATTAGGCCAGTGATACCACAGAGGTGTCACTGCAGGCCAAAGAGAAGAGCTTTGAGATTTCCCTCTCCCACACCCTTTTTCACTGTGGTTAGAACCTGTTGCCTCTTTCCACCAGACTGTGGAGGACAATTCACATTCCCTACTCTGGCAATCAAGGGCAGAGGTTGTTGTCACACGCACTCTGAGCCCTGCAGCATGCAGAGAGAAATGATTTATCCAAAAGAAGCACAGACCCTCGTGGCAAGCAGCAGAAACAGGAGCACACCATCCTGTTGGTGTGACAGATTTGCTGGGGGAGGGAGCTATTTACAAAAGTACTCTGCAAATCAAAGAGAAAAAAAAAATCATCTTCCAGTGGAAGAGATTTTGCTTATCAATGTGCAGGTTTGTCTAATTAATGAGAGTGGGGTGTCATACAAGCCGCTGCATCCATGGTTGCAGGCAATTTGAGCATTCTCCAGATCTTGAAATAAAAATGTCAATTTTTCAGAGTCTGATGTTCTGTTCACTGTAATTTTCCCTCTCTCTGGGAATGCAGGATGACCACAGGCTCAGCACCTCGGAACTGGAGAAGAAGTACGGTACCAGCATTGACAAAGTAAGTCCGTGGGGCATCGTTAAGGAACTGCCTCAGTCAGCTGCCTCTGGCCTCCCCAGAGCTCCCCAGGAGCAGGAATTTTGTTGTTAGATGTGTGGGGGTGCTTCGGTGCTCCCAGAACAGCCTAAACCAGCAAACCAACCTGCACTGACCTGGATTTGAAGTGGAGTTTGTCTTGAGTCTGAAGAAGACTGAGCTACTGCTTTGAAAGCAAAAGTGGGACCTCAGGGTTTTGCAGCAGGACCTCATTTTTTCTAAAGCTTTTACCTGATGCTTTGATTTCACCACAATTCACTTCTCACTGTAACAATTTGTAGTCAAAGCCTGCATGGGATGAGCTGATTCTGAAGGAAAATCTAGATTTAAGAAACTACACCTGAGTCCTTTTGACACCTGACATTTGAATACCAAAGCACTGAACGTGGCCAGAGCACAGACAAGAATCTCAAGAGCCCCCTGAGCTGCAAACATCTCATGGAAACGCAGAAACAGCAGCAAAATAATGTCAGTTTTCCCCTGGCTTTCCAAACGCTTAGTCCAGGTATATTTGATTGATAACCAACAGAATGGAAGCTCCTGGTGGATGTGGCCCCAAATTCAGTGCTCCAGTAAAGAAACAGCTGTTTCTCCATAGCAGATAATTCACAGCAGCCTCTCTGAAACCAGGAGGTTTGGAAATCAGAGTTGCAGCTCCCTTGTGACACAAACAACCTTTAAAGAAACAGCAGCACGTGAATTGTGTCCTGAGCTGAGGTAAAAACCTCTTTTTCTGTGATTTCATTCTAAACGTGCCCCCTCCTTTTGCAGGGTCTCTCGAGTGCAAGAGCAGCAGAGATTTTGGCTCGGGATGGCCCCAACGCGCTCACTCCTCCCAAAGCCACCCCTGAAATCGTGAAGTTCCTCAAGCAGATGATCGGGGGGTTCTCCATCCTGCTGTGGATCGGAGCTGCCTTCTCCTGGATCTCCTTCGGCATCCAGCTGGCGCAGGGAGTGGACTCAGCCTTCGACAACGTGAGTAGATGAGTAACCACGGAGCGAGGGCTCGGCCCCGTGACCGTGCGGGGGATTTAAATACTGCGCAGTTACTCAGTAACTACAAGGAGGCCTCTTGTTCTCACGGCACTCTCCTGCTGCTGCTGAGCGTTTCTGATAAAAGCCCAAACACCGCGCACGCCACTTGTCTGAAGAGTGCCTGTGCCAAGGCTTTATAACCGCCGGGCGTAATCGCAATTCTTGAGAGCAGCAAAGAAGTCTAAAGAACCCCAGAGTCTTTGACTAATTCCCTTTTGAGTTATACTCTGCTATTTATTTTTTATTTGTTTGTTACACTCTAATTTGTTCCGGTTTGTGTCAGTTTAGAGAAGGATTTTAGACGGCTGGGAAAATCACTATTAAAAACCTTTTTTTATACACACACCAAAAAAAAGCTTTAATTGATCATTTGCAGGCCCCCCGAAAGTTCTTTTCTTAACCTTTTAACCTGGCCAACACCTCATTTTAGAAGCCTGTTGAAACAACACAGAACTGGTTTATTCTAGCGGAGGAATTGCTGAAAATTTGTCTTAAATTAACCAGATTGTCTTTTATTGATCAGCTCTACCTCGGAGTAGTCCTGGCTCTGGTTGTCATCCTCACTGGCATCTTTGCTTATTATCAAGAAGCCAAAAGCACAAACATCATGGCCAGCTTCAGCAAGATGATCCCACAGGTGAGAACCACCCGTGCTTTCAACTGAGGCAGAAATCCATCCTAGTAATGCACGAGGGGAGCCCAGCAAGCCCAGCTTGAATTTATCTCTTGGCAAATGACCCAGATAAAAATGTCCTGAATCACAAACCATTGCTAAAAAGCACACGCTGGTTGCTTTGATGGATCTGGGAATTGTAGGATGCACATTCTTGTTTTCCATCCAGCACTGGGTTAGAGATCTCAGTTCCAGTTAAAAGCTGTCAACGAACAGGGGGAGATGTGCTGGGTTTCACATTTTGCAGCCCACAGCTTTTACCCACAGACCTGATGGCATGCAAGCGCATTCCTGGAAGGCATTTCCCCATCTCCAAGGCCATTTCCCTTCTCATATCCCCCAGATTCCAACCTGAGCAGTCCAGCTGGATGTCAACTATGCTCACTGTGCCTCTCCATCATCCTGCTCTGGATCTTTCCCAGAACTGAGAGGAGGATCTCAGTTTAAAGAGTGGCACAAGGCTAATTTTCGTCCCATTTCTGTCTTTCAGCAAGCTCTTGTCCTCAGGGATGCCGAGAAGAAGGAGCTGCCAGCAGACCAGCTGGTGGTTGGGGACATCGTGGAGATCAAGGGTGGGGACAGGATCCCTGCAGACGTTCGCCTCATCTTCACTCAGGGTTGCAAGGTAAACAGGGCTTGGAAGAGCACAGGGAAAGAGGGAGAACAGAGTTTGGAGGGGTTTATTACACAAAAGGAACATCCGCACAGCCAGTATGGGTTATTAGAGCTTTGACTGGACACGATTAATGAAATCAGAGAGCAGAAGCCTTAATGTGATGCTGAGCTCCTCTAGGACTGGCACCTCCCTCCCTGAACATCCAAAGCCATTAGATCCAGGCCAGGTTCTGGCACTGCCCTTTGCCAGGACAGGGCAGAGGCACCAATACAGGATTGAGAGTTTCCACTGAGGGCAGATCCTCAAAATTGCGAGGTTTTCTCAGGCTGCTGCTGAAAATCCCACCAGCAGACACACAGCATTGACTGAGCTGAATTCCCACAGAAACAGGTTCTGCCAGGGACAGCAGCAGCTCAGAGAAAAGGCACTGAGAGATTTTGATGCCACTGATTGTTAAACAAGCTGCCACCTCGCCTCCTGGGCTGGGCACACTGCGTACTGCTGACTTTAATATGGGCATGTCTCCCTTTCATTAAAGGTGGACAATTCTTCACTCACAGGGGAATCAGAACCACAGTCCCGCTCCTGTGACTTCACCCACGAGAACCCCCTGGAGACCAAGAACATCGCCTTCTATTCCACCACCTGTGTGGAAGGTGAGCTGATCCTGAAACTGGGCGTGGAAATCCCACTGTATCCCCTTTATCCGTTTCTGCACTGGTTCCAGCCACATTTATCATCCTCTGTGCATGCCTTTACACCCTTTTATCTTTTTTCCTAGTTAGTCTTCAAGCTCTGTTCAGCAGCTTCAGGGGAACTGGACATTTCTAATTTCAGAGAGAAGGGCCCCCAAAAAGGCACCTGAACAAGAGCTGCCTACCCTGCTAACTTATTGAAGCAATTCTGCTTCAAGAAACTTCAGAGAGGTTTAATTTCTCACAAGAATTTTGTCCTGAGCAGATTAAAATAAAGTGTGACCTTGGGGTGGTCACACTCAGCGTTTGTTCCAACACCCAGCACGGTTATGGCTGCACCAATCAATGAATTGATTTGAGTTTGAGCTGACCGCGGTTTCCTTGCGGTTTTTCCATCAATACCTGTTGGAATGTCAGGCTGCAGCTGCCTCTGAGTGTTTGTGTGCCCTGGAGGTGACAGTTTTTGTCCCTGCAGGCACTGCCACCGGCATTGTCATCAACACTGGGGACCGCACCATCATCGGCCGCATCGCCTCGCTCGCCTCGGGCGTGGGCAACGAGAAAACGCCCATTGCCATCGAGATCGAGCACTTCGTGTACCTGGTGGCAGGAGTGGCCGTCTCCATCGGGGTCCTCTTCTTCATCATCTCCGTCTCCATGCGCTACCAGATCCTGGATTCCATCATCTTCCTCATTGGCATCATCGTGGCGAACGTGCCGGAGGGGCTGCTGGCCACGGTGACGGTGAGTCTGTGCTGGGGTTCTCTGCTTGCCCCTCCAGCTCTGGTCTGGGTTGGGTTTGGATAGGGGTGGGGGTTCTTATTCCAAGGATAAACCCTTCATTTGGGAATTCTGGTGTCACTGAGTCATTAATCTTAAATCCAGTTTGGATTTAAGTTCAAGCGCCGCTCTGCCTTGATCACGGCTGAGTGCGATGACGTGACTCATTTCCCCACAGCCCCTTCCCACTTGGAAGTGGGGACATTGTACCCTGAAAGTCACATGAAAACCCCGCTCGTTACCACGTGTCCAGCACTAAAATCCCTGGCTGGGAAGCAGGGCACCTGCTGAGCACTGCTGGCTCTACAGCACCCCAGCAGCAAACAATCAGTGGGATAATGAAGGGAATCATTGCAGGATTCATGGAGCTGGTGACCAGCAACTCCCTGCCCGTTGCAGGTCCTTCCATCTCAAACAGCCTCTAGACTGATAAGATACCCTTATTTATATCAGGTTCCTGTCAGCAGCAAATCTACTTGTGCTACTTACAACCAAACCTCAGATTTTACTTAAAATAATGAAAAAAAAATGCACTGCAGCCAACAAAAAGCAAAAACATTAAAATACTCTCTTAAAAAAAAAACCAACCCAAAACAAACACGAAAGATCTACTGGGAGTGTGTAACCTCGTTACACCTCCGTGTAACCACACCTGGCTGACAGCCAGACTCCTTCCCTCCTGCCAGGTGAGCCTGTCCCTCACGGCCAAGCGCATGGCCAAGAAGAACTGCTTGGTGAAGAACCTGGAGGCCGTGGAAACCCTGGGCTCCACCTCCATCATCTGCTCCGACAAGACAGGGACCCTCACCCAGAACAGGATGACTGTTGCCCACCTCTGGTTTGACAACCAGATCTACTCGGCCGACACCAGCGAGGATCAAACGAGTAAATGGGAAAACGGGGGTGTGGGAAGGGGCAGATGCCTGGATGAATCCTGGGATGTTCACTGGGAATATCTTTCGATGGCTAAATCAGACATATCTTCCTTCTACGCATGGAAATCCCTCCTTAGAGGGATACAAAAGCCATGTAGAGATGTGAAAAAAAAAAAAGAATTAATACTTGAACTCTACTCACAGGAAGTAATTCTGGAGGAGGTTCTACTCCAGAGCCTTTTGCCAAGAGTACATTTAGTAGGGAATTAAGCAGAGAAACATCATCCAAACCCCTTTGCCAGCACTGATAGAGGGAAAATTTATATCTAAATTTTTTTCCATAAAAGAACCTGTCAAAAGAATAATTTTTTTTTTCTGCAAATAAGTCAGTTCTGTTTTTTCACTCTTAACCTTCTACTTGTGTCATGCAATGTGCTAAAGGATGCAATGTGTGTTTTGCTTCCCTCAGCCCAGCCCTTTGATCAAAGTTCCCCCACATGGACAGCGTTATCAAAAATTGTCACTCTCTGCAACCGGGCGGAATTCCGGCCAGGACAGGAAAATCTCCCCATAATGAAGGTACTGCTGACTTCACATCAGCTCATTTCCCTTCCTCTGAAAGAGCAACTGGCTCTGCTTGGCTTTAGCAATCTCAGTTTTACCCTGCCAGCCTTCCAAGTTCCTACTGACCATGGTTTTATTGCTGTACACTCACACTAAATTTAACACAGGATAAAAAACCCCACACGGCCAAGAGCACGGAAACACAGATTATCCTGAATTGGAAGAGATCCACAATCCCAGCTCCTGGCCCTGCACAGCCCCAAGAATCCCTGTGCCTGAGAGCATTGTCCAAACCCAACTGTGCCTGCCAGGAAAAAGGCAACAGGAGTAGCAGGAACAGTAATTACTGCACTGTTAATTTATTACAGCAGAGGTAAACATGCCTTAATTAATATCTTTCACATGACTGCTTGAAGGTAGTAAATTCTACTGACTGGGCTACCAGAACAAATCTGCTGTTCACTCATCAATGCCATCCTCAAATTAATTTGGGTTTGTGCCTTAGCTCACCTGTACTGACCTGAGTGTGACCCCAAATCTGCTTTACAGCATCAAATGCTCTTTGCCTCTCTTTGCTGTGGCTCAGTTCCAACTCCAAGAGCAATGCAGACATCCCAAAATTCTATTTTAATATTTTTCCAGGACAACTTGAATACAAAAATGTAGATTCCTTGTTGCTTAAGTGTGCAGCATGTCATGGAATCGTGGAAATTCAAAAGTAACATGTTTTCTTCCTTTGTGCCCACAGAGGGTCGTGGTAGGAGACGCCTCTGAAACTGCTCTGCTGAAATTCTCCGAGGTCATTCTGGGGGATGTGATGAGCATTAGAACACAGAACAAGAAAGTGGCTGAAATCCCTTTCAACTCCACCAACAAATTCCAGGTGTGTTTCATTTTTTTTGGAAATCGTGCCAGACTGTTTCTCTCACTGGGCCTAATGCAATGATGGGTGACCTGGAAGCCTTAATGGGGTAATTCAACAGCAGAGGAAATTGAAGTTGTGATTAATGCAGTTCATTCCACTTGATAGAATATAGGATGTCTTCATGGAAAAAAGCATTAACCCCACCCAAAAGTAGAAGCAAATGAGGACAATTTAAGGTCTTCCAACCCATTTCCTGTTTGTGGCACAGCTTTCCATCCACGAGACCGACGACCCCCACGACGAACGCTTCCTGCTGGTGATGAAAGGTGCCCCGGAGAGGATCTTGGAGAGGTGCAGCACCATCATGATCAACGGCAAGGAGGAGCCTCTGGATAGCGAGAGGGCAGAAGCTTTCCAGACAGCCTACATGGAGCTGGGGGGCATGGGGGAGAGAGTGCTGGGTGAGTGCAGCTGCGGGGACTGCCTGAGGAAATGGGGTAAAACCCAGCTGTAAAATCTGTGACATGGGGTTTAAAGTCTTGGCACATCCAGCATGCCTGGAAAAATGGTTAAATGCTGGAGTTCTGTGGACAAGAGCAAACCCTGATGTTTTATCAAGCTCCCCTCTTTCTCCCACTGTCACACTTGGACACGAAAAGAACCACGCAGACACTTTGTCAGGAGAGAAGCAAGAAAGAGCCGGGGGGTCAGAGACCCTGAGCTTTATTATATATGTTCTTAGAAACCACCGTGGATTGGAGGGAGAAATTACCACCCCTCAATCACACTGGTCAGAGGAAAAATCCATCAAACGTCTCCGCCCAGGAGAATGGAATGAAAAACAATAAGGGACGGTTAACAAAACATGGCCACGTTTACAGAAAGTGCGTGAGAAACTGGTACAGAAAATGAAAACATCGAAGAACTGCAAACTCAGGGCAACATCCCACTATTTCACATCCATCACATCAACCTAAATCTCTTCTCAGGTTTCTGCCACTTGTACCTGCCTGAAAACGAGTTTCCAGACACCTTCCAGTTTGACACAGATTCCATGAACTTCCCGACCTCCAACCTGTGCTTTGTTGGGCTCCTGTCCATGATCGACCCGCCTCGTTCCACAGTGCCTGACGCTGTCTCCAAGTGCCGCAGTGCTGGAATCAAGGTAGGGATTTCACAGTGAAAACCACGGTGGTTCCCCTCCAGAAAGACTTATTGTAATTATTTTAGGTATTTAAAATTGAAGATCTTCCACCACATCGTCTTTTAAATTTAAAATTTAAATTTAAAATTTAATTGTCTTAAATTAAAAATTTAAGATCTTCCACCACTAATTATCTTTCTAGCAACAACTACCAAAAATCTAAATGTTAGTTAACACCATTCTGTAATTGCAATTTAAAGAAAAAACTTGGCGGTGCCCAGAGGCAAAACAGTGGGAATCAGATTATAGAAACTGCACAGAATTTTAAAACTGGAAATCCAAATTTGCAAAAGCTCAGATGCTCTCTCATCAGATCCATTTCTAGAATACAGACCCCACACCAGCTGGAATTACTTGCTTGGAAACAGAGTAAGGTGACAGAAAAAGTTCTAGAGAAGATAGCAGGACAGAGGGTTATGAACATTTATCCAAAGGAATCGCTAATCCCAAAACTACTCAGGTTTTCAAGCTGTAATTCCCCTAATTTCACTCCCTGGGGACCCACAAGTAAACTTCCAGCTCTAAGCAGAGGTGAAATCTACCTAAATCAAGGAAAATCATACTTGGAATTACAGATCTCAGACGAGACAAATCCCAAGCCCCAACCCTGATGAAATTTTCCATAGCCTGAAGACAAATCTGGCAACGTTTCTTCAAGAAAGGCAAGAAAAGGCTGTGCCTTATCTGTCAGGACACCTCAGTCACAAGGATCCATTTTAAGATGCAACATTCCAACAAACCCTCCCCACTGCACATACCCAATATAGATCCTTATATAAAGGCTCCTTTATTCTGCATTATTCTAATCTGGCTGCCTGTGACGAGTTCTTCCCTCAGAGCCCTGATAAAGCAGCCTCAGCAAGGAGAGGCAGAGCCCAGATGTCGACACAGAGCCGGGCAATTCCTGCCCCTAATCTCCCTTTGCTGTGTACACAGCTCTGCTCTGATCCTAAACTGCTTCCTGCTCCTCAGCAACGGACATTCCCCCTTATCCCCGTGGCTTTTCCATGTGTCACTCACTTGTCCCTTGCTCAGGTCATTATGGTCACTGGCGACCATCCCATCACGGCCAAGGCCATCGCCAAGAGCGTGGGCATCGTTTCGGCCACCAGCGAGACCGTGGAGGACATTGCCAAGCGCCTCAACATCCCCGGTGGAGCAGGTCAACAGGAGGTGAGAGCCAGCAGAGCCTGGGCAGCACCTGGGGCTTCATTTCCCTGCTCCCTCCGTGGTGCTTTTATTTCCACATCCCGGCTGCTTTCTGCTTTTTCATGACAGACTCACACTCTTGAATCATCTCCCCCTAAATGTGTCCGCTCAGTGGTTTTCATCTTCGCTGCCCATGAAGAAAATCTAGCAAATTGTGCTTTGCAGATCATGTGGAAGGCACTGTCACCGCCCGTTTGACAGAACACGCACACACAAAAAGCAAAATTCAGCATCACACCACCCAGTCTGGACCATCAGCCCAAACTCCTCCTTCACCCCTTAAATGTGGAAAAAATGACATCACAAGGGAAGGATAAAAGCTCTTTGCAGAGGAGATGTCTTCCACTGTCTCTCCCAGTGAGAGGCCTCTCTAAAATGCATTTTCTGAAGCTTCAGTGAGCCCCCTCTGTACCCAGGTGATCGATCCCCTCTGGATTTCTGCAGAGCCCTTCATTCAACCCCTGCCGATTAACAACAAACACCTCTGCAATTAACTCAGTTTGCTGCTTTCCCCCTGTCCAGCTGCACCCCCATCCCACCAGTGCACTGTTTTTACCCTTTTAATCTGAAAATTCACCCCGCTTTGCCCGTGGCTCTTCCAGGGAAGCCACGGCAGCCGTGGTGAACGGGATGGAGCTGAAGGACATGAGCTCGGAGCAGCTGGACGAGATCCTGTGTGACCACTCCGAGATCGTCTTCGCTCGCACATCGCCCCAGCAGAAGCTGATTATTGTGGAGGGCTGTCAGAGGCAGGTGAGGCAGAGGTGGCAAAGGTCACACACAGCCACCAGCCTGGGATGAGAGGCTGGAAGCCAATTCCCAGTGCTCCCTAAGCTCTGTTTGTACTCTTTTCCCCGTGCCAGGACATTATCTAACAGATTGCCACAAACACTGCCTGGACTCAATCCAAGCCGCTCAAATTCCTGCTACAGACTCAGCTCCTGGTGACAAAATGAGCTTTGCCTGAGTTTGGAGCTGTAGCCAGGGCCTGGCTTATCCCTGACATTCTGAGAAGCACAGAAAGCCTCCTGTGCCCTGTTTGGGAAGGAGAATTCCCTTGAGAATTCCTTAAACCCAGATAAAAGCAAAGTGCTGCCACATCCTCTCCTCTTATCTCTTGTGGCCGCTCAGAGCCGCATCCTCCTGCCCACAGGAATGTTTGGGAGTGGAACAGTTCACTGGCAGTGCTGGGTTAAGAGGTGAACTCACAGCTCTTTTCCAGCCTAAACCATTTATGATTCCAAGGTATGAACCCCACAAAATGCATGATTTATAGACCACCAAGCCTTATCTGTGTTACTTCCCAGGGCTGTAAATCAGACACCAGGATTTAAAGAAAGTTTGCCTCATCCATGGGCAATATTATGTAAAACAGCCTGGAATGCAGCCAGCACAGGAGGGGAAAAAAAAAAGACATTTACAGAGCTCTGTAAAAGATGAAAATTGCCATCAAAAGACTCTCCACTCAAAAATGACATCTTCCAAGTCGATTTTGTGAATTAAAGCCACACTAGTGCTGTGCCTGGACTTCGTAGAGAAGAAGATGTGGCACAAGATACTATTTTATTTTTGTAGCTGTGCCAGCACTAAGCTTCCCAATCAGCATCACCAGCTGGTTGGGTTTAAACCTGGAGTGCTCTCCAGAGAGTAAAAAAGAGATAAAATCTTTCAATTTCATGTGGTTTTTATTTTTTGAATGGTCTCTGTCAGGCACACGGGGGGTGAACATGTTCTGCACTGCTCAGACTCCCACACTCCTGGCAGATTTGGCTCTGTAGAGGATGAAAAGGAACACCCTCCCCCAGCCAGTCTCCAGCTATGTTTAGTACTTAGAGCTTATAAGCCCTTCTGAACATGGCATTATTTATAGGTAGTGGCACTGTGCTCAATCCCCCCCAGGCACAGGAAATTCAGCATTTTATTAATGGGTTTGCCAGGCTCTGTCCCCGCTCTGAACACCCTGCCTTGCATTGACCCACGAACTTCTGCACCAGCTAGAGCAGAGCCTGGAGCTGCAGGAGATGTTCAGGAAGATAACAGAGAAGCTGAGTTGGATAATCAGGGTTTTCCATCTTTTGGATTAGTAGAGAAATTCTAGCACAGACTGAGGATGGCCAGAAGCTGTTGGGATGAGGATGGGCTCTAACTCAACAGTTACGTAATTCACAATTCTGATGAAACCTGGCTGATTCTGTAGCAATTCATAAAAAAAATTAAAAATACAGGATGTTTTGTGATAATCAAACCCCCCCCAGATGTCAGAGGTGAACCTGCCTCTGCTCAGACAGGGATCATCCTCCTTATATCCAACTATCAGATTAATTGCATTTGAAGCGCATCTAATTGGGATGCCCACTCTTCAGGATGCAGTGAATCACATCCCTGAACTTTCCAGGTTTCTACTCTAAAGGGAGCCACACAAAACTCTGAGGTTGCTCTCCCAACCCTACCCACCACCCCCCTGATCCCTGGCTGTGTCTGACGTGGGTACAAAGAGGATTCAGAACTTCCTATCAGCACCTTCCTTCTAGAAATGCAAACACTGATGATGGCGGGATTCACCCTCTCCTCCCAAACCCACACCTGGATGCTTTTGTGTGTTCCAGGGAGCAGTGGTTGCCGTGACTGGAGATGGAGTCAATGACTCCCCTGCCCTAAAAAAAGCAGATATTGGGATTGCCATGGGGATTGCTGGCTCTGACGCAGCCAAAAATGCCGCTGATATGGTCCTGCTGGATGATAACTTTGCTTCCATCGTCACAGGAGTGGAGGAAGGTAAAGATAATCTTGTTTCCCACTTTTTGAGCTGGAAGCTGCTGGCAGGGCCTCCTGATCCTTCCCTCCTCTCTTCTCTTTCCGGATTTGTGGATTTGATATTTGGGAAAGCTGGGAATTAATTCCATTTCTACACATGACAATCAGAGAACAAGGAAATCATCTCCTTCTCTCACACACAGTAATGATTTGCTGTCTCTGTTTGATCAAGGTTCAGATAAAAGCACTTCCTGACTTGTTCCAATGCTGTTTGAAGCCTCACAAAGATACAAATTGTTTTCTCCACCTCTTGCCTCTATTATTTTCTCACACGTCACCTTCGCTGTGCTCCACCTATGACAGGAACATTCATCCCACTCTTCTTTCACTGTAAAGAGCTTGTGGTTTCCATTACAGACACAGCATTTTGTGGAATGGAACTTTTCCCCTCAAACTCCCCTTTTCCTCATTGAAAGAAATGTTTTATTACACTTGAGTTTTCAGAAGGATCTAAGGGAAGGTAGTTTAAAAAATAACCAAAACCAAACTACAAAATACGTGAGGAAACACATGAGGAAAGTAGAAATAAGCAGTAACTGTTTTCACTTCACTTAGTTAAATTTGAACTTTTTTTCTGGAAAACTCTGATAAAAATTCCCTCTGACAGAAATATTTCCTCTTCCTCAGGCCGCCTGATCTTTGACAACCTGAAGAAAACCATTGCCTACACCCTGACCAAGAACATTGCTGAGCTCTGCCCCTTCCTCATCTACATCATCGCCAGCATCCCAATGCCCATTGGCACCATCACCATCCTGTTCATCGACCTGGGCACGGACATTGTGAGTTGAGAGCTTTAAAGTCATTTCCTGCTGGGATATCCTGTCAGGGGAGAGGGGCTGGGGGCAAAGGCGCATCCAGAACGGGGGATTTTGTGGCCTTGCCCTACAGCTGAGTAAGGCAGTGAAAAAGGGGATTAAAAGCAGCCAGGTATAGAGAAAGAAAAGTGGAAAATAAGAACAACCTGCAGAGGGGGAGCAGAAAGCAGAGACATCTGATCCAGGCTCAAATCAGCAGTGAGCAATTATTAGCGTGTTTTAATCAAGAGATCAGAGGGATTTCTGCAGTCACACCTGACCTTCCATCCAGCCCAGCCCAAGGGATCTGAAGGACCCTTTAATAATAACACAATAATAATTTAATAATAGACCCAGATCGATGAATGTTTCAGATTTCCCCCAAATCCTTTACAGGTTAAGGGGAATCCACACAGACCCTTCTCTCCTCTGAGTCCTGCCAGCATCCAACAGAACCACTTGGGAACTGCAAATTGCTGCTAAACCCCTGAGAATCAGGCAAAAGCTGCTCCCCCAGCCCCCTGATAGTTTGTTTCTGTTGCAGATCCCCTCGGTGGCGTTGGCCTACGAGAAAGCTGAGAGTGACATCATGAACAGGAGACCTCGGAACAAGAGGAGAGACCGGCTGGTGAACGAGCAGCTGGCTGTGTACTCCTACCTGCAGATCGGTAGGTTGGGCCTCCCAAACACTCTCTTGTGACAGAGTCGAGCTGATGCATTTCTAAAGAACAAAATTTGGGAGCTGAAACTCCACCCCTTCCTCTGCAACCTCACCAGCCCCCCTCCTGCTGCTCGTTATTCAGCAACAAAATGAGGTTTTATCTACAGAGGGCAAGAAATTTACAGCGTTGAGAACTCTCAAACCGCCTTTAGCGCGTTTCATACACCCAGTACACCCCCCCCCAGTGCTCCTTAATTTCGGTTTTTCTTCATTCCTGCCCCTTTGTCTCTGCAGGAATCATGCAGTCAGTGGGGGCCTTCGTCACCTATTTCACCGTCTATGCCGAGCAAGGGTTCCTCCCTTCCACGCTGCTGGGAGTGAGAGTGGACTGGGAGAGCAATGCCATCAACGACTTCGAGGATTCCTACGGACAGCAATGGGTAAAGCAGCCCTGAAAATTCCCTGCCTTGTCTCTCGCCCACCTGCTGCTTAAAAATTCCCTGCTCTCCCCCAAAATAAAGGCACGGGGAATGCAAATGAGGTTTAGATGCAAACAGGATTCGTTTTCGTCCAATGTTCCCTCAGGAGACTCTTTAAGGCTTCCTGCTGCACAGATCTTTCATTCAGCCTCTGCTTTTTTCATTCATTCTTGGACAATTTGCCACCTTCTCACTCCCAGCCTCTGCAGATGCACCTTCCTCTCTGGACTTCATGTCTGAACCCACCAAAATCAGTCATCACCATCCTCTCCCAGCCCTGCCGACGAACAGCACCTCTGCCAAGTCCTTTGCAGCCTCCCCCTCTCACTCTTCACTCCCCCTCCCTCACCCTGCAGAATCACAAGGCTCAGGAGGCATTAATAAACCCATACAAACACCCCTCACACCCAGCTCGTGCTGCAGCCTCGTGACTCAGCCACGGCAACTCACGGACTCTAAAACTGGCCCGAATCCCATCGTTCTGTGCCTAAATCCGGAATGGCTCTGCATTCACACCTTGGGAACTGAAATAAAGCCTCCCAGCGAGGTTTGCGCTCGCCCGCGGGGGATGTGAGGGTCTGATTTAAAAACGTTTTGGTGTTTCCTTGGCTCTGCAGACCAAATACCAGCGCATGTACCTGCAGTGGACCGGCTACACAGCCTTCTTTGTCAGCATCACCATTCAGCAGGTGGCTGATCTGATCATCAGGAAAACTCGGAGAAATTCCATTTTCCGGCAGGGCCTCTTCAGGTGGGTTCTGCAGACACACAATCCCAGGATGGTTTGGGTTGGAAGAGACCTCAAAGCTCAGCTCATCCCACTCCCTGCCATGGGCAGGGACACCTTCCACTATCCCAGGCTGCTCCAAGCCCATCCAACCTGGCCTTGGACACTTCCAGAGATCCAGGGGCAGCCACAGCTGCTCTGGGCACCCTGTGCCAGGGCCTCACCTGAGAAGAATTTCCCTCAGAGGGAAGGATTTTTTCCTATCTAATCTAAACCTTAGCCTCCTGCTCTGTTCAGAAGCAGGTGAGCTCAGTGATTTGGCCCTCTCACTTTCAGTCTTTGCACAAAGATTAAGTCTGGCCTTAAGCAATCACAAATCTCAGGCAAATATTTTATTACACCTCCCCTCAGCCCCTTTTCTACTTCAGGATAGGGATTTTCTTTAAAGACATTGTGCTGGTTATTCTGAAAATGCATCAGCTTAAAACCAACTCTCCATTCATTTAAATGTTTACTATAAAAAAAATGGGAGTTTCTCTTCCAGATTACTTTCTGAACTCCTTATCAAGAGATAGCATGTCTGGACTTCTCTGAGATAACTTGAGGCTCTGAGAAGGGAGATACCAGCTGGCCAAACTCCCCAAGACAGTGCTGGCCGCCCTCTGCAAACCACCCTGCACCCTCCAGTCCCAGGGGAGCTCCAAATATCAGCTGGGACAGAGGCCACCAGGAAAGCTGGCACTCACTCCCGGGGTTTCAGATAGCAAAGCAATTTGTTTTCCATCCTTTATCTGCAGGTACAGGGCCTACACCTATGTGTGCTTCCTCCTTTCATTAACACCTGAGTCACCCTGAGCACGTTCCCAGCGCAACACAAGCCTTGAGTAACTCGTGCTGGGTGTCTCCTGCAGCTGGATTTGGGCTGGGAATGCTGCCAGGAAAGGCAGGAGCACCTGGAAAACAAGACAGAGCTGCCCAGCCCATCCCCTGTGCGCAGAGCTCACCCGAAGCAGGAAATTGCAGGGAATGCAGAGGGTTCCTGCAGGCACAGAGGGCTTTAACTCTTCCTCTCTGCTTCTCCTGCAGGAACAAAGTCATCTGGGTGGGGATATTTTCCCAGATAGGAATTGCTTTGATTCTCACCTACGGCCTTGGACACGTTACAGCCCTGAACTTCACTCCGCTCAGGTGAGTTCTGGTGCCACTGAGCTTCCCCTGCCCTCCTCGTGGGCACACAGTGGGAGCAGGGAGCCCGTGCAGCACCACTCCAGGATAAATATTTAAAAACATTCGTTATATTCATCACTATTTCTTGGCCAAAAAGGACATTATCACCATAATTTCCACATTATCCTACTAGATTTCCTACTAAGGATGCAAAAATCCACTTGTACAAAAGCAACATTTAAATATTTCTTCCAGCATCTCCAACATTTTGGGGAGAACAGACAGCATTTCACTTTTATTTTATATAGATCACATTCAGGTGATTTATTGCTGTGATACCGCCAGGCAACATTTCCTTCTGAATAGGACCTGGAATAAATTAACCCAGTAACTAATTAAGATTGGGAGGCTTTACATGCACATCATCAATTTGAGTGATTAATTAAGAAAAAGAAAAGAGGCCCAAGGAGGCAGATTTGTTTTAGTGACATTGGACAGCACAGAGAGAGACCCCAGAACTGCAGCTGAGTTGTTTTTAGACATTTCTGAACGAGGCTCTGTGTTCCCACTCCCAGGTTCCAGTACTGGTTTGTGGCTGTACCTTTTGCCATCCTGATCTGGGTGTACGATGAAATCCGAAAGCTGCTCATCAGGAGATACCCAGGAAGTGAGTGCCTTGTTCTAATTAAATTTTAATTCAATATTTTCATTTCACGTGTCTTTTCCTACCCTTTCCCTCCCACCCTCACCTCAGCTGCCACTCGCAGGTCACTGCTGAGAAATGAACCATTTCCCCCAGTGAACACTTTTCCTTTTTGAGGGAAAATAACCAACTTTTCTTTCTTTCTTTTTTATTCCCTCCTTCTCTTGCAGGTTGGTGGGACAAGAACATGTATTATTGACCAGTCCTGAGCACAGGAGAGCTCCTTCCCCACCTGACCCAGCCTCTGCTGCTTTCAAGTCCTGTCTGTGCAATATCAAGCATGGATCCATCCCGTGCTGGGGTGGAGAGATTTCATGAATTGAATGAAGAAACAAGGACTTTAGAGGCTGAGAAATTACCTCCCACTGTACTGTAAAGCCTAGAAATTGAAATACTGCCTATTTTTGTAACAACTCCGATTTTCCCTCCTTCAAAGATGGAGTTGGAGAGCACTCTGAGAGGAAAACAAAGCAAAGACAGGAATTCCCCACAATCCAAGGCATTAATTTGCACTGAAGGCGTTGTTTGCTGATTTTTGTGCTGGTAGAACTGAATTCCAAGCGAGTGCAGACCTAGATCTGTGTTACCTTGCCAAGGGTAATTGTGCTGTATAGGAATAATTTGATAATAAAAGGGGTTTTTTTTTTCCAGAAAACTGTTCTCTGTCTTATGTTTTTATAAAGACTACGAGAAAATGAGTGGAAGAGGGTCACAGAGGTGCAGCCCTGCTTTTTTTTACCCCCATTAACAGACCAAACACTTGATCCATTCTGATAAAAGCTTCGTGAAAATCAAGGCACAGCCAGCGGATTCAAACGCTTCGAGATCCCAAATTCAGTGCTCACTTCCCAAAGGTGACGATCTCCAAGGCAAAACAGAGATCAGACTCATTATTTTTAGGATTAGTTAGGTATTTAGGATTAGTTAGGTATTTAGGACTAGTTATGCACAGGTAAAGTTCTTTTCAAAACCAGGCCTTTAACACGGTCACTTTAGCAAGAACCAGCAGATCCCACAGCTTGTTTAGACAAAAGACTCCCCAATTTTAAAGCATAAAAATAAATATTTTGTGTTGATATTTCCCTTTTAAATACAAGTTTAGACAAAAGAAACAGGGGCAGAAGGAGAACTCCTGTTGCAGCAAACATTAGGAGGGGTTATCAAGGGAAGAGAAACCAAGGGAAGAGCGCAGGGAGGGGAAAGAGAGGAATGTTTTCCAATCTAAAGCTGTTCCCAAAAGTCCACGCCCTTCCCTGCTAGGAGACACTTTGCATTTCGTGACCTTCTTTCCCTAAAACCCCTCACCTTGGCGCCTGGCTGGGCATTAATCACCCCGAGTACCAACTATCGCGGCTATCGGTGTTTTTCCCAGCGGGACACGAAGAAGAGTTGTTACCAAGGAAGGAGGAAGAGCGGCAGAAAAGGAGCCTGCAAACAGCGGGCGGGTCCGAATTGCGGATAAAGGAGCTGCTTATCGCTGGTGATGCAATCCCGGAGCGCTCCAGCAGCAGCCAGACTGACTCATTTCACACCTTGGCGCTCGCCAGGAGCCTGCACTGATTTGTTTTATCTCCTGTTTAAAAGATAGCGAAGATACGAGGGAGGCTGCAACACCACCTGCTCTCCAGCACCTGTGGATGGGCCAAAATTCCCGTTCAGAGGCAGGAAGAGGAAAGGAAAAGAGGAAATTCGGGAGTGAATCCAGCTGCTTTTGGTTTGCCTCAAAAACAAAACACGTTTTCTTGAAACAGCTCGTGGGAAAAATGCCTGGAGAGGTTTTATGGAACACCCCTGGAGAATTTTTATGGAATATTTATGGAGAATATTTATGGAATATCCAACACTAAAAGCACAGTGCCTGCTCTGCAAAACCATCTCTAGAGTAAGAATCTGCTCTTTCCCCTGGCTGAAGACCAAATCCGCAAAGAATTCGTACAGAAAGGACTTTTTCTTGTCGTGCTCCTTCTCCTGGCAGTTATCACCTCATAAACACATCCCTGGGGAAGGACAGGGGGGTTTTGTCTCCCGGTTTTCTTCCTTTTTTGGTTACCTGGATGAAACCTCAGCACCGCTGGCTGCAGCCACAGCCAACAGATTTTGCTGCCAAAACTAAAAAAAAAAACAACTCAGGAGGTTCTACCTACAGATTTTGAGGATCTCCCAACACAGCAGGACAAAACCACAGAGCCACAGGAGAGGAATTTCCCAGGATTTCAAGGCCAAGGGACGGGATTGCAGCTGTAACACTGGAAATAATCTGGTTTCATCATTGTGTTTCCAGGAATATTCGTTTAAATACCACAAACCATTCAGGCTCTGGGAAATGCAGCGTCAGAGGGAACTTTGGCTGCCCTGGGCCAAGAAGAGTCAAACAAAGGAATAGGAAGAAACAAAGCAACGCAAGCTGGAAAAAACTCAGCAGCAGAAGAGGGAGAAAAAAGGAGATTTTGAGGGGAAAATTTAAAAGATGGATGTGATTCATCCGTTCTACCACCAACATGTGCTTCTGAGAGGAGAGCAAAAGAATTCTGTCTCCTGTCATGGCAACTGGGAACTGCCAAATGAGTGCCTGCATGTCCCCTCTGTGCAAGGGTGATGGGGAGGAACTGCAGCCTCACATTTCCCACGCCTATAATCATTCTCAGGGGGGGAAAAGCCATTTAGAAGATCAGCAACAGCAAAAATAAATAAAAATAAAATACATCATAAAAAGGGAGCTGATGATCTGGAGCGAACACCACAAACCCAGCAAAAGCTTCTGAAATAGTTTGTACCTGTAGGGTCAGTTTTGTTTTGAACAGGAATTGACAACAGATGCTCCTTTGTGTTTCAAATGTTCCTTTGTCAGAGCTCTCCTCAGAGGCTGAGAGAGGTTTGTATTCACCCTGAGGGCTCTGTGTGCACCCCGAGGGCTCCAAATGCACCCTGAGGGTTCTGTGTGCACCCTGAGGGCTCCAAATGCACCCTGAGGGCTCTGTGTGCACCCTGAGGGTTCTGTGTGCACCCTGAGGGCTCCAAATGCACCCTGAGAGCTCTAAATGCACCCTGAGGGTTCTGTGGGCACCCTGGGAGCTCCAAATGCACCCTGAGAGCTCTGTGTGCACCCCGAGGGCTCCAAATGCACCCTGAGAGCTCCAAATGCACCCTGAGAGCTCTGTGTGCACCCCGAGGGCTCTGAATGCACCCCGAGGTCTCTAGAGCTTGGCTGGCAGTGACTCAATCACACCAACATCTCCCTGAGATGACAAAATGTTCTTTGCAATCTGTTTTACCATGTCCGTGCCTGAGCAGACAGTTCCGATCAGAGCTTCACAAAGAAAGCAGAACATTTACGTGACTTTGGACAAGGGCAGAGCCCGTGAAGGCCCGAAGACAGGTTGGCTGTTTCTAAATCTCAGAGACTTCCCGGAGTTGCAAAAGGAGAATGGACACAAAGGAACTTTCCCAAGTTACAAAAGGAAACCAGGCCAGAGGGGAGAGAAGAATGAACCCTGCCTTTGCCCATGGGGTTGGTCAGAACCAGCAGGGCTGGGAATCACTGCCCAGGACAGGACAGGTCATTCCATGGCAGCACGAACAGGGAACAGCAGCAGGACCTCCCTGCCCACTGTTGACACCTGATGAGGTGTCTTAGGGTGACTCTATCATGTGTATCCCCTGTGATGCTCTATGCCCAAAAAGTAATATTGTGCCTTTTCTGTGCCTTTAAACTAAGCCTAGAAAAAAAAAACCAAACGAACTTTTCAAAACAGTTTCTCAAGGACACAGAGATTTCACTCCTCTGCGTTCTCTGGCTGCAGGAGCAGGAGGGAGCACCCTGCTTGCTTTCTTCAGCCAGCGGTTTCGGTTTTTTTCTTCTCTTCCCGGTGTGAGACAGAAAGCCGAACTTTGTTTCCTAAGATTTTAGTTTTTCCCTTCTTCTCTTCTAGACTGTTCAACAACATCAGAACACATCGGGAGAATTTTTCCCCGAGGCCCGGGGGGTGGGCCCTCGCCGACCCAGCTCCGAGGAGGAGAGAGACCACACCTACAGAAGGACTCTGAAATCTTCCCAGGTTTCTCTCTATAGCGAGAAATTTCATTTCATTATTTAGCATTATTATCCTTTTCCTGTGTGTTTGTTAAATAAATAGTTCTTATCTCATTCACTTTCCTTCGAAGAAAATATTTCTTTTTTTTTCCCCAAACCCTGTGGGGGGAAGGGTGGTTGTAACCTGGTTTCCTCTCAGAGAATATATTGCTAGATTTTGGCAAAACTGGCACATGAGGGCAGGAGCCTGTGGGGCCTGAGGCAAGAGAATGTGGAACTGAGCCCAGTTTTGACCCCATAAACTCAGGGAGTGCTGCAGCGTCCGGGTGAATCACAAGGAGAAGCGCAGAGAAGGGGGCACAATCCAGCTGCAAACTCACACTCAAAGGCACCTTCCCCCCGGTCTCAGAACGGGTTTTTAAGTGGCAGCATCACAAATCAATTCTCACACTTAGCGCTGCATCATTTATTCCCTTTAATCTGCTTCGCCTCGCGTTTGTGAGCAGGTTAAAGATGCTCAGCGTGGCATCTTCACGTCCTGGTGGCTCCCAGATCAGAAATCTTACAGAGGTTTAGTTAAATTCCAAATCTGGGCAGGATAGAGACACTATAATCCAAAATCTGGAAAAACTGAGCTGGCAAGCTCCTTATATGATAGCTGAGAAGGAAGATACTTTGTTTTCCAGGTCAGGTTTATGTCTGGCTTTTTCATTCAGCCTCACACAGAACCTTCAACCTTAGGTGGGTTTTTGACTACTAGATACATTTTTATTGTTATTATTGTTACTATTATTATTATTATTTGAAGGGTGGGAAAACATGTGTGAACAAATGAATCATGAGAAATACTTCTGTGCTAAAGAGTAAACTGAAAAGAATGTATAATTCCTCCACTCAGCTCTTGCTTGTAAATTCCTCGAGTCAGTTCTGCAGCCTCAGCAGGAGCAGACATTGCTCCCAGCCAGCTAAAAGCAATAATTTATCATTAAGGTGTGCAATGGAGAGAAGCAGATTTTGAACCCTTCAAGCAGCGCGGTTTTTTTCTGCTACAACCACACTCCAAGCAAGCCAAGAGTTAACTCCCCACCTCATAAACTGAGAAATCTCTCCTGAACGCAAAACTCTTCCTTGCTCCAGCCTCAGCCAGACTGGGCAGGTCCGATGGCCCTGCTGATTGCCCTGAGCCTCAGAGCTTTCCTTCACCTCCCTTTGCTGCGCAGCAGCTTCGGGGCACGGCTCCCTCCAGTCTGAACCAGCTCGCACCATCTCCCCCTCCCAGCTCCGAAAACGTCCCAGCGCTTTCCCCTTTCACCTCTGTCCCTGACGATTCCTGCAGGCTGGTGAGGAGCGAGGCAGGAGGAACGGGAGAGCTGGCTCAGGGCAAAGGGCTGCTCTGCAGCAAAGGGGAAAGGGAGAATTGAAGGCCAAAACTTCGTGCAACGCAGCTGTAAAGTCTGTGTAGGGAGGTGAATTGTGCTGGCTGCTCTGTCACGGGGTCTGTGCCCCCTCAAAAATTTATCCATAACAGGGCTTCATGCTGGAGTTAGTGGGATTTTAGGGCCTCCTTCCCGACACACAGATTTTGAACGAGTCAGGGTTGCTGGGCCGTTTATCCTGGAGCAAGTCCAGCTTCAGGATGGCAACACAAAATAATTCCTGCCTCCTGCCAGAGCCGTGCAGGGGCTGCAGTTCCCGTGTGTGGCAGGGCTGGATTTCCCCCTGCAGTCAAACCCCAAACTGATGCTGGCAGCAGCAGCAGAGCCACGTGTGGAGACTTTTCGGTGGCATCTGCAGAGCACATTCCCCTCTCTGGAAATCAGCCTTGCAGCCCTCCTGTGGGACACTGAGAGTGACCAAAAACTGGGAATTCCCTGGATTACATTTTTAACCGCAGAATATGATTCAAGAGATGAAGAATTGAGGGAATTTGTGATGTCGAGGCTTCAGTGAGGGCTACAGGGACACGGTGAGGGTTTGTGTTCTACAAAGTGAGAATGTCTTCATGAACTTGTAGGGAGGAGTTCGCTTTTTCAAATAAAATCTGAGCCAAACTATACAGAGAAAACTCTTCTCTTTTCTGATGCATGTCCTCTAGTGCAAGAAATCTCTTTGGCACACACCAGGCACTCCTGACCCTGTTTATCTCTGCCACAAGAGGAAGGAAAACACAGAAATTCACATTCTCACACAAAAACTTGCAGACAGCTGTTCTCACTACGGTGTCAGCACCCACTGGAAATAGAACTGGTCACAGGGATGCTGAGAGCTCACAGCCAGGATTTTTTCCTGCCTTTCAAGAGGTCACTGGGATGGCCACTCCTGAGGGCAGCCCCTGCTCTGAGGGCCTGTGGTGCAGCAGAGTAAACTCACACCAGCATGGAGGCAAACCATGAGGAGAGAGACAATATTCCATGGAAAAAACGGGATTATTTTGCCACTCTTGGGCCTTCACACATTGTCAGGAGTTTCTTTAGCTTTACATCCTGCTTTACAGAGATCCCACTGAGCTGTGCCAGCCCCATCCCCTGACAGCTCCCTCTAACCTGGCTGCATTAAATTAATTTCTCCTGATTCCAGGGCATTTCTCCGAGGGGAAAACCCCCTCCTCCCAAGCCATGCCCTGTTGCACCAGCTTTAACTAGGTCAGTTCATGAACTTTCCCCAAAACATTATTTTGCAATGGCTGAAAAACTGGTCCGGACCCAGCAGCAGGAAGGGCCTCCCCAGGAGCAGGTATTTTCTGGCAGCTCTGCACACCCCATAATCACCCAACCCATCGAATTCCAGGCAGCAGCAGCAGGTTTGCATTTCTAATGCCACTCAATTCCTTGCTCAGACCACGACTGAGCTGCCTTCAACTCCACAACATAAAACTCTTCTTTCGTCTTGATAATGAACTTCAATTTGAAGGTGCAAAACACAAGGCCATGAACAAACCCAAATGAACACAGAAATTCCATATATTTACCTCCAGCAGATTCCCTGGATTGACCACAATCATCACGGCAGCACGGTTACCTTCTGTAACCTGGGAGATGCAATCTGCCAAGCTCATTTGGCAGCATTTAAATGCTCACATTTCTGAAATTCTATTTAGGAAATAGAGCTCAGCTGGAATCAACTCCAGCTGGTTTGGTGCTGCTAAAAACCCTTGGGATGTTCTCCTAGGAATTTCAAGGAGAATACCCAGGAGAGCAATAAAATATGTTGCATTTAAGGACAAACATGATTTTATCCTAGAAGACCCATACAGAAAACCAGCAAAAAACCCAGTCTAGAACTGTGTCTTTTATTTAACAACCTACTCCAAAACACCACTATTTCTTTTTAACTAACACCCCTTTAACTGGAAAATGAATTGCAGCAGGTGATGACTCTTTCTGAAAAGATCTGGAAGACTGATTCCTTCTGTGTTTCATGAAAACTCCGAGCAAAAATCTAAAATGAACAAGAAAAATAATTGGTTTTTTTCTAAAAAAAACCCCAATGATCTTGAAAAATAACCAGGTATCTGTGAGAGGAGGTTTAGGAGCACAACTGCTGAAGGTTTAAGAAGCTGTGCCCAGTTTGGGTGGCCTGTCCTGCCCATCCCAGCCAGGAGGTGCCTGTGTCTTCCGCCCCCTCACTCTGACAAGCCCCTGTGCCTCGTTTCCCTAAATAAACACCCTTTGGAATGGACACATTTCAGTATTTATCCTCCTAAACCCTCCAGCTTAGCGGGAAATTTCACACCAGATACAAAAACCTTCCCGGGAGGAGGGGGCAGGACACCAAAGCCATCCCCAAAGAGCAGCAAAGGCTGCAGAGATGGGCAGTGAGCAAATTCAGCCTCTAATTCTGTTTAGCTCCCTGCTAGAACACAACCCCTGCAGCTGCCTGCAAGCCCAAAATCAGAATTCTGGCACCAACAGGACTCAGCAGCCCGAAAGGAGAAGCTTTTCCTGTTGCCAGGGGGAATGGAATAAGTATTCTTCAGGACAGGGAAGGAGTAGGGAGGTGCAAATAGGCAGAAAAGATAAAAAATTATAAAAAATGGTGACCCTGCCAAAGGAAGTGCCTGGAGAGCTGTGAAATCTCTGCCCTGCAGGGCACCAAACCCTGGTTCTGGCACCACACCTGGGGTCTGTCCAGCTGAACTGGACACACAAAAAACCCCAAAAAACCAGAGTTTGTAACAGCTCTGACAGAAATAGCAGGGCTTTCAGCTACACACACAGCTCAGCTTATTGCTGAGCCCCTGTGCCTCCACATTTCACCCCAAAACCCCTGTAAGTGGCCCTTTTATAGATCACAGTGGAACCCCACTGCTAGATGAATAACCCAATCCCATTCCAGGCTCAAGGGGATAAAACAAAAAGTATTTTATCAGTCACCTACTGCCAGCAGGCCAGAAACATCCTAATCTTAAACTATCTTGACAATAAAAATATTGGAAGTGGTTGCATTATTTATTTTTCCAAGCTGTGATTTCTTCGGCCATTCCAGCCCTGCATGCTCTCCATGCTTCTCCAGCCACCACTCTCGTAAAACTGGAAAAAAAGGACAACTTTTGGGGCTGTGCAACTGAGAAACTACAGGAAAAACCACATTGTTCTGTGCAAGTCTTGCTTCTAAAGGAGAAATTCCTACCCTGGCCAGGCCTGAAGCCCTGTGAGGCTGCTCCCCTCTCCCAGAGCAGGATTGCTGGTGGAGCAGTGAAACCCAGCCAGGTGTAAAGTCACAATCCCAGTGATTTCCTGGGAGGTTTGTAAATCAGAGTGAGTGCTAAAACAGCAACAGTCCTGAGCTCTGGGATGGGGAGAAAAGGGGGACAGAGGGAAGAATCCAGAGGGGTGTGAGCACATGGGCTGTGTGGAACAGCTCGGAAGTTCTGCACAAATAAAAACCGGAATATGTTGAGTAAGGGAGTAACTTAGATCCAAAACACGGAATTCCCCCGAAGCAGGAAGCCCAATAGCCTCAAGAAGCTGTCCTCACTTCTCCTGGGGGGAAAATGTGGTGCCAAGATGACACTTTGCCGTGTCTTAATTGAGCCTCCCCTGATGGGGGAGGATTCCCCGAGCCCTTACCCGGGCTCCGCAGACGAACGGGACTTTTCCACGCTTTTGCTCTCAGACAGTTGTTTATTAATTCTTATCAGAAAAGGGAGCTGAGGCAGAGATGACTCCCCTTAGAAAGCGCAAGGGAGAAGTCCCCCTTATCAATATCACACCGTTCTTTTAAAGGTAAATTACCCAATGAAAGCCCGAAACGAAAGGTATTTTTACTTTTCTACCAATGTTCAATAAATCGTTCTGTCACATGAAAGGAACTGCGGCATTTTTCACCCAATCCTCTCAATCCACTTTTGCCGCAGAAAATGGAGTAGAGAAAGAAGAAAGAAGAAGGCCTAAAACAACAACAATCCTCCATTTTGAAGGTTTTGTTTCTTATCTATTTTGCTATATTAACAAACCCAACACCTCTAAATTTTCACCCTGTGACAATCTTATGTAATGTTCTATCACCTAATTCACACCAGTGCAGATTCTGCTTCTTCCCAGAGGGTAGGTAATTTTCTCCATGGGCGAAGGTCAAAGACAGGGTTGTCCAGGGGGGTAAAACTCTTCAAAACAGGCAGAGAAATATTCCCTGCACTTTGGACTCCAACACCAAGAGGCAGGGAAGGGGGAAGAGTTAAAGCTGAGACCATTCCCAGCAGAGCTTTGCTGCGGATTCTGAGCCGAGTTCTGCTCCCGGGCTGCAGGGAGGGCTGACAGGAGCGAGCAGCCAGGCAGAAGCTCTGGTTATGTGACAGAAAGGGGAAGAAAACTACACAGGCTGCTATTTTTAAAGATGCCTGCAGCACTGGTTCCCTGCAGCCTTCTCTTTTCTTACAGAAAAGGCTGGTTAGGGAGAATTGCAGTGCGTGAGACAAAAAATGTGGGCACAAGACTGACCAGGGCAGGAGCCAAAGCAGTGGCAGGCTGGGCTGAGAGAGGACACAAGAGATCACATCAAAACCTTGCAGAAAACAACTTGGAGACAGCAAAAGCCTTTGCAAACTCCCCTGGTCACAAGGAGCACGAGGGTCAGGTTACTGCTTTAACCAAAAACCACTAAAACAGCACAAAAAGGGCAGCACAGGGGCAGCCTTTCATATTATTCCAGTCTAAAGCTGCCAATTCCTAAATTTCAGCCATTTAGGTGCTTCCCTTGGATCTAATTTGATCATTTCCACCATCTTCACTGTCCCTGGCACACCAAATCCATCCAGTAAAACCGCCCTTTCCCCCGTGCAGTGTTTTATTTTTCCCAACAAATAAAGTCATCCCAAATGAGTGCCATAAGGGCAAAGCACACTTTAAATGTCATTTCCTATGGGGTTGTAAGAGGAGATAACTGAAGTCCAGACAGGGATTTTATAGCAGGAAGATTGATCTGTGTCTGCCTGGTACATAAAGGAGGCGCCTGTGACCCGGAAGGGATAAAACAGCTTTTTTTATGAGTTCTGAGAGTTACAACACTGTCACACAGAGAGAGAGTCACAGGATGTGCTGGCAGGGACACTGATGACTTAGAGGACTTTCATCTGAGGAGCTCCGTGTGCTTTCCAGCGCTGAATCCCTGCCAGCTTTGGAGCCACGGTGATGTAATGCTGTCACCTGGCTCCATTCACCTAAAAAACCAGGTGTGGAGGAGCCCAGACCTGTGCCAACAGTCCAAACAACCTCAGCTCCAGTTTTCCACCAGTTCCAGATGCTCCCAAAGCACAAACATGGACAGCTTTAGCAGCAGAACCAGAGAGAGCAGCACCTTGGAGCTGCTTCCCTCTTCCCGGGTGAAGGCCCTGGGGTGAGGTCAGCAGTGCAGTGATGTTAAATCATTATTGCATTTCAGGTGTCCAGCTCAGTCATTGTGGGAAGGACAGGGAGCTCTTTGTGCTTTAAACCTTGGCCAAGCTGGGAGCAGCCCAGCCCTGGCCAGAACCAGTCTCTTCCTCGTGGCTGAAAGGAATTTGGCCCTGAATTCCCAAGGGTCCAAACCAGCTCTGCCAGGTTAGGTTTGAATGACCCCGTGCTTCTGTCACCTCTGAGCAGCTTTGGAGGAGAGTTCATTCCCTCCTGAGCACACAGAACGTTCCCAGGACAGATCTCCCAGTTCCCGGCTGCAACTGGGATTTCTTGACAGTTCTCTTTCCTTCCCCCCAGCACCACCCAGAGAGGTTGAAGAATAACTCAGAGGGGAAGGAGCTGCTGGCTCCAGCTCATTGCTGAGATTAAACCCCGCCACGAGGTGAATTTCTCCTTGAGTGCAGGATCTCCACAACCCAGTCTCAAATTTCCCCCCAGTGTGGAAGGCAAATGTGTCGGGAAATAGAAAAAAAAAAGGCCACAAAAGAGGAAAACCCAAGAGAGGTGATTCCCTGCACAAATACTTTATTTCTGGGCTCAGCTGAGGGGTTTGAAGCTGCAGTTTGCTGAGGACAGGTGGAGAAGCCAAGGTAAGCAAAGGATTTATAACACTCCAAAGTGTTCCTGGTTCTTAGTTACTGCTGACCCACAAAACACAGGTAAATACGCTGCAGGGAGACTCCTCAGAGTGGTAAATCATTGATGGGGGACATTTGCTGATGGACTTACTCTGGATCCAATAACATCTACATCTTAAATTTAAAATTCTTTCCCCAGGAAAGAGGTCAAGGACTGTTCACAGAGCGTGCAACCCTCCTTTGGCTACAGGAGAAAAAAATAACTCTGGCTCCTCTGACAAGTCCAAAACAAAACCCCCACAGGTCCTGACCTCATTTACAGCAACATATATCAACATTTCATGCATGTGGAGCAAACCCAGCTTCCCAGCAGCACTTGATAAGAGCGAGCCACGTCTTTTTTTAGCTCCAATTTCCAACTTCTGCCCCTTTTCCTTGTGATCCTTCCCCTGGCATCTTTGCTGAGCGCACTCCCCCTCTGTCAGCCCAGGTTATCGAGGGCTGTGGCCATTCACCCTTCCTGCCCTTCACCTCACACCTGGATCCTGGAGAGCTCGGTGCTCCAGGCTTTTGGAAAACAATTTTAGTTACCCAAAAGGGCCTGCCCGGAGCTCCAGGAGGCCTTTGACCCACACACCACCCGTGGACTTCCTTGTTGACCACAGCCCCGTTATCAGCTCGCACCTCCCTGGCGCCGCTCGCAAAGGTCAGACCCAACTCTTTGGGCTCTCCAGGGGAATTCAGGAAGAGCTGGGCACATGGAAAACCTTCTCCTCCTTATCTGTGTTTGCCTTGCCAAGAAATGGGTTTACTGGGAGCTTTTCTGCCAGTCTGGCTCCCACAGGTGTGGGCTGGGAAGGACGGGAGGAAGGGTTGTTTGCTCTGTGGCTCTGGAGGTGGAGGAGTTATGGGCTGCAGCAGATTTCTCCCAGGGAGAAGTGCAGATTTTGTGGTATTTTTGGGCTTTGATTTGTCAGAACTTGCACTGGCTGACAGATGGGTGAGGAGGAGATTGGGGATCGAGGCCTGTTGCTTGTGGTGGATAAAAGTGGAATTTCCAGACCTCACTTTTTCAGGGTCTAATGCTCCCAGCCAGCACAAGGCAACAAGGAAAACCAAGTTTCTCCTTCCTCAGTTTGTGTTTCTTCCAGTCCTTCTAATGACTGGAAACCTGATTTACTTTAAGAAAGATTTTGTCCTGCTTAATTTCTTCTCCTTGTACAAAACATGGGCACCACTTTCCCAGGACATGAGCAGCTAAAAACTTCCACGATTGTCACGTAATTTTCACATAAACAAACACAGGGAATCCTCACTCTATGACCACCAGCATGTGGATCTTACTGGGAAATCTCAACAGCCCTTTGCTTATTTGGGTACCACAGTTAAAAAATGCATTTTGGAGATGTTTTTGTTCAATTCAAAATATTTACAGCAACAAAAGAGCTGCATAAAACCCAGTGCTGTGACTTTAAAATTGTGAGTATTTCTGAGATCAATGAACCCCTGGGTGGTGTAGACAGAAAATCTATGCCCTTGAGAATTAGGTTTTACAGCCTGTTTTATTTTTTCAGGAAAAGCCTTGAGGAAGAAAGGTTTATCTATAGGTTTTGCAAGATGATGTGCATTTTTACACACAGTTTTACACACATTTCTATATGGTGGTGGATATTCAAGTGCCCAGCACAGCAAATCTGCAGGACTGATGAATCAACAGGTCTGTGAGAGCTGGGCCAGGGTCCATCCCATGAAGATAGGAGCTATCTCAGGAGTTATAAAGTGAATTGGAGGAGCTGGTGAGGTAAAAGATAAAAGCACTATGAACTTGTTAATTGAACACTTCAGCGATCCCAGAAATAGAACTGCTGTGTTAAAGATAAGCCAAGCTGCCGGTGTTTGTGATTCACCCGACAAGCCCCGTGCCTGTGAGGATCAGGGTGAATTTACCAGGGATATTCCTGCCTCCAGACCGGTTTCCTGCTGCGCTGGGTCAGTGAGACCATGATCTCAGAACGGAGGCACTGGCTGTCCCAGAGTTCTGCCGACAGCCCAATAAATTCAGTGTGCCACCACGGAACAACCCAACAAGCCTCCAAGCTCGGTTCCAGGCACTCCTTCCATCTGGCATTATCAGTGTTTCCCAGTTCCTTTGGAAGTGGATCCCAGAGTCTGACTCTTGCTGCCCCGTGGTGGTTGACTCTTTTTACCTGGTGGGAGAAGCACAGAACACTCACGGGCAGGTGCTGGGGAAGAAAATGGAAGCACCGATTTCACCGAGGCCAGGAGCTCACCTGCTGTGGATGGAGCTTCCAGAAGCAAGTTGGCTTTTTTGCCGTAGTTTCTGGTTTTCCCTCTGGCTGGCGACGCTTTGGAATCCTCTGACTTCCCCAGTTTAGCTGCAGGGAGAAGAGAAAAAGTAGCTGAAAGGGAAAATCCAATGTAATTCTTGTGTTTCCGTGGTTCACACCATGCCATCCGCAGCTCCAGGACTTCACACACAATGGGAAGAGATTAAGAAGCATTTTCTTCTTAACTTGGTTTTTAATTCTGGAAATAAAGATTTCTCCTTTTGGCTATAAATTAAAAACATCTTTACTTCAGCCTTTTATTCCTCCCACAGGAGCACGACTAACAGGTTTCTCCCTTCATGTTTCAGAACAAGGTTATGGAAACATTGATTTCAGGCTCATACCCAGGAATTTTGGGGTGACAATGCTCTGGTTTTTCAGCAGTGGTGTGAAAACAGCTTCTTGGGAACCTTCCTGTCCTGTGAGGGATAAAAACACAGTGTTAAAGCCAGAAACTTTCGAAACAACTTTTCCTGGAGGTGGAAGTGGGACTATCAGGAGATTTCTGCCCTGTGTGGAGCCAATCTTGACTTCCACCAGAGGGTTTTCAAACCCAGCCTTGATTTCAGAGCCCAGGTTCTGGTGCTTGGCTCTTTCTTCAGGAAGTGTTCAACAGCATCAGGTCCTGAGTGGAGCTAAGGACGCTCAGGGGCTCAGATTGGGAATCCAGGACACAAATCCTCGTTATTATTTCCCACCTTCCCCTCTGTGGGGGCATTTCTTTATTTACAAGGGCAATAGAAGTGTTTTCAGTGCAGAGATTGGCACGTTGACCTACGTGTGACTTTGAGGAGGACACAGAGCTCCCTCTCCCGCAGGAGCTGCCACCCGTAGAGCTCTTGGTGCTGGAGCAAATTCTTCACCTGGCCACGCTCGTCTGCCAGCTCGATTTCATCTGCAAAACCCACAGAGCCAGGTCAGGGAGCTCCGAGGTAACAAAGGGAGATGTGTCTCAGCCACACAGAGTGACTGACCCGTGTCTGAAAAACACCCAAACTCTGGCAGCATTTTTGTTGACCGCCTCAGAATATCCTCACTGGAAATTCTCTTCAGATGGACGCTTTCATTGGGTGTTTTTATTGAACTCTTTCTTCTCACAGCCTTTAAAATTCGCTACCTGGAACACCCAGGGGCAGCCTCTGAGTGCCACAAGCACCACCAGGAGCACTCCCTGGCGGAGGTGTCACTCTGGGAGGTTGGACAGCACCTTCAGAGCGAGGACAGAACCAGTAGCAGCTCATTTCACACCCCAGAGCTCCCTCCCCAGGGAACCCAGCCCTACCTCCCTCCTCACAGCCACAGCAGCGCTTGATGCTCTCCAGGAGAGGCTGAACTTTGCAGCGGGTGTTGAAAAGGGCCTTTTCATTCTCTGTCGAGAGAGGCACAACTCAAAGAAACCAGAGGAAAACTCGTGACCCTTCTCCAAATGCCAAATTAATTGACCCTGCACTTGATCTCTCTTATTAGCAGTTCCAGGGAACCCTCCTGATCCGAGGGAATTTCACTGCTACTCCAGAGTGTGCTGGGCCTTCAGGAGGTTCCAGAACACCGGAAAACGAGCTGGCAGCAGCAAATACTTCACAAGTGCAATAAACCCAATGGTTGCACCACTCCTCTCTTTATTAGCTCTTTCCAAGGACCTGTTAACAGAAACTCTGGGAAATTCTGGTCTCTGCATTGATATCCTTTGGATTTGTGGGGAAAAAAACCCACCCAAAATATTTTGAAACTCTGAATTTTTTTTACTTACAACTGAAGTTAAGAAAACCACAGTGGGGAAAAAAGGAAATTTCAAGCAAAATTCCACACGCCTATCTTTGGTTTGATTTAAAACCAACCAATTTCCTCACTGAAATATTGCTACAATAAAAGTTTGACACATTTTATTTACAGCTGCCTTCCACCCTGCCTTTCACAAATAGGATATGGAGCCACAAGTCACGGAGATAACTTTGTCACCTGTTGGGGACCAGGTTTCCCTGTGGATACCAGGGAGATTCTTACCTCCGTGGAGGACTGTGATGAACATATCTGCCGAAAACCTGAAAAACAAAGCAATGATGGGTTTTTTTCACTGCCACATTCCCCAACAGGCAACCACAGAGACCTGCAGGGGTTTTGCAGTGTTTGCCTGCCCATTCCCATCTCCAGAAAATCCCTCTGAGCTGCCAGGAAGCCCCGAAATTCTCCCAGGGTGGAACTGCAAAGGAAGCTGAACAAACCTTTTGTTTTTGGGAGCACGCTGGGAAAACGCGGAACCACCAACGGGAATGGCAGAATCCTGCAGTTCCTCTGGATCCAGCGGTGGGAGCAACGCTGAGAGCTCTGAGAGCTCCTGTCCTGGCTCCTGGGCACCCCAGTCTCACTCTCTGAGCACCCACAGGGGTTATGCAAGGAGCAAACACAGCTTTGTGCCTGGGAACCAGGAAGGAGCGGGCTCACCAAGCTCTGCACACGTAAACAAATCAGTAAAATACCACAGTGAGAGGAGAATTGGCTCTGCTGCTGGCTGGAGCCTCCCTGGGGGGGTTGCCAAGGGACTGTGCTGGCTCAAGTCTTGTGTTGCTGCCCTTCTCCTGGAGATCAGGAATGTTGTGAGGGGGATTCTGCTCCTGTTGCATGGAAACCGCTCCCTCCTCACAGCCCTGCTCGCACACAGACAGGGCAAGAGGAGCAGAATGGTAGCAGGGATGTTTAAAAATTCAAAATCGGGCTCCCAGAGCACTGGACACCAGCAGCTGTCCCTGCAGGAATAGTTCCAGGGTATCTTTGCTCAGAAAAATCACATTTGTAGAGACCTTTGGGGTCTCTGCCAGCAGAACTTACTGAGTGTATTTAAACATGCAAGGGCCATGTCGGGGTGCTGGGCAAGGCTTGAAAGGATGGCTCTAAAATGCTTGAAAAGCTCCCAAATATCCTTCACATCAGAGATCAGAAAGGCTGTACAGAGCACGTTGGTAAATCAAGGTTCTTATGCCACCTGTGGTCTTCTGTTTATTGCTTTATTGACTTAACAACTAAAATATGAAATTAGCAACACCAAGGACTTCAGCCTCCAAATTATTGATAAATTGATTATTTATTATTGATAAATATATTGATATCCACTGCAAATGTGAAACTATTTCAAGGTTAAGCGAAAAGAATATGGATTACTCGTCACATATTTGACCAAATACATCCCTAATTAGATAAATGTCTGTTCTGATACTTCAGGTAAAGCTGCTCTGTCCCAGACACCCCCTCCCTCCCCAGTCCAACTTTATCCATTGCCCAGGAGAAGTTCAGCTCCTCCAGGAGGTGAGTTGGTGGCTATTTTACAGTGCAGAACATGAGGCACTCATTCTCCTGTCCCTCCAATGCTCTGAGCAGCGCAGCTCCTCTTTATTCCAGCAGCAGAGCTTCATCCCAGGAATCCAGCAGTCAGAACAAGGCTGAGCTCCCCAGGCTGGTTTGCTGTTCGCTGTCTGTTGGAGAAATTCAGAATAAAAGCAGAGTGGAAATTCAGAGGAGACCAAGAGCCACCACTGCAGCCAAATCCGATGGGAATAACCCAGGACAGGCCCTGCAGCCAGCCCTGAGCGCTGCCCAGGCAGATCCAGGCAGATCCAGGCCTTTGCAAATCCACTGCATCTGAATTTCAAACTAATGCAAATGATCCTCCCATAATTACACCAAACCCACACCGTTATTAATTTCAAACTCCGAGCGTCACGGCCTAAAAAATTCAGCAGCTGCTGGAGGAAAATGTTCAGTTCAGAAGAAATCCTGCTTATTTTAACTCCTGGTTTATTTACTGCTCTAAACCAGCACACATGAGGGGAAAAACAGATGAATTACCTGAATTACCAAGGGCTGAGGGTTGCTGCAGATTCACCAAAGCTTCCTTGATCTCACACAGGGTCTTGGCAAGGGGGGAAGCTGCCACCAGGCCCTCCACCTCCAGCTCGGTCAGATAAACCAACTGGAGATCCAAACCTGGAACAAATAGGGGCACTTTTAAACCTAAAGAGGCTCTTCATGGCTGCAAGAAGGAAATATTGTCCTGGGCAGAGGGAAGGCTGTGAGGATCACAGAATGATGGTATAGAATCTTCCTGGCTTCCCCATTTCAGCATTTAATTATTATAATGACACCCAGACTCTTCCCTACAGGTATCACTTAATACAAAGGTGTGCAGGGTCTGCAGGGATGGAAATTCCCTGACTTCTCTCCTCAGAGAAGGATGGGAAGGGATGGAAACTCCTTGACAGAGAGATAGAGGAGGCAGAAGTGGCTGCCCTGAGCTGGCACCTCAGCAAAAAAAAAAAAAAAAATTATGTTGAAGTTAAAAATAGCATAAATAGGGAAAATTAATTCTGCATTTGCTCTGTTAGCAAGCACAGACTCAGCCTCCTACTGCCACCTCTGGAAGCACCTCCCAGCTGTGGCACTGCCCTCACCATACTCTTCATAGCCAGGGAGGCTGGAAAAAGCATCTTTCCTGCTGAAGAGCTCCCAAAGCTGAGGCAGCTCAGGATCCTGTGGGATAAAATGGACCCAAAGTTAAAGAAATGGAAAAACTCCCAGAAAGGTGAGAGAAGGCCCCAAAGCAGACACCTGCAGCTCACCTGCCCTTCTGATTTATTTTCGCTGGCCAGGCTGAGCAGGGAGGGCACAGCTCCCACTGCAGCCTGTGCTTGGATCGTGAGCTCCGTCTCTGGATTCGCAGCTCTGTTCCTGTCAGGAGCGTTCCCAAGCAGCCCTTCCAGAGCCCTCATCAACTCTGTCACCTCCTGCCACGGGGCACCTAATGAACCCAACAGCAAATTCCAGTGGGATTCCCCAGAACCACTTGGAAAACAGTGACTAAACCCAGAACAGCACCAAGAGCAGGGGCCTTTCTTTGGACATTTCTCAGGACGCCTCGTTTCGTACAACATTTCCAGCTAACTCCGTGCTCACCCCTCCCTGAGCCGCCAGACCTCTCCTCTCGCTGAGCTCAGGTGCAGACAGGCTGTCAGCTCTTGCAGAACAAGCCTGGGAGACACAATTTTCTGGGTTCTCTCGTGTGTGTGAGTCAGGTCTTTTTTTAGCCTCTTCACTGCTGCTGCTGCCCTCACAGCGCACTTGTCCCTGGCTCTGCACCCTGCTGCTCTCACCTGTTAAATTCCCGTGTCCATCCCTCAGCTCGGCACCCACTGCTGCCCAGCTCTGCTCTGCAAGTTTCTGCCCACAGGTCCCTTGCCTGGAAAAGGTTTTCAGGGCTTCCCAGTCCAGAGCTTGCACCGTGTCCTGCTCACAGAAAGCAGCAGTGTTGTACCCTGCAAGCCCCAGAGTCCACCCGCTCCACATTCAGCGCCTCATAGAAAACCATATTAAAAAGTTCTTTTATGCCAAAAGAAAGTACTGAAAGGAGTTAATACCCATCCCTCAATAAACTTCAACTTCAGGGCAACCATTTATCTGGCAATTTTCATGGTTCCAAGCCTCCCTTCCCTCAAATGCCCCTTCCCACTGACCACGAGGCTCTGGATCCGCTGGCTGATCCCGTTGTGGAACACCAGCACGTCCATCCTGTGCTTTGCCAGCTGAGAGGCCAGGTGCAAATTCTGATCCTCCAGCTTGTCATAGAGGGTACGAGCACTGAAATCCTCCAGGAGGCGGGGTGTGAGGCTGTTTTCTGGAACACAGGGCGAGGCTCACACTCAAACACTGGACACGAGATTATCTGGGTTTGTTTCCCACACAAGGCGCTGCCTGTCCAGAGGAATTTTGTGTTTTGTGAGGAAGGAAAATGAGGCGGGAGATGTGCGAGGAGGTCTCGTTCCCCAGCGAGGGGGAGGATGACAGAGCGTTACTATCAGCTCCTAAATTGCCCAGAAAAGCGCCGGGATGCTCCCGGAGCTGTTCCCGGGGCTGTGCGCAGCATCACTGCCTGCTGCCATCTGCTGGGCTCGGGCTCTGCCGCTCCCTGTGAACACCCCGAAATTCCCGAGCTGAGCTCATTCCCAGAAAGCACATGAGGCCCGGGAGTCAGGTGCCTTCAGGGAACAGAACAACCGGCAGAGGAAGCCAAGGAAAACATTTGTAAATCTTTATTTTCTTCACCTGAACTCGCTGCTGTTTTCAAGGGCTTGTCAAGCCTGGGAATTTACTCTCTTAATTGCTCAGGGAGGAAACTTCAACCCATTCCAATGACCGGGGGTTAAATCCCCTGGAATAAACCCAGGGTGGAAGTGTGTGTGCCTGAGCGGCCTCCTGTGTGTGCAGGAAATTCTGGTGCCAAAATATCGCACCTGAGAGTTAACCCAAGACCACAAAATGGGGAGGAAGTGGGAAAAAACCAATGGGAGAACACCTGGGGCTGGCCCAGCACTTCACCTGCATCGGGCGCTGCTCCTTTCTCTCCAGAGCCAGCATCTTCTCCAGATCCACGAGGACCAAGCACCTGATAGAACTTGAGGCTAGAGGGGATGGCAAAGAGGGTGAAGAGCTTCTCATTCTCCTCAGTAAGATCAGACCCAGCCCAGCTCAAGCAGAGGATGGATTTCTTGGGTAGAATTTTTGTATGACCATGCAGAGGCTGGTCCTTACCTGTCCTTGAGGAGGATGTACTCAGGTGGGATGTGTGGCTCTCCCAGGCTCCTCCATCGTGGCTTCCAGCTCTTCAGGGGGCTGATTTTGGGGCCAGCAGGCTGGAGCACGATGGCCAGGGTGGTCAGCACCAGCACGAGGAAGCCCAGGACAAAAAGGATCGCTGGGGAAGCCGGGAGGGAGGGAGGGCAAGAAGCGAGAAACACAAAAAGAACCACTCAGCACCTTTCCTATTCATTTCACTCCTGCTTCTCCCCCTGTTGGCTGGCGCAGGTGGATGAGGAGCGAAGTGTTCTCAGCACAGAAGGTGGCAGAGCCAGGGTTGTGTTTGCAAGCCACACTTTCATTCCTGTTGTTCCCTGGCCTCCCCCTGAAGGACTGGTGCGTGCACAGCGCTCACACCCACACCTGGCTTGGAGCAAAGACCTTACCTGACCTTGTGTTTAGCCCTTGGTCCACTCTGAAATGCTGTAGTTAATTTCAGCTCAGTTTATCATGGAAATACACTGTCACTGTCTGCTTTCCAGCCAAGGAAAACAAAGCCCTCAGTCAGCTCTGAACTCTTCAAACAGGGTGTGGGGAGAAGCACGGCTGCTCCTTCCCTCTCAGCACCTCAGCTCCTGCACAGGCAGGTTCTTGGCTACAGAGCAGTGGATTTTACAGGAGCAAGGGATTAAAGCTGACAAAGCAGTGCTTTGGTGGCATTTCCAAAGAAAACGCTTGTTTAAACACATTTAGAGAAGGACCAGAAAGGTGGTGGGTAAGAATGGAGGCTGAAGGTGGGTATCCCAGAGTTTTGGCTGTACCTGTGATAGCAGCCCAGTTGGGAGCCAGGTTCAGATGCTGCTGCTTCAAAATGCCGTGTCTGGCCAGCTGGAACAGGGAGGAGGGCTGGAAGGACACGTCCCCAGGGTCACAGCTCACGTTTGCTTTGTTCACTGTCACAATGAGGAAGTGTTCCTGAAGTGAGCTGTCCCGGAAAACGTATGTCCCAGGCTCCAGGAAAACATGTGCAAACCTGGAAGACAGAAAGAAGGAAGGCACTGGCTGATCCAAGCTTCCTTCAGCCTCCATCTGTGAGGATGGTTAAAGACAGGGGCTTGAACACAGCAAAATTTGGTGTTTTCACCACCAAGGGCCTGCTGATTCTGTCAAAAACTCACTCTCAGGTCCTGCCCACAACACTGTTATCCACAGCAGGTATTACCAGGAGATGTTGAGCTGAGTCTCCTGGATCAGGTGGTCCAGCCTTCGGAAAGGTCCAAAATCCCAGCCTGGGTTGTTATTGTAGAGATGCTGCTTCTGGTAAACGGGGTAATGGCTGGAGGCACGGTCTGGGGATGGGGCAGCACGGGGTCAGCAGCTCTGAGCCACCTCAGCTGGGAAAGCTGGCACTGGGCTGGCAAAGTGGAACTGCTTTTACAGAGCCATGCAGTGTCAGCTCATTTAATTGAGTTTAATTACTGCCCCACAAGGATTTGTGCTGTCTAACACAGGACCAATTTGATCTCAATCTACAGAAATCCAGCTAAAAATTGCAAACCACCAGGTAAGCCCCTGGCAGAGCCCAGACTGCAGCTCTGGGATCCAGGAGGTGAAGAGATGGATCCATGCGGGGTGCCCAGCGTGGAGCCACTGCCCTGCACATGTCTGCACACAAAGGTGCTCAGCCCCAGCCACACTCACCCTGGGAGTCGATGCTAAGCTGGAAAAGGATCGTGTCCCCTGCTTCCAGGCACACCACTGGGTTAGGGATGAGGGGCAAGGCCTGGCTGTCTTTGGGGGAGCTCCTCTGGGCTCTATGCCCTTTCTGCAGCAGCTGATCTGAGGAAAAATCTCCTGCCACAGGCAAGAGAAGAAACCAGAATGAACCCTGCAAAGTGAGCAGCGTGGGGCAACATCCGACCCTCGGCAAGGAAGAATTATTTATTTTGTATCTGCGGGCAATTACAGCTCACAAAGCCAAATCCATGCACCTGCCAACAGATTTGCCTCCAAATGCAGTTTCCTTCCAGTTCCTTGGAAATCCAAACTCGTGCAGTCTTTATCTGACCACGCTAACCATGCAGTTAACCATGCAGTCAGTGAATCCCCCACCGTTTAGTCCCAGACACAACAAGGTATTTCCCTGCTTTCTAAATAGTTCAGAGCATCTAATAATGAATTTCCTCTGTGCCAGCTTGCTGTGCCGACATGGAAGGAAATGGATGGCTCGGTGTGGCTGGAATTCAGGTTCACTCTCAAGCCTTACCCGTGAGAAATGCATCCAGAACTTCTGTGCTGGAGACAACGAAACCCAGCACTCCCCGGGGGCTGAACAGCACCAAATGCACCCTCTGGCTGTTCTGCACGTGCTCATCTGGGCCCAGAACGCTGGACACCTCCTATGGAAAGCAGAGGGAAACACTGATCACTGATACAACCAATCCTGGACTCAGACCCTGATTTGTGGGCCACTGCAGCTGTCAAAGGCTGCTCTAGGAGGGTTTTTCCCTATGATTCAGGAATTGTTGTTTCTCTGTAATGCATCACCTCCCTGGAGTCCCTGTGATTTCTGGGCTCTCCCAGCCCTGCACATTTAGAAAGCAATCCCTCCCTCCACACCTACCCTCACTTCGCCCTCGTTCGTCCTGAGCAGCAGCTCTCTGTGGGTGCCGAAGCCCAGGGAGATCCGCGGGGCTCTCAGCAGGCACAGCTGGTCACAGAGCTCCTCAGCAGAGACATACTGCTTGCAGTGACATCTGACCAGGGGACAAATCCTCCGTCAGTCCTGATCCCTGAGCAAACAGCTGCACCAGGCCAGCCCCAGCCTCTCACAACCCACAGGGTGGATGATCCTACTCTGTATCCATGGAAAAAAAGGATGGAGCAAACTCTCTGCCCGCCTCTTCAGCACCGTGCCTGCTCTTCAAGGCCACAACGTGACACCCCACTAACAGTGCTCGGTTGGTGTCTAACAGAGACCACCTTCAGTCCTGCAGCAGAGCATTGCACACCCTCCCCAAAGGTCAGCTCCAGGAAAATGGTTGATAGAATCAGAGTATGATTTTGACACAACAGGTTTCTGTGCAACCCATGCCAGGGGGAGATTTTGCAACACAGAAATTCATTCACAATGAGGGAAAAAAGTGATATCATGTGACAAGAACTGGTTTCAGTGTCTCCCTGCCCATGGCTGGGGGTTGAAACTAGATGGTCTTTAAGGTCCCTGCCAACCCAAACCATTAAAGATGTGGAGGGGGGGACAAGGATGGATTTCTAGTTGGAATTAAATGATTTTTAAGGTCCCTGCCAACCCAAACCATTAAAGATGTCAAAGGGGGGACAAGGATTGATTTCCAGTTGGAATTAAATGATTTTTAAGGTCCCTGCCGACCCAAACCATTAAAGATGTGGAGAGGGGGACAAGGATTGATTTCCAGTTGGAATTAAATTATTTTTAAGGTCCCTCCCAACCCAAACCACTCCATGATGATTAAAGAAGTGTGGGGAGCAACAAGGATTGATTTTCTCATTTCTGGCCTACATCTAATAGAGCAATCATCCACTTTGGAGGGGCTCAGCCTGAGACAGGTGGAAAAGTCGCACAGCTCAGAAAATGTGAGCTCTGTCCACACTCCTCTTGTCACTGGGTGATTCTGGTGTCACCAACCAAGACACAAAACCGCCAGGTAATGTTGGGAACACAGGAAATACTCTCCAGGAGGATGAACGGGGTCAGTGACTGAGCACTGAAGGCAGGACCTCCACAGAAGGGAACTCCACCGATGGAAAATGACCAAAAAAACACCTCCCACAGCCCAACCCTGGCATGACCTCATGGGATCAGCAGCTCAGGGCTTACTGAGGAGTGTTTTGGAGGAGAGGCAGTGCTGGGTGGGACTCACATGCCCAGCTGTGCGTGGAGCTCCCCTCCCGCCGGCCCGCAGGCGGGAGCGCAGTCGTGGCGCTCGGGGACGACGCAGCGGCGCGTGGACGCCAGCCGGACCTCACCGGGGGCACACAGCTCATCCACCTGCAGAGAAACCCGCCCAGGCAAGCTCCAGAGCTTCAACTGAGCTGCAGTATCCCTAAAATTCTCCTCCTCCCCAGTGCTGTGCTTCAGACATTCCACATGAAGGCAATCCAACAAGGAAAGCATCGAAGAAAGGACACAGCAATTTCACCTCCCAGCCCCTCGTGGGGTTCTACTGAGGAAGTTCAGCTGTGAGAAAATGGTTGAAGGAATCAGAGTAGAATTTGGACACTCTAGATTGCTGTGCAACCCATGCCGGGAGGAGGTTTTGCACTACAGAATTCATTCACAAAGAGGAAAAAAAGTGACATCATGCAAGATGCAAACAAGAATTGGTTTTAGTGTCTCTCTGCCCATGGCAGTTCTGATGAAGGACTTCACATTAATAATGAGGCCTAAATTCCTGCATCTGTCATCCATGTGAGACACTGTGCTCCTCCCATTGCTCTGGCCTGGAGCGATCCTTTACCTCCATCCCTAATGAATTTAAATTTTACCTCACAAGATGCTGCTAAAGAAAAAAACCCTACAAGAAAGAGCCAACCAAACACTTAAAGGATTTGTTTGGCTTAGCTTTATGCCTGAACACCCTCCCTCTCCTGCACATCACACAACAATTTTGGTTTGAAGCCTGATTTTACCTGGGGTCGACAATCCTGATCGCTGTTGCTGTCAGGGTCTTTCTTGCCTCTCTCATCGTAATAAACGTAACCTGCCTGGCAGATGCAGGAGGCATCCGACTGCTGGAAAGCCCTGTTCTGCCCATGGCAGGTACAGCTGGTGGCACCTGGGAGAAAAGCTGGATTTGGGATGGGGAATATAGCCTGGAACATCCGTGCTGGCTGGAAAGGAGCGGCTCCCGTGCTCAGCACTCTTTTATCAAATCCCACTGCTCATTTCAGGGATGCTGCTGGAGCCTGTGCCCCTCTCCCAGGGCAGAGCTGAGCCACAGGACAGCCCAACACAGCGCTAGAGCATCTCCTGCAGCACCCATTCAGCCAGAGATGCAGAAAGGCCCAGCTGCTCCTTGGCAGCAGGGTTTTGACTGATACCTTAGGTTTTAACTTTTATATTTTTCAAATCCTGTACTGCTTAGTGTGTAACTCTGAAATTTCCTGTAGCCTGTTAAGCCTCTCCAGGCTTTGTCTCCAAGGACACTCAGACAGTCCTAGGCCCAAAAAGTATAAACCAAAAGCCTTTGAGAGGGGGGCAAGCTGAGGGGAAATTACATCATTAACTCAAGCTTTAATTGGAGAATTAACCCTGATATGCAAATGAACCAAAGCTATAAAAGTGTGAAGAACTCGTGGCCTGTCGTCCACCTTGGGGTGCATTTTGAGAGCAGCCTCAGGCTCCCCAGGGGTACCTTTGAAGGCCTTTCAAATAAACACCGACCTTTATTCCCTTATTCTTGTTTAGTCTCTGTTTTCAGGAGGCCTCTCAAGGCATCATGACAAGCCCTCCATTAATGTGTGGGTGGGGCAAGGACCCAGCCAGGCAAGGCTGCCAAGCCCCTCTCTCGTGTCTCAACAGCCTCAAACCCACCTGATTTGAAATGCTGGGGCAGTGTGCACATACACTGGGCAAGGAGTAGGCACTCTTTACTTTCCCAGTTTCCTGCCTCACCCCACTTTATTGTGCTCTCAGTGCCCAATTTTGGCTCAAAAGCACACCTAGATTTAACACAATCCCCCCAAATCATGGCTGAAGTAATGCCGGTGAAACTCCACCTCTTTCAAAGAATTAGAGTAGAGCTGCTCAGCTCTTCCTTCCCTTAAGGAGATAAATCCCCTTGGATAACAGTGTAAGAGGGGAAAAAAGCTTTGAAAATGGAATCCTCCCCCTGGGTGGGACAGAGGAAGAGCAGCTGGGCATGGGCAGCACCCCCAGGAGGATCCCAGGGCTTGTGGAACATCAGCAAACTCCTCGACAGAGGGGAAATTCCACTCACACACAAAAACTCACCCGGCTGAGAGGAAGAAGAGCTGCCACAGGGGAAGCAGGCAGCCTGGGCAGGGAGGTGGTTGAAGGTGCCAGCAGGACAGGCCTGGCAGTCCCCGGGGTGCTTGGCAAAGTGGCTGCTGCCGTGGGTGCCCGGGGGACAGGGCAGCGGGGCCGGGGCCAGGGCAGGGCAGTAGTGGCCACGGGGACAGGGCTGCTGGTGGTAGCTGTCACTGCCTGGAGAGAGGGGTGGCATTAGGGACCCCAGCAGTGCTGAGAGAGAGGCAGGGAGCACTTGCTTGTGCCAGTGGCACATCTACACACGTCTCGCTATATATAGACACGAGGCTGTATAAATACACACGTGTACGGATCAGCGTTTCCCAGTCTAATTCATATTTAAATAGAAATCTCAGTTTTTCTTTCCCCCAGCTCTTCCACCGGCTAAATCCAGTGGCAAACCCACGTGACAGCCCACACCAGGGTTTTATAACCGCAGAGGATGGAGAGCTTTGCCCACACAGAACTCCAAACTCTCTGCTTCCAATTTAAGCTCCTATTTCTTGCCCCACTCCCCCGTGGCAGCTGAATTTACCTGGTGGGCAGGTGAAGCCAGCTGGGCAGGGCTGGCAGGGCGCTGAGATCAGGGGGTCACTGCGGAAGGTCCCTGCAGCACAAACCCTGCAGGATTTCTCAGCTGAGCCCCTCAGGCCAGGCAGGCTCAGGGCCATGTGCCCTCCTTCGCAGGGCACTGGGCGGGCACTGCCCGGGGGGCAGTAGTATGGGAACACACACCTGCGAGGAAAAACAGGGCAGGGAAGGGGAAGAAAAACCCTGAAAATGATTTCTGGATTCGATGATCGGTGAAGACGCAGGGACAAAATTAAAAGTGGTTCTCATCTGATTCCAAGCTAAGCAGAAACCACAAATCCCCCTGTTCAGTCTCAGCAGTCACCAAACCTGTGACTGCAGCCACAAAGATTCCTTTGCTTTTGCACAATGCACAAAGTCTGTGGCTTAGGTTGGATCCCAGGCACAGTTCCCAATATTCAGCGTTTTTAGGGACTGGAGGCTGGCTGTACCAACCCCCAGGTACTCACAGCTGCTCGGGGCTGTTGTAAGTCCAGGATCCCTCGGGACAGTGGTAGCCAGCAGGACACAGGGGAGCCTCTCCTGTCAGGGCACCGCAGTAAAAGCCAGGCCTGCAGGGCTTGGGATTTACTGACCCTGGGGGAGAAACAGGGGAACAGCGTTTATGTGACATTCCCAGAGCAGGAGAATCTGTGTTGGGAGGCAGAGAGAAGGAGGCCTTTCCATAAACCCTCTGCTTTTCCTACTGCTCCCAAGAGGGCACAGAACTGTTGGGAACCAGCCCATTATTTAGCATGGAACGCTGACACCTCAATGCCCTGCATGAAGAAATTTGCTCCTTTTCCAAGCTCAGACCACTTTGGCAACCTCAGCTAAACAAAACCAGGGAGGGCTGAGAGGGATCATGTCCTGGGAGAATGGGACAAAGCCTGCTAAATTCCTGCTGATCCACCATCCGGGCTCAGAAACAAGGAAAACAAAGGTCACGTCACCTGCTGGGCACTCATAGCCAGGTTTGCAGGGTATTCCCTGGGTGTTGGGGAGCCCTGTCTGAGCTGGGTCCGGGCAGTAGTATCCAGGCGAGCAGGGATCACACTCTTCCAAGGATTTTGCACCAGGCTGGGTCCTGGAAGTGCCAGCTGGACAGAGGAAAGTGTCCCCTTTGCCAGGGCACCAGTACCCAGGGGGGCAGGGATAATCCTCAAACCCGGTCAGGCCTGTGGGGAAGAGAAGGGAGTGAGGAAAGGGAGGCTGGATGGGCAGGGGGAGTTTTGGAGAAAGGCTCTTAGGTCACTGTGAGCAGGAATTCTCTCTCTCCCTTTCCCTCTCTCACCTTGGGGAATTTTGTCACCCAGAGGTGGGAAAGAGAGGGAATTTCGTCACCCAGAGGGTGGGAAAGGAAGGGAATTTTGTTACCCAGAGGGTGGGAAAGGAAGGGAATTTTGTCACCCAGAGGTGAGAAAGGAAGGGAATTTCGTCACCCAGAGGCGGGAAAGGAAGGGAATTTTGTTACCCAGAGGTGAGAAAGGAAGGGAATTTTGTCACCCAGAGGCGGGAAAGGAAGGGAATTTTGTTACCCAGAGGTGAGAAAGGAAGGGAATTTTGTCACCCAGAGGTGGGAAAGGAAGGGAATTTTGTCACCCAGAGGTGGGAAAGGAAGGGAATTTTGTCACCCAGAGGTGAGAAAGGTCTGGCTTTCCCCTGGGACTCACCTGATAAGGGGCAGTGATAGCCCGGCGGGCAGGGCTGGCACTCCGCCAGGCTCCGGGCTCCCGGGTGCCCACGGAAGGTCTGTGGAGGGCACTCCTGAGGGGCCAGGACGCTGCTGTGGTCACTGCCATTGCTCCCAAAGCAGTAGTGTCCCAGAGGGCAGGGATGGGCCTCCGAGTCCCCTAAAAAACAGAAGGAGAGGCTTCAAGTGCCTCTGGAACACTTTTGCTCCGTGTCCTCCTGCACCCTCCACCTCCACCATCCCAACCCCTCTCCTGCCAGTGGCACCCAGGGATGTTTGGAGGTTGGCTGTGACCTCAGCTCTCCCACCCTTCCAATGTGGATTAACAGTTCGGTGCCTCTTTTCTCTCTGAGAACTCCTCACTGCCAGGGCTGCCCCGCAATTCCACACCTGACATCCAAGCCGTCCTCCGGGATGGGGGGAAATGGTGATGGAATGGTGGAAAATGGGATGGGATTGGGAAAAACGGGGGGAAAAGGGGCTGGGAGAGGGAAGATGTGGGGAAAATAGGTCAGAATGGGGGAAAATTTGGGAAAACAGGGCTGGAATGTGGGGAAATGGGGCTGGGATTGGGAAATCAGGGATTAAAAGGGGCTGGGAGGGGTGAAAAATTGGGAAAAATGGGGAAAACCAGGGGAAACCGGGGGAAAAATGGGAAAAAATGGGGGAAAATGGGGGAAAACGGGGAAAAATGGGGGAAAACGGGGCTGGAATGGGAAATGAGGGATACGCAAAACTCTCCTGAAAAGCAGCTCCCCTCCCCTCAGTGTTCACCCCCCCAACCTGCTTTGCACCAGCGGCCCGGTGGGCAGGGCAGGCAATCCTCCCTCTTGCCAGCCCCTGGAAGAGCTCGGAGAGTGTTGGCAGGACACGGTGTGGGCACCTCAGACCCCTCCAGGCAGTAGAAACCTACGGAGAGGGGTGGGAAAGGAGATAAAAGTAAAGCATGCAAATCCTCCTGTGGCAAAAAAGGAGCGAGCCGGAGTCTGTGGAATGAATTTTCACACAGGCCAAGCCAGGAGCCTTCAAACTCTTCTGGACTGGCAGCTCAGCACCATAAATTCCAGGTGGCCTTTTCGGCCCGGCACAGTTGGGTTCAAAAGATGCAAAACTGAGGAAATCAGTGATAATTTTAAAGAAGGGATGGCAATATGTTATGCAAGATATAATCCACTTGGCTAGCAGCAAGTCAATGTTCTGTACTGCAAGCATGACCCTCACCTACCTGCAGGACACAGCCCTGCACACTCCTGGCCCCAGCGGCACCCGGCCAGGAAGCGCCAGGAGAAGGGGAGGCCTTGGGGAGCAGCCTGAGAGCTGCCAGCCAGGCAGAAATATCCAGCAGCACATTTCCCCTCCAGCCTTCCGTGCCTGGAGCGGAGAGGAAAACAGCAATTTGTGTACTCTGAGCTGCTGCTGCTGCTTTGGTGCAAAAGCAGAGCGAGTACGGACACAGTGAATACTGCAAAGATTGCAGTAAAAATAATTTCTGATGTGAGAGAGAAAATAGACGCATTTTCCCGCTTAGAAACACACGTAGATGACTGAAGTGAGCCAGTTCAAATTCCATGAACGTGGCAAGTTGCTGTAGATGAAGTTGTGGGTGACTGGACTGGGCTGGACTTTCTGCATTACTCCCATGATTTCATAAATGCCACCCACTGCCTCTTTCAGGTGCTTCTTTGTGCCACAACAATGATGCCAGACTGTTTTTGCCTCCCCAAATGCACAGATCCAATGCCCCTGTACACAGCCCTGTGTCTAAGCTTATATTTCCTTTCACTGAGTGAGAGAAATGCAGGAGAGAAGCCGGGAAGAACTTCAGCAGCGCGAAACAAGGATGCCAGACTGCTCCAGAGAAAGGGAAATGATGCCAGGCTGAGCTGAATCCTGACCTGCAGTAGTGGCCAGGCAGGCAAGGCAGGCATTCCCTCTCATTCCAGAGGCCAGTCACGTTTTCAGGAGTGAAGGTGCCTTCGGGACAGGTGAGAGGAACTCGTGTCCCTAAAAGGGAGGCCACAGACACAGCAATAAAGCTCAGTGTGAGTGTTGTGGCCTGACAAGGCTCTCGAGCTGCAGCAGAGCGTAACGAGTGACCCTCAGGTGGCCACTGTGCCACGCTGGCTCATTGCCACCTCCTGGCCTGAGGGAGACGCACAGGGTTGCACATCTCCGGGGTCACAGCGACACCCGAGCCCTTGGCAAGTGCCAGAGTACCTGTGGGACAGTAGGAATGAGGTGGGCAGCGCCTGGTGTCCCCCGCCACCAGCTCCTGGCAGTAGAATCCTCTCTGGCACGGGATGCAGGAGGCAGAGCCCGTGGCTGGCTGGTACTGCCCGGCAGGACACGGCCTCGGGAGGGCTGTCCCTGACCCGCAGAAGTGACCCTGGCGAGGACAGAGATGGGAGACGATTTCAGTGCCAAACTTCGGGGCTGTATAAATCCCAGAATCACCCAAACCTCTGTGGGGATGTAAGCGGTGTTTCTGTCAGCTGTGGGTGACCCTTTGCCGCTGCCCAGAGCTGAGAACTCCCTCTCCCAACCCTCAGCAGTACCTTGGGGCACAGGAACGCCGTGGGGCTGGTGGAGCTGAAGTTTGCCGGGCAGTAAAACCCCTCAGAACAAGGTCCTGTTGGAGAGCTCAGCCCAGCGCTGGCACAGAAAGCTCCGGGGTAGCAGGGCACACAGCTGGCCTGGGAGCCACCTCCTGAGGGGACACAGGGGATGGGGGAACACCCAGTGCACTCCCAGCATCAGCAGCGCTCGTTTGAACTGGTAACGTGTGGCTACCATCACCGGTAACACGTGGCCACTGACCTCAGGGGCAGCTGGTCACCACTGAAGCCACCACAGCACAAACCCAGGGGGGAAGTCACACTCACCAGTGGCATTGTTGAGGGTCCCAGCTGGGCAGGCAACTGGGAAAGGAGTTCCCTCTGGGCAGTAGTGCCCCAGAGGGCAGGGCCCGCTGAGAGGGAACCCGGCTGTCCCGCGTGGGGAGGCATCGGTGGCTCCCCCTTCACAGAAGTAGCCGGCCGAGCACAGACCTGAGCAACACAGAGGGAGGCAGCCACTGCCTAGAGCACCTCCTCAAACCCTCACAAACAGCAGATAACCCTGGAGAGAGGCCAAAGCCCATCCTTGTCCTGGGCTATCACTGCTGATAGCCTGGGCTGGTCACCTTTGTTTTGCCTTTCCTTCTTCTCATTAACCCTCGGCCTCCATCCCTTTCTTTTTCGTGCTCTGACCTCACCTGGCGTTTGCTCACCTTATCTCCTCTCTAACTGCTTCTCTATGTTTTGTTTCCTGTGGGAAGAGTTCTGCCTCTCTTCTTTCCGGGTATCCAGCCCTGGAGTTTTGGCCCAGGCACAATTAAATGGGAGGGGAAGGATTTAGGAGAACAGAAAGAGCAGTGATAAAAGTGTTAAAGGAAGAGAAAGCAGGAAAAAAGGAGAGAAGGAAAAGCTACACAGTAACAGAAATAACATCCACAATAAATATTGAGTGGAAAGAATGAAGCAGAGAAAAAGAAGAGGCTGATAAGCCCAGACACAGGTGGAGGGCGTCCTGCAGTAGCCTTTACCCCGTTCATGGAGGTGTTTCCCATTTCCCCACATCCTCCAGCCCCCGTGCTGGGGCAGGTGTGTTCTTACCCAAACTCACCATCAGGCTCCCAGTTGGCCTCTCCCCTGCAGTACCTGCCCACGGGGCACTGCCTGCAGGCCGTGGGTGCCAGTGCCCCCTCCAAGGGGTTCAGTGTCCCCTCGGGGCACGGCAGAGGGGCAGCAGAGCGGCCTGGGCAGTAGTGCCCTGTGCACGGAGAGGGGACACCGCTCAGAACCAGGGGGGAAGGGGCAATGCTGGGCTCGCTCCGAGCACCAGCAAATCCCCTGAGCGCGGAGAGGAGTCCCCCACTCCTCCTCCCAGCCGGGTTTGGGGCGTGCAGCTCCCCTGCGCTCACCTCTGGGGCAGCTGAGGGGCTGCACGGTGCCGGCAGTGCCGCAGGATGTGCCAGGCGGGCAGGGCAGGCAGGCGCTGGCGCCGGGCACGGGGCTGAAGGTGCCAGGCTCGCACGGCAGCTCCAGCCCCGAGCCCGCGGGGCAGTAGGAGCCACGGGGACATCTGTACCCACGGACCCCATCCGAAGGGCAGGGAGCAGAGTTTCCTTCCAGGCAAACGTAGCTGGAGAGACAGAGGATGCAGGCCTGGAACGAGGAGCTCCCAGCCCTGCTCACAGGTGAGGATGGGGGAGGCACACGGGGAGCCATCCCTGGAAAGTGCAGCTCGGTTCAGCTGATGCCTTATCAGGCCTCCTAGACACAGAGACCAGACAGAGTAAAGGAACAAAAGTAGGTATTTATTTGAAGGGCCTTCAAGGTACACCCTGGGGAGCCAGAGGCTATTTGCCAAGATGGACCCCAAGATGGACGACAGGTCACGAGTTTTCCACACTTTTATAGGTTTGGTTCATTTGCATATCAGGGTCAATTCTCTAATTAAAACCCCACTTAAATGATGTAATTCCCCTTAGCTACCTCCCCTTCAGAGACTCCTTGGTTTACACCCCTTGGGCTCAGGATGGTCCAGGTGTCCTTGAAGAGCAGTCCAGAGAGGCTTTGTTGTGTCTAACAGGCACGAGAGAGCAGAAAGTAACAGGCTACAAGAAGCTTCAAAGTTGCACACTAAGCAGTACAGAATTTAAAAAAATATAAAAGTTAAAACCTAAGGCATCACAGCTGTGCTGGCATCTTCCCCCTACTTCATGCCCTGAAAATCCTGGGAAAAGGCTCTTTTACACCAGGCTGCCTGGAAACTGTTCTCATTCTGGAAGGAAAAGCCTTTGAGAACTAAAATATTTTTACTTCAAAACACAGGGCCCAGGTGTTCAGTCCCCGCTGCCTTTGCTGAGCCTCTTTTTATCCCCAGCGCTCTCTTCCCTCCGTCACTTCCCTCACAGCCCCTCACAGCGAGCAAAGATGAACAAATACAGAAACTGTGATGGTTCTAAGAGCTGAGCAACAAGGAAACGAGAGCTGTGATCCCATCACAGACAAGGATTCAAGCGATGGAGTTTCTGGAGGAGAAAAAATTCCCACTGCTGAAGGCAAATGACAGAGTGTGAAAGGAGCAGCTCTGAATGAAACACCAGAAAAGCAGCTTTTTTTTTCTGCTTGGAAGCAAGAGCAATTCCAGCTGAGCAAAGGTGCTGAAAAGCAGCAAACTGCTCCCTGTTGAGGGACAAGAACTTCACGGATTTTGGAAGTCGAGGGTCATTTATAATTTACATTTCGTTACCATCCAGCACGGAAAATCTTGATGATTACTGTTACAGCCAGGCTGTAATAACTTCGAGGGTAAAAGGAAATTTTGGGAAGGCTTAAAGTTCATCTAGGACAGGTCAAATCCCTCGTATTCCCAAGAATAATTATTTTCAGTCCTTCTCAATGTAGCCCTCATTGTATTTCCAGCTTAGCCTCAACTTCTAAACAAATCTCATTGTGATTTTCTCTGCTCAAGTCAAGAGCCAGCTGCTCTCAGAAATCTTTCCCCATGAAATCTCATTACACTGCACTGAAATCACTTCTAAGACTCCCTTACACTTATAAAATAAATCAAGTTTCTGTAGCTTCTTGCCTTGAGGCTCCTGAGGTGGACAGACACTGCTCAGGGCACTTCACACAGGCTGGGAATGGTGCCTTGTCCCTGGTTCTTGCACCACCTTGTGGGAGAAGAGGACTTAGAAGGGAAAAAAAGGTTCAATTCCCAGCAAGTGTGAAAATGGGGCAAAATAAGGGCTCTGCAACAGCAATTTATTTATAATAATAATTTTTTTCACCGAAAACAGAGAAAAAAAGATGTATAAGAACGTCAGGCAAACGTGAAGGGAACAGGAATGTCTCTGAAACATCTACGGGGAGATGCCACATCCCAACCCAAGGGCTGAGAACAAGGCCAGGATCTGGAAATTCAGACGTCCCTTGATTGTAGCTGCCAGCAGGGCTGTGTTTTGTCACTGACCAGTGACAGTGCCACTCACCCTGGGTCACACAGCGACGTCTGGGCCAGCTCAGCCAGCCCTGGGCCGCTGCAGACCCTCCCGGCTGGGCAGGGCTGGCACTGCTCCTCCGCCCCCAGGCCCACGGCGCTGGACAAGGATCCGGGGGGACACGGCACGGGGTGCCCGGTGCCACGGGGGCAGAAGTGGCCCACGGGGCAGATGTCATTGCCAGGCAGGGCAGCGCTGGAGGATTCCACCTGGGTGAGGAAAATACAGGGGGAAGGTGTTGTCAGGAGGGGATTCGGCACAGTGTGCACAGAGAAAGGTGCTGGACAGGGCATGAAGAGGCTGAGTCCTACAAATCTGCTGCCTCTGAAACTAAACAGAGACCATTGGCATAAAAAGGGTCCAGGCTTCTGGAGGGTGCTTATCCTGCCCCTGATGGCATCTTTTAGAGGGGATGTTACACCCCACACTTCAGTGCAATGCAGAAATGAAGGTTTGGCTGGAATTTATCTATGGGCAGCCAGGTATTCCAGCAGACATCAGGAGCAGCATCCCCCTGCAGCTGAGGGAGCAGAAATGCTTGGAAAACATCCCACCAGAAGCAAGGAGATTGTGACCAGCCAGTCCTGGTGCCCAGATCACTGTGCTGCTGCTGCCTGGCACTCACCCTGTGCTTGAAGGGGGCTGGGCTGACGGCTCCCTTGGCACAGTGATAACCTGGGTAACAAAATCCAGATGGCTGGGATAGACCTGGAGCTGAGCAATACATCCCTGAAACGAACAGAGATCTGTGTCAGGGGGAGGAGCTGCACAGAACAGCAGTGGAAGGGTCAATAATGTGAGAGGAAAACTCACCTGCACGTTTGCCCCCCTGTGCCCAGTCCCTTCTCACCTGCTGGGCAGGGCTCGCAGTCAGACTCGCTGGTGGCACCAGTCCTGGGGCCAAAGGTGCCCTTGGGACATGGGTGCTCCGTGCTGAAGTTGGTCCCTGGCAGACAGAAGTGCCCAGCAGGGCACAGCTCAGGAGTTCGTGCTCCAGGGCCTGGGATACGAGGGAAGAACCTTGCTCAGGAGGGATTGTGCCAGGTGATGGCATTGTCTACCAACAGAACCAGCCTCCCTCCCTTGCTGGTCCAGCCAGGCACAGGGAAAGCAGATCCCACAGGGCAGCAGGATCCCCGTGGATAGTAGTGGAGTCTGGCAGGTGATGAGCAGCAGAAGCCTGCAGACCACGATCCTTCAGAAGGGATTTTGCCCAGATCAGAGACAATGGAAACCCAAAATAATGGTCTCCTCCATCGTACGCCTCTACCAAGCGTCAGGAAAGGACCAATTCTCTGTTGCTCAGCCTGAGACAGAGAACACCTCGTCACACAGGTGAGTCACTCCTGAACCAAATGCCTGGGAGAACCAAGGTTTCCCATGAAAAAGCTCAGCTGGGATTCTGAGGCTCTCGGTTGTGGTTCCAGCTCTGCTAAAACTCACGTTAGCTGAGCCAGGTAATTCCTTCCCTGTTGCTTCAGCTGCTCACCTGAGAGAGGAAAAGCCTCTCTGTCCCCTGGACAGTGATGGATGAATTTGTTACTGTCAGAGTGACCACAAAGATCTCAGTGCTGGGCGGAGCAGAGGAACATCTTGTGCAGGCAGATGGTGAGAAGCTCTGAGGAGCAGCAGCTCTGGCTCATGGCCGGACCAAGAGCTCCCTGCCAGGAGTATTTGTTTCCCTGTGGGGCCAGAGCCATGTCAGACACGCACGAGAGGTGCAGAGGAGGTTTAACAGCAAACAAGGAGTTCTGGGTGACCTGAGGCTGCTCCCGAGAACCCAACAGCAGTTTTGGAATTAAAATGATTCTCGGTGCTAGAAACCATCACTGACTAAAACTGGTGTTGGGGCACTCGGTTTGTTCTCGCTGTGCCCAAGGCTGTCAGAAGTGAAGCTGTGGTGGGTGATTTTCTTCCCTCACTCTGTAACCCCAGCACATCCTCACCGCTGCAGGAGTGCCCAGCGGGGCACAGCTGGCAGTCTGCTGCCTGCCCTTTCCCACTGGCAGGGCTGAAGCTTCCTGGGCTGCAGGGGATTGGGAATTCAGAGCCTTCAGGGCAGTAGGAGCCAGCGGGGCAGTGCCTGTGGTCTGGCTGTGCGGAGCCAGGGTCACAGAAATACCCAGCCCGACACGGTCCTGCAAGAGAAAAGCTTCAGTGTTAGGTTTGGAACCAGAAATCATAAAAAATATCCAAATTGGGAGAGAAAAAGGATGTTGGATGTGTGCAGTACACACCAGATACAGCAGCCAGGCCTTCTCCTTGGCAGAACTTCCCCGCAGGACAGGGCAGGCAGGAATTACGGGAGCCCATCCCGGACTGGGGCAGGAAGGTGCCGCTGGGACAGGGCTGTGGCTCGGGGCTCCCTGGAGGGCAGAAATGCCCTGCTGGGCACAGACCCCCTGTCCCATCACCGACAGGGTCGGGCACGCGGGCATGGGAAGTGCAGAAATGCCCAGGCCAGCACGGACCACTTGGGGCTGAGAGTCCTAAAGGCAACGGGCACCAAGTCAGATGAGCCAGAGGCATCCCATAAATCACAGCTCTGGGACTAAACCATCCAGACAAGCCTGGCCACCACGATGACCCCAGAGCCTCCTGGCCAGTCAGGAGCTCTGTTAATTAAAAGCTCGATCTGTGCTCTCGATATTTACTCCCACAACTGATGAGCAGAGAGATAAAAGCCCAAATGGTTTCCTAAATCACCCTTTTAGAGGAGGGATGGTCATTACAGGGCTTTCCACTAAGAGACAAACCCAAATGAGTCCTAGGCCCCAAGCTGCCTGACCTCTGATTTCATAACCTTTGCTAGGACAAAACCACATTGATCTGCCTTTAATTTAACTTTCAAAAGATGGTTTGCAAAAAACCTTTCAAATCGGCTCAAGGGCTCCCAGAAATGGCTGAAGATGCTCCGTAACATTTGGATGAACTGCACAGAACCCTTCATTGGCTCCCAGACCCAAAGCAGATGAGGATTTTGTTCAATCCACACACAATTCCCACCTGCCCTGGCACAGAACGTGCCCCCAGGACAAGGCCTGCAGTCCCTGGGGTTTGCCAGGCCGGGCTGGTGGCTGTAGGTGCCCTCTGGACACGGGTACTGGTTGGCAGCCCTTGTTCCTGGCGGGCAGTAGTGTCCTGCTGGGCATTCCAGGGGTCTGGCCACGCCGTGGATGTTCTCTTGGACATCACCTGCGTGCTCTTGCGGGGCACAGAACCTGCCAAAAAATCCCAGTGCTTGTGCTCTCCCCCTGTTCTGCCAGGAGTAAAAATCTCTGTGCACAGCGGTGACTACACAATGAAAGGGAAGGAAATTCCTTGGAAAAACCAGTGGAGAACTCAGGTGTGACCTGGCAGGATCACCCTGCCCATCCCAGCAGGCAGAACATCCATCCACATCCACATCCCATGCACAGGATGGATTCCCTGTGGTACAAGAGCTTTTGTGGTACAGAAAACCACACAACAAAGGGAAAGGGGATGTGAAAACAGAACCAGGAAAACCAAACTTGTACATCAAAGTGTGTCTTGTACATCAAACACAGAGCAGCCTGAGGCACAGGGAAACACCTGATAATTCCTAAGAAAGCAGCAAGGGAAAGGAGCAAATCCATGTCACTCACATTCCTGCTGGGCATGTTTCACACTGGCCTTTCCCAGCCTGCTCCTGGTATTCTCCAGGGGGACAGGGCACAGGCTCCGGGCTGCCAGGGGGGCAGTAGTGACCCACAGGACACAAATAATCTGGGAGCAAAAAAAGAAATACACCCCTAACATCACTGCTGTGGTGGAAATCTTTTTATTTTTTCAGCTTTTTTTTGGCTTGATAAGATCCCCTATTTTTCCTACTTCCTACTATTCCCCAATAATTTACACTGTGTTACTTGGAATAATTTTTGGAAAACATTTTTAACCCCAACACTCATTTCTAAACTGTAACCAAAGCCAGATTTCAAACTGATCTTGCTGCTGAAACTCCTGTGGGTAAAGAATGATCCCAAAGAATTCCTACCTGAGTGCTGGTCTGACACAGAGCCTGCAGGGCAAAACCATCCTTCCTTACACAAACCCTCCGGGGAGCTCTGGCCGTGCTGGGGGCAGAACCAGCCCGGCGAGCAGGGCTGGCAGTCCTGTGCTGAGTGGCCACCAGGGTGAGGCAAGAAGGAGCCTGGCAAGAAAAAGCCACCAAAATCCCGTTTATTGCATCCTCACATCCCCTGCTGGACGTGGTTGTGGGGGAATTATCAGGATCCCAAAGCAGCAGCTCACACAGGAACTTTCTGGCTGCACTTGTCCCAGAAGATGCAGAAGGATGCTGGTTTAGGAAGGAATTCCCAAAATCCCAGCACTCCCTGGGATGAGAGCTTCCCATAAGAGGGTCCTGACTGCTGGCTGAGGTGAATTCCTGTTTATTTCTGGACTGAGCAGTGCAATCCCTTGCTGACACAACTATAAATTTAATCCAGGAAAGAAACAAACATTTCACAGCCTCTCGTTTAATTTAACCCTTTGCCTCATTAGTGACGCTGTTAATGATCTCTCCCTGTGCAGGGGGTGCAGAGGCTCTCACATGTCCTGCCCTGTGTGACCTGTCCTTCAGGAGGGCTCAGCAGGAGCTTCCCTCCCCACCAGCAGCTCTGGGGCGGCTCAGCAGCTCCTGTCTGATTTAGGGCTGATGCCCCAATGCAGCAGCACTGGATTAGTGGCTGCATTTCCATGCTGAGAGCAGCTTTTCCTTGGGGAATGGAGGAGAACTTCAGCACAGCCTCAGCTGGGCTCTGGGAAGGGAAATGCCAGCAGGGACCAGCTGCCACCAAACCCACCTGGGGGACACGGAGACGGGGAGTAACTCCCTGCAGGACAGAAATGGCCCTCGGGACAGACGTTTCCCCCTGCTCCATCCCTCGGGTTTGGGATGGTGGAGCCTCCCGTGCAGTAGAACCCAGCCTCGCAGGGACCCGACGGAGCTACCAGCTCTGGGCTGGCACAGAACCAACCTGGAGCAGGGGGCAGGAGCAGGAGCAGCTGTTGGAGACAGCAGGAGCAGTGCCAGCACGAGGCTGGGGCTGCCTGTGGATCTCGGCACAAGGGGAAAGAGGACACAGGTACGAAAACCCAGCCCGACAAACCTGGGCAGGAAAAAAGACTCAGCTCCTACCTGGAGGGCAGGGAAGAGGAAGGGATGACCCAGCAGGACAGAAAGTTCCAGCCTGGCACAACCCAACAGATCCTGGAGCGGGAGCTGCCTTTCCTGTGAGTGGGAAAGACACAGAGCGAGTTGAAACATGGGAATTGCAAACTCTGTTTTATTGCAATAGCTCAGGAAGAACAGAGCTAGAGCACTGAATTAAGGGGAAAAAAGGGAAAGAAATCCATCCTGAACCTGTCTGGTGACCCTAATATCCCCCTAATATCCTTTAGGTGACCCCAATATCCCCCTCAACAACCACCACCATCACACTTTACTGTTCCCCTCCCCACCAGAGTAATTTCCAGGAAACACTGGCTTGCTTGACGTGGATCCAGGTGGACAAAACCACCCAGGCGTGCAGAGTCCATCTGGCCTGGCCAGGCCTGGCCTGGAACAGACCCTTCCAGGAGGACACAGCTGGCACTTGGAAGCATCCCAGAGATTCAGGGCTTCGCTGTAGGTTCCGGGGGGACAAGGATGCTGCGTGGCAAATTCCGTGTTCCTGGGGCAGTAGTGACCTAGAAAGAAAAGGTGGTTTCATAAGGGTTAGGACAGGCTGGGAACAGCCTGGGAAAGATTCCCAGCCTGCACACGAGGCATTCCTTTCATCTCTTTGTGGGAAGGACTGATCCCGAGTCACGATGATGGGTCTATCCTGCAATTTATCACTGCTCTGACAGACACATCACATCAGGAGTGTGAAACGAGCTGAGGGGCAGCAAGACGCCCCTGGGTGGGGCAGGCAGACCCACCTTGAGGGCAATCCGTGTAGTTGGTGGAGGCAGAGGTGCAGTAAAAGCCCTCTGGGCACTCCAGGCACCATGTCCCACTCCAGGACGGGCTGTAGGTCCCTGCAGGGCACGGCTGGGCTCTGCTGCTGCCCACCTCACAGTAATGGCCAGGGGGGCACGGACCTCCACTGCCTGTCGGCTTGGAAGGAAAGCACCACAGTTACAGCCTAAAAACCCCTCACATGCAACAAGATCTGAGTCAGATTCTGAGGGTGACATTGACCAGGAAATGCTGCTCTCACCCCTCAGTCCTGAGGGCTGCACGAAGCCAGTGCTGAGCCTTGTCATCATCTCTAAAAGCTCCTGCTGAATTTTGCATCATAGGAGGGCTGGCAGATGCAGCATTCTAATCAAACTCATGGACTATTAACCTCTGGAATTTTAATCTGATGTGGCATTCCACGCTGCTTTGCAGCATCAACACGCAAAGACAGAGCTACTGCTTAGATTTTAAATGTAAAGCTCAAGGAGAGCCAGATGTATTTTGTTATCTCTGTTCCCCTTTCACTAGCAATCAACCAGATGCACCTGACGAAGGACATAATGTTGAAAGGGAGAGTTTCATCCAGGGCAGGAGAACTTGGGTCACCTTATGGCCCTCGGTTCCACAGATATTTTGTATATTTTACACCATTTCCACCGCAGCACAGCTTACCCTGGGAGGTTTGGGAGAAAGGCTCCCTCCACTGCAGTAGAACCCAGCCTCACACAATCCCGTGGGAGACACAAGTCCAGTCCCATTGCAGAAATGTCCTGAAATTAAATTAAGAGGCTCCACAGAAGGGCAATAACCGTGTTGGTCACTCCAGACAGGCAACAGCAAATTTGGGATGAGGAAATGTTCATCCTGTTTGATTCACCTACAGCTGCTGTGCTGAGAAGAGCTGCAGAGAACAAACAGCACTGGTGTCACCTCTGAATGTGAGAGCATCCAGAGAAAGGGTGGGAAGGGAACCTCTCCCTCTACACTTCACTGTGAGCATCCTCTGAGGTAGAAAAGTGGCAGATTTGGTCTTTCTATGCTTTACTAACACCTCTCTCCAGGAAAGCAGTTGTGCAGGATTGCCTGCTCCAGAGCCACAGGAGCCCCAGACACGGCTGAAAGCTCATAAATCGGGATTTTTCAGTGCTTTACCTGCATCACACAGGAGGCAGTCCTGGATCCCAGTGTTCCCAGCTGAGCTGCTGTACTGGCCAGGGGGGCAGGGCAGTGGGGAGGCAGAGCCCAGAGGGCAGTAGGCTCCCTGGGGGCACCTGCTCCCCACCAGGCCATCGCTGGGCGTTGGACTGGGAGCTCCTCCAGTGCAGTAGAACCCGGCCAGGCAAGGTCCTGTCACCTGGGACTGCCCAGGGAGTGCACAGAAGTGCCCTGAGAGAGCAAACAAGGCCATCAGCACTGGCAGAAAACCCCAGAAAGACATTTCAGGGAGCAAAACACCCTCTGAACCTCAAGCACACACTGTCACCACCCTGAGAGAGGCTGCTCTGCCTCACCTGGCTCACAGGGGCTGCAGTGGGACCTCAGGCTGCTGCCAGCCCGGGGGTTGTAAGTCCCTTCAGGACATGGGAACTGAGCTGCAGAGGCAGTGCCTGCAGGGCAGTAGTGGCCAGGGGGACACTCATTCTCCAGAAAGGAAGAGGAATTCTTGGGGCAGAAGAACCTGGGCCAAAGAGAGAATAAAAAAAAAATATATATATATATATAAAAAAAGAGGATTTTGTCTCCTGTGCTGGATTGACCAGAAGAGACCTAATTGTGCCTATCACTGCGCTCTGAGCTGATTGCCCAGATGCCAAATTGATGGCATAATTGCAAAAGCCACAGAGACATAATTTTCTTAACTTGAATCACAACACATCCAGGCTGTGATTCATCAACTTGTAAAAGTTAATCAAGTTCAAATCCAGGCAGTAATTGGAGATAAATCCCCCAAGGAAAAGCCAGGCTCAGCATCAGGTGATTTTCAAGATCCTCTTCCCCTTCAGCAGGCTGGTGCCAGCCTGTTGCCAAGGGAACCAGCTTTTACTCCAGACATGGAACAAGTTTATGGTGCCAATGGTTTCTGTGCTCTGAACAGCCTAAATTCCCTTCCAGTGGGGCCCTATGTGGGGTTGGGGCTTTTCCTGGTCCCATAATCACTGTGTGGTGGTGTGAAACAGCTCAGCAGCTGCTCTGCCACCTCACAGGACTTCCTCAAGTGCTTTCCAGTGGTAAAATAACCCGTCTTCCCCACACACACTGCTCCATGATGCCTGGATAAACAATTATTTCCACCAGTCCCTAAGCTCGCTGTGTCTCACCCCTCAGGACACGGCAGGCAGCTGGCTTGGCTCTGTGAAGGGTTATAGGATCCTGCTGGGCAAGCAATTGGAAGAGCTGTGCCCTGGGGACAGAAATACCCTGGAAGAGAAAGAGCAGATCGGAATCAGCGGAGTTTGGAGAGTCAAAGACAAACCAGGCATTGCTGAGTGACTTCAACTCACCGCGGGGACAGGGCGCTGCCTCCTCTCCAGAGACACAGAACTGACCCTCCGGGCAAGCCTGGCACTGCTCCCTGTGGGAATGGGGCACGTGGGAGCCAGGGGGACACGGGACTGGGCTCCTGGAGCCCCGGGGACAGAAGTGACTGGCTGGACACGGAGCTCCTGAGAGGCCATCGGTGGGCGCCGGGGTCTGGGCGCCGCTGGCACAGTAGAACCTGCAGCCAGGACACACCTCTGGGTTTCAAACAGCTAAAAACCCCTTGGGGACCATCCCTGCTCGCATCAGGGCATGGAAACGGGGTCCTTCTGCCACTCACCCAGGGCTGCACTGCCCCGAGGGTGCCCTCTGCCCTGAGCCATTGCAGAAATGTCCCCCAGGACAGGGCTGGCACTCCTGCACGTTCCTCCTGCCCTCCCGGCCTGACCATGTGCCAGGAGGGCACTGCAGTGGCACCGGGGCACCTGGCGAGATCGGTGAGAGCAGGGTGAGGAAATGGCTCCCAGGATTTCTAGGGATGAAGGAAAAGGCTGCTCCAAAGCTCCCCTACCTTCAGGGCAGTAGTGACCAGCGGGGCAGGGCAGCCCTGACTCTCCATCGCGGGGGTTTCTCACCCGGGCACCGCTTTTACACCAAAACCCCTCAGCACAATCTCCTGGAAAAACAGAAAATAATGGGAAAACAAAACCCACACAAATACAGATTTCAGCCATTTGCCATCTGGGAATCCCTGGTGGAATGGTCAGCAGAGGAGCTGCCAGGAGGGCAGGGCTGGTGGCAGATGCCACGGTGACAGAGAAGCCCTTCACTGCCTGAGCACTGCCTCCACATTCCAATAAATATCCCACATTCCAATAAATATCCCACATTCCGATGAGGATTCCAGCACCCATTTCCCTTCAGAATAATAATCAGCACATCCTTAAGCAGAGACTGAAATATTAAGAATTCTATCAAAGTGCTTGGCTGAATTAGGGCCTTTCAGGATAAGGACCAGCAAAAAATCATCAGATGTGAAAAAAAAAACAATCCTGAAAAAAAATGGAGAGATGTTATTGCTGGGAATTTCGCCCTCTGTTTCTCTGTTAAACCTAATCATGTGCATATCAATTACATGGAAGGATTAGTTCTTTGGGAACCAGGCTGAAAGCCCAACTAATTCTAAATAAAATGCCAGACAGGTTTGACACCTGAAAACTCCACATTGGATTTTTTTAAAGAGGTATCACACATAAAATTCTGGTTTCTGCACTCCCCTCACCCCTTGCTTAGAAAAATGAATCTTTTTCTTTCTCAAGCAGTTTTTGACAAGTAAAATGGGACGTTTCACCTCAGCTGAGGTGAGAACCCTGGAGCCCTATGGATGCTAAAAAGCTTTAGCAGAGAAGCCTTCAGCTCTCAGCAGCAGTTCGTGTGAGCTCTGTCTTTCTCATGCTAAACTATGCAAAACATGATAAGGTTTCTGTAAACCGAGTCTGCTGTCTTGCACCTGCAAATAGAATTAGAATTGTTATGATTTCGACTGGGGAAGTGAACGATGTGAGAATTGACCAATCACTCTGGTAGGTAGTTAGCTAGAGGTCCAATAACCTCTTGCCATTTAGGTAAACACTAAAGGAACTAAACACATAAAAACCCGTCCTTTGTTAATTAAATAATTCCATTCCATTCTCTTGACTGCATTCCTGTCTCTGAGTCTTTCTTGCTCTCCGGCAACAGCGACAGAGCCCAGCTCCAGGCCCTGCACTAATTATCAGCCGCTGATGATCTCAGCAGCAAGGAGGATTCTCAGAGGAACAGCAATGCACCTGATGGGGCAGCAAGGCCAGGGAGCTCACAGTATTTTCCTGCTGGGCATCTTTGACATTCCTGGACAGATTTCAGTTTTTGCCTCGGCCCAAAGGTCCCGGCAGGGCAGCTGTGCTGAGAGCTCCTGCTGGTCCCTGCTGGGCAGTAAAAGCCCTGTGGGCAGGGGTAGAGGGTGACCTCAGTGACTGGTCCTTGCTGGCTGTTGCAGTAAAAACCTGCAGGGACACAGGGAAGAGCTGAATTAGACACAGAGAAGCTGCTCATTAGGGAAGAAGAGCTTCTCCAGGCACACAAAGCATCTCACTGGCCCCTCACAAAATAAACCTGCTGCTGGCCTTAAATAGCTATTGATCTGACCCACTGCTGCTGCTGCACAAACACACTGCACTCTTAACAGGAAATTTAACACCCAGCAGTCCCCAAAAAACAGGAGAAGACCCACAGGTGACACAGGAAAACACCTAATGACCCAACATTGATCCCTGTGTTCCCTTCAATCACTGAAACCCTGCAAGTAAAGTTTTCCCGCTGAACATCAGTTTTTCCCTGTCAGTGTTCAAATTGCTCAGAAAACACAGATGTTGCTAATTCTGCTTTCACATCTGAGCTGCTTTAACCTCTCATGGCCTTTTCAGAGAGAGACAGAGAATGTTCTCCTCCAGTATGGAGAAGAAACCAGGTGGGCAGCAGATCTTTGATCGTAGGAAGGCTCAAAAGACAACAACGAGCTGCCACCTCTTGTCTGAGGGGAGCACAGAACAACGTGTGGGTCCTGTGAAACACAGCTCCTGTTTCCTGCATGTGCAGCACCTCTGGCTCCTGTCCCATCTCCCAGCAGGGAAATGGCTTTTCCACTCTCGACAGTGACTCACAGAGAGACATTTATTTCGAATTCGTCCTTTGAGCACATCCCCAGAGACCGTGACAGCCTGCAGGGCACTTCATTCCCCTCTTACCTTCCCAGCACTCCCCAGTTGGGGCACTGAGGCCAGGTTCCTCACAGTAGAAGCCAGAGGGGCAAGGCTGGCACTCAGAAAGTGCTCTCCTCCCTGGCAGGCTGGAGAAGGTGCCTGCTGGGCAGGGCTGGGGCGCTGCTGATGCTGCAGCTGCGAGAGGAGAAGCAGGACAGAATCAAAAAATGGAAGAATGAGTGAGAGGGCTGCACTCAGGGCTTGGATAAAGACAAAACAGCAGCAGAAAAGCTTTATTTTCCACTCAGATCCAGCAGTGCTGCATGGGAGGGGACAGACATTGCTGGCTTCATTTTACCCACAGGTGAAGCTAACTAAAGCTCAGCTATTGAGACAAAGATGTCACGTCCCACTTTCAAAGGAAGGGGAAGAATCAGGGGAAGAATCGGGGACTTTGGCCCCATGGTCAGACCCCAGCCAGCTGGCTGCCACACCCTGTCAGGGTTTCAGGCGTTCTGTGCCATGAACTCTTCAGTGCTGGATACCCACGGCAGTAAGAGCCCACAGGGCAGATGTTCCCGGTCACACCATCCGTGGGTTTAGGGCCAGCAGCCTCCCCTGCACAGTAAAACCCAGCAGCACATTCCCCACTGGGGACAGGCAGCCCTGCAAGACAGAGAGGACGGTGGCACTCAGAGCACTGAGACAAAGGGGGAAAGGAGGGAAAGGAACTGCTCACAGCCTCCCTCTGGAAGGCAGCATGGGTGTCTTGCAGGCACTGCTACATGTCCATGGAAACACCGGGAATATCCCTCAAAACTCCTGTTCCCCACAGACACCAACCTGAGGCATTGCAGAAGAGCCCTGGGGGGCAAGGAAGAGGCTCTGGGCTTCCCTGGGGACAATAAAAGCCAGCTGTGCACTTCCCCCCGGTGGCAGTGGCTGGGCACAGGCAGTTGGCACTGGTGTAGTTGTCCAGGTCAAAGGGCTGGGAGGTCCAGGCTGCTGAGATGCAAAACCAGCCTGGGAACAGGAAATGGGACTGAGCAGCTCTGGAAACGACAGAGCCCCCAAAACATCACAATTAAACCGGCTGGGATGGCTTTGGGTGTGATGTGGGCACAGTACGGATGCTGAAAAAACTTCAGCAGAGAATTTCTTCAGCTCTCTGCAGCATTTTGTGAGAGCTCTGTCTTTCCCATGCAAGTAACTCAAAGCAATGGTACAGTTTTGTAAACTTCTTGCAGCTGCAGGTTGTTTTGCAGGATTGTTATGGTTCTAACTAGAAAAACACTCAGAGATGGGTGTCTTAGAACTTGACCAATCCCCTTAGGGGGTGGATGGCAAAAACCAATTACCTTATGCCATTTAACACACTTTGCAAACTAACATATAAAAGCCTTCTGAGAGATCATTAAAGAGCTTCCATTTATCCCTGAGCCTGGACTTTGTGTCGTTTCTCTACTCGTCTGTGGGGAGAACAGCGACAGCACAGCACAGGGTGTGGGACAGGTTCACCCCACCAAAGTTTAACACCACCAGGCCATAATTTCCCATGCAATAGCACACGCAATTCAATATTATAAATATTAATTTAGTATTAACAAAGATGGGAAGAAATCTTGCAACATTAAATTCAGTACTTTTGTTTATGGCCACAGAGCTCAGCTCAGCTGCCTGAGCAGGCTCAGAAGGCAGAGGCTGCTCGTGGCTCAGAGCTGCCCGGCAGAGGCGTGTTCAATCCTGCTAAATACCCACAGTTCAGCAAGAGAATCCAGCAAACAGGCTGGAAGGGCTCTGGTAAAGCTGCAGGGAGAAAGCATCACCCTCCCAAACACCCTGTCCCCAAGGGCTGGGCACTGCCACGCCCAGCAGTGACACTCACCTGGGTCACACCTGCCCGAGGCAGCCGTCAGCCCCTCCTTCCCGCAGTAGTGCCCAGGTGGGCAGGGCAGGCAGCTGTCCAAGCTCTGGGTCATGGGGTCAGGGTTGTAGTAGCCCCTGGGACAGGGAAACTCAGTGGCAAACTTGGTGCCTGTGGAATAAAGTGAGCAGGAGCCTTTCATGGACCGCAAACACGATCCTGGCTCTGAACCCGCTGCATCGCTTCGTGTCCTCTTTGCCAGTCTGTCCCATTGCTGATCCCCACAGCCCTTCATGGCCAAAACTGGGTTTGGGTGCTATTTAATTTGCCCGTGAGGCTGTTAAGCAACAATCAAATCTACAGCTTAAAACATTGTTTTGGGGTATTTTTCTGTGAAGAACCAGGCTGACACTTAAACATTTTGTTCACAGAGATAATTTCTTGCATTTAAGGAGGATGTTTCAGCCTGGCCAAAGGATTGCCTGGTACCCTGGGCCCGTCTCACCTTTGGGGCAGTAAAATCCAGCTGGGCAGGGGTTTGAGCTGTAGCTGGTGGTGTTTTCTGGGCAGAAGTAGCCTGCAGCACAGGGGAAGCAGGCAGCTTGTCGGGAGAGGTTGTTGTAAGTCCCTGCGCGGCAGGGCAGGGGAGAGCTGCTCCCTTCTGGGCAGAAGTGGCTCACAGGGCAAGGGCCTCCTTTCTCCCACACACCTGGGACACACACAGGGGAAGAGGCAGGGGGTTGGAAATCTCCCCTGGAAATGGTTATTCCCGAGACACAATAAATGACAGTGGCTGTGCCCATTGCAGGCAGACACCCGTGACTGCCCCAGTGCTCAGTGCAAGCGTCTCGTTTGGTAGCCCTGGCACGTGTGGCACAAACCCCTCAAACTAAATTCACACAGGGATCTGGATGACTGACAGGAGGCAGGGGCAGGAATACTGGCAGAAAAGGTGGCGTTTTTTAAAGCATTCTGTTGCCAAAATCCCGGTTCACCCAGTGCCGCTCACCGGGCGGTGACGGTGAGGAAGCCCCAGGCTGGCAGAAGTACCCAGGTGAGCAGGGTCCTGAGGGGGCTGTGAGGCCCGGGGAGCCACAGAAGTGGCCAGGTGGACACTCAGTGCAGCTGGAATCCTGCCAGTTGTGGAGCCTGAGAGGGACAGAAGCAGGGTTTCAGCTGGCAAGGGTGAAAGCTCAGCAGGGGAGTCACCGATGCTGCAGCTCTGGCAAAGTGAAAGCAACCACAAAACTTCTCTGATCAATGCAAAGACATCTCTAATGAGCCTCGCTGAGCTGCACTTCATTGCTTAGAGGACTAAGGGACAAGCAAAAAAGAAAGGAAAATTAAAATTAGCATCAGCAGATCCACAGAGCTTCACCTGTCTGAGTAAGTGCCCACAGGGCATCGCTGGGGGATACTGGTGCCAGCTGGGCAGAAGTGTCCAGGCGGGCAGGGGCCGCCACTGCTCGTGTTTGTGGCTCCACTGGGGTTTGGGACACTTGCTCCTGCACGAGGAAGACAAAGCAAAAGTATCCTGAGTGATTTGGGTTGTTTCTCACAGGCCAATTTGCTCCCCATGGCTAAAGAACCATTTCCATGGGTGAAAGGGGAGAGGAGCTGATTGTAGCTCATGATGCTAAAGCCAGAAATCCATGGCAGAATGGAATAGATAACAGCAAGGGCCACAGCTCCCCACCTTTTCACTCTTTCTGCCCTCTGAATCCCAAATTCTGTACCTGCTGTGCAGAAGAATCCTGGCCAGCAGGGACCACTGGGAGAGGATAATCCCCATTCTCCACAGAACATCCCTGGAAGACCACAGAGGGAAAAGGGAATCAGCAAACTGGGAGAAAAAAGCAGGAGAGCTACTCTGCTGCATGCACTGGAAGGCAAAGGGAAGGCTTGGAGAAACCAAACCCCTCAACACCAGCACAGCTGGGACAAAGCCCCATCCTAATTCAGCTCGTGCTCCTCTGGGAAACCCTGAGTGTGAACCAAACCCTTCTGCAGAGCCTCCAAAAACCTGTGGGGGCACCACCGGTGGGACCAGGATCCTCTTTTGACCGCGGATTTTTAAGTTTGCATTTCCTAGGGGCGAAAACGCATCGGAGGATGGGGAAGAGAGAGCGGCAGAGGGATCATCACCCTCTGGGACAGGTCCCAACAGAGCATTCCCTCACCTGCAGGGCACTGCTGGCACCTCTCGGCACGGCTCAGGCCATAGGAGGGGTTGTAAGTCCCAGGAGGACAAGGATAAAAACCGATCCCGGTTTTCTGAGGGCAGTAGAACCCAGGAGGGCAGCGGCGCCTGAGCCCTTTAGAGCAGTGAAACCCAGCGGGACAAGGGAAGCATTTGTCTTGACCTGTGAGGGAAAAATGGGAATTAAAAGGAAGCACGGGACGAAATGGAAGGAAAATACCACGTGCACAACTTTGCTCTGTCTGGTTGTGCACTTGGAGAAGCAGAAATTGAAATAAAGCTATTTTTTTTTTAGCTCCTCCGCAGTAACCGGCCTCAAATATGGATTTCTCCCAAGAGCACTGGGTTCAGCAAATTCCACTGCACCAGCCTGAGCCACCTCCACGTCTCCCCGTTAGGTGGCAGGCGGAACAGAGGGAAAGCTGGAAACTGCTGCCAGCCCTCGGTGCACTGAGTGGCACTGCCACCAGCCCAGAGCACACGAGCTCTGCAGGGGGAAATAAGGGGAGAAAACAGCCGAACATCCCTGCTCGACCCTTTCTCTACCCCAAAGCATTGAATATTCCCAGTGGCCAGCGGCTCTCAAGATCTTCTTGGATACAGCCAAAAACTGCCATCAGTGTTTCAGTCTCCCCTGAGTCACAGTGGAGTTGCATTGCTGCTGTTCCTGACCTCTGGCACTGCTGCAGCTCCTGACCTGTGGCATTTCTGTAGTTCCTGACCTGTGGTACTGCTGTGTTCCTGACCTGTGGCACTGCTCTATTTCTGACCTGTGGCACTGCTCTATTCCTGACCTGTGGCACTGCTGCTGTTCCTGACCTGTGGCACTGCTGCACTCCTGACCTGTGGCACTGCTCTATTCCTGACCTGTGGCATTGCTCTATTCCTGACCTCTGGCACTGCTCTATTTCTGACCTGTGGCATTGCTGTATTCCCCACTGGGGCAGGGGGAAGGTGCTGCTGAGCCTGCAGGGCAGAAATGTCCCCGAGGACAGAGATCTCCGGTGACACCATCCTCTGGCTTTGCAGTCTTTGTCCTTCCCGTGCAGTAATAGCCTTAAAACAGAGAACACTGGAGTTCTTCCCCCAAGTCAAAACCAATTTCTAAGCAGCTGCACAAGTTCTGCCTCTGTCTCACCTTGTGCACAAAGTCCCACAGGAGCATCTTGGCCAGACACGTTGCAGAAAAACCCAGGGGCACAAGGCAGGCACCAGGTGACATCCTGGGCTCCTCTCTGGCCATTCCAGGTGCCAGCAGGACATGGCATCTCCTTGGGGTGCCCGGTGCCAGCCGGGCAATAATGTCCTCGTGGGCAAAGATCTCCAAATGGGAGCCCCACCTGAGGCAAGGGAATTGAAATTAAATTTATTACGGTTTATGAAAGCTTTTGTAGGGCCGGAGGGTCCTGAGCAATGCGAGATGTTGAGGACTCACGGGCGAGGAGGTGCTGGAGCCCTGACTGCAGTAATGCCCCGGCTGGCAATGTCCCTCCGGCTCAGGTAGCCCAGCCCTGCTGCAGAACATCCCTGCAGGGCAGGGCTTGCAGGAACCTGCCCTCTCCACATCCGTGTAGGTTCCCTGCACAGAGAGAGCTGCTGCATGCCCCTGCCAAGGGACGTGGAGCCTCCTGAAAATTGCTGCTGGGAAAACAAATCCGTGTTTGACTCTTACCACCGGACATGGGAGAGGCAGGGAGCTGCCAGCCAGGCAGAAATGCCCTTTGGGACAGTCCTGGGGGGCAGCCAGGCCCGGCTCACTGCAGAATGTACCCTCAGGGCAGTCCCTACAGAGAGACTGAGCCCGGCCCTGAAAGAGAGCACAGAGCCCGGTGGGTGGGGTAGTACTGCTTCCCACGAGAATGAAACCCCCAGGGATTCCCTGCTGCAAAATAAACACTGAAGGGAATGACCTGCAGCCCAAAAGCAACAAATCTGGAGCCTGTGAGCAGCCCCTTGCAGCTCTGATCAAATAGAGAAGTGAGGGACAAATGCACAAGTTAATGCACCCCTGCCAGGCCAAACACTCAGCAGCCCTTCCAAACCTGTGCTGGGCAAGAAAACTTAATAAAAACTGCCAAGTGAGCTGTAGGCAACAGCCCTGGACTGATGGACCTGATGTCTTCACCCAAAGCTTTTTGGGGGTAAAAGCAAAGCAGGTGGTGATTACCCAAATTAGCAGAAGCCCCCAAACCCCCTTTTATCAAGCTGACCACTTACAAACACCCCAGGAATTTCTACTCACGCATTTTTACAGTTTCCAAGGGCTCTGCTGACCCACCCAGGTTGAAGGCCAGAGGTACTCACAGGCTGGAAGGTGCCAAGGGGACATGGCTCTGGTTTGAAGGCTCCCACTAAGGAATAATGTCCCTCCACCACCACGTGCTGGAGAGCACTTTTGGCCCCTCCTGTGCAGAAGTATCCAGGTTCACAAGGTCCTGAGGGAGCCTGGTTGTTTGTCCCAGCACAATACAAGCTAAATTGGGGAAAAAAACCCCCTTGGATAGCAATAATGCCTTTTTATTTCCACTGGACAGCACAGCCCCAATACAAAAAAGTCCCTGGAATTTTAGGGACCTGGTTCCTGTTTGCTTCCAGACCTGAGTGACACTCACCCAGGTGGGCAATCCAAGCACTCCTGGAGGCTCCTGAGCCCACTGATGTTGCTGAAAGTCCCTGGAGGGCAGGGGGTGGGGAAGGCAGAGCCAGGTGGGCAGTAGGAGCCGGCAGGACACACAGCTCCTGTCACGCCGTCCGTGGGCCACTGCAAACGGAAAAAGGATCATTAAAAAAGGGAGAAAATGAGGTTAAAATATTTAAGGCATTAAACTGATGTGAAGAATAAAGAAAAAAAATATCAGGGGCATGCACTTGTGCAGAGAACAGACAACAATGACTTAAGGAAATTCAAAGGGGGTAAATAGGGATGAAATTTTACACTGATCCACATCCACTGGTGACCTTTTAGTTAAGGGCGTGTCAGTGTTGAGAGGGGAAAAACATGACATGGCCACACTCCCCTTGAGGGTCCTCGTGCCATGAACTTGAGCGTGAGCAGCACAAAATTGTGGCTCCCCAAGTCCCTGGGTTCCAAATAAAGCACCACAGTGGGGAAAATAGAACAACACAGTGGAGCACAGCTAGAAAAGGAGGAGCAAAACTCATCAGTGGGACTTACTGGAGTCAGAGCCCTGCCCTGGCAGTAAAATCCAGCCTCACAGGGCCCACTTGGCCCTGTCTGTCCTGGGGCAGCACAGTAGGAACCCCGAGCACAGGGGCTGCACCCCGAGGGTCCAGACAGCCCCTGCCTGTCACCGAACGTCCCCTCTGGGCAGGGCTCGGGCTTGGAGCTGCCTTCAGCGCAGTAAAAACCCTGCAAAACAAAGCCAGATTAATACATTCAAGGCTTTTCTGTTAAAGAATCCCACAGAGCAGCTTCTTCCATGAAACCAAGGAAAACCACTCACTGCTGGGCAGGGCTTGGGCTCCGTCAGGGCAGGGGAGTCACAGAAGTGCCCGGCTGGGCTGGGCTTGCAAACCCCTTCTCCCTCTGTGCTGGAGTTATCCCAGAAGCTGCCTGGCATGCAGGGGAAGGAGAAGGGGAATCCAGTCCCCGGAGGGCACAGATAGCCAGCTGGGCAATCCCCTGTCTGCAAACAAAGCACACGTGGCTCAGGCTTGGTTGTTCTGTGTCCAGAGGAGGGGAATCTGTTCAGCTTCACCTGCAGTTTGAATAACCTGGTGTTTCTTCACTGCGAGGGAATGGGGTAGGAAAGAAGGGAAGAAAGGGGATTTACAGCCTTACCAGTGAAATTCTGGCCATGTGGGATAATTATGGTAGGCAAGATGGCTTTAAGGTAAATCATTGGCATCGAGACAAGCCCTACAAGTTCTGCCTGCAGAGTTGTGGGGGGAGATGCTCTTCTTCCACACTTGGAGAAGAGCTGTAACTGGGACAGAGTTATCACCTTGCTCTCCAGTAAAATCATGGATTCATCCATGTGGAAGAGAATCCATCTGCATTATTTTGATACTCTTAATTGAGGCTGCCTTTTTTTTTTTTTTAACAGCTATTAATCTTTGATGAGTTCATTCTTCCCTGAGACAAAACAGCTGCAATGAAAAATCCCAAAACTCATTAGATGAGGAGCAGCAGCAATTCCTCACCTTTGAACTCTCTTTCCTGGCCTGCACTGACAGGCAGAAGGTAAAATAAAGACAGAAAACACGCACAAAGCACAGCGTTGGCTCCATTAGCAGATGCAGCCTCGGGTAAAAATTTTGGGGTTCAAATTTAAGAGAAGCTGGGCTGTACTTACAGGGTGAGGAATTCCTGGAGGCTCCATCCCATCTGTGTAGCAGAACTTCCCTGCAGGGCAGGGTGAGCATCCAGCAGCACTGCTCAGCCCCCTCTGCTCACTGTAGGTACCATTGGGGCAAGGCTGAGCCTGGAAGTGAAATGGAAAAAGGGGTCTTTGACACCCTAAAATGAGTCCTGCAGCCCACAAGGCCAAGGTACAGCTGCTAAAGCCGTGAAAACAATTCAGGATAGCTGTGTACAGCATCTCAGAAGATGTTTTCCTGATATTATTACTATATATTATTGCATCATGAACAGTTTTATGTGGGGCAAATACTGCTAAGATCCGTGAACGCACAAAGAGTACAGAAACCAGTAACAAAAAGTTATCAGGGAAGGTTTTCCCACAGCAATGATCCCAGTCAGAGAGAATGGTGAGTCCCCAGGGCAGAGCCACTCACAGCATCTCCCTGGGGACAGAAGTGTCCCTGTGGGCAGGCGTTGGCAGCGGCATCTGGGGCATCTGCCTGTCCCCCCGGGCACAGGAGCCCCGCTGGGCACACCATGGCCAGCAGCATCACCTCCAGGCTGGTGCTCTCACTGGCACAGTAGTGCCCAACTCTGCAGGGCAGGCAGGAGGCTGAGCCCGGCTCCTGGAACGGGAAAGGATCCTGGTGTCACTGCTGGAGCACTGAACAGTCCCTCGGCACCTGTGGCAAGTCCTGGTGAGGCCCAAACCCGAGGGTGGGAGTGATGCCTTAGGTTTTAACTTTTATATTTTTTTAAATTCTGTACTGCTTAGTGTGCAACTTTGAAGCTTCTTGTAGCCTGTTACTTTCTGCTCTCTCGTGCCTGTTAGACACAACAAAGCCTCTCCAGACTGCTCTTCAAGGACACCTGGACCATCCTGAGCCCAAGGGGTGTAAACCAAGGAGTCTCTGAAGGGGGGGTAGCTAAGGGGAAATTACATCATTTAACTGGGGCTTTAATTAGAGAATTGACCCTGATATGCAAATGAACCAAACCTATAAAAGTGTAAAGAACTCGTGGCCTGTCGTCCATCTTGGGGTCCATCTTGGCAACAGCCTCTGGCTCCCCAGGGTGTACCTTGAAGGCCCTTCAAATAAATACCTACTTTTTTTCCTTTACTCTGTCTGGTCTCTGTGTCTAGGAGGCCTGATAAGGCATCAGGAGTGCAGCCAGTTTTATGAAGCATTCCCTGTTGTGCTCAGGAATGGCACAGGCAACACAAATATTCCCATTTCCAAACTGCCCCCAGGCTCTGACAGCAGCCAGGGTGCAGATCAGAGCCCCCAGCCAGCAAAAAGGAAGCCTGTGCTCCACAGATCAGCCCTGTCGTGCCTGTGGATTATCCACACAAACCCAGAACAGGGAATCCAACACCCTCTGCCAGCAGGAGCAGGGGAAATACAGACAAATTCCCTCATCTTTCCTTGTTACACCCAACTCCAAGTGCAAACGAGGAATGATCTGGGTCTATTTGCCACATATAAATCTCCATTTGTGATTTATTTCCTCCCCAGTCTCAGTGGCGGGTGCCAGTGGTAGCTCCCAAATTTGTGCAGGGATGAAAACTGGTCAGGACAGAGGTGCTGGGGTCCTTTGACAGGAGTTTGTCATCAACAGGGAAACGTGGCAATTATCAATTATCAACTGTTAATTACAGGTTTGGGGCAGACAAATATGAATCAAACCTAAGCACCTCTTTGTGGGAACAGTTGTGCCATCACTGTCCCCTTCTGTGACTCCACCCTGCTGCTTTCCCTCCCCAAGCCACCCGAGAGATTCATCCCAGTGCCATCCAACACTTCCCCTCCAGCAGGAAGGACACGGAGGTGTCTGCTCCCTGCCAGGGCCAAATGTGCCATGGAAACCTGAAGCTGGCACCCAGCAGACACAGGATGGGTGAACTGGGATGGCCTTTGGGGTGGGAGCAGCAGCAGGAGCAGGATTGCACCCCTGGAGATGCTTTTGGCATCGTGTCTGGAGCAGCTCCAGGCCTGAGCGTGCAGGAACATTCCCAACCTCTGGAATAGCAGTTTAACTCCGTGTAGGGCCGGCACAGGTGGCCAGTGGTGTTCAAAGCTCTGCACACAACCACCCTAAATTCTCAGGAGGGAGGTGGGCTCATCCCAGTGCCTCCCTCGGGGCACTCACAGCCTCAGCCTCCCCCGGCAGCTCCCCTTCTGCCGAAATCCAGGCTCGTGCTGCAGGGAAGACAGGATTAAAGGGTTGCTACGTACTGAGAAGTTGCCAGCCCCACAAGCTCGAGGGGTGACAGTGCCCAGCTCGGGGCAGCGATGTCCCCCAGGACAGGGGGTGCAGTCTGCAGCCGCCTCCGCTCCAGGGGCCGAGCGAAAGGATCCTCTGAGGAGAAAACACAATGCAGGGCAGACTCCCAGACAGCAGCCGAGCAAAAAAAGGAAATACAGTGCTCCTGTAGCCTGAATTCCCGGTGTTTTGATTAGAGGAAATGTGCTGCTTCTGCAGCAAAACCCACCCAATTCAGATGGAACTTGCCCGAACCACCCGCGAGGTGAAACGCACCTCTAATGCTCCAAGTGCAGAAAAATAATAATTAAAACCAGGAGAGCCCTGGAACGCCATAAAGAGATGTTTTCTCTTGTACCTGCACAGCCCCACAGCGTTGTCCTGCACTTACACTGGGCACAGCACTGGTTTGGAGGTGCCAGGCGGGCAGAAGGCTCCGGCAGGGCAGGCAGAGCAATCCTCCACCCTGCCCCTGCCCAGCCGGCTGCTGTAGGTTCCTGCAGGGCAGGGGAACTGCGTGCTCCTCCAGGCACCTTTCCAGTGAAAAGAGAGCAGAGAACCACCCCAAATCTTAATACAGCTTCACACACAGAAGGCAGGAAGGGTTTTTTTGTGGCTGTTAAGTGTTTACGTGATTTACTCGTAAATTCATGTTAAAAAAAAATCACTGCTCACAGCTCTGATAACAACAACAAGAAAATCAGCGTTTAGCAGCAGCTGCAGAATCTTTGCAGGAAGATTCAAATTTAGGATGGTTGCTTGTACCAGGTGCTTGATTGGGCATTTTAATTCTTTGCAAATTAAGGGGGGTGGGGGGGAAATGATGGGACAAACCTGCTCAGTTCAAACAGTATAAAATAGTGACTGCACAGAAGGGACAGTTTGCTATCCACGGTGCAAAAAAATACACTGATAAAGCGTGTGGCTTTATCAGACTTCACAAAGCTGAAAAATTAATTAAACCTCCTTCATTCCCATGTAAAGCTGCCTACCTTGAGGGCAGAAGTGCCCTGAGTTGCATCTCCCAGTAGGGACACGGGCTCCTCCCAGGCAGAACCAGCCTGCGGGGCATGGAGAACACTCCTGAGCCGAGGCCAGGCTGGTCCTGTTGCTCCAGGTGCCCGGGGCACACCGCAGCTGGGCCGGGGGCCTGGTGCCAGGCGGGCAGTAGTGACCAACTGGACACGGGCTGGGAGGCTTCTGCTTCCCCCCTGTTCCTGTGGAAACACCAGGAGAAATTTAAAAGCAGCAGAGGGCGGCGTGTTGGCTTCACAGCACCCAATTCCCAGGGTTTTCAGCTCTTTGTGAGCAGCCTTGAGTTAAATCTCCCCCTCGTTTTGTGCCTTTTCCCCCTGTTTAGAATGGGATAACAATAATTACTGCCTCTGCTGACGGGAGGAACCCCAGAGCTGGTTACTAAAGCAATTATTCACCAGCTCCAGCGTCCCGCCTGGTGCCCCTGCCCAAAGCTGCCGTAGAGATGGAGGTGAAGAGGCCACAAATAAGCTAAAAACTTGGAAGGCTGTGAAAACTGGCTGCCTCGAGGTCAGGGAGTTACAACAGCAACCAGGGATGGCACAAAGACAAAACTTCAGAGCAAAATTACCTCGTCCAGTGGGCACAGAGGGTACCAAAGGGAAATATTTTCTCATTTCCCGCCGCTGGGATACCTCACTGACCCACTTCTGGTGGGCTCTGTGAGAGCGGTGACCAAAAAAAACCAGCTCATTTTTGTGCTAGAGCCACGTACCTCTGGCACAGACAAATCCTGCGGGGCAGGGCTCGCACTGGGACTTGTCAAAGAGGTCCAAGTGGTTGCCAAGCGTTCCTGGAGGACAGGCATTGCTGGGGGCGTGAGGGCTGGCTGACCCCGCGGGGCACACGTACCTGAAAGCACAGCAGGGCACAGGGGGTTGGATGCCAAACTCTTGTGCCCTACAAAAATATTGGGGTGAGGGAGCTGGGGGAGAGCTGACGTGGCTGACAGCAACGTGAGTGAGCACCAATAATGCAGAGTTAAAATGGAACTCTGTGAATGGGCTGCTTGCGTGAGGCATTTGAAACCAAAAGTGGGGTATTCAGCCAGGTCACGTTGTTCATAACTGTGGGATGTGTGGCCTGGCTTCATGCTTGGCTGTTTTTACCTATTTTGTGGAACCTTCCACCAGGACAGCTTGTGTCACACTGATTTACCAGAAACTGCAGTGAAATCTCGGCACAGGGGACGAAGCCACCTGCACCTGAGGGGCGATTCCATGGTGCTCTTCTGAAATCTGTGCCAAATATTCCACTCTCAGGGGCTCTTTTAGCTGTCCTTGCAGGTGGCTCTGATTCTCTTCACTCCATTCCATCAGCTGGGAATGGGGAGGAATCTTCCCCAGGTTTCTAAGGGCTGAAGCTGCTGTGGGTTCCTGGGGGCTGCTTTGTCCTGGGGGATTTGACAACTCCTCTGCTGGCAGGAAAAACAACCCTGGGAGGCAGCAGCAGCACAAAACTGCCCATCAGGAGGAGTTCAGGGAGGACAAAAGGATTCCCTTGGCGAGCAGACCCATCAGCAGGGCCTGAAGGAGGTTTTGGAGGCCACCACCCGAGGGAAAACAGCTCCGAAGGCTGCAAAAATATTCCTGGTGCAAGGAGACAGCAACACCTGCGTGCCGTGCGAGCTGAGGGAAAGGCGAGCAGGAAAAAGCAGAAAAAAACTGCACAAAGCAAAAGCTGTGGAGGTGAAATTCATGCACAGAGCGGGCACAAAATAACCCAGGCTTACCCTGCTGAGCACTCTGTGTCAGGCTGGGCCAGGCCAGCCTGGGTGCAAGCCCTCCCTGCTGGGCAGGCTCTGCAGTCAGCAGCCTCATCCTGTCCTGGCAGAGGGTTGTGTGTGCCTGGCTGGCAGGGCACTGGGAACCTGGCCCCAGCGGGGCAGAAATACCCAGCAGGGCACCTCCAACACAAGCCAGCTCCTAAAGAGAGAGATGTTTAAGGTCACAGAGGGATTCTGACCTGCTGAGGTCAGAGCATCCTACAAAATATTTCACCTCTGCTTCCACCCGCAGCAAGGAAATTTGACAGAGGTTCACCTGTAAAAAAAAAACCTCTTAATTTTTCGTTTTGTTTTCTCATAAGCCTAAACCCCAGGATTCCAACATTCACCCACACCAGGAATAAAGCTGCTGCAAAGCCAGGAGGTGGTGGTGTTGGATTAGCTGAATTTGGTGCAGCTGAGTGGCTCCTGGAAGCACCAAACCCCTCTGGTAAGAACTGAGGTGTTACAACACAACCAAACCCATCAGCTCAAGCACAGCCTCTGCTGCAGGCACAGTTAACAACCACCGTGCCTGGGGCTCTGCTGGGAGAGAGCCTGGGGTTTTTCCAGGAAAACGGGGCTGTTTCCATGTTTGCATTCTGAATGCAGGGAGGTGAAGGGGCTGGAGATACTCTCAGTGCAAACCTGAGCTGCCATCATCCCTAAAACCCTGCGTGTTAAACAAAGGATGCTCGTGTTGCAACCTAAAGGAACATCAGCAAGATCGATACGCAATAAAACAACGATCCCTCGCTGCTGTTAGCGTGTTTAGAGAGTGCATTTCATTACAAAACCTTCCCAAATGTTCCACGTGGTGAAAAGGAAACACAAATCCAGCCCAGGAGTGGCTGCTCTGCTCCTGAGCCAGGCCTTTCAAAAGCAAACACAGCAATTCCAGGGGAAGGGAAAATGCTGGCTGAGGATGGAGGTTCCCTGGAGAACTTCCAGCTTGGACCCCTGCTGCCTTCCAAATATTTGTGAAGGCAAGACTCGGTCGTACCCTGGGGTGTGTGTGCCTCTGCAGGCTGCAATAGAGCCTTACAGCCCCCCAAAAATATCAGGATTCATTCAAATCCAGGCTTCCCCCTCCACAGACTGAAGGAACAGGTCCAGGCTGGGATTCCTCAGGGTGCAAAGTGAGTTTAGGGGTCCTCTTCCCCCTCTTCTGCCTTCCACCCACTTGCTCATTGTCACCCCTCAGAGAAATCTCCTTATTTCCTCTTGGCATTTACACCACACAGCCCAGAGGAGCGCGAGGCTGGAACACCTCAGCAGGACGAAATCGGAATTTCTCCAGGCTGTAAAATTCCCCAGCGCTGAGCACAGCTGAACCAACATCCCTGAGGGGCTGCAAACCCATGGGGCTGTGGGACCCACTCAGAGCTCAGCCTTAAGCTGACAAAAGCTCCCTGATGTAGATCTGCACCCCCAGCAAATCCAGCAGGACGGTGAATTTACACAACCTGAATCCAGGCTACTTGGGTACAGGGGCAGAAATCTCCCATTTTGTTTTGCCTGACTTTCTGGAGATGATGGAGTTCAGCACAGATTTAAAAGTGTGACTTCAGATGGGATCAGTGAGGGAGCAGATTTACAGCAGAGAATCCCTGAATCCCAGGATTGTTTGGGCTGGAAAGGACCTTACAACTCATCTCATCCCACCCCTGCCGTGGGCAGGGACACTTCCACTACCCCAGAGGGATAGAGCCTGGCCCCAGAGCCTGGCCTGGGACACTCCCAAGGATGGGGCAGCCACTCTAAGCATGTTATCTCTGAGCTAAGCTTTTATCTGTTCTGCAGGACCAGGCTGGACCTGCTGCTGTGCAATAAACGTGACACGAGACATTTGGTTTCACTGGAAAATGGGTTTGTCACACTGGACACACCCCAGTGCAGGGGTGGGCACAGCCTGAGACCAGCAGGGCAGAGGATTTAACACATCCCGTGCTTTCCCAGAGTTCATCCCTGGATCCTGTTGCATCAGGAGTTATCCTGCCTTTGCCAAGTGCTCCTTAGGAGAGATGACAACATCATTTTATGGAGCAGCACGGGCACAGCACAACAGCTTACGTTATTTAACCCAAGGAGTTTTTAAACTCTAATTTACTTTGCAGCTCCTACAATGATTTTTTTTCTTTTTTTTTTTTTCAGATGCCACCGGCCCTGTCTGTTGAATTTGGCTGTCCTGGTGAGATGTGAGGGCTGCTCCTTGCTGCACCACGGAAATGCACGTCTGGTTTTAATTCCAGGAGTGGGTGGGAGGCAGCAATTTCCTGGATTTGGCTTTTGAGTAGAGAAAAATCTCTCAACAGTCAAGACACTTTAGCAGCTGAGTCATTTGCTGGAGAAGAAATGATCAGCTAGACAAAGGTATGGCTTGATCTGAAGGAGATAATTATTTTCTTAGCACATGAGGGGAAGAACCCAAGAGAGGCAAAGGGAGACTGAGCACCTGAACTCCAGGTTTGTGCTCCTGGCTGGGATTTGTGACCCTGGATAAAACATTCTGGGCTTGGGCCAAGGTTTGCTTTGGTGGATTGAGCTCATTCCCTGAATCTCCCTCTATTTTCCTATTTGCACAGCGTTGTTAAGGACAGAGAGGCATTTTTATACCATTGTGAGAGGCTCTGAAATGCTCAAACCCGGGCAGAGCACGCCTCAGCCACGTGTGATTATTGTAACAACCAGGGCTCCCTCTCCATGCCTAAGCAAAGATTTAATACCAGAAAAGACCAACAAACCTCTGTTATCCTGCCTTTTAAACTTATTTTCACCGTAACTGAACTCAAATCTCGCCGCTTTCCACACGTTTCCCAGTCATTAGGGTGACTCAGTCCTGTGTGTACAAACCAAAGTTCTGCTGGCTTAGAAAACCAAACCAAAGCAAAACAAAAATATTTAGAAGGAAGCATCGCAGCTGGAAATCTGTGCAAGCCTTGTGCTGCTGCCTCGCAGCACTCAGAATGAAATTTATAATCTGTAAATTAAAGGGCAGGGCCTCTGCAGCTTCTGCAGGCAGAAATTCCAGTGCTTTTTCTGCTGTTATAATATAAAGGTTTTCCCTGATCTCTAACCTCATTCCCCCTGGCTGCAAGAAGGGGCTGAGGACTGTTGTGAGTGATTCCAACACAAATAAAGAACCCCTTTCCCAAAGGAAAAGGGGATGGTCAGCTTTAATTGTGTTCATCCTCTGTTCCCACTCATGAGGGGGCTTGGAAAGGAGTCTGAGTGAGGAGACTCTGCTGGAAAAGTTCACTAAGAGTGTTAAAAAAGAGCCTCCCCTGCAAAAGTGCTGTCGAATAAGCTTTAAAACCAGAAAGTTTCTGAGATTTTCTTCACAACTGACCAGCAGGCCCAAAATTAAAATGTTTTAGGACACAGACCCGGCAAGCTCGAGGAGCTGCTGCTGGCTCTGGGAACTCCCTCCTCAGGCTTGAAGCTCCCAGCTGGGCATGGAGGGACTTCGAGGCCATCAGGACAGAAGTGACCTGGAGAGAATTAAAAAAAAACACCCAAAATGATGTTGTTCAGAAAAGACATTCTGGGCAGCTCAGGCTCTACCTGCCTAAAAATGTTTCTTCCTTTTGTAAAGCTGAGGAAATTCAAACGTTTAACACAAAATGATACTTTTAAATTCAAAACACACAATGAAATTTCTGGCTAAATCACTCTTCTTAGCATGGTTAGAGTTAATTGTTCTCTCTTTCTACTCCAATTCTTCTGCTCTCTCCGAGATCACGGCGATTAAAGATCAAGATGAGGTGTTCCTAGTATTTTTCCACATTCCTGTCCCTAGTTTCTTTCCCCAATTTTTCACTTAAAATCCTGCTGCCAGGTGTACACTGAGCGATGAAATGCTGACATCCACCTAAAATTAATTGCTCTCCCCAAGTAAAGCTTTGCAGAACTTGATAACCAAATGGTTTCCTAAACTCCAGATGGATTTTGAAGAGCAGAAAGGAAAAGAAAGCAGGATTAACTGAGGCACTGCTCTGCTGAAATCCATCGCTGTGCACTTGTCTCACGCAGGCAGTGCTAAATACACAGATTATGTGTCATTAAAATCAGTCAAAGCACGAAAAAGAACATGGGAATCTCAGGCTGGTGATGGAATTCCAACTCCTTATCACCTCAGGGCTCTGGGATTGGTCTGGGGGTTTAGATTTCAGAGAGCTGAATTCCAGCATGGGATACTCTGTGTTCATCCCTAACCCCAGGCACTGGAAAGAACAGAAATCCTGCTCCTATTCCCTCCCCCATGTTTTATAACTGGATCTGAACTACTGAGACCCTGATCTCTTTAGCTCTTCCATTCACCCTCCTCCCGGGCAGCAGGCGAGGCACAGCAATTCATTATTTAATGGGGTGGGTTCTAATTACAGGCGGCAGAATTGAGTTACCGAGCTCGGTTACTCTGCAGGAGGCACCTGGAGCTGCTGGTGGAATCATCTCCTGTGGCAATCCAGGCCTTGGAGGAGAGGGAGAATCGTGGAAGGGCCTCAGATTGCCAACTGCTGGTCCCCTCTCACAAGCTACACCCCACTCTCCATCAGGCCTTTTTCCGAGGGCTCAGGTGGGCTGGGAAATGGGGATTAAATCAGAGGGTGTGTGGGGGGAATGATCAATGATATTGCTGCTCCTGGGGGATGATCAATGATATTGCTGCTCCCTGCAGCCCCAAACCTCCCTTGCCAGGGGCTGCATTGAAGGGTAGGACAGGATTTACGTGGAGGGCTTGGAGGGACACCAAAGCACCACTGTGATAATTCAGAGGAAACAAGCACAAAGAATAAGATAATCTTGGACTACCAAATCCTCACTGGGCTTATGCTCGTTGTCTGGGATGCATAAGGGATTTTAATTCTGTAGAAAACTCTCTTTTTTATGAGGAAATTGTGGCCCGTGGCTGTTCAGTACTGGAAGGCCTCTCCTGCCCTCTCACTGGAGAGTCAGAATTTCAAAAAGCAATGGTTTTGCAGCAAAACCACCTCAGTCTATTCCCCTGCTGCCTCATTCTGCATCTCAGTGACACACTGCAATTTCCTAAACACGGGCTTGTTTGGATTTCTTTGAGAGTGTCAAGCAGAAAGGGAAATTAGGTGAGAAAATCAGCATTCCCCTCTTTGGTTCCTAACGCCTACAGCTCTCCCTAGAAACGGTACTTGTGATAGCCAGAGAATCGGGTCCTGGAGAGGAGGGAGCTCTGACTGCACGGAAATCAATTTTACAGATGATCAGTAAGAATCAGAGAGTGAGAGCTCTGTTTTCTGTGTGAGAAGGGGACCCCAAAGCTTCCCTCGTTGCTCAGCAATATTTGCACACTCTGGTGTCCATCCCAGGGCTGCCTCAGCTGCACCTCTCCCATAAACTCTCAAAACCAGCTGTGACCCTTGGGGTTCTCTCACTTTCATTTCTGCCCTTCGTGAGCTCTTTGGAGCAGCAGCTGCTTTTTCTCAGGAATTCATTTCAACCTCCAGTTTTACTGTAAAACAAGGAGCGTCTCTCTATTCCACCAAGCCAGATAAGTGTTACCAGAGCAAAACGCCACTTCAGTCTCCTCAAATTCTGTGTTTTTAATGAGCACAGAAGATGCTTGTGAGATGTATTTACCTGCTGGGCAGGGCTGGCAGGGCCCAGTGTCCTCAGCTGAGAGGAAGGCAGGAGTGCAGGTGACACAGAGGGTGCGAGTGGGGTTTGGCTGCTGACCTGCCGAACAGTGCTGAGGGGAAAAACACAAATTCACACCAGAAAAAGCTCTCATTTGGGCCCAAAAGCAGTGTCCCAGAGAGGCCTGAGTCCTCAGGAAAACCCCATTTCTGAATTCTTTTTTCTCTGCCCTGCACTGCTTCAACTCTATTCTCCAACGACAATTTCTAGATGCAAAAACGGTACCTCCAACTCCAAGTTGGAGTGCTCAGCTGAGGGTTTTCGTGGTGCCACACTGGCAGATAAGCTGAGCTCTAACACTGCCAGAACTTAGATGAAAAGTACTTACTCCTTTTCATAGAGGAATATTTGTGTCAGGAGAAGGTTCTTCCCCCAGAGGGTGCTGGGCACTGCCCAGGCTCCCCAGGGAATGGGCACGGCCCCGAGGCTGCCAGAGCTCCAGGAGCGTTTGGACAGCGCTGCCAGGGATGCACAGGGTGGGATTTTGGGGTGTCTGTGAGGGCCAGGAGCTGGGTTTGATGGTCCTGATGGGTCTATTCCATCTCGGGATATTCTGTGCCTCTATGAGTCTTGGATCTCCACCTCTAAAGCGCTCTGAATGCTTTTCTTTGGTGAATCAAGATCCACATCCTACCATTAAACCACGGAATTCTCTTTCCTGACAAGACCTTCCTGCTCAAGCCCTGCGTGTCCAGAGGAGTGAAAATGTGCCCTCGGAGAGGACGTTTCCCACCCAGTACCTGTGTGCTCCGTCCATCGGGGCACACGTGTCTCTCTGGGCACTCCCTGCAGTCCAGCTCTCCCTCTGGCGAGTGCTGACCAGGCCCACAGCTCCTCTGGGTGCCCGTGCCTGGATCGCAGGAATATCCCTCGGGACACGCTCGGCAGCCGGCCCTGCTCTCCAGGCTGAGGTAGCCACGGGGACAAACCTGCGGGGACAGCACGGGAGCAGCACAGCCACAGAAACACAGAATTTCTACATGAATAATGCAAACCAGCAGTTCCAGAGATCCCCAGCTCCGGTGCCAGAAAGGATCTTGGATCATTTTCAGCCTCTGTGCGCTCCTGAGCTCCCCACGGGAGCTTTTTCCTTGTGCACGGAGGCAGAGCTCCTTGCTGGGTACCTGGAGGGACACCCTGCTTCCTCCGAGCCCAGGAGTGCAGGGATTCCCTGAAAAACTTCAAAGCAGGCTGCAAAAATCTGAGGAGAAGCCTGAGATCAGATGGATCAAAACACACGGGAGTAGAGGCAAAAAGAACTTCACCTGCTTGCTGCCTTCAGCTCACCTGGCAAGCTGAGAGGTTTCCCTGAGCAGTCAGTTCATTGGCAGTTCCCAGAGGGCATCTCCTTGGAGCTGCTTGGCCTCCAGGGCAGCTGGATCAAAAATAATGAAGTGATACAATTAAATTCTTTCATTCCTTTGGAATCCCGTCCCCGACCAGCCAGCGTGGGAGTTGTGTAAGCACAGGAACGTCTCCCTTTGCCCACTGCTCAATAAAAAATTTGTGGCCATGGAACCGTGGATTTTAACCCAAATATAGTGGTTTTCCTGCTCAGCTGATTATTCAAAATGACATTTTGTGGGGGTTTTTTTGTGCCTCACCTCCAGCCCTGTGTTACAACCCTCAGAATATTCTGAATGTCGAAAGCCCCAAGGGTTTAACTCTCTTATTTCAGGGGACTTACTAGAACCCTGCTGGGCACTCCAGGCAGTTGCCAGCTGTGTAATAGTGCCCCTGCCTGCAGTCTATGAGGCAGAGGCTCTGGCAGTCCGTGCTGCAGCCAGCTGAGAGGGAAGAGACCCCTGAAAGAAAAGAAAATCAAATAAATTGAAGGTTTTAATTTATTTATATTTAATAGATATTCAACACTCCAAGCTAAACAGCCACTTCTTATTACACCATGATGCAATGTCGCCATTTCCCTGTTATCACACTCTTCCTGAAGTTTTGATGGCTAAAATGAAGAAAAGTTGCAAATCTGCTCCCTTAAGATTTCTACGTAAATACTCTGAGCACAAAATCCTGGGAGAAATCCCCATTTCAGATGCTTTATCCAACAAAACCATCCACCTCTTGTAGGCAGCGGGGAGCCTTTTCCATGCCTTCCTCAGCTTTAGGAAAAGTCTTGTTTTGTTTGCCAGGAAGTTGAAAAGCTCAGTTTTCAGGAGAGTGCAAAGAGCACAGATGGAGAGAGCTGAGGGATGAAGGAGGTGCTGTGTGTTGTGTGATTCCATCACTTCATAATTTCAATTTTTACCCACCCCTCTTCAGGAGATCTCTCGACATCACATTCTGTGAGGGGAAGGAGATAAATTCTTCACAAAGAGCAAGACACCTGAAAGCTGAGCTTAAAGAATTGAACAATCACTTAATTGTCTCCCTTTTTGCATTTCTTACTGTCAGATTTAGAGTCTGTCATGCCTCTGTCCTGATGAACTACTTTGGGTTTTCAAAGTGGGCTTTGCTGTGGTAACCATGAGGATTTCAGAGGAAGTTCCTCACAATGAACCAAATCTGAGTGTGCAGGGTGAGGAGGAGAATTCCAGGCTTTTCTTCCCTCTGTTTCACACCCAAATAAACTCTTTGGGATTGTTGTTATCACAGCACACTGACGTTTTCATGGGGGTTTTTTTACTCTATTTAGAGAATTAAAGCCTCTTGGTGAATGCATCCCCCACCTGTTCTGTCTTCTCTCCTGAAAGAATTCCTAAAAAGATTGTGCAGCCACACTTTGTGACCAAAATGAGCCGAACCACTGGCATCTCTAATGCTGTATAGCTTTGGGGAGGTAACAGCATCAGCAACAATTAAAAACAAAACCAAAACAAAACAAAAACCAAAACAAAAAAACCAACCCAAAAAAACCAAAACAAAACAACAAAAAAAAACCAAAAACCTCCCCCAAAAAACCCCCCAAAACAAACCAACCAAACAAAAAACCCCAAACAAACAAACCACAAAAAACCCCCAAAAAACCACAAAAAACTAACAAGACAAATCAAAAATGAAGTTTGCCTGTGCAAGAAAGTCACCCCCTCACCTCTGGGCAAGGTCCTCAGGCTCCAGAACAAAACCAGCCAACTCAAAGCCTGAGCCATGAGAGCTTGTGAGCAGTTCCTAAAATAAGAAAAGCTCAGAGCCTATGATTAAAACGTTTCTTGAGCATCTGGCGCTGCCTTTGTTGAGGCTCAGTGTAACCCAGCCCTTTCCAGGTTTCACTTCCCAACCCAGCCCGAAGCGAAGTGGAAACCGAGCAGCAGAAAGAGGAGATGGACAAAGAGTTAATCCCAGGGGAGCTCCCTGCAGCGCTGCTGAGGCTAAAATGTGAGAAAGCTCCTTTGAACGGGAGGTAATGAACACCCTTCAAGCACCCACAAGGAAAACTGAAAGTGCACTTGTCACCTTCTCGCTGATCTCTCTGGCTGCCCAAGATCACCCCCAGGAAAGGGCCCTGCAGGCTCACAAACGTCTTCTTTTCCTCCAACACCCAGGTGGAACATTCCCTGTTTGTTCTGCAATTTTAGGATTCTGCTGGAAGCTGAAGACCCCGATGAACTCTTGCTAAAGCAGGATTCTCCTTTTTAATGTTCACTATCCACTCCTTTTTCCTTTTCCGAGGTGACTCTTTGATGATGCTGGGCACTATGGGGGGGAAAAACCTCTTCCAAATTTCACAGAACCCCGAAACTGTTTGGGTTGGAAGGGAAATTAAAGATCAGTGCCACCCCCTGCCATGGGCAGGGACAACTTCCACTGTCCCAGGGTGCTCCAAGCCCCGTCCAACCTGGCTTTGGACACTGCCAGGGATCCAGGGGCAGCCACAGCTTCTCTGGGAATTCCATCCCAGCCCCTCACCACATTCACAGGGGGGAATTCCTTCCTAATATCCCATCTAAACCTTCTCTTCCAGTCTGAAGCCATTGCCCCTTGTCTGCTCACTTCTGGAAGGGAGCTGAGGACAACTTGAGCGACAGCAAAAAGCTGAGAAGGGCAGCCCTGGCACAGACACAGAAGGAATTTCACTCCAGGGCTGCCTGACTTCACTTTCTGGAAAAAAGACCTTTAGAATTTGGACCAAAACATGAGTTGTTCATTATCCTTGAATTGTCCAAGTCCCCTCATGCAGGTGATTATGGATGCTGAAAAAGCTCCAGCAGAGAATTTCTTCAGCTCTCTGCAGCATTTTGTGAGAGTTCTGTCTTTCTCATGCAAGTAACTCAAAGCAATGGTACAGTTTTGTAAACTTCTTGCAGCTGCAGGTTGTTTTGGGTAGAATTGTTATGGTTCTAACTAGAAAAACATTCAGAGATGGGTGTCTTAGAACTTGACCAATCCCCTTAAGGGGTGGATGGCAAAAACCAATTACCTTATGCCACTTAATACACTTTGTGAACTAACATATAAAAGCCTTCTGAGAGATCATTAAAGTGCTTCCATTTATCCCTGAGCCTGGACTTTGTGTCTTTTCCCTACTCCTCTGTGGGGAAAACAGCGACACAGGTGATGGAGAACATCTCCAGGCAGGAAGGAGGAGAAGCTCTGACCATCACATCGTGTCCACAAAGAGGCCTCACACCTCTCCTCCCACCCAGCAAAGCACCGCCTGTTGCACTTTTAAGTCTTCAATTAAACTCCTCCAGCAGAACTCAGATGTGTCTTTTCTTCCTATTCTACAACTCTTCCTGGAAATCTCTGCAATTATCTTATATCACAGGCAAGAATTGCCAATTAAAACCTAATCAACACAGCATAAAGGCAGGCGCCAGGCCAAGTGCTTCTCATTTTCTTCCCATTTTCGACCTTCTTGTCCCTTGTACTTGAGAAAGTTCAGAAAAGATGGAAGATGCAATAGGAGGCAGAAAAGATAAGAGGAAGGGTTTGATTCACTTTGTCTGGCTTCCAGTTCCCTAATTAACCTCAGAATACTCAGATTTATGCAGAGATAGCTTGTGGGTCAGATTCCCTCTCAGATTGATGCAGAGAGAATCCACAGGTCGAATTCCCTCCTGTGGCACGTGCTGGAGCATGGGGAAGGGCCAGCTGTTTGCCTGTGGTCTCATTTGAGGGATGAAGTGCTGACTTCTCCCTCTGATCAGCCCCTGGAGCTCTGAGGGGCCGTGACTCGCTGGGTGTCACACCCTTATCCGGGATAGCCCCCCTGAGGATTCCCAATTCCCAGCAGAAAACCTCTCAAAGCAGGTCCTGATCCGCTGCATCCACGCCCATTTTGAACCTTCCCACTTCCACTGTGTGCTGGAGCCAGGAAAATCTGCCCTGACTGCTCCTGCTCGAGCACAGAATCCAAGCGCTGTGAGGCAGCAGCGACCTGGGACTCACTCCAGGATTTCGGGATTTGCTTTCACACAGCAGCAGCAGCATCATTCATCCCAAACATCCCCAAAAACCCCTCCACTTCCCACTGAACTCTCTCTTCCTGGCTCTAAAGAAAACCTGCTATGATTTCAGCCTCTTCTGTCGGCAAACAAATGGACACGGATTGAATTATAAATCGATCTGCAGGGATGGGAATGTGGCTGCAGCGAGGAAAATAAATAGGAATGTCTTCTTCTCCACGCAGGTGTTGGAGGCTGACCAAGAATCAGCATATTCATCCCTCTGGGATACAAATAGCTCAGCTCCCAGCACTGACACACTCATCTCTCCTCTTGATATTGCTCCTGCAGCCCTGGCTGTGCTTGGAAAAGCTCTGACTTTTCCTGAAATGTTTGGTCAATCCTAAAGAAACCGGTCAGCCCTGAAATATTCGGAGCCCTGCACCATTTTTCTTGATTTGACCCCCAAAAACTCATTCTGTTCAGCTCAGTGGCACCTGCCAGCTGTAGAATCAGCAGCACTACAAGGACAGGAATTCCCCAGGGTGGGAAATTTGGGTGTGAACGCACTGAAAGGGACAGGAATGACCTGGAACCTCGCAGGGAGCTACAATCACTCATCCTGAAATTGGTTTCCATTTCTGCACAGGCAATTTTCTTCAGCCATCAAACCTGATAAAATATCCCTTTCCTAAATGAAAAATATGCAAATGCCCCAAATTGCACATCTCATTTCACCCACAGCGAGTGTGGAGGTGAAAAGGGGAAGTGAGGAAAGGACACAGAGACAGCTCAAAGCGGAGGGAAAAGCAGGAGCTGAAAATCACATTGGGAATTATTCTGTTACTTATTTGTACAGATAGAAATTTCAGCAGCACCAACAGCTCACGGAGGTTTCAAAACAAAAGGAAAAAATCTGTGATTTTGAATCCAAAACTTCCTGTACAGCAGCAGAAAGGACATTTCAACTCCAAGCCACAACTCTGACAAAATGGCAGGGATGGCAGTGATGGGTGAGGGTGGAGCCTCCTCTCAGGTGCTTCCCTCTCCCTTTTCCTCCTTTTTAAAATATTTTTATTGCACAGACAGAATTCTGTGGATTAATACATTAAAATTCCCCTTTTAAGGCTGCAAAGTCAGGGCTGCATCCTTCCTGCAGGCATTTGTATAAATACACAGCCCCTCATATAAAAATAACTCTGCAAGTCCCTTCCAGTGCCACCCATAAAGCACATCCATAATCCACGGGGGGATTTTGTGCAGCTCCAGTGCTTCCCATGGGTGCATCCCAATGACCTGGAGAGAAAAAAAAAATGACCAAATATCACAAAATGACACCACTTACCAACACAAAACCCTCCAGATTTACTGAGAGGTGCTGGGTGACACAGAGGCCGCTCTCCTGCTGGGCAGTCCTAGAGCAAGTTGGGAAAAGAGAACAAAAAAGAACAGATTTAATATGAAGAAAAAAAAAAAAAAGGAAGATCAGGGATAATTTGGGTTGGAAAGGACCTGAAAAGTCATTTGGTTTCAAGCCCTTGCCTCGGGGGTGGCATGACCAGGATGGCAACACCCACCCAAGATGTAACTGGAAGTTTTTCCCCCTCTGGATTGAAGTGCAGCAGTGTAAAACCACAGCACAGCTTTGTTATTCATGCTGAGCTCCATCCTTACTGAGCTCACACAGTTAAACACCGAATTTGCAAAGGCAATAAACAGCGTAGAGGAAAAATTAAATGGTGTAACACAGAAAATCAGACAAATCAGAGCTTCAGGAAACTTTAGATGAAGATGAAGCGCAGCTTTCCCAGACATCTCCAGCAGCACATGGAAAGCTGATGGAATTGGGGAGAGAAAGGCAAAAAACAAGGGGAGAATTGGAGAGAAACCAACAGCAAAACATTCCTGGGTTTCCACAGGGCTAAGATTTGACAACGCTGCCATAACCTATATCAGGTTATTTAATATCAGATGTATTTACGAAACCCAGCTTTGACAAAGAGTGGTGGAACACACAACAAATAACAAAAAGTTGCTGTACCTACAAACCCTTCCAGCCCTGAAATGCAGAGTGGCAGAGGCAGCACAGACAGACGAAGGCACTCACTCCGAGGTGGGGCTGGGAAGAGCTGCCTGAGCCCCAGGTGATCCCAGCTCGAGTGAGAAATGCTGCTAAAAGCACTCGTTAACCCCTCCCAGCCGGCCACCATCCCCTCGGTTTGCTTTACACCTGTTGATGGATCAGTTGTGCCCCACTGCAGATCAAACTTTGTTGAACACTTTGCTGAGTGCTGTTCATGATATCAGAGCATTTATCCCACTCATCTCCGAGCAGGGTGAGCAGAAAATTCTTCTTTTCTGAGATGGGCAGGACCAGACTGACCCTTCCCAGAACTTCTGATTTTCCTCTGCTCAAGCTGAAACACAGCCCAGGGCTGTCCCTGGATGTTGTCACAGGGCAGACAGCACTTCCAAAATGTCATAAACCCCACTTCAACACAGGGTGTGTTTCTGATGGTGCCTCCTGCACCCGGAGAAGATTCAAGCAACATTCATTAAACTGATCATGTAATTATACAGCAATTAATGAAAACTACACTGAGGCCCTGCTGAAAACCTCGTATTTCTTTGTGTTGTCCTTCATGAGAAGGGCAGGAAAAGCTCAGTCCCTTTTGAGCTCTGTTGGCCGTGACCCTTCACATCCATCTGTGCCCAGCAGCAATTACAATTCTCGGTGTCTTCCAGCTCCTGATTCTGATTAACATGGCCTGATTTGCTGTCAAAAAGCACATCTGAAATCACCCCCAGCAGCTGCTGCTGCCCTCAGCTCCCACTGCTGGAAGGCTCAGGGGGAAGTGGCTTCACAAATGTGGTTTGTTCATCACTGAAAAGTAAATAAAGAGGCAAAAATGGGATCACCCTGCAAAGCTGATGTGTATTATGTCTGTAAATGCATCTCTTGTGTACAGGAGTAGAAACCAGGTACAGGAGAAGATAATCCAGGGCAATGTGGCCACTTCACAGGAATACCCAAGGATGTTATAGGGATGGAGCAGGAACACCAAGGTCAGCATATGGCAGCCAGGGTGTTCTTTCTCCTCCTGATGCCTTATCGGGCCTCCTAGACACAGAGACCAGACAGAGTAAAGGAGCAAAAGTAGGTATTTATTTGAAGGGCCTTCAGGGTACACCCTGGGGAGCCAGAGGCTGTTGCCAAGATGGACCCCAAGATGGGCCCCAGGTCACGAGTTCTTCACACTTTTATAGGTTTGGTTCATTTGCATATCAGGGTCAATTCTCTAATTAAAACCCCAGTTAAATGATGTAATTCTCCTTAGCTACCCCCCCTTCAGAGACTCCTTGGTTTACACCCCTTGGGCTCAGGATGGCCCAGGTGTCCTTGAAGAGCAGTCCAGAGAGGCTTTGTTGTGTCTAACAGGCACGAGAGAGCAGAAAGTAACAGGCTACAAGAAGCTTCAAAGTTGCACACTAAGCAGTACAGAGTTTAAAAAAATATAAAAGTTAAAACCTAAGGCATCACTCCCTACATGTGAGTAGGAGAAGATCCATACCAGGAGGGTCTGAAGTCTGTAAACACCAACAGGAACACACAGCTTTGATGCTGTACCTCTGATTGAACCACAGAATCATCCAGGTTAGAAAAGACCCTCCCAGAGCATCGAGTCCAACCTTTAACAGCACAAAAATCCTCACAAGAACCAGAACTGGAGCCCAGGTAACCCAACCCTTTCCACACACTGATAAATCAGCTCAGTGCAGGAAGGATCACGAGTTTAAAGGCTCTGACCAGCACCAGATCTGCTTTTGAGAGACCTTGCTCTGCGTTTTATTGGCAAACCAAACTGCTGCCACAGCAGAACAGCAGAGGTAGCTGCTGACTCCAATAAAACTGCAGTTTAGTTTCAAAGTGCCCCCCGCCACTGCCGTTATTTATTTGCCTCTATTCTAAATTAATAAAATCATAGGAGTGAGTGACAAAACAAAGGCATCAGCATAACCACCGGCAGATTTAAATATTGCTGTGAGTGTGGTGAGTGCTCCTTCAAAAAAGCCTCTTCTTGCAGGGCACAGAGAAGTTTAAAGCCTCGTACATCCTCTCAAACCCAGGATCAATTCTGTCAGCCAGCAGCAGCAGAAGTAACTCTTTTTAAGCCGTGCCAAGACCTTGCAGAAGGTTTTAGCAGGGAAATTGGTCTGTGGCAGAAGTCTCCAAGGCCGGGCTGGCAGCTTAAGAGCCGGAGTCTAGAAAGAGAAAAAGGCTGAAGTGAGTGCCAGCAATAGAATATGAGATGATTGAAAGGAGCTCTGGACAAGAGGAAGAAAAGGCTTTCAAAACATCAGGCTGGTAATTTATCAAAAGCTGCAAGTGTTCTATTGAGGGACCTCACATCACCCATCAGAGGCACTTAATGATCGCTCCCTCTCTTCATCCTGAGGTCCTGACAGAAGAGATGTTTCCAGTGGAATACTCAGATCCAGATTAAAGCAGTGAGTGGCTCTGACAGGACAGGGGAGATGAAACCAACGTGTCCATCCAGGAGGAAAAACTTCAGGCCAGCTGGATCCCATCAGGAATTCATTTGAAAGCTGAAAATATTAAATATTCACACAGTGTCTAACTACAACTAAAGGGCATTTGTTAAAACTGAATTCCTGTCAGGAAACACTGTCTTTAGCTTCTTTTAGCCAGTACAATCCCAATTTCAGGGTTTTATGGCCTGGACTCATTTTGCAGCCCTGAACGAAGCTGCTTGGATGTTTATTTACCCCTGGAAGTTTTATAGAGCCAGCATTGTACAAGTAAAGCTTAAATTAGAGGTGCCTTGCATCCACTAGAAATGACAAGAGCAGGGAAAAAACAGTGTTAAATCCACATTCCTGATTTATTCTCCACGGCGTGCCCAAAAATCATTATTTCTCATTTCCAAGCTTAAACACTTGAACAGCCACTTTATCTCACTTTTAGCTGCTCCAAGAGTGTCAGGAAGCTTTAGCAATTATGAAAAAAGCACTTGAAGACCCGAAGGTTGGGCCAGTCGTGCTGACTCCATTCTTCCAAGCAAGTTTCAGATCCCTCTTCCACTGCAATATCTTCTGTCAGCTGAGTTTCTGGAACTCACCTCTATTTCCAGGGGGGATTTTAGCACAGGCACCAGAGCTGCATCCAGGGAACTGAAGAGATGAAACTCCTTGCCTTGCTGTAGAGAAATCTCTAAAGCTATTGTTCAAATCACCTATTCCTTGGAACAAAGGCCATTCTCCATTTAATGGGGTTTTTTCTGTGCTGGTGAGTCACTGTCGCTCAGCAAGCAGCACTAAAAAGTTCATTTATGCTCTGCCTGAAAGTTCATTTCAGTTTTTTTCCCTCAAAGATCCACTTTACAGGCTTAGAAAAAAAGGAAGAAATTTAAACAGAGGACACATCTGTGATTGGCAGCACTTCCAATGGAGAAAGTGGCTCTGGAAAATTCTGCCAAGTGAGACGTGAAAAAAAGAAAATCTCAGTTTCTAAACCCTGGTGCTTCTCACGGAACATTTCTTACTTCTTTTTAACAGAAGGAAAACCAGCATCAGAGGGCAGGGCACGGCGTTTCAGCGGATTCTCAGAGCTGTTATCTTTGTTTATGAGTTCTCTCCTGTCACCCAGTGTATCTCCCACAGGGAGGTCCTTGGGAGTCAGGGCACCAAATGTGTTTCACACCTGGGATACTGAGGCACATCTGATGTAAATACACGAAGGAAGAACCTTTTGGGGGGTTCTATCCTGTGCTAACCAAGGTACACCCCCAACTCTTCGGGCACCTGCACTGTGCTATTAGGCAAGTTCCCTACTGGATTGACTGGATTTGGCTTAAACAGAGAAAAACAACCTGGAATTGAGTGGTTTCTGCTCCACTGGATGCCCAGTTACCTTCCAGGAGTGGCAGTGCCTTAGGACGAAACGTTAAAAGCTTTTCCAGACCCTGCTTTTAGTGCCTTGCCTAAGGCCAAAAAGAATTTAAAGCACAGCAGGAACCAGAGCCCCAGAATTCCCAAAGTAAAGAGCCTCCTGCCCTACCTGAACTTTACATTTTCTGCAAGCACCCAGTTCAAGCTGCTGTTTCACCACAGAACCTGAGGTTTGAACATAAATTTCCCCATTAACTCCTTCAGGAAAAGCCATTCCCATTCCTTCAGTAAGTCTGGAGGGATTGTTGGTTATTCCCATCCAGCAAACCTGGGAATAGTCCCGAAGTGACTACTCCCCTTGGACATTCAATCCACACAGATGCTACATTTCAGATCCTTGTCCATGGGCTCCTTCAGGTCAGTGCAAATGACAAAGAAAACCTTTCAGCCACAGGTTACAACACTCTGCAGGAGAAGTGAGCCTGGTTTTAAACACCTGGACCCTGGATTACATCCTTATCTGCAAGGGACTGGTAAATCCTCCCACTCACCCCCTCTGGATGCTCTCCTGTTATCCCTCCTTTCCCACCCACTCAAGTTGCCGATGTCCTGTAGGATGTTTCTCGGTTTGGACGGTCGGGACGGATGGAGACGAGAGATCTCTGAAGTCAGGTCTGAGAGCATGAGGTTTATTGCGAAGGGCGTGGGTACAGGGGGCCTGCTTGGAGCTGCCAGCCACAGCTCGGAGCAGGCCAGAGAAGCAAAAGAGAGCCAGAGAGGCAAGAGAGAGAGAGAGAGCTAGCTAGATTCTCCTTTACAATACAATAAATCTTCTTCTGTCTCAAATATTCTAATTTTCATCAACCAATCTAGTACAAGCCACAAATCCTATAGGATTTACATACAGCCTATAAGAATCATTGCATTACCATACTGCGTTAGATTTTTAAAACTACTCTTTGGACCCCTTCTGCCAAGCTAGCAGGGTCTGCTCTAACACTTGGACCTGTTTTCAAGCAGAGGGTATTGTTCAATCAAGAGGGGATTACCTTCAGTGGCCATACCATTGTTTTCCAGTTGTTCAGTAACCAAGGCCTGGTATCTCAAAGTATGCTTTCATTTCTATCTGGTTCATAGTTTCCATATTCTCAGCATCTTTTGCTAGGCAATATGGCTTTCCTGTTTTATCTTCCCCAACAATGTCCCCCAAAAACTACTGCAGGAAATGCTTAATAAATTTATAATCAGTAGCAGGATAATCCAACTGTCCCGTAGAGCTTCACCCGGGTGAGGCCACCCCAAAAGAGGTCTTGTTTGCCGGCCAGATTTGTACTCACACCTGGAGGGAGCTGCCTGCCTCGCTCCTTTCTAAACCCAACCTTTGGCTCGTGAAGCAGCCCGGGGAGGTTTTTTTTAATCCCTGTTTAGCCTAGCATGAAATTGTTTCACGGGTAGCGACGGATTCTGCGGCGGCTTCTCCCCTGGCCGGGTGATTTGCTGTGCTGGAGAGGCCCGTGCTGAACCAGGGCGTCCCCTTATCGGCAGTGTCACAGCAGCCGTGCCCAGCGAGCCCTTTGGCATCTCCTGTCGCTGCCCATCTCCTGCTCCGGGGCTCTGAGGGGCTGCTTTCGCTTCTCCCAAACAAAACAGACAGCTCCTCGCACGGAGGGATGGCTGGCAGCTCCCTGACTGCTCGAGACAAAAGGTTTTGCCGCAAAAGGCTTTTTGGTTTCGTTGTTCAGCATCTCAGGTTTGCCGGACGGTGCAAGTAAGGAGCTGCTTCTCCTATTCTGCTTTCTTGCCATTTTAAACTGCATTTTTCCTTAGAAACACAGAACCAGGCACCTTTTAGAACAATTCATCTCTTTTAGCAGGTGAACCAAACATGGGGGTTTTTATAAAGTGAAGGATCTGTGTTTAATTTTGTACCTCTCAGTGCTGGGGCAGCGTTTAGCTCCCAGCTAACATCAGTTACCTTGTTCTACTGCAATTCCAGTCTCTAAGTTTCCCCCACACTTGCTGTTTTCTCTTTGCCTCCAGTCCTCGTTTATCCTCATTTATCTTCGTTCAGCTCCTTCCTCTTTCCAGCCCTGCCATTCCTGTCTTCCCCTTTTCCCTCTGATCCTTGCTCCTTCCAGCCACCACCACGGTGCTCTCATTTTCCTGCTGAGCTGCCACAACTGGAAAAATTTAATGGGGTTTTGTCTGACTGGAGAAGGACTTTACAGGAATCCCATCTCCCTCCCAGGAGATCACACAGCTCACTTCCAATTTGCTGATCATAATTTCTGCTGGACAAAGGCAGCAATGAATTTATTTCCTACACTTCAGGATCACTTGGAGCTGTTCTTACCCACAAAAATTTTCTTTAACTCTTGGCAACTCTATTCTGGGCCAGGAATCCAATTTTACTTACTCTTCATCGTGAGCAAGAATGGCAGAATTGAGCACTTAAAGTCCTCTACATTAAGATATTTTTCATCGAAACGACCCCAAAACTTACAGATGTGACTCTTCCCTCACCATATATCCCTTGACCTTAACTTCTCTGGAAATCTGAGCCCTGGAAGACTTACAAGTGTTACAAATCCGCACAGAGCCAAGCTCTTCGAGGAAGAAATGTCAGTCTCTAATAGCTGAGCCCACTTCAAATCATCCAGCTTGCCTGGAAAGACTGTTCGACCAATTTCCAAGAATACCAATCACACGTTAGATCCTCTTACTGGAAATTCAAGGAGGGGGGAAAAGTTTGCTTGGTGAAATGTCACCGAGTGAAAAGCATTTGGTAGGGAGAAAAAACACTGGAACTTGTTTTCTCTTGATGTTTAACCATTTTGTTTACATCTGGAAAAAAGGATGTCAATTCCACTTCAAAATCAAAGTGTTTTGTATTTATGGTTTTTGTACTCTGTTTTCCTTTAAAGCCACAAGGATATTCACAAAGAATTTTCTGTGAAAACAATGGTTTTCACTTCCATTGTTCTCCCTTCCCCATTGCAGCAGAAAAGAGAGATCATTTCAAAGCCAGCTCTAAACAGAATTTGTATTCAGAGCATTTATTGCTTTAATTATTATTTGCATATGAAATTTGGGACAGCAGCCCTCTTAGGGGACAGCTGCACTCGCCAGCTCAGCTGCTGCCTGGGGACAAGGCCCAGGGGCTCTCTCCTCAGCTCATTCCACAGAAATTCCCACCCAACACTCCTGAAATCAGGTCTGGGGATGGGGATCATCCCTGGGATGCAGTGGATGTGTCCGTCCTGCACAACGGGGGACCCAAACTCAAATGTAACGGGCAGGATGAGATTGCACAGATACAATCCAAGGCTCGGCTGGGCTGGGTCACACAGAGGGGCTTCTTTAGCAGCAGCTGGACATCTTTGCAAAATGTTCTTTGTAGTTCTGCAGGAGGCAAAGATTTGCCTCCTCACCCCTCGGCTTCAGGTTCCATCCTCATTTAAGAGAGCCAAGCCTGCCCACACTCAGTGGAGCGGATCAGGCACCACCCCTGTCTCAGAGTCCTCCCATTGCTCAAACCCTCACAAATAATTCAGCAGAGATTTCACATCACCAGACCAGAGCCAAAGTGCTTTGCACCACCAGCAGCTGCTGTGGCTTTTGCTGTGGAAACTGCAGTATTCACGCAGGGGCATAGACTCCACACAAAAGATGGAGAAGTGCAAAGCGTTTATTGCGCAGTGAATATTCCCTAAATACCAGCACCCAACAGGATATCCCATCATATAAACAGGAAAGATGTTCACCTCAGTGAACAATCCCCCAATCACCTGGGATAGTGCACAGACATTGCCTATTATGGTAACAGGTAAACAATGCCCTATAAGGTCACAAACTACAATTATCACATCTCATAGGTCCAACACTGTCCACAAACCCACAATCCTCTCTCAGCCCATCCCCGGTGACCTGGATGCACTCCCAGGGTCACCTCTGGGTCCAAGAAAGAGGCTCTCTCTGGCCCTCAGGGCCTGTCTCTCTCCCAGCACATCGTGCACCCCAACAGAAACCAGTTTGGCTTCGAACCCAGCTTTCCCCCGTGTGATCCTCGGATGACAGCTGGCACTGCCCAGCCCCAGCAGCCCCCGAGGGGCACTGCCAGCTGTGCCACCCCTGTGACAAGGCAAACACACCCAGGATCCGCAGGGCTGCCACCAGCAGCATCAGGTCACCGCATCAGCAGCTGGCACTTGGAGGAAAGGATGCCAAAAAAGTGAAAGCAGCTTAAAATAAACAGAAAAATCAGGTGGTTTCTGCAGGTATTCACAGGCACAGGTTATTTTCCCAAAAGCTGCATTAGCTATGCCATTCTCGATGCCCCAGACACCTGGAAAAGCTGAAGTGGGTGAAATGCTGGAGGAGTGATGCTTGAACAAGTGGGAAGTGTTTTCCCAGTGCCAGTTTGCAGAGCTGTCCTGCTGCTTGGCTGAGCCGCCACGGCAATCCCAGCGCTGGTTTTCATATTCTGCCTCCCTTTTGACATTGCAATCACGGCAAGGTCGGGGATGGAGACCCTTCAGGAAATTGAACTGCAGCTTAATTGTCAGCTCAGAGAGACAAAGGCACAAAAACACCGGTTTGAGAGCTGGGTCTGGGAAATCTTGGCAGGGAAAGGACCCTGAGAGAACGACTTGTATTCATGAGGACTACAAGAGAATCATTTTCAAAGCAGGGGGTTTCATTTTCTTCTTCATTCCGGGCTTTCATTTCCTCCTTCAATCTCTACTTTTGAGCACCAAGACATGTGCCACCAGCTCCAAAGCCATTTTGGCACCAAATAACCTCAGAACAGGAAAATTACAGCTCCAGCTCCCACCAAACCAGGAGCAATACGAGCTCAGAAGAAAGGTGCTTTATTTTCGGGATGGCACAGCAGGTGTGGAAACCCATCTGGCTTTAAGACAATCAGAACCATTATTAATCATCAAAAGAACACAGTGGTTGGGGAAAGAACAGCAGCAAGGGGCCTAAAGGGAATTCAATTCTGCTTTTGGGGAGTGCTCTGCATTTTAGCTGATACAGAATAAAACACATGAGGTCATTGTACAGCAGTGGAACTCAGGGAAATTGAACCTTCCAGTCCTTCTTTAAGGGGGAGAATTAAAGGTATTGATGAATTCTCGCCCTCCCTGGGTATGAAGGCACAGGAAAAATCCCAGCAGATCGACTCAAAGTGCTCCATTGTGTGGGACTTCAACACTTCAACACCTGCACAGTTCCACTTCAGCGCTGAGCTCACTCCAAGGACAATCCTGGAGGCTGAGGGAGAAAGAATGAGAATACCCCTGAAATTATGTTCCCTCCTGCAGATCCAGAGCAGAGGAACTTGTCCATGGGCTCAATAATGTGATTTACAGGACAGGAAGAGGGGACAACATCAGGCCAACCTGGCTGGGGAGGGGAAATAATTCTTCAGAACTATTCAATCAACATTTCCCTCCCAGTCCCTGAAACTTCCCCATGTGGCAGCCAAACCCTCCTGATGGGCTTTCAGCACTCAATACATGGAATAAATCCTTGCTCAGGATGGCTCTAGACCAGACTCCAGACAAGAATTTCCAGACCCCTCAGAAGCCAAGGGAAACAGTAAATACCTGTCCTGAAGAAGGCTCTTACTTCTCCCCACTGCTGGAAAAACCCCGGCACAGTCATTTTCTGCTGAATGAATGGTTTTGTGCAGCAACACAGAAAACAGAAGGGAGAAAATACAGGCACCCAGAGCGAAGTTTGAATTTAAACAGCTTCCAAAATCAACAACAAACAAACCAGTTACCAGCCACGAGAGACTAAAGGAGGTAGAACACAACATAATCCCCCAGAGAAACCATTACAATAATCAATCCCTCCAGCAGCAAAGGCCTGAGCTGAGCCCTCTGCTTTGCTAGCATTTATCCAGGCCATTATTCCTGAGATATCATGTCAGCAAAGGGAAAGCAAGCTGGGCCCTGTTATTTATCTACAAATACTTGCTCTGTGCAAATGCGTATTTGGAAGTTGTTGGGGCTTTTTTCCAAATAAACACTGTGGTAGAGGCAGCTGCAGAACAAAAAAAAAAAAAACAATAGTAAAAGAATTGATCTCGTGGAAGAAATGTCTTCCCTGATGGAAGAGAAACAAAACCTGGGTTACAACATGTCCCTCCCCTGCCGAGCCTTTCCAAGCATTCACAAATGAAAGGTTTCTTTGGAATTAGGAATTCCTGCACAATCACCTCCCCTTACAACAACCTCACACTCTCACTGCTGAGCTTTCCACCTCAAGCACATTTTCCCAGTGTTTTCTGCCAGCAGTGGGCATTGCCTCAGCTGCCCGATTTTCCAAGGGAGTGTGGAATACTCCTGAAAATTCCACGTTCTTGGATGTGAACGCAGGAACAGGGCGGTATTTAGGGGAGCCATGGATTTATTTACACGGGGACAAACCACACACAGCCCCCACACACCAGGATTTACACAGTGCCTGGAAAATCTGAGTGGTTTTCACACGAGCTTTGCGTTTTCTTCTCCACAGCGCGGAATTCTGATCGCAACCAAAGCTAAAAAAAACACCAGGCAGCTTCTCTTTCCTTCCTCGTCGTCCAGCATTCCCTCTGAAATATTAACCCACCTGAAAGCAGTGAAAAATCAGAGTAAAGTAGTGCCCAAACCAAGGGAATCAGAGGAGCACCAGCGGGTTTTCAGGCCAGGTTTCTGTGTTTGCTGCGAGGGCAGCAGGGGCTGAGCCTCGCCAGGGAAATGGCTCATCCAAAGCTGTCCCCTCAGCTGGGGACAAAGGACAAACAGCCCTTCTTCCCTCTCTGCTGCAGGTGAACCACCTGCAAGGGCAATAAAGCAGCAGAAAGGCTCATCAGGGGAACTTCCGTCACTGGCAAGTGCTCAGTTGTTCTGTGCCTGCTGAGTTGGTTCCCATAGCGATGGACTCTTTTTGAAGGCTTTTTTTTTGTGGTGAGAGTCAACAATTTGGAGTTTCCGAGGCATTAAAACCACATTTTTACCCTGGTGTGGGGTTTCTATCCGCCACATTTTTATTTTAAGTGTGTTTTCCACCCCCCCCCACTCAAAAATCAAGCAAAAACTACCTGTAACTGAGCTTTTTTGAGGTTTTTTCTCGGTTTTTTTTAAAGGATTATGAAGCAATTTCAGCTACCACTGAGCATTTCAATGAAATGTGACATTGTGGCACCTCTCCCTGCTTCTCCAACCCCATCTCTTTCCCCCTCATCCTTTCCAGGAGCAATGACAAAGCCCTGCTAATGGCCCTGCTGTCGTTGCAACCTTCAATTTAACAACCACCACCAAAAAGCATTCAGGAGAAGAGCTTAATGCTTTAATTGGTGCTCATTTTAAAGAGTTCATTAGACAGGCAGCACTTTGGGCCCGATTTTCCAGCCTGTCCGACCTGCCAGGGGCTGGGATCAAGCAGGGACATTAATTAACAAGCCCTGGGTCATCTCTCCTTGCAGACACACGGAGGTGCTGCTGCTGCTGGGGCACAGGGGAGCAGAGGCAGCGTGTGGAGCGCTGGAAATGCTTTTTGTTCCCTTCTTTCACCCCTGGCAAGGCGGTTCAGGGATGGATTACACAGGCCAACACCTGCAGCGAAGGGGCTGCGAGAGCAGCTTGGGGGAAAGGCTCTGGAAGCAGAAGGAATTTTGCTTTCTGTTCTGTTTGCAGTGCCAGGGAGAACTGCAGCAGGAAGGAGAGTTACTTGCTTCGTGTCGCATCCCTGCACCGCAGAGCTCGAGCCAGGAGCAGCTCTACACAAATCTGTGAGTTTTTCTGGGGGAAGAACGGGATGGAGCAGGGTTTGGAGTCGAGCACACAATCGCACTCAGCGTGGAGTGGATTGGTGCTTGGGTTTTTGGAGGTCTGAGCCTCAGCCCCACGTCCAACATCCACTCATGGCAGGAATTCGGGATGAAGTCAGGCCGAGATCGCTGCCTCAGCCTCACACCGGTGGATTTTGGTCCCTTCTGGAGGTCTGAAGCTCCAACCTCTGACCCTCTACGGTGCAATGTTTTCAGAGCGGCTTTATCTGAAATGCGAGTCCCTGACAGAAACTCCAGGGCAGGCTACAAATCCAGAAAAATTAAAGGAAATGCAACTATTTCAAAGCCTCAAGTCTCCCACCTCTCAGTCATATTTCCCTGAGGTGTTTTTGTGCCTCTTCAGATGATGTTTCAATTTTTAGTAGGAAAAAACCCAAAACCTTTATATTAAAAGACTTTGTATTAAAAACTACCTTCAGACCCAGCACAAACCAGAGGCCAGATCTCAAACGAGCTGGACTCTGAAGGGATCAGCTGACATTCAACATCTCCACTAAGTTCAAGAGCAAAAGAGGCTATTAGGCAAATAAAGCATGCAGGAAACAGCACTTTTGGAGCTGAGACAGAAAGGTTCAGCCTTGCCGGAACCACTCAGTGTCAAAGGAGCCATGGGAGAAGCCAATTATCCCAAGAATGGTAGCAGGGGATCTCATCACTTAGAAAAACACGTAAGGAAATAATTTCCCCCGATGTAAACAGATTTTCTTGGGGAAAACCAAAGGAGCTGTTAAGAGTTGCAGCTGTACGGTTCTGACTGTGCAGCAGAGAAGTATCAGGTGTTCAGGCACAATCTTGAAACTGTTAATTACCCAGTTCTTTGGGCTGTAGAAAATTATCATTGTTGAAAAAAAAAAAACAAAACCCCAACCAAAAACCACTCAACCACTTTTCCTGCCACTGGACAAAAATCAGGGCACGTGAAGAGAGAGCACCTGAGCTTCCAACGTTCAGTTCACAAATCCGTAGTAAAATTAACATTTTACCTCTTACATTTCAACTCCAAAAGCTTTTGTTCTGAAGGAATATCCGCTCCTCCACTCCCTCAGGAAGGCTCCAGGTCCATGGCCTCGAAGGAAAATTAAGAGTTGCCTTCTCCAAGGTGTTGGCAGCACCATCAGAGCTCAACTCCTGCTGCGTCATCTTCTCATTGTGTTCAATGCCTGGAGTTGAGAGCAAAATGAAGATTCCACAGGGCCTTCTTTGCAGCTGCATTTTACAGATCATCCTGAAGCCATGGGGGAAAGTTTGGGGATTTTTTTAAGGGCATTCCAACTTCTTTCCATTGGCACTGCCTGGTGTTTGCTTTCACGAGGAGTCATTGTCCAGCCAGGTTGGGAACTTCACCCTTTTTAACCTGAAAAAAGCTGGGTTTTTTCACCCCAAAGCTGTTTGGCTTCCCTGAGCAGATGAAGAAATCAGCAGAATATCCTCTCTGAACTGTTAATATCAAAGCAGAAACAAACCAGTGTTGGGACACAGCTTTCAAATGCAAACAAGGGGTGAAATTTAACCAATACCCTGCTGAGTTCTTTCCCTTCTTTCTCGTGTCAGTGGGGAGAAAATGAGAGGCTGTGTCCAGGGGGAGTTTGCCAGCACTGAGAAAGGACAGAAGGGGGGAACAGGTTCACATCTGAGCGATGCTGAGCAGAGGGTCCCTCCTGGATTCTCTCCCATCTCCATCCCCGCCCTCCCTGGTGTCACTTCCCTCAATACCTCAACACACTCATTTTTCAGGCTCATAATGAAAAGCGAGACAGCAGAAATTTCATCTCTTCACACTTACAATGACATATCCCCACATTAATTTCCTGTTTAATCAATTACAGTACTTCTCACAAAAGCAATGCTTTTTCCCAGGGAGATGCAGAAAGCCAGAAAGACGTCCCTAAACAGCTCGAGCCATACATTTGGCGAGTTCAGCTCTTCAATAACTGCTTGGGAAGAATGAAAGTGATGCTTCAATCTTAATTGGAAAAGGAGAACAAAATGCATATTGTGTGGAGGTTTAATAGCAGTTGTGAGGCATCACAGACATCAGGCATTTGCAGGGTGATGTTCAAGCTGAAAACAACTTCTTATTTCAGGGCAAATACACGTTCAGGCCAGTCCTGAAAACCTCCACTCTGATTTTAAGCACAAAAGATCCCTCCTGTTGAATTTTCAGAGCTAAGACTAAACCCTCACCTAACTACACCGCTCATGAATTAAGGAAGGGCCAATTTCAGGCTTTTACCAGCTGGAAATAATTCTGAGCACGGGAGTGGTGTTATTGGACACCTCACAGTGTGCATCTGCAGGATGCTGTTCGGGAAGGAGGAATTGGGACGTGCTGCCTCATGAATAACGCGGCTTCACCACAAAGAGATGGCTCGGAAATAAATCCAAGTGCTCGGGCATTTCAGCAAACATTTTTGTGCCTTAAAGAGGGAGAAAGGGAAGAGATATACGAAGAGGAGGTGCAGAAACAGCTCCTAAGCTGCCACGGGTGGCTTTTCAGCCAGCTCCTCAGCTGGGCTGATGAAGATCCCAAACAACTTCACTGCAGTAACAAGTGCCAGCAATTTTATGGCTCATTTTGGAGCCATTCAGCTAAACTCTCAATCCTGGGAGTTTTACCAGCTATTAAACTGTGCTCTCACACATTTCCAGGGTACCTGATGACATCAGGCAAGACAACAGCTGTGTATATGAAGGTTATAGGACACAGCTTGTGTTTAAGGCATCCTCCATCTGAGTGCTACCAGAGGAGAGGAAGCTGTGAATGTTACACAGAGCAGCTCTGAACTGCTTTACCAGGATCAGTTAAAACATATTCCAGACCTTTATTTAGTGTGATTTCAAAGCAGAAATCTGTAAAATGTGCACTTCACACGATCTCAAACAGGGAGATGCTTTGGGAAATGTCTTCTTATTCAGAGGATTTTGTCGAAGTGCTTTAGATACCTGAAACACTTCTGAAATTTCAGCACGAAGAACATTCAGAGCACGTCCTGAGGCCATTTGCAGAAGCCAGCCAAAAGGTGAATTACCTGCTTTCTTCTGAGCTAAAATTCCTCAAGAAAACCCTGGGGCTGTAGGAGGCAAAACACAATGGCTGTGCAATTAGAGAGGTTCCTAATGAAAAGTTCCTTGCTGTGGTTATTCCAGGCTTTGATCATTCCCTGTTTTGCATCCACAGGAAACAGGATCCATTTAAAGTATCACACCCATCATGTTCATCACCAAGCGCCAGGAAAAGCTGCAATCCTCTGAGGGATGCCTGCAAAGCTTCCTCCCGTTTCCCTCTTCATTTCATTTTTATTTATGGTACTTAATATTCAGCCCAGATGATAATTTCAGGAACTCTCCCCCAATTAATAACATGGAGATTTATGCAGTTCTCTAGTTTGCATACTTAATTTCCCCACAGTTTGTCTGCTTTACTATAATTCCTCTGATGTTTACTTTGTCTTGATAATGTTGCGAGGTTAAAAAGGAACTATCACTTGAACATTCATTATTAATTCCTCCTAAGTATCTGCAATTAATTTCCTGAATAGATTGGTACTTTGTGACATTTGTTATTGATTGTTTGGAAGCAAACTTCCAATTACCAACAGAGTTTTCCCAGCATTCAAAACTTGGAATATTCTTCTGCTAAGCGCAGCAGGCTTAAAGAGCAACACCTCTTTTAGAGTCACAGCTGTAGCACAAACGATGAAACAGCCCCAAAATCCTCTGGTTTTTTCAGCTGTATTTCAATTGTCAGGCACAAATACAAATAAAGACAAATTTCTTTTGGCAAAGACAAACAGATTCTACAGTTGTAGCTTCATCAGCATTGTGGGATCCAAATTACAGCAATTCTGTGGCAGAAACACAAACTCACCACAAAAAAAAAATCAGGTAAACAAGAGACAGACACAAAACCTAGAGAACCAAAGTGATTTCTTGTCCAACAGCCAAAGTCAGGGGAGAAAGAGACCAAAAATACTGCCCAAGAATTGCAGATTCTTAATTTCAGCACCAGTTTCTTCCTTCTCTTCCTCACAAGACCAACTCCTGAATGCTGGCAGACAAACCAAAGGCCACTGTGGATTATCTGTGGTTTTTTTAATCTCCCCCCTATTTGAATGCTTTGTAAGGAATTTAGCTCAGAGCTCCAAAAGCAGCAAAAATCTAAATCCAGGATATAAACAGGCCCAGCTCCCTCTGCTCAGTTCACATCCAAGGCAAGAAGAGCTCAGAGCAGGCGTTTTTTAAAGTCCCACAGGAGAATCATTCTGAAATAACTTCCACCTCCCCATGGCCATTAAATCCTGCCCTTCAAATGAGGTTTAAGCATCTCTGTCCACTCCACTTTTCTCATGGACACTGTGGATATAGGAAATAAGGATCTCAAAGCCCTTCAGAGCTCTTAATCAAGGGAACCCTGAATCCTCTTTGTAGAAACACCATTATTGGCCTTGTGTCTCTCTCCTCTGTTTCATCAACACATCCTCGTTAGAAAACGAAGCCGAAATAAAGTCGTTGTTCTCACCCAGCTGCCTGTGTCAGTCAGGAGCTGAAAGCTTCAAGGTTCTCCTCAGCCCCCTTTGCTTTCCTGCCCCGTTGTCAGGCAACGTTTGGCTTCTGCAATCATCATTTTACCCAGGGAGCTCCGTGATTGGCACCGCCAGGAAAGAAAGGAAATGCAAATGGAAAAGGAGACGCGAGTGTGGGAACCTGCTCGATCGAACTGAAAAATAACTCATTTAGCAGAAATCGTCGGGAGAAATAAACGCTGCCAGAGCCAGGAGTCAAACAGTGAATAAGCCTTGGCCAATTTCAACGTGGAGCTGCTTAAAATCATTCCTCACCGTAACGTGCAGTTTAAGCACTTAGGGAAATTGCCAGGAGGTGTCAAAACAGCCAGAAGAAGTCAGGAAATAAAATTGCATGTAAATAAATCCCCCTCAGCCCTGCCAGACATCCCAGGTTCACTAACTTCCACAAAGCTGGGCTACATTGAGGGGAGAGCTGTTTTCCAGCCATATGTGGCCAGAGGATGATGATTTCTCCTTTTCCATGCATAAACTGCCTTCTTCTGCACCCCTTAACCCAAAATTCCAGCCTCAGTGTTGTGATATTTGGCATCTTGGTACCTTTGCACTTAATTATCCTTCAAAACATCAGAAAGGATAAGGACAGGCGTGTTCTGTGGTTTATTACTGTTATTTGTCTAGATATAAACACACACACCCTCAAATATTCTTATTTCTCATCACTTCACTGGAAAAGCTGGGGCTGAACACTGCAGAGATAATCAAAACTTCACTGGGAAAGTCCCAGCCAGAGAACTGAACTTCAGAGTTACTAAATCAGAAGACGTCTGCTGGTTTCCCACTCCTCCTTCCCAATTATTCCCTGCCTTCCCTTTCCTTACTCCCCGGAGCAGGTGCAAACACCCACCCCGCTCATTTCCCTTCAACAGCCAGCTCTAATGAGTGTTTCACAACCAACCCTCTCCCCAAAGTCCTGTTTCCATTGCAGGTGGAGTTTAAAGGCAGCAGTACCAACACTGTGCATCAGAGCTGCCCTTTTCATGCGCCGGCACTGCCCGAGATCTCCTGAGCTCAGCCTTACCCTGGATCAGGGCCTTCAGGGGGGACTTAGAAAGCTCCTGTTGCTGCAGAAAGTTCTGCTGGCCAAAGAGGACAATAATCTGCATTTCAGCAGAGTCTCAGGAGCTGCAGCCCCGTCACCTGCCCTGCTTTCTGCTCTGGCAGCTCTTGCACTCAGCACAAACGCTTTTTCTCCTGGCCGTAACCCCACACTGCCACAAAAACCACTTCCACAACTGTCACTGCGCCAGATACGGCCATAAATACACAGCAGACACAGCTCAAAATCCGTGTTCCCTGCGAGTCTGAGCGCACCTGCTGTGGAGATGTGCACGGGCCACGCTTTGTCCCCAGCCACAGCATCATCCTCCAGCACAACACAGCAGCAGCCACCTGAGCGTCGCTGTTCTCACCGCGCACAAGCAGAGAAATGACAGAGTCCAGGCTCAGGGATAGATGGAAGCGATTCAATAATCTTTCAAAAGGCTTTTATATGTTAGTTTGCAAAAGTGTGATAAATGCCATGAGGTAATTGGATTTTTGGCCATCCACCCTTAAGGGGATTGGTCAAGTTCTAAGACACCCATCTCTGAGTGTTTTTCTAGTTAGAACCATAACAATCCTGCAAAACAACCTGCAGCTGCAAGAAGTTTACAAAACTGTAACATTGCTTTGAGTTACTTGCATGGGAAAGACAGAGCTCTCACAAAATGCTGCAGAGAGCTGAAGAAATTTCTCTGCTGAAGCTTTTTCAGCACCCATAACCTGAGAGGCCAAAGAGCACGGAAACACCTTCCGCAGCTCAGGCACCACCTTCTCACCAGCCATTTCATTTCTATCGTGCCATTTTTACCTCTGGATTGGGAAATCCTCCTCTGGAATCTTGCTTCGCAAGTGAACTTAGGTGATGCTTTCGAATATTTTTTAGGTTTCCACATGAAACAGGAGTTCTCGGTGTCGCTGTAAATGCAGGCTACGAGAGAACAAGTGCAAAGCAGTCGTCAGAAAACTTCCAGGGGCTCAACAGCTGTGGTTGGAAAAGCCCCCCAAGGGCATGAGAAGAGCTGCTTTTATCTGTTCCTCCTGTGCCACCGCTCTCTCCTTATGCCAATGGCATCCAAAGCAGGGGAGTAGGATTAAATATTAAATATTAAATCACACTCTGTGTGTCAGTTTGCTTCGGATAAAGCTGGTGAACGTGGCCAGTGAACATCCAAACCAGTTTAAGGAGCCCACAGGAACAAGCTCCTGGCAGCAGCCTCTCCCTGTCACTGCAGGACCCAGGATTCCCTGGTCTGCAAACCCATGGAACATTCTCCAGTTTTTCAGACGCTGAAGTTTCGGCGTCTCAAGCCAAAAATGCTGATGGGACCTTCCCCAGGAAGTCAGGCTGTCCCCTCGAGGGTCTCAGCACTGCCATGAAGAGCAGGAGATCCCCTTTCTGTCCTCCACCTGGAAAAGGCACCTCCTTGTCCCTCTCCCTCCCCAGCTCTGGCAATGGATCACGGAGTGAGGAGAGAGGTGCTGCTGTTTTCCACGCAGGGAAGGGGAGGGAGCCGCCTCTGTAATGAGGATGGCACTGCTCAGCACAGCTCTCCTGGACAGATGGAGCTCCTTCCTCCTCAGGAAACGCTGCCCACTGCTCAGCCCAGGGCAGGGTTATCCACACACCCGCCACAGCAGGAGAGTTTTCACAAATGGAGCAAAACAGGAGCAGTGACAGCGACTCTGCTCCCAGGGAAGCAGCCCAGGAGCTACAGAGGAGCCTTTGGTTTAGAATTCCCTGTTCCCTCCTGCCAAGGAACATCCAACCCACAAGAAACGAGCCAAAATGCTCCTACAAACCTCACCGGCCGAGCTTTGTCCTACCTGTTGCTGCCATGTCTGTCAGTATTTCGACCTTGTAGGAGTTTTACAGATCCATAACCCTTCACGTGGATCTCCAATTTCGTGTGCACCTGTCATGTTCCCAGAAATCCCATTTAATTAAACAGCTGCCAGGTATCTAAATCCAGTGGGAGTTCCAGTTTGCCAGGGGGTTCATTTTATAGGAGACTGCTATGACTGAGATGAAAAATTCTGCTCAGCTGCACCGAGAGCATCTCTACCCTAAATTTGGGGCATTTTAGGCTGGCAGAAAATAGAACCCTGCAGGATTTTAATTTTTTTTTTTAGCATATGCAAAAAATTGTCCCTGTCCAAAAGTTTAACAGTTTTCACTACACTACCTACAACTGAAAGCTATTCCTCTATTAATATTCAGCCCAAAAACCCCTAAAAGTAAAGTAAAACTGCACAAAAGCTTCACACGCTGTAAACAAGTTTTACACCCCCAAACTACCGAGCACAAGACACTCTGCATTTTATTTCACAAGGAAATCAACCAAAATACGACCTCTCTCCACGGCTGAGAGCCGTTCCCATAAAAGTCTTGGAACACATTCCAAGCCCGACTTCTTAACGAGCCTCACAGCATCACCACAGGAATTCAACTTGGGAGGGAGCAGGGAGGCAGGTTTCATACACAGGAGCTGGAACAGACGGAAGAATAGGATTTATCAGCTCCAAGGCAGGTCCCAGCAGTCCAGCAGGATGGCAGGCAGGGTTCAGGATGGAATTTTCAGGATGGCAGTGAGGTTTCAGGATGCAATTTTCAGGATGGCAGTGAGGTTTCAGGATGGCAGTGAGGTTTCAGGAAGGAATTTTCAGGATAACAGTCAGGTTTCAGGATGGAATTTTCAGGATGGCAGTGAGGTTTCAGGATGGCAGTGAGGTTTCAGGAAGGAATTTTCAGGATAAGAGGTTTCAGGATGGAGTTTTCAGCATAACAGTCAGGTTTCAGGATGGAATTTTCAGGAAGGCAGTGAGGTTTCAGGATGGCAGTGAGGTTTCAGGATGGAATTTTCAGGATGGCAGTGAGGTTTCAGGATGGAATTTGAGCTCCTAGGGACTCCAGTCAGGCCAGGAAGGGCTTTCACCACATGCTGCATGGAGATAAATCTAATCCCACACAAATTAAATTCCCAAAACCTGGAGAATCAAGGTGACCAGCAAGGCTGGACAGGGACCAGGAGAGCAACATCAGAAAAGCAAATAAACTGCAGAGAAGTCAAGTGGCCTCTGCTGTAACACCGTGGACACTCCCCAGCTGAACAACTCACTGGAGGCACTGAACTGCCAGTTACCAACCCAGAGCCCAGCCACGGACTGCTGGACAGTCCGACAAACACAGAATTCCACTGGGAATTCCGTGGGGGTTTGGTGGCTCTCCCAGCCAGGCTTGGTCTGCTTTGATTGCAGATTACAAGAGCTGCACCTCTCCTCCCGCCTCAGCCCTAAACACCTGCACAAGGACAGAGCAAGGAGTGAAATTAGAGCAAACCACCCCCTTAAATAAATATTTCATCTCTGCCCATGACTAATTAACAGCAACGACTTTTGTTAACAGGGAAGCAGAAGTTACTTAAACCTGGAATTATCCTCAAATCAAAAATACATATTTGCTTTGAGACAGAGAGCAAACAACACTCCAGAAAGCTGTTTGCCATGTAGAAATGTGATTAACACTTCAGAGTATTGCATCAGGCCAGGTTTTGCAGTGATTGCAAGATTTAATACGTAACAAATTGTTCCACTTGCCTCCCTCATCCAGGAGCACCCACTGCACACATTCCACAGGTACCTCTCCCTCCGGTCGCGATAATTGAATTTTCCATGGGCCATATATGTGTAAAAAGGGGGAAAAAAGTAGCACAAATAGTAGCTCTCATTGAAAAGTCAAATAGGAGAGGCAACACCAGTGTCAGAGGCACTCCTGTCACTCCTCACAGCTGCACGCAGCATTATTTGCTGACAGGTAATGGACACGACGTAAATCGCTCTTCCCCTCATCTCTTCAGATACAATCAGTTATCATTTCTGAAAGTAATGAATCTGCCAGAACAGAAAATCCCAGGTGATCTTGATAGAATCAACTTCTTGACTTTCATTTAACCTGCTCTCATCCTTCAGGAGCCAGAACTTTTGCAAACTCCCATCAGAATAAACTCACGCCAATACAAAGACAGGAGTTGTCACACGAGAGCGGTGACGAGTTGTACCCTGGGCAGGTACGAGCCAGCGTGGGGACAACAGGGAGGACATCCCTCCACGTCCCCAAGGGAGGCACCTTCAGTGTCTCAGAGAACCTTCTGGCCTTCGGCATCCCCCCGAATCACAAGCAGCATTCCACAAGAAGGTTTTCCACAGGCATTTTCCCATAGCCTTGATGCCTTGGGAGGCCACCTAGAACAGAGACTAGACAAAAATAAGGGAATAAAGGTCCGTATTTATTGGAAAGGCCTTCAAAGGTACCCCTGGGGAAGCCAGAGGCCGCTCTCAAAATGGACCCCAAGATGGACCACAGGTCACGAGTTCTTCACACTTTTATAGCTTTGGTTCATTTGCATATCAGGGTTAATTCTCCAGTTAAAGCTTCAGTTAATGATGTAGTTTCCCCTCAGCTTGCCCCCCTTAGAGGCTTTTGGTTTATACTTCTTGGGCCTAGAACTGTCTGGGTGTCCTTGAAGACAAAGCCTGGAGAGGCTTTGTTGTGCCCACCCAGCACGAGAGAGCAGAAATTAACAGGCTACAAGAAACTTCAGAGTTACACACTGGGCAGTGCAGGATTTGAAAAATATAAAAGTTAAAACCTAAGGCATCATCCTGGCCTCCCTTTGGGAATTTTTGGCAGCATTTATATACCTGAACCTTCCAAGCATTCCTTCCACAGAGCAATGTCTTACAGACACAGGGGCAGCAGTCTCTGGATATGCATTAAAGGTTGCAAAGCTACAGAAATGGTTCATTTTTAACCAAAAAAGGGCTAATTTGCAGAGACCAGAGCAGGCACCTTAATCAGTGAATGGAGCTGACTGGGAACACTGATAGAGGGGTATCCCAGCAACGTTTCCTTTGTTATCAGCAGGACCCCAGGGAGCTCCTGAACTCGGAGACAGCCCAAGCGCCCAAGGAACATCCCACCCTCACCTGGCTCAGGTGAGCAGAGTCCCCACAGGATGTGCTCACCCTCACTCTGCACCAGCCTGGGCTCTCCCCCACCCCACAGCCTCCACATCTCTCGCAGAGAAGCCCAGGATGGTTTGGGTTGGAAGGACCCTAAAGCCCAGCTCGCTCCAGGGACAGCTTCCCTGGGCCAGGTTGCTCCAGGTCCCGTCCAGCCTGGCCTCTCCCAGGTGTTTTCCCCTGTGGAACACCTTCCTCCACAGCCCCACACCACAAACCAAACACATCATTGCAGAGAGATGTTCCACGACCAGCAGACACAAACCTGCTGCAACACCATCCCGACCCTCATCTCATTAAAAAGAGATTGGATGTGGCACTCGGTGCCATGGTTTAGTTGAGGTTTGGACATGGGTTGGACTCGATGATCTTCAAAGTCTCTTCCAACCTGGCGATTCTGTGATCCCACAGAGCTGTGGGACACAAACCAGCCAAGAACCCCTGTTCACTGTCACCCACACTAAATCTGACCCCCAGCAGGGCTCTCCTAAACCCTCTGAGCAGGAAGCAGCAGCCCAGGAAGGCTCCCAGCAGCCAGGACACCACACAAAGTCACCCAGACACCACAGCCCGTGGCGTTTATGACCAGCTCTGCTTCTGGAAGGGCCCAGCAGTGCAGTAATCACACAGGGGCATGGACTCCGCACACAAGATGGAAAGTGCAAAGCGTTTATTGCGCAGTGAATATTCCCTGAATACCAGCACCCAACAGGATATCACATCATATAAACAGGAAAGATGTTCACCTCAGTGTCCCCCAATCACCTGGGGTAGTGCACAGACATTGCCTATTATGGTAACAGGTAAACAATACCCTATAAGGTCACAAACTACAATTATCACATCTCATAGGCCCAGCACTGTCCACAAACCCACAATCCTCTCTCAGCCCATCCCCGGTGACCTGGATGCACTCCCAGGGTCACCTCTGGGGCCAAGAAAGAGGCTCTCTCTGCGGCCCTCAGGGCCTGTCCCTCTTCCCAGCACACAGTGCACCCCAACACAGCAGCTCGTCAGACACCGAGATGATTATCTCCAGAGATGCCAAGCAATCCCAATGAATCAATACCCGCTGTGACAGAGCCCTGCACGCTGAATTAAGCGGCGCTGACAAGGGGGTTGTAAGCACACCGTGTTTAACGATCAGATGAGATTTGGCTCCTAACAAGATTAGCCCCTCTTTAGCAGGTGTCTGTGTGCTGCAGGAAGATAATCCTGGGTAATCAACCAGCACACACATGTAAAATCAACAAGCAACGGCTCATTAATGAAAATTCTATAGACACAGCCAAGCAGCTGCAGCAAATGTGTTTGACCTCCCCGGTTTAATCAGAACCTTCAGCAGCGCCAGGCCTCCAGCACCTCCAAGCTCCTCTGCATTGTAGGACCCCTCTGCCTGGGTGATCCAGAGCCTGGAGGCAAAATCCAGCATTTAAAGGGTCATCCAGGAACCCAGAATTTGTGGTTTACAACCCCCTACAGGTTTGCAATGGCAAAAAACCCGTTTTTTCAAGACCTTGTGTGGACCAAAACTCAGTGTTTGCCTGAGCTTCTGTGCCTCACATGGACAATTCGCCTGACGGACATCCCAAAGGGTGCAGAGCAAGCACACCCTTGATAAAGCACCTTAAAAACACCACACAGTGCTGGCAGCTGTCTCAGTGACCCACTGGAACATGACTCCAACGCTCTCAGGTGCTCACAGGTTGTTTGACATGACGAAGAAGGAAGACCAAACCCACTAAACCACTCTTTGTCCACAGCCGTGTCACTGACTTGCCCTCTGAGCACTATTCTGATTAATGCTCACCTCAGTTCCAGTATTTTCCACTAATTAACATGATCTCAGAGAGCACCAAAGCTTCCCAATTCAACCAAACAGGTGAGCACAGAATGGAGCTGGCCTGGGGAAAGAAAAAATTGCAGCAGGACAGTTGGAATATTTTCTCATTTTCTCCTCTGTTCTCTCGCTGCTGCTGACTCAAGTCTAATTTAGTGTCAGCATTGCCTTCTCACTCATCTTTCCCCTTTTTCTAAGTGTGTTTAATCTGCTGTAAAATTGTTTTCATGGCTGCAGTGAATGTTATTGTAACTGTTTTACAATGTGCATTATCTGCACTGTGTAAAGGATTTGCCTTCTGTATGCAAATCAATGCCTTGCTGCTGCCATCCCAGGTCTGTGCCCTCTCACAGCAACATCTCACATCCCCAAAGGGCACAAATGCTTTCTTTCTTACAGAATTTGTTTAAAAAAACCACTTGGAACCCAGTTCTACAGAGCCAGAGCCTGTTTTTAGAATTGAGACAGAGCTTGGGCAGTTTGATCAGCAATTATTTAGGCCAGGTTGGATTCCTCTGACCCACAACTGCAGCTGTAAGTGCTGAGCCCTAGGAAACCCAGGCTTGAACAGGGATGGTCATCAATCACTGGTCTGGCAGGGCAAACAAAGAGTAAAACAGCACAAAATGTGCCTGTTCTGTGCAGGGAAAGTCATCTTAGTTTGGGACAATCTGGTTACCTGCAACATCAGGACAGGGAATTTTTAATCCTCCCTAGGCTGAGGCACATTAACCAGACTGAAATGATTCAAGGTCAGTCAATACTTTTAATATAAAACAAGCAAACATCCTGAACAATAATATCAATAAATCAGGCTGACTGCCAGCCCTGGACCTCCTGCATCAAAGCTGGTTCCACTTGTCTCAAATTCAGCTCAGTTGTTCAAAGATGCAAGTCAACCTGCCAGAACATAAATTTAGACTTTTCAGAATTCTGTGTAGACAGCCAGGCTGTAAAAACAAAGGGGAAACTGTAGATTTGCCCTTTCATATCGGTATTTTTCAAACACCAAGCTGAAGCCTGGCTCAGAACTTGAAACTGCTCACCAGCCAAAGGGTCAAACAGGAAAAATCTCCAAAAAATAAAGCATGAGCACACACATTCCACAGGGATTCTCCTGGATGGAGTGACAAGCAGCTCATCCCCAAGATCACTTTGGAGATGCCAGCTGGGCCTCCTGCCACCAGCAGCTGATTTGGACATCATGGCCTGGTCCCATCAGCTCCCCAGCTGCCCTCTCCTGGAAAGAGTCTCAGCTTTGAAACTCCTCATTTGCCCAGATCTACAATCCATGGCCAGCAGGAATTCCTCAAGGAGCAGCTGAGGGGCTGAGACAGGAATTCTTCCCCTGGCACGCAGGACAAGTGCCACCTGCACGAGGCACGACAGCTCCAAAAGCCATTTATGGGAACGCCTGGGATGCGGCTTACCTGCCCTGCAGCCTGCAAAGGAGCCTTTTCCTGCAGGTACCCACGCTCAGCAGCACAGAAACTCCTTCCCTAACCCGTCCTCAGCTCCTACCACATCTCCAGCTCGCCAATTTACCACAGCGAGTGGCCACAGCTGCTCGGAGAAGCCCACTCCTCATCCTGCCACTGCAGGAGCACACGGATAACCAGGAAAATCCACACCAAAAAAGCAGGAGGAAAGCCTACACCCCCGGTTCTCGGTTCTCGGTGACTTTATCTCAACCACTGCTGTTATCAGGATCTCAAGCACTATTGCCATGGCAACCACAATGCCTCCAGCTCGGGGACAGGGTGGCACAGAAGGAGACACTTGTCTCCACTTTGTTAGCTGGGTAATTGGTCCTGCTGTGCAGGGTCAGCTTTAAGAAAGATGACAGCAGGTAGAGCCTGTCTGCTCAGATAGCAGGGCCACCTTATCCTTGGAGCAGATCTCCTGGATTTATTAAGCACTTAAGGGGTTAGTGAGCTGTGAAAATCCGATTCCCCACCACTGCAGTGTGCTGACGAGGAACTTCCTCCTGCGCTTCATCAAGTTTTCATTATCTTTCTGTGTTTTTGGAGGGAGGGAGGCTTCAGGGATTTAAGATGCTGCAATTTTCAAGCTGCATGAGCCTCTCAAACCAGTCACCCTCTCTGGCAGCAACCTTTTCAAGAACAGGAGCAAATTGGGCTGGTCCTGAAGCTCCTCAGGCAATGCACAGCACAGACCAAGCCTTGCCTCAAGTTCTTGGTTCTTCATTGTGCCTGCAAGCAAACAAGCCAGGTCTGAAGTGTTTCTGGTGTTCCTTATTTCAACATCCAAGTGTTTTCTCATGTTGAGGTAGAGAAAACCACCCCAGCCTTGTCCTCCCTCTGATCCAGACTGAGGATCTCCAGGTGAGGTGTCACAATCCAACAGGAGCTGCTCCTCACCTTGCACGTTCTGCACAAGAGGCTGGAAGAGTCCCTGGCTCCAAAGCTGTGAGACTTTCCCCTTGTGAGATTCTAGGCACACAAAGCACAGATATTTTGAAAACATCCATCCATTAGCTCTCCTCTTCAGCAGATCAAAGCTGAATCATTCCCTGATTATTTAAGGATTGGTGGAGTCTCTATTTCCATGCAATCAGCTGAGGCACAGCTCTGGTGAAACACCCAGGGCAGAGCATCTGAGGGGCCCATTGCAGGGGAATGCCAGACTTTCAGTTTTTAGGAAATGATCAGCTCAGGAGGAGATTTTAGGGGAAGCAATTTATCCCTCTTAAGCATACCTGACACCTTCAAAAGGCCCCAGCTCCCGCATCCTGCGGGGATCCAGCACACGACGGGTACAAAACAGCTCCTCCAAGCACTGCAGGGCTTTTCTCCTGATCTTCCCAAGCTTTCTTCCCAAAGCTTCACAGAATCTCGGCGAGTGCTTTGCTGTCAGATCCCCCTCACAGGCAGTTTTCCATGAAGCAGGGGGAATCAAACATCCCTTGGAGGAATTTGTGCTACACGTAAATCAGGAGGCAACAGGAAGGTTTCCATACCGCCAATAACCTTGACAAAGTACAAGCAACAGAGAGACGTGGTTAGCAATTAAAAGCAGCAATTTGCTATTGCAAAAGTGTTATTTTGCTGGAGTTCTTTATTTTTAGGCAGAGCTGGACTCCCAGCTCTGGGTTGCATAAAGCACATGGGCTTCCCCTGTAGTGGGGCTGAATTATTTCCCTCCTAACAATAATGTATCACACTGCTTTGTACAGGAGAACATTTCAAACAAAACCAGTGGCACAAATTAACCACTTTCCAGCATTTCATATTAATATAATTTAATGGCTGGAGATTTCTGGCTTCCACAGCATCTTACTTTTCAGTTGACCTGCAGGGCTGACATCACAATAAAAATAATTAATATTAGCTGTGCTATAAATACCCACTCATTTCTACTACAGCGTGCATATTATGTATGACAACCATGCCTTTCCTAAACTTTAAAATCCTGTTTTACAGGCCTCTGTTCCAGCATAATATCCTCATAAACCACAATAGCAGTGCAGCATAGAGAGGACTAAATTAAAAATTAATGGGCCCTGCCAGTGCTAAGCTCTCTCAGAGCCAGGAAAAGGCAGAAGGAGAAAGTCCTCCCTCCGTGTGAGAGTCCTGCTTGTAAAAAACTAACAAACCTGCCCTTCCCTGGCCCGGGTTTTACAGCCCCCTCCCGTGGTGATTTACCCATGAAAAGGAGGAATATCTATGACACGAGGAAGGCAAGGGCTGGGTTAGTGCAGGGGCTGGATTAGTGCAGGTCTTGCTGAGCTCTGCAGGAGCAAACTCAAGAGTCAGATTTCCTCATAAACCAAGGGCTGGATTAGGGCAGGTCTCATTGATCTCTGCAGGAGCAAACTCAGTGTCTGATTTCCCCATCTGTCATTCGAGTGGGAGGTGTCTGGGTACAGAAGCGTTTCACAGCAGCTCTCGGGGAGCTTTGGGGTGAGAGATGACACCTTGTGTAACCCTTTAATGGGGAATAGGAGCCCCTCGAAACTTCCTCAGGCTCTTCACGGGCATCAGAAAGCCAGTTCTCTCAAAATCACACTGTCCAGAGGTGGCTCCCAACGAGGTTTTGAAAAAAGAGACACAAAAGCTCTCCTCAGGCTGTGTTGTTTTAGCCATTATTGGTTCAGGGTGGAAGAGCATTCAAAAATAATCTTGGAATTTAGAAATATGGGTGAAGAGCATTCAAAAATAATCTTGGAATTTAGAAATATGGGTACTCCTGACAAAGTTTGGTTTCTTCTCCAGCAGAAGGGGAACACAAGCTGGAGGCCCCACTGAGATTTAGGAACAGGATATTCCCAGCCATGACCCAAACAGATTCCTCCCTCTGGCCCTCAGCACGGGAGAACAGCAGGGAGATTTCACCTCAGAGGAGTTTGACGAAGCAATTCCCAGCCTGTGCATGAGACACAGAAGCTGCCTCTCAGGTCCCACAGATAACAGATTCTTTCTTCATGTAGGGAAGGAAAAAAAGGCCTGTTGGGCACTGAGGGAGCCTCTGACTCACAGAAATTGAACCCCTTTCTCCAGTCCAAGCCACAAAACTATTTCAGCTCTCAATTAAGCAGACACCCTTATTTATTAGCACTGAAGACCACCTGGGGTTTATGATTTTGCACCCTCTCTCTCCCCCACTTTTCCTTTCCCAGAGAACCCGGCATGAAACGAGCGGACATTCCAGCGAGGAAGTGGCATCACCCTCAAGCACGCTGAAAAAATTGAATAAGAAACACCATGCTGCCCTTAGTCATTAAAATGAAGATGCCAGCTCAGAAAACCTTGAGCAATGCTCTCTGCCTCCCTAAATTATTGCTGCGGTGTCAGCAGAAAGAAATGTCCTTTTCCCTTCTCCCCCTCCACTTCAGTGCACTCAGAGCGAGCATCCATTTATTTTTATTTTACTGGATGTTACACTTTATATATAAAGCCTACAAACACTGAGGAGTTTATATTGGACCTCCTGTGAACAGCAAAAGTCTCTGCTGGTGCTTTTCCTTGTTATGGTGCCCCATAAAGCCACACAACTCACAACAACTCCAGCAGAGGAAAGCCAACACACTGAAAGCAGTTTATGGAATCAAAAGAGAAGAGATTCATTGCATTTCAAGGGGAGTCAGCTATCTGTCAATATTTTTGACATGCAATGACAAAGTAAGGTTTCAGGTACTCAAACAAGGGCTTAACCCTTTTAAGGCAGCACAGAAACTACTCAATCCGCCCACAATAAATTTCCCATCAAGAGTCTCATTTTTCAGGACACAAAGTAACCCCTCAAATGGAGTCATCATTCCAACAGAGAACTGTTCCACACATCGAGGAGTTCTGCAGGCACTGAGCACTTCCATTAGGCAGGAAATAGCTCTGAGAGGAGCCCGTGGCCCCAGGATTTCAGCAGATGCTCCAAGAGGAGCAGAAATCTCTGCTGCGCACGGTGAACGCGCGCGGGGCTGCCCACGGCGTCACCTAGGCAACCGGTGCCAGGGATCTGCTGGTGCCCAAGGATGCTGCTCAGGAACATGTGAACATGATTACTCAGAGGCATCCACAGCTTGTGCCCTTTGGAGAAGCTGCTGGAGAGCCCAGGGTTTCCATGGAAACGCCGTGGAGCAGCTCGGAGGGAGCTTCCTCCCAGCTGTTTCACTTCCGAGTGCGGACAGAAAGGCCCAGTGAGAAATCGAGCTCTGTTCTTATCAATTTCTTAAGTGCAGCAGCTGGACAGCCAGCAACGAGGCCAGAGGGGTGGGGAAGCATTTTCACATTGCCAGGGGCTCATACTGGGTGGAAGCAGCGGAGTTTTTCTCCTACAGCAACCTGGTTTTGCTGCTCTCTGCTTGTTTATGGGCAGCTATTCCCTTTAAAGATGTTATTGCTTTACCAGCTCAAGAAAAATGCAGTTCTAGAGAGCTCTGAGTCCTTCCAGCAGCTGGATTGCACAGAATGCTGTCCGTAAGCTGATATAAAAGCACTGAGCACTTGTCAGCCTGTCAGGGGCACTTGAGACCAAGAATGGATCCTTTCCTGCCTCACAGCAGGGAGGTTTGAGTGTCTCCTAACCCAAGGAGAAAGTTTGGAGCACACAAGCCACACGCCATTCCAGAAAACAGCTTTATAATACACTGATTTATAAGATAGATTGGCACAGAGATCACTGTGGGAGGGAGGAGTTTGTGCATCATCTGAGGAGGGAAAAAGAGATTTGCCCTTTCACCAGGCCCTCAGCTCCTAAACCAAACCTTACAACTGGACACCTCCTGCCAGCCCTCATCTAAAGCATTATTTTATATTTTTTCAAAGTATTTTTGGCCAACAGCAGAAACACCAGACCAAATTATTCTTACCTAGCAGGCCAGTCCTGACACTCACTTCAAACCTCAGATTATCATCCGTGCTTTTCCCCACAGAGCCGGGGGTGCCACACCACACTGGGTTCCTCGGCTGGCCATAAACACGCACATCACCAAATCACCTCCGGATGTTTCGTGATCCTTGCATGAAGATCAGCACAATTCAGTGCTCAGCTTAATTCATTTTCACGCTTCTGCACCGCTGCCAGCACTGAACAATCCTTCCCCTCCACAGGAGAAGGTAAAGCAGGGGAGCAGCTTCAGCTGATCTTTGGTCTTTCGGGCTGCACAGCAGAGCTTTGCCACCCCCATCCTGAGCTCTGACAGGGCTCTCCATTATGGGTGCTGAAAAAACTCCTGCAGAGAATTTCTTCAGCTCTCTGCAGCATTTTGTGAGAGCTCTGTCTTTCCCATGCAAGTAACTCAAAGCAATGTTACAGTTTTGTAAACTTCTTGCACCTGCAGGTTGTTTTGCAGAATTGTTATGGTTCTAACTAGAAAAACATTCAGAGATGGGTGTCTTAGAACTTGGCAATCCCCTCAAGGGGTGGATGGCAAAAAACCAATTACCTTATGCCATTTAACACACTTTGTGAACTAACATATAAAAGCCTTCTGAGAGATCATTAAAGCGCTTCCATCTATCCCTGAGCCTGGACTTTGTGTCGTTTCTCTACTCATCCACGGGGAAAACAGCGACACTCCATCACCCCTAAAACTGAAAGGCTGGAGAGGGATCACCCATTCTACCCCAAACACACCGAGAATTGATTCATCCCAGCCAAAATACCATGAGAAGGGGCCTCCCCCTGCAATGCAAGGCAGGGACGCCCACAGACCTTTGGCTGATTTTCCCTGGGGTAATTCTGTGAGTTTTAGGCACATCCAGTATAATTCTGTGAGTTTTAGGCACATCCTGTGTAAGTCTGGGAGTTTTAGGCACATCCTGTGTTCACACCCACACCTCCCAGCCAGCATGGAGGAAACCCTTCAAGGTCCAAGGAGCACATCAGGCAGCTCTGGTGAAAAGCCCAAATGCTAACAAGGGAGTCAGAGCTGGGCCAGGAGCCCATGTTCTGTCTATTTATAGGAACTGCAGCTGAGCAGAAAGGTTGGAGGGCTGGGACAGCTCTGCTTCCCTTGCAGGATGTGCTGTCCTGCTTATTGGACCATGAAATGCTGAGCAGAAGGAAAGGCAGGTTTGTGTGAATGGTAATGAAGGTGTAGCATCTGCAGGGCTCTGTTCACGCCTGGAAACTCCTTGCGGCCACTTGACCGAGCGAAGGAGGAGACTGACTGACAGTGTTTGTTCTTGGGAACGTTCTGGGAGAAGGTGTTCCAGTGCCAGACCATTCCCTATCCCAGTAATTATCCACCAATTAATTCTTTCAGGTCTAAAAGTAATATATTCAAGGGGCCAGATAGAAATTTCAAGGGCTCCAGCAGAGCAGAAAATGGGCATTCCCTCAAAAACAGTGAAATCCTCACCTTTTTGACTCCCTTTTGATGTTGAGATCCTCCAGCAGAGGCCATGACAAAATCACTGCACAAATCTGAAGCCACACACAGACCACAGAAAAGTTCTCCAACCCTTCTGTGACACTCACACACAATTATTGCAGGCTCTGTTCATACAAAGCTGTCCATCCCTTCATGTTACTTCCAGAAAATTGTAATTCTCTTGTAGCCTTAACCACAAATTAATTTCAATTAAGGAAGGGCCATGTTAACACAGAGGGATGTAATTTCTGTTTGGTTTCATCTCACGCAAACCCTTGTAAGAATTTATCTGTCGTGAGCCAAGGTCACAGGAAGGGATGTGAACTATCACAGCACATTACAGTTTCATAAAGGGAGACAAAAAAGGAGCTGAAAGACAAAGAAGCCAAGTAGGAAAACAGACATTGCAAATTATGGGCTGTTTGTACAACCCAATTAAAGTGCAGGAGGACAGCAGTGCTGGTGGCTGCTGTTCCCTTTGGAAGTGATTGCTTTACTCCAGCTAGAGCAGATATTTCCTTTCAGGCCCTCCACCCACCTCAGGCACAGGGACTGTGCCAGCCTGACATCAGAGCCCATTCTGGGGACAGCCACAGCAGCACTGGCTCTCCCATCCAGCTCCCCATTCCCAGCAGCCCGTAAATCCTGGGAACAGAGCTCCAGGAGGCTGGCAAGCGGGCTGCTGGGGATGTCCAGGATGCAATAGTTGAGGTGTTTCACCTGTGAGGCACCAGCACCTCCAGGATTAAATTTACACCCAAATTCCCAGCAGTGGGAGCAGCCCCATCTCAGCCCACGTGTTCCCCCAACAGTATAAATAAAATGATTCCTGCATATAAATAAAATTATCCCAGGCATTACCTGGGCCGTTCTATTCCCCTCAGCAGCCAGCTCAGAGTTACCAGCAGCGTCTGGCAGACCTTCCCCGTTCCCACCTTCTCCCAAGGATGCTCTGCTTGCTGCCCTCAGAGCGCTACCCCGTGTCCCAGGCTGTTCCAGGGCAGGAATTCCTGCAGCATTCCTGGCAGGATGTCACAGCTGGCGAGCGGCCACGGGTGCTGTTCTCCGAGTAAAAGCTGCAGAAACACACCCAGCAATCCTGTTAGCTCCTGACCTCTGTGGTTTCAGCATCGCTGACAGCCTGTGCTACAACAACAACTCCCTTTTTAGTTGTTTTTTTTTTTTAAAGGGCCAAAAGTAGATAATTCAGCCCAGAAACCTTCCTGCTTGACACGACTCTTGTAGATAACAAAACACGATGAAGAGCCCAAGATCCACGAGTTCGCTGTGTTTTGGCAATATTAAAGTACATGAAAACACAAATATCCCCCCCAAAAACCCCTCAGAGTTGCTGCAAGGCACATTCACTGTTTCTTCTTCCAGTCTCACCGGCATTCAGCTCCCACGGATAAGAAATCGCGTCTCCTCAGTGGCAAATCCACGCTGATAAGGAAAAATTTGCGTGTTCCAGGTGAAATACACACAAAGGCTTAAATGGAGGTGGGCAGGCGGCCCTGATTAAAACACAGAGTGTTCAGCAATCCCCACACATCCACAGAAACCTTTGGGTCAGGTGGCAATTCCTGCCTCTGCCTGCACTCTCACAAATCCCCTGGATTGCTCCAGTTGAGACAAGGCACAGCTCAGGATTATGGATCAATGTATTCTATAAACAGGGAGAGCTGCCATTTTTCCAGGGTGGAAAACCCACTTTATGCTTCGCCCAGTGCTTTCCCCTCAGCCACAGCTGCACCAACAGCTGTAGGACAGAGGAACACTTATTTTCCAGCAGGATCCTGCCCAGGATCTCGGCGTGCTTCAGGAATATGACGGACCTGGCACCTCTGGGAGCATTCAGGGCTAATTTCAGCTGTGGAAGTCAATTGCTGCAAAGCGCAGCAGAGGCTGCAGCAAAGTCAGGACTGATGCAAATCATTCCCTGAAGGAGTTTGTCTCTCGCACTACACAGGGAAAATCGACACGTGTAAATAGCCACCCTTGGATTCCCGATTTAAATGAAGCTTGGGAGCACTTGGGAAAAAGCCACCTCTCACCCTCTGCACTTAATTCAGCATTTTAGGTGACAAGTGGTGATAGATTCACAAGGTCTCAATGGCAGCGTGGGGAATATCAGGCTGGTTCGGTTTTTTTATGTCCCCATCAAATAACAAGCAGCAAACTCCTCCATTTCAAGAGAAACTGATGTTTCCATCTTCCCTCTCTGCCTCTTATTCTACAAGGGATCATTCCTCCCCAAGGAGGTGCTTTCACTGCCAGTCCAACTCTCCAAGTTTCTCCTTTTCCCAGGAAAAAACAGATGAGTTTATTCAGGCAGTGATTCCCTTCTGCAGCAAGAGGACACTCAGTGCCTTTTATGCTGTATTTCATGTCAAACACTGAATTTCTGTGAGTTATATTCCTCCCATCTGCCATAACCTGCCTGACACAGCCGAGGCACCTCCATCAAAAGCCCTGCAAATCATCAGAGCCTGTGAAGACACCGAATTCTCTATCGCCAAACTAAGGCAAGGCTCAAACTCTTCAATATTATCAAAGCAGTGCAGAAGAAACCAGACACCCAACTGACAAACAAGTACAAACCCAAACTGTGCTTATACAACACGAATTTATCAGGCAAAATTCCTCCTTCCCGGCTGACTATGGAATTTGGAAGTCTTGGAAACAGCCTGCATTTCCCACTGGAGGTACACGCCTGGGCTTCTCTTCAGGAAAACTGGCTGTGGTCAGGATCTTTCCAGGCAGAACAAGCCCCCATCTCTCTAAAGGATCAGTGAAACCTCTTCCAAGTATCTACAAACAAAGATTTCCTCTTATTCTAAGTCAAAGGAGAAATAAAAGCCAACCCATCTTTCCAGCAATCCCTTTAAACGCCTTTTTTACACCTCTTTCCCATAACTTCAGCTGGTTGGGGTTTTCCCACCTGAGAAGCACCTTGTAACTGGCGCAAGATCAGCCTCTCAATTCTCATTGCTGGCAAGCCCATTCCCCCTCCTATCATGTAAATGAGCCTCCCCGGAGCTCTTCAGCATCATTATTATCCATCACAAGGTTGCGGTACTCCCAGCACTATAAACGAAGCCCAGGACTAAGTTCCGGCTCGCAGATGAGCAAAGTCTGCTCTGCACTTAAATCGTGGCTGCTTTAGGTGTGGAGCCTCCACGCTTATGTGCATTTATTTATTAGCTGCCCTTGATGCCACGATGATTTTTATATTTTCTTTTATACCCCTGTTATACCTTTTTACAGCTTCTGTATTCTTTAGTGCTTTTTGCCGACATTCTTGGGCTTGTTTGTTAAGCTGGGAGACGAAACATTTTAGAGGTTTTGTAGTTAGGGATCAGAGTGCCCCAGACCCCAAGGTCATCTCCAGATCACATTTTGTAAACTGAGATAGAACCATCCAGGGGAAGGTTCCTTGGGGAGGGGGGCTCACTCGAGCCTCTCATTGGGGAATCTTTGATAGAAATGCTAATTAGTAACACCTTTAATGATTTACCAGATCTTTTGGGGGTGTGCACTGCAGTGTGCATGGAGGTGCATTCGACCTGGACGTGGTGCACCTAAGGACCCTTAAAATAAACACCAAGGTAAAATCCCTTTTTCCCTTCTAACCGTGTTTGACTCTTGATTTTAAGACCAGGAAAAGGCATCACCCCGAAGAAGAAAAAGCTAGTCTACACCTATAACCCTGCCCTTCAAAAGCCAATTAAAACGTGTCAGTAAATGCCACACTTGTGGGCAACATCCATCCCAGCCAGTCTCAGGCACAGCTGCTGCCCTGCAATAGGAACAGATTATTCTTTACTGCTGCTTAGAGGACTCCAATCAAAATTTGGTTTCTAAAATCAAATGCCTGAGTTCCGACTCTTCAGGGGCATTTGAAAGGTCAAGGAAAAAAAAAATAGTTTCAGGATTCCTCTGAAGTTTTGTTTGGAGCCTTCTGAAAATGTCCTCTACAGGTTTCCCTTCCCAGAAGGAGCTTCCACAGCTGTGTGAGTCCCAAAGATTTAATATTCCCATGTGACAGATGATTCTGAGGTACCGAGTGTTTGCCTACGAGCCACCATCTGTATCCTTCTCTCTTAAACCTTAATGCCAGTCTGTGAAGACCTTTAGATATTTGTTATATTTCCAGCCACAAAGGGAGCCAAGAATTACACGCAGCCCGTCTCTCAAGCTCTCCAAAGGCTTAGGGCTTCATTAAAGCTCCATTAAAAGCCCTGGCTGATCTGTATTCCAGCTCGAAACTGAAAAGCAAGGGCAGGAGCTTATCACACACCCAGGAAGGCATTGTTGTGCCAAACCTTTGGAAGTTTCCCACTTTATAACTTGTAAAAACAACGCAGACAGCCTGGAGAGCCTGAGAGAGCAGCTCGGGATTTCTGACCGGACTTACACAGAACGCTCAGCTCAGCACCTACAAGGGAGGGGGAATTGAGAGGGAAGAGCAGCTCCCCCACAGATTCCTCATTTTTGACAAAAGGAGCTCTCTCAGTCTCGTTGCCAGCTCTGGAGCAGACCCAGGCCACAGCAACTGGCATAATGTTGTTAAGTAACCCAAAAAAAAGCCAAATTCTATCAAGGAAGATGCCAAATACAAACACTTTCAGCTCTGAATTGCCACAAGTCCCGCTACGTTCAAACACCACTACAAATTAATCCATTTCAGACAGAAAGCCAGGTAATTTCAGCTTATTTCTGGGGGTCAGAACAGTCAGTTTACATCTGGTTTAATTTTTCTGTCAATAGCACAGCACTTACCTAACTGTGACCCTCGGTGCAACCTAACCAGCGTTTCTTGGTTGAAAACACAGTTATTTATTTTATTACCTGCAGCAGTCACTGAGCTCTGCAGCCACCACCTTCCTGAAGAGCCAGCACTCTGCCTGATGTCTGAGCAGACTAATTAACTAACTAACTAATTAACTAATTAACTATGGACTAATTAACTACTTCATAAAAACTCTTTTCAATGAGCCCCAGCCACCAGGTGAGAAATGATGGATGGGGATGGGGATGGGGATGGGGATGGGGATGGGGATGGGGATGGGGATGGGGATGGGGATGGGGATGGGGATGGGGATGGGGATGGGTTCGGGTTCCATTAGCACCAGGACTTCCCTTTGTGCTTCCTTCATCTCCATGTGAGCAACAAGACGAAAATCTGAGGCGACTGGATGTGTTCCTGGATATATTTAAACAGGTTCCAGTGTGCCCTGTGCATTCTGCTGGTTCACAGGAACTCCCTGATGGTGGAAGGGGGCAAAACCAGATGCAATAAAGCAACTCCTGCCCTGTTTCTCACCTGAGCAGACACCAATCCTTGCCTCTTCTCAGGATTTCTCTCATCCCGTTCAACAGGGAGGGTTCTGGGGACCAAACCCATCTCTTTGACACTCACTTCTCTCCCACCATCTCATGAAGGACCTGCAGGGTGCTACTTTTTCAAAGAAACCTCACAGGCTGCAGTGACAGCTCCAAAAAGAGGGGGGGAAAATCAGCAGAGAACTCATTTATTGGCAAAAAGCCACCTCTCAGTTACACAAAAGCTTTATCTCGTCAAACCTCTTATTTTAATGAGCCGTTCAAGTCCTTACAGCTGCAAATGCACCTTCCACTTAAGGCAGTTCCTGCCCAATAAATGCAGGAGACATTTTACAGGTTTATCCATATCAGCCAAATTATGAGCACTCCCAAGATGAAACTTTCTTTTCCTTGCTGTTTAAAACCTCATGATGGTCCAGGCTTTTTGTTTTATGAGCTGGATTGATTTTGCAGCTTGATGTGTGGCCTGACCAGCACATGTTAACTCAGTGCAAAGGGCATTTTTGGGATGCCTCTTTCCCCACAGAGAAATTGCCTGCAGTGCTCAGAGCTCTGTTAGTCTGCCCTCGATGAGCACAGACACCTGGGGCTCACGGAATTATTGAGGTTCTGACAGCCCCACGTTATTTTAATGCATGTTTTAAAATCAGGACAGGAAAAGGCTTTCAGCTTGGACTAAATAAGCCTCAATTATGGCCCAGATAGAGAACAGGGAGAGTTCCTGTCAGGGCAAAACCTTTGATCTCAGTTCCAGGACTAGCTGGTTTTATGTCTCAGGAGCACGCACAGAAAATCCACTTCAGAAGCTCCTGCACAAAGAGATTCTCTGACCTTGTGGATTAAAGAGCCAAAATAAACCAAGTTATCTTCCAAATTTTCCTTCTCAGCACCAGTGAAAGCTAAAGCCAGGTTTTACCAGGCGTGGTAAGATCACAGAATGGCAAAAATCAAGTTTTGAATCAAGTTTTGAACAGCTGCTGTCTCTAAAAACACTTGGAACACATTTTTCCAGCACTCATATCCTGGTATTTGCCCATTTCAGCACCTGCCGCACGTCTCAGGCAGGGTCAGCCACACTTCACTTTCCAGCCTCAGCTCTCACACCTGCACCCAAACTGATTATCCTCCACACAAGAGACTAACTCACTTTAGCCTGCTGAAATTTCATTTTGCTGAACTTTCTCCAGCGCTCCTTCCTGGTTTTCCGTATGAAATTTTACCTCCAGCAACTCTACAAGTGAGGGAATTATGAGAATTATTTATTTTTTCCTCCTTGGTGGTTATGCTCTTTCTTTATTTATACCAAGTAAAGAATTTTCTCCTCAGCTGCACTGAAATAGATAAAAATCACCAAAGAGAAACACATCCTGAATTTCACCTCAGGAAACACACCCTGACTGTTATCTGATACAACTAAAAGTGCATTAGAGCACCTATTTTCTTGCCTGGACCATAACATCACCAATGCAGGGGTTTTTAACTACCTCAGCACAACCTTTTATCCCACATTTGCACCACCCAAACCCCCTCAAAACACAAAGTAGAAACTTTTAACATAAAAATAAACCTTCAGATAAAAATAGATGCTAAAAAAAAAGGTTCAAAGCCAAAAATTAATGTTTTATTTGAACATATAGATTTTATTCTGGCTATAAGGGGCGTTGTTTGGAGTTTTAAAGGATAGCTGTGGGTGAGGAGGGGTGGGATTAAAAGCCACGTGTATTTCTGATGCGTTGAGTTGTAAACCTGGGATGCTTTCACTTGAATTTGGCCAAAAAAAAAGTAAAGGAGAGGGGGATTTCTTCAATAATTTCAAAGATGTGTCTGGATGTGTCTCCAGCAAACAGCCAGTGGTGCTGCCCACACAGCCCATGGCAGGAGCACGAAATCCTTCCCTGAGAGGTTTCACTGCATTACTGGAGCAGGGCTGGGTGTGGATAATTGTGAGCCCTGTGGGGGCTGAATTTGTCTCTCCAGATGAAGCCTTTGAAGGACCAAGCCTGGAGTTTGATGGATGTAAAGGAGCAGAAGTTTTGGTTGGGATATAACATTTACAACACCCTGATGCACATGGGAGTTGGATGCTCAACAGTATGAACAGATTATTTTCCAGTTGTGGTGGTTCCAGAGATGTGATTGATGCTGCCTTGAAGATTGCAGCTCTTTGTCACAGACAAGGGGAGTCCCAATTTTGGATCAGTTGCCTTTATTAGCTCTGTGCCTTTATTTTCCCTTTGCTTCCACACCACTCCAGGCACTCCCACTGACCCAATTCTCTTTCTTCTCTCTGCTACAATAATGAGGGCCTTTCAACAATTTTTATTTTACCTTTTGAAGTGCTATTCATTTCTACCAACTCTTCTTTTCAAAATTGCTCCACGGTTATGTCCTTGTTTCTTCTGAGGCAGCTTTCATTTGGCTTGCTAAAAAAGGGGGAAAGGCACGGCCCAGGCTCCTGCAAGGCTTTGTTCTTGCAATTACTCTGGTACTCCGTTAATTGGGAGGTTTTGTGTTCCTGGGCTCCTCTTGCGACGCTTTCTGCAGAGCACCCCTGGCAGTCCCAGGAAATGTCACCCATCCACTCCCCACCAGAGCTTTCATCTCTTTATTTTCAGACTCAATTTCAATAAAAGGAGCAGCTCCAGATGAGCTGAGGTCTCAGGAAAAGGTGAGGCTTGACGAGTGGAAGCACAGGAGAGCTGTGCTGTGCTCAGGGGCTTTCACCCTGCAGGAACCACCTCTTTATGTCTGCTCACCCAGTGCTCTACCTCTGTCTGTGCCTCCTCCACCTGTAAAATCCTCCAGAACAGATTCAGATCCCTGTTTGCCCTCTTCCTTCATCACCAGGGCTGCATCTCTCCAATCCCTTAACTCTGGGTGTTGTTCTGTCAGCAAATCTTCCCTGGAGTCTCCTTTTTGCCCTTCTCACCCCAGCCACCTCCACACCCTCTGTAACCTTGCCTTTATCCACAGAAATTCTCTGTCTTCCATTTGAAAACCAGCATTTTAACTGCTGGGGGATGAACTGCTGACTGATGATTTCATTCCACTAACACACAGCCCCAGTGGTGGAATTCCAGCCTAGTTTTAGTCACAGGTAAGCTTAGTCTTGACTTTAAACTGTGAGCTCAGCTTGTTCTGTTAACTTCAGGGGTTTTGGTTGTGTGGAAGCACAGCCCAACCTTTTTTTTGTAGTAAAAGTTCTTTCTACCTGATAACAAAAGCTTTGGTACCACTCGTGTTTTCACCCATGCTGCAGTGTTTGGGTTTTTTTCCTACAGTGAATAAATGACTTGAAAAAGCTGGAATAAAATTCCTCCCTCACTGTGACAGCACTGACAGGAGCTGCCCCTTTCTCACACCCCTTCCCCAAAGCTGTTTCAGGGGTGTGAATCCCAGGCTGGCTGTGCATTATGGTGCACATTCGTGGTGCTGTTCAATTTATACTCCTAATTTAATTCATATTTCTGTGTGTTCCCTGCCGCTCTCCATCCCCAGGACCTGTTCACACAGAGCCTGTTTGGTTACTTGTTTCTTATGAACGAGAACTTTCATCTCGAGACAGCACTCAGGGGAAATCCTGCAGCACAAAGCCAGTTACAGATGTGTAGGTATTTAAAAATCCCTGGCTTTCATCAATGTCTGAGACTTTTCAGGCTGCTGAGAATAAATTTCCGACATTAAAATGATTCAGAGGGATCAGGATACTTGTAGGAGTTTTCTTTGCTCGTTTAAAACCAGCAGCATAATTCAGTTTGGTGTTTTGCTCTGCAAAGCTTAACGTGGCCATCAATCATTTATGAACTGCATTTTGTGCAGTAACTCAGTGGTGAGAACTGCAGAGAGGGAAAACCAAAGCGAAGCAAATCAGCAGCTCCTGTAATCTCCTGTCAGATTAGGGGCTACCCGAGAAGGTGTTTGTCGTTGTTTTCTCTAAGGACGAGTAGAGAAACAACACAAAGTCCAGGCTCAGGGATAAATGGATGATGATTTAATGAATTTTTAGAAGACTTTTATATGTTAGTTTGCAAAGTGTATTAAGTGGCATAAGGTAATTGGTTTTTGCCATCTACTTCTTAAGGGGATTGAAGTTTTAAGACACCCATCTCTGAGTGTTTTTTTAGTTAGAACCGTAACAATTTTACTAAAACAACCTGCAGCTGCAAGAAGTTTACAAAACTGTAACATTGTTTTGTCTTACTTGCATGGGAAAGACAGAACTTTCACAAAAATGCTGCAGAGAGCTGAAGAAATTCTCTGCTGGAGCTTTTTCAGCATCCATAGGTGTTTATGTTGCAGTAAGTGCTGTTTGCCCGGATAGAGGCAGACTTTGCTCTCCAGAGAGCTCACTGCAGTTTTTATGAAGGAAGTGCTACCCTGATTTCGGTGTAAATTATCTGTATAATCTCCTGTTCGTGTTCTGCCACGTGGGTAGGAGTGAGGGAGTGCTGGAGGGCTCTGCCTCGACACCAGTGGCAAAGCCTCAAACTGAATTTAGCCCTAAACTCAGTTAGATTTTAAAATCTAATCCTGGGACGTTATGCCAGATGTGTTACTGCTGCTGGAGCCCAGAGCACATATATGTTTATCCAGGGGTTTTTTAGGGTCCTTCCTTATTTTTATTACCCTCAGAAACCGGAATACAATGGTTAAAGATGATTTCCCAACAACCCATAGAGATGGTGCTGATCCATTTCCATTGGCAAACGCTTGGTCACAGCAGAGTTGTTTTAGGAAGCACACAGAAAAAAGGTGGTGGGTGGCACAAATCAGGCACAGAAAAAGCAACAGGCTGGAATTTTTCTGCCTGTGGCTGAGCAGCTGTGGAATTTTCACAGCACTGTTCATTCCAGGGACGGATTTTAACCTTGGCCTGGAGACCAAGATGCACAAGCTCGCACGCTGAGCAGCCATCCCTGCTGCAGGGGCTCTCTGGAAGATGTTAAACACCTTTTTACAGGCCTGGGCTCAGTGTTTAAGTGCCCTGTGAGAGCTGGTGCATATGTTCTGTGCTCGCTGCGTTCTGTGAGGCTGGCAGCCTGCACTGACCTGTTTTCTATAAACTCCCTCACAGAGCGCTCCTTCAGAGCCCTCCTGGCTGTGCTGTGTGTTCCAGAGACACTTGACAGCTGCTTCGAGGAGAAGAGCCTGGAGTTTGGGGTAAGGCTTTTAGCTGACACGCCACAGCTGCCAGCTCCTGGCTCTGTGCCCTTTCAACGGTGCATTTACCTCAGAAGCCTTTTTGTCCCTGCGGAAGCACCTCTTCATTAAATTGAAGTCACAGCACAGTGACCTCACAGGCTGTTTAGCTGTGGCTGTGCCCGTGTAGGCACTTTAACCTCTTCTCAGCTCCCAAAAGGGCTTTAATATCTTAGATTTCATTTTATTTCCAACTGTGAGATTCCACCTTGCCGCAAACTCGAGTTTTGCCCCTCCAGGAGCGTTAGGGCCAGAATCCAAACTGTGCTGATGGATGTAAAGGAGCAGAAGTTTTGGTTGGGATTTAAGATTTATAACATCCTGATGCACATGGAAGTTGGATGCTCAACAGTATGAACAGATTATTTTCCAAACTAATGGCCTGCTGCAATCTACTGTGTGATTACAGATGAGGGTTTAGTGGGTTGGGAAGGGAAAAGCAAGCTGGAGAGCTGTAAGATAAATTCATCCATGTAATCACTCACCCTCTAGACGAGAATTCATCTCCAAACTGAGCTCCACAACACATAGGAGTCTATTTTTAAGCCTGACCTGGCATCAAGAGATGCTTTGGTGAATGAACAAATGCTGATGGGCTGCCATCAGTGTTGTCTGGAAATAAGCGTAATTAGGGAGGAACAAACAATAAAAGGCCTAAGTGCTCTGAGCAGCTCCGTTATTGGCAGCAGCAGGATGTGTGCTCCCCTAACAGGTCTGGAAGCTGCACTGGCAGGAGGTGATTTGTATTGCTGCCAGCATCACTCACTTCTGTGGGGATGGGTTTAATGGGTGTTTGCAACTGTCCTCCAGAGACACTTCTGTGCAATTATGGGACCAGCCCAGTTGTATGAAATGAGCCTGTTATGAGCAATGTAATTATTAGTGTGGTACCAGATATTAGGAATCCGATTTTAACTTGTCCACTGGATGAAATGCCCACGTTGTTGTGCACGTTTTCCCATCTGTATTCTGTCCAGCACACGGCTTCTCTGCCTGATGGAGATCTTGTGACCGAAAGGAATCTCGTGGCAGTGGTGCTGACCCCTGAGCAGCCCTGGACAAAGGGCAGGGTGTCCCTGCACTGATTTTTAGTAGAAAAGTTTGGGAGTAAAAGAGGCAGATTTAATTTTCTGTATAATTGTGTACTCTGCTGGCAGAATAGAATAGAAATAGAGGATGGGTTGGGTTGGAAGGACCTTAAAAATCATCTTGTTCCATGGGCAGGGACACCTTGCACTGTCCCAGGGTGCTCCAAGCCCCATCCAAGCTGGCCTTGGACACTTCCAGGGATGGAGCAGCCACAGCTGCTCTGGGAAACCTGTGCCTCACCACCCTCACAGAGAGGAATTCCTTCCTAATATCTCTCCTGAATTCCCCCTCTTTCAGCCTGAAGCCCTTCCTGTGCCCTGTTTCCATTGCAGGCCATGCAGGGGGAAGACTGGTGCTCATTCTCCTTCAGCTGCCAGCGTTCAGAAGATGATGGGTGTCACCAAGCAGCCTCTCCAGACCTGGATTTCCACACTTGCTCAATAAAATCCCCAATTTCTGGAAGTTACACAGAAATTTTGTGTGTCTTCACTGCAGGCTGGTGTCGCTGTTTTCCCCACGGATGAGCAGAGAAACGACACAAAGTCCAGGCTCAGGGATAAATGGAAGCGCTTTAATGAACTCTCTGAAGGCTTTTATATGTTAGTTCACAAAGTGTATTAAGTGGCATAAGGTAATTGGTTTTTTGCCATCCACCCCTTAAGGGGATTGGTCAAGTTCTAAGACACCCATTCTGAATGTTTTTCTAGTTAGAACCATAACAATCCTGCAAAACAACCTGCAGCTGCAAGAAGTTTACAAAACTGTAACATTGCTTTGAGTTACTTGCATGGGAAAGACAGAGCTCTCACAAAAATGCTGCAGAGAGCTGAAGAAATTCTCTGCTGGAGCTTTTTCAGCATCCATAGGCTGGGTCTTCCCCTTGGCAGTGGGATGTGTCTCTGTGCAGGGCATGATGTGGGAGCTGATGGATGTGGCAGGGATGGGGATTGCTGCTCCGGAGTGGCATTCCCAGGGGATGATGTCCTCAGTGGCTGGAGCTGCCTGCTCCTGCCAGATGCACATTTTAACTGATTCTCTTCTGTGTTATTAAACGAGTACCTGTCTTCTGGGAGACTAAAGAGAACAGCTGAACATGCAAGAGAGTTTAAAAGATTTTTCCACACCATTAGTGAAGCTTCTTAATGCATCAAGCCCCGTGCTACTGAGACTTGGTTACAGGCACCAGGATAACCTACAGATTTTAGAGTTTCGATGCCAATGCAGTTGTCTGAAGGCCATGGTTGGGTTCAGGGCCTGAAAACCAGTGCAGGGCCTGAGGAAAACCACAACTGGAACTGTGGTTTGAAGGTTTTCAACCTGTCTCAGCCACCAGTTACAACAAAGCTGGGTTTTTTTTTTTTCTTTTTTCTGTGATGCTGTAACCAGACCCAAGAGCTGGGTAAGACAAGGGAAAGAAAAGCCCAGCCTAAAAGCTGGGCTAATGCAGCTCTCCTGCAATTGCCTCTGTGCAGGGGCTGAACAACAAAGCCCTTGGTAATGGCTGTGATGAGGTGAAGGGGTCTTGGTCTCTAATTGAGTTTGCCAAAGTGAGATTTTGACATTCTGACTTGAAAAGGCATTTGCCACGTGGATTCTTCAAAGCTGTTTTGAACCACAGGCTCTCAAGTTTCATTTCTGTTCAAAGCAGTCTAGTCTCTAAAAACGCTGTATTGCACTTGCTGTGCTGCTAAATTGTCTCATTTGTTCTGTTCCAGCTGTTTGTTAACCCTGTTTGTGCTCAGTCCAGCTTGTACTGCTTAGGTGGGGGATGTGCTTCAAGGTTTGTGGAGAAAAACATCTTCTTAACCCATAATTGTCATTGCTCTGAAGAGATTCTTCTGTCTGCTGTTCTCCACTCCCTGTCCCTCCAGTGCATGTCTTTCTGCAGTGCAGTAAATGCAAACACTAAAACATGTCAAATGAGACTTCTCTTGTTTATTTTATTACTTCTCTTGTTTATTCTGTTATTTCATTTATTATTGTAACTTTGGTTTTTATTTTCTAAAAGCCAAAGTTACAATATTTAAATACAAGTCACAAGCACATGTTTTAAAATGGCATCAGCGTTATCCTGCGTGGGCTGCGAGTCTGAGGAGAAACTTGATGGAAATAATGCTCAGGAAAAATAGAATTAGTGGGCTGAGCTTTGTTTGTCACATGGCCAGATGCTAAAATAAGGGAGGTGTGTAATTCTTAATCAATTTGCTTTGTGTTTAACAGCAGACGATGATGTGCAGTTGTGTTTTACAGACGTGGTGAACATTCCTCTGCCACCTGCTAGGGACACAATAAAGGGGAAATGAAATGCCTGGTGAAATCCTGGTGTAATCAAGCACCTGTCAAAACACAATTTTGGCGTGCTGGAGTTCCTACTGCTCCTTGCCCCACAAAGGGAAAGCCCTTGCTCCATTTCAAAATACCGACAACATCCAGGCTTGTGCCACAGAACTTTTCCATAAAATAAATTATCCTCCCCATCAAACTGTGGGTCCTGGGAGCTGTGGTTGTAATTCTCCAGGCAGGAATCAGCCCCTGGGTGCTCTGGATACCCCATGGGGAACCCGTGCACCAATTCTTCTGCGAGCCCATCAAACATCTTGCAGAGAAAACAGGAGCTCGAAGCTGCCCTTTCTCCTTGAAGCCACAGAATTCCATTGTGCATCACACAATGTCCCTTTCCCAAAGGATATTTTGGGGTTTGTCTTTTTTTTTTTCCAATCCTGCCATGGAAAAGCTTTATCATGCTGGGTTTTTTAGTTGTACAGCATAATGGCGTGGCTGTTCAATTTTAGCTGTGGTGCTGATATTAAAGCAGTAATTTGTACAAGAGTTTTGCTCCCATTTCGTATTTCCTAAAATACACAAAGTTGTCTCCAGCAGGCAGCTGGAGGGGTGCCAGGAGGGGCAGGAGGGATGCTGTGACCCAGGGTTTTATTGGCAAAGAGAGTGACTTATTCTATTAAAAATATGGAAGGTATTTAATATATATTTATATTTATAAATATGGAAGGACAAAGGGAAGGTGGAGGGAGCTCATGAAGAGGAACAGGCTTAAAACAGGCAGCTCTGTCCTCTCTGGGTTTGATAATTTTGTTTGCTGTTTGTCCAACTCTGACTGAAAGCCTTTTTTTTACCTGACTGAGCCTGGAGAGGCACTTTCACAGAATTTTGCTCAAATTAATAATATTTACAGGTGATAAAGTCATGAGGAAGTTAATGAAGGTAGGCTAATGAAAGAGATCTGCTCTGTAGGCCGTATGCTGTGAAATACTGTTTTCTTGCCTAATTTTTGGGCATCACAGTTCAAGTCTTTTATTCTAATTAATTATTCTAATTAATGAGGAGCATTTGCTTGGGTGGGTTTGTTGTTATTTTGTGGGGACTCCAGTTGCAAGTCCAAACCCAGTTTTCCCTTCAAGCTGAAAGAGTTGCCCTTGTAAAATGCTGCACCCGAACTGTTACGTCACAGAATTAACAGCAGCTACTCCTGGCTGCTGATTGCCACCCTGCTAATTAATAAACCTGCCTGGGTGAGTGATAGGCATCCTGGATTTGGATTTGGGCTCTGAGCTGCCTGAGCACCGAAACTCTCTTGCTTCTGAGCTGCTCAGGTTGGACCATGGTGCTTTTCTCACTTGTGTCTCAATGACACTTGCCCAAAGTGTGGCAGGAAAATATTCCCAGCTGTGGGAAGCTCAGTTTGGTTCTGGTGAAAGAAGCAAAGGCAAGACCTTGCCTGACCTTTGGGTGATGCAGTTTTGTTTTTTATCCTTTTTTTTTTTCTTTTATATATTCTCTGTATCCTTTACACTCGTAGATTTGTGGCTTCACATTGCAGCTTAGCTTCAACATTTTCCCAGGCAGAAAGACAAAACAAATTCCAGGATCCCTGTGCTATCTCAGTTCTCCTTAGAAACCAAGGCTGAAACCACCTTTCCAAGACAGAAGTTTGTAAACAGGGCCTGGATCTCATCCTAAGGAGGGAGAATGTAGAAGGTACTAGAACTGGGGGAGTCACTTCACCGGTAATTGGGGGTTCCTGTCAGATATGCTAATTTGCAGAATCTATAAAAATTGTACACACATCACGCAGGGTGTGCATCTTCGGCCTTTTCCACCTGACGAACTTGTGCACCTGAGGATCCTCATCTGCAGGTACCCTTTTTACCACCCTCACTGTGTCTGACTCGTACTTTTAGGGCCAGGGAAAAAGGCATCAGCAGGACCCTGCCTGAAGGCCATGGATATCCGTAGGAGCTAAGGCAACAAACCCCTGGTACACGAGGAAATGTTGATGCTGAAAAGTGACATAACCTCGTTCTTTCTGCAGGTGCTGCGGGGTGCCAGTACGGGCAGCAGTTTCGGGCAGCAGCTGTGCTGTGTGATCCGTGAGAGGTGCAGGAGGCAGCAAATGGAGACCTGCGAGACCCTTCTGCAGAGCCCCGGGGACACATTGACGTCCGTGGACACACAGCCCCCCACACCAGCCCTGAAAGCCCCCGAACAGGGCTCCAAAGGCCTGCAGGCGCTGAGCCAGGAGCGCCAGCCCTCAGCTGATGCTCTGGAGGAGAAGGGGGAGACCTGCTCTGCTGCAGATCCCGCGGGAACGGCAGCCTGGAATCTCACGGGTTTCTTTGGGGAGGAGGTTGAAGGAGAAGTTAAAGACTTAACCCAGCAGGAGGAAGTGGGTAAGACAGAAGAGGAAATAAAAGCTGTTCCCGAGGCTCAGCCTGCGGGAGACACAGCTGCAGGTGCAGAGCTCGCGGCAGAGGAGGAGCAGTCCCACGACCAGGGGCAGCCTGGCAGTGAGGGAGCTCTGTGTGCTGGAATAACCCTCCAGGAGGGAAACAGCCTCACAGAGATCCCAAGCGAAGCTGAACCTGGCCAAGGCCGTGACGTGGAGCCTCCTGCAGACACCGGGGGGGTTCCCATAGGCAGGGGCTCGTCTCTGCCTGCCGTGCAGGTGGCAGGGCAGCCCGAGCCCTCTCTGGGTGCTGAGCTTCTGGAGGGGACAGACAGGGCGAAGATAAGCCCTGCTGAGACAAGCCCTCAGTCTCCCCAGTGGGCTGAGCTCACCCGTCTGGTCGAAGAAATGTCTCAGCTGAACCTGCAGAACCTTTCGGAGGTCGTAGCTAAGTTAAGTCCTGCTGAGATAAATCCTCAGTCTCCCCAATGGGCTGAGCTCACCCGTCTGGTCGAGGCAATGTCTCGGCTGACCCTGCAGAGCCCTTCGGAGGGCACAGCAAAGGGGGTGGCTGAGCTCCATTCCACTCCTCCTGTGTCCTGGGAGTCCCCATGTCCACAATCAGGATCTCTGGAGCCACCGACCCAGCTGCCTGACCCCCTAAAGCAAGGGATGCAGGGCAGCGTGTCACCTGCCCGGGGCATGGGGAGCCTGGGCTGTGCAGGGCCTGAGGGACCGAGCGAGCTCTTGCAGCAGCCCAGAGTGCTTGAGGAAGGGGATGCTGAGGGAAAAGCTGCAAGAGAAAATATCCTGCAGGTGCCTCTTCATTTGCCTTGCACAGAGCTCAAGGCTGAGGAGGGGGGAGAGCCGAGTGTGACCAGCGATGCTGGGGATGAAATGTAATGCTTTGGGGAAAGGATGAGCTTTTGTAACCCCTTGACTTCTGTCCTTCCAACTGCACTTAGGCTGACAAAGCCTCCTGTGTGTAAGATTTGCCAAACAAATAATCTTCCTTCATTTAGGAGGTGCCTGGAATGCTATCTGTTCTTCAAAAGGCTTCTCTAAGCTAATAAACTCTAATCGTTGCTCATGCGGGCTGTGTCTGCAGTGATATTCAACCGTGGGCTGCCTGGGCCTAAAAGGTGGGGAGGTATTAGATAAACACACACAAAGCTGACTGAAGGCTCATCTTTTTGAACTCAGTTGTTTTACTTTTTGTTTGTTCTGCCAAAGCCACCCACTCCTCCTGGTGCTGCTGCTGTCTCGGGGGGACCTGGGTGTGCTCACTGCCACTTTTTGTGCCAGCCTCCCACAAAACCCAAACCTGAGGCAGGCAAAAGGCTTGAGTAAGAAACCCTGAGGGAAATCAGCCTCCCTCAGTTTTGTGCCTGACCACGAGCTGGTTACTTAATTCTGCTGAGGAGGATTCTAAGAAATAGCCGTGCTACGGAAAACGTTCTTTAACCATTGAGAGTCCTGGGCCTGCGGCTCCTGAGCCTGGGACAGGGGCCAGGCAGAGTTTCCAAGGTCAAGTCCGTGTTGTGCACCAGCTGGAAAAGCAAAGCTGCACAGCTCAGTGGTGGAAAACCCCTCTTGTTCCTTGAGGAGAAGATTTTTCAGCCCCGCTGTGCCCTCCTTTGGCAATGCCAGCTCTGTGACGAACGCGGGCAGCCCCCGGGCAGATGGGTGGGTTTGGTGCCGCACCAAACGCACCGAGAGGCCCTGCCACGTGTGCTGCAAGGAAGAGACAGTTCTGTTAAGAGGCAGCAGCTTGAACTCTGCAGTAAAAAAACCCCAAACACGAAGAGTGATGCCCTGAGCTGCCTGCAGCCTGCTCCTTGTAAGCAATGATGCCACGGGAAGGCTTTGCAATGGCGCTGTCGTGCGCATTCCATCACGCAGCACCGTCCGAGCTGACAGCTGAGGCCCGCTCTCCGGAAGAGCTGCGATTATTTCTTTTTATTTGTCAAAAAAAAAAGAAGTGCATGTTTTTTTTTAGAACAGCACTTTTAAATATATCAAAGTAGCAGAGATTGGAAAAGGCTTTTGGAGCAGATACTGAGCCTGGTAAAGGAAGGAGATGTCATTGCCCCGACAGGAGGATTTTCCTCCCTCCACTTGCCTGTGTTACGTTGCCATTTTCTGTGGTGTCTCACATGCAGGAGATTTTCTGGATTGTTTCAAATGGGTCAAAGTTGGAGTTTTTAACTAGAATATTTCATCTGTTTATTTCATATATTTCACAGATATATGTTTCATATGTTTCCATATTTCACCATGATTCAAGGGTAAGAAATTCTTTAAATCTGTATTTTAAATTCTACACTTGAAATCTCAGAAATATTCCAACTACCTCGTGATGAGCTGATGACTGAGCATCTTCCCCTTGCACAGAACACTGAAATAAGTCCCTGCAACATCTGCAGGATTTGGAAATCCACCTGCCAAGCTCCCTGTGCTGCAGTGACTGACATTCCCCCACACAGAAGCGGCCTGGGATGCAATTTCTGTCCAGTTGTGCTGTTTTGCAAAGCACCAATGTCCCCAAAGCATCAGAGTTTTCAGCCACTGCCCTGTGGCACTCCTCACACGCTGTCACCTGTGTTTGTCACATGTGAAAATCATGGATTAGCTCAGAGAAATTTCCAAGAGTCAAAGAAATCCTGAAGTGCCTCTGAATTTCAGTTCCACTGAAGCCTAAAAAAGAAATAATAAAAAAAAAAAAATAAAAAGGCTTTGAGAAGCTGTTGTAAAACCACACCAGACACGGAGTGAGGCCCTCCCAGCCGTGTCAATGTGACATTGCAGTGCCTCCAAGACACAGAACCCTGCCTGTTATCGTGCAGAGCAGATGCTGGACCACATCAAAAGGCAGGAGGGGGACATTGTCCTGTTCTGGTCCCAGCCCTGGCTGCACACACGGATTTCCCTCGCCAAATACTCCTCCTTTGTTCTGTGCTCTCAGGGAGTCACTGGAGCTCAGCAAAGTGTAGGATGCCGAACCAGATCTGGCATCCAATATTGTAGATTTGAGGGGTTTTTTATGTAAAGAAAAGCCTGGAATCCATCCATTTTGATCTTTCTGGGGCTTTTTTTTTTCATTCCACAGCACTGGTGCTGCTGGCAGTGGATATTTAGGCTCTGCCTTCACGCTGCTGGCTGGGATGTGTTTGTTTTTAATGGCTGTTTGCTTCTGTGTTTTGCCCATGTGGCCAATCCCACGTTCGAACTCCCTTCCAGCCAGCAAACACCACCAGGGCTGGGGAATGTCAGCGCCAGCAGAGGGTGATCAGCTGTGCCTGGGACCATTCACATCATCTGCAGCCACTGTAAAACTGCTAATTGCACCACCCAGCCAGCTGAAGAGAGCACAGAAGTGGAAAAGGGGATCATTTTTTCACCCCTAACTGCTCCATATCAAATCAAATGGGAGATTGCAATGTCAGTATCATCATTTGTGAGTCGTACACAAACCCAGCCTGGTTTTCTGCCACTTGGCATCACCACTCCTAACCCGAGATCAGTTTGCCTTGCCCACGGCTCCATTCCATTCTGTGTGAATCTCCAGCTCTATATCAAACATTCGGTGGCCATTATCAAAACCCCACAATGAAGTTACTCACCTGTCAGCTGCCCTCGGCAGCACGGCCATCCCCTGGTCCCAGCGCCTTGGAAATGGCTGGGAAAGGAGAAAACAGAGCGAGGGAACTTCAGAACCTGCTGGAACTAAGGCTGGGAGTCACGGGGGGAAGGGATTGAGTGTGACCCCCTCCTCCTATTTAACACCAGGTGAGGGCTTTGCCTCCCAGGTGGTGGATCCTCAGTGGGATTGTGGAGCTGTGCTGGTGAGAGGGGGCTGTGGCAGCGCCGGGGTTTTGTGTGGTCTGTGAGGTCTCTTGCTGTTTGGTTTTTATGGGATGGGTTTTTTGCTTTGATTCATGCACAAGCAATTTTGTTGGTTTTAGCTCATTTAAGTGTTCAGGGCACACCTTGCTCCTCAGTTCTTGAATTAGTTTTGTGCTGGCAGATGTTATTTTACCTCTTAGTTTGCCAGTGTCTCTTGCAGTCCTCTCCTAATGTTTTTATTCAGGAATAAACCCTGCTGTGGCCTGTGAATTTGAAATTTGTGTAATTTTTTCCTGCCTGCCTTGCTTCTCTTCTCCTCCCTGCTGCCCCCATCTATTACTGGGAGTCTAAACATTTCCTTGACTGGAGTGAAGGGTGGCTCCTGAAAGCTGTCCCTGTTTTCTGGAGTGCTCTGGTTTGACTGACAAGTTGTCTGTTTTTCCTTCTTTTCAGACTGTTATTCCTTAAAAGGTCTCTGTGTCTCCCCTGACCCTCCCAGTGCAATTCCACCTGTTCAGCCCATTCCTGTGATCCCTGAGCTCCTGCTAGGTGATAACTGGGTAATTAACTCGCCCTAACGAGTGTGGGCTAATAAATATCCATGTCTTGCAGGTGTGAAGCCCCTTCCTCTTCAAGAGCCAGAGCTCCCTGCTCCTCCTCAGCCACTGCAGCCTCTCCAGAAGAAGCCCTTGGTGGAGTTGCTCCCTCCCCCTCTGGCCATGGGATGTATTTTTGGGAAGAACAAGAGGCCCTGTGTGTTTCCCAGGTTGTTTGATAGGCCCAAGAGCAAAAAGGCAGTGGGGGCTGCCCGGGCGTCCTGCGATGCAGCCACGTGGACCGGGGAGAACTATTTCCACTCAGCACGGATTGGGAGGACTCGGAGAGGCTGTGAGCCTCCTGCTGCCAGTCTGGTGCTGGAAGCTTCTGAAAGTGAGTTTGGAGAGGAGGGAGGAGACTCAGCTGCCCCTCCAAGGGCCCGGCACAGCGAGGCCTCGTTCCCTGTGGCTGCTGGAGACCCGAGAGGTGCTGAGGTGTCCCAGGAGCCTGAAGCCAAACCTCACCCTGAGGTGATGAAACACCAGGAGCTCCCTGAAGAGGCACAAGGATCCCAAAGCCCTCAGGAGAGCAGTGGGGCTGAAGCTGTTCTGCATCCCCCTGGCAGCTCTCTGCCCCCCAAGCTCGGCTGTGGGGACGAGGGGGTGACACCTCTCACTCAGATCACGGTGGAGGCTGATGTCCACGTGTCTGCAGGTGACCAGGGGGAACCTGGCCAGGGTCAGGCTGCTGTAAAATCCGAGCTGCTGAGCGGTGCAGGGCAGGAGGCTGGGGCTGGGAGCAGTGCAGAGCAAGCCTGTGTTGGGAAGGCTCTTTGGGAAGTGCCTGTGCAGAAGGCAGGTGATGCCACAGCTGCTTTGTGCCCTCTGGAGGAGCCAGAGCTGCCTCTGAAGGCTGCAGAGCCAGGAGAGGGCATCACAAATGGGCAGAGAGCTGCAGAAGAGCAGGGGGGAGAAGAAAATGAAGCCCCACCTGTTCTCCAGCTGGGACAAGGTGAGATTCCTGTTCCTGAAAGTGTGACAGAAACTGCTGCTGAACCAGAGCAAGCTGAGGAGATGGCCGAGGCCTGTGGTGATGGGCAGGCATCAGAGGAGATCCCAGCCTGCCTGCCAGAAACCCAGGCTGCCCTGCAGGAGGAGGAGGAGGAGAAAATCCAGGTTAGCAGTGAGGGAAAAGCAGAGGAGCACTGAAAGAGCACATGGACTCTGCAGCAGCAACCACGGAGCACACTGAGGGTTTGTCTGCAGCCCAGAGATGAATCTGCTGCCTCCACCCTGCCAGGGAGTGATGCCAAAGGGTGCTCGTACCCTGAAGGACCCAGAAATCGAGGTGGTGATGGCAGAACCTGCTTTGAAAAGTGATGCTTAACTTAAAATTTGTGTGTGGCCTTCTGCAAGTGGCACTGCCCTCCTTCCTTCTGCTGGGGGAGGCGGTGTGGGCATGGGCTGAGTGTTTTTTGGGACAAAAAGTGTATTTATGTACTTATTCATGTGTTTATACCCTGTCTGGGTCTGTGCACTTCGTGCTTCTCTCCCTGTGTGTGGCTGCACAGGGTTAAGCCGTGCCTAACAAACCAACCAGATTTATTAATTACACTTGTCTGCTCACCCCTCTGACTGTCACCACTCTTGGGAACGGGCTGTGTGAAGTCTGTGTTGCAGCTGGAATCAATAAATGGGTGCATTTTGATACTGACTGCTGTGAAATGCTGGGTTATTAATGGTTGGTGCTGGTTGGGTGGAGGTCAAGGAGCTCAGACTGGGGGCCTGTGGGAGGAGCTGGAAACGACAAAAAAAAGCTTCTGGTGGTCATTTTGCAGCAAAAAATCAATAAATTTCTGGCAACTGCATATCCAATACTGATCTCTTATTATACAGTGCTAAACAGAGGGGAGTTTTCCCGTCAAACCTGACTGGTGGCACAGCTCTCACTGAATTTATAAATGAAGTGGTGCTGAAGGGAATCAGGAAAATAACACAGCCTAATTTCTTTCAAGCAGAAGGATTTTATACCACGTTATTCTGCTAGAACTCATGAGGATTTAAAAAAACTTTAAAAGGGAAATAATTATTTGTGTTAGACAGCTGGAAAGCTCCAATGTGAAGGAGAGCAAGATCCTCCTTAAGGAAACCATTTCCAGCTCTGGTGGTCCTGCATGGAGCCCTCATTAACAGTGCTCACAGGAGGCAGGGAATGATGGTTAAAGGCAAGCCAGGATATGAGGATGTTCAGAGAAACGCTTCTATTTAAGGGATGATTGGTTTTACTGTCTTTAAGTGCTTAATCACATCAGGAGTTTGGTGTACCCTTAAAAAGATTTCCTGGGCCTCAGAGGACCAGGCAGCCACACTCCAAACTCTTGGCTTAAGCCAGACTTGCTTCATTTTTTTTTTTTCCCCCCTTATGACCAAATCTGATGGAGACCTTGCCTATGGAAATGTCTCATCTGCCCTGACTTAAACAACACAGAGAATGTTCCTTCCCCTTGGCTGCTCCTCATGACCCCAGAGGCCTCTCCATCAGCTGTTGACAAGCTGGGTTTGGCTGCCACTGGCAAAGCTCTGCTCTCATGCTGGAGATTATGTCCTCATTGCATAGAATTTAGATTTAAAAATCAGTGGGTTGGCAGCTCCTCCTTGCCAGGAGAGCAGGGAGGCCTGAGGAAATCAGGGGAGAAGAAGCAGAGAGCAACAAAAACCTCTGTGCATCGCTCTGCCTCCCTCTTAGATGTTCAGCTCAACCACTGCAATTGTACTTTGTGCTTCTGATTTAGCAAAAGCATCTCGGAATTCATGGGATCAGGTCAAAATTACTCAGCAGCTCCTTCCCCCGTGACTGAAGGTGTGGGGCTGATGAAGAGTGACAATAAATACATCATTACACGACACTGTTGGTGCCACTCGGAAACAAAGGGGTGACAGGGATCAATTTCCACCCCAAGAGGAATCATGCAGAATAATTCTGCAGGCTGTAGTCTCACAAACCTCATCCCAAAACACCTGCCAGGTGATCACCAAATTACAGGAACAGAAGGGGTGCCGTGCAGCCCTTTAATGTTGCTGGAATTTTGGGGTTTAAATCTAATCAACGAAGCCGCAGTCTGAATCGGGGACGTTCTCTCATGCTCTGGAAAAGGAGTGATTTTTCCTTCCTTTCTCAGAAAAATCACGGAATGCTCTTCCACCACATGCAGTGCTGCAGGAATTTTGGGGAAGAAGTTTTTGCAGTGCCCTGACTTCGATTACACAAATCTGAGTGGTAAATGAGAAAAAACCAGCTAAAATTCCTCTTACAATATTCCAGTTCTGCTGCTTTTTTGTCATCACGTTCATTTGGGGGTTTCAGATGTGCCCCAAGTTCTGTAAAGCCGAGCTTTACCCTCAGCTTTTCCTGGTTTGCATTGTCCCTGTCTGACCTACCCAAAATTACACATGGGGGAGGTTTGGCTTTGGCAATTTTAATGCCTTTAGATGCCTTGTCAGAGGAGACTCTGCCTCTTTTCTGATATTTCCAATGACTCCAATGCCAGAACTGATGGTTTTGCCCTTTTCAGCTCGTGAAGTTGTTGGAGTCCAAAGTGCAGGGAATATTTCTCTGCCTGTTTTGAAGAGTTCTACCCCCCTGGACAACCCTGTCTTTGACCTTTGTCCATGGAGAAAATTACCTACCCTCTGGGAGGAAGCAGAATCTACACTGGTGTGAATTAGGTGATAGAACATTACATAAGATTGTCACAGGGTGAAAATTTAGAGATGTTGGGTTTGTTAATATAGCAAAATAGATAAGAAACAAAGCCTTCAAAATGGAGGATTGTTGTTGTTTTAGGCCTTCTTCTTTCTTCTTTCTCTACTCCATTTTCTGCGGCAAAAGTGGATTGAGAGGATTGGGTGAAAAATGCCACAGTTCCTTTCATGTGACAGAGCGAGTTATTGAACATTGGTAGAAAAGTAAAAATATCTTTCGTTTCGGGCTTTCATTGGTTAATTTACCTTTAAAAGAACGGTGTGATATTGATAAGGGGGACTTCTCCCTTGCGCTTTCTAAGGGGAGTCATCTCTGCCTCGGCTCCCTTTTCTGATAAGACTCAATAAACAACTGTCTGAGAGCAAAAGCGTGGAAAAGTCCCGTTCGTCTGCGGAGCCCGGGTAAGGGCTCGGGGAATCCTCCCCCATCAGGGGAGGCTCAATTAAGACACGGTAAAGTGTCAGAAGTGTTTTGGTAAAATGCTGAGTATCGATGTCTGTGGCCTCAGAGTGAAAGCTGCTCCTCTCCTGGTGATTTCCTTGCAAGTCTTGGGACACCAGCTGGGCTCACTGTGCTTGGACCCTGCAAACATTAAAGACGAAGGGCTCAACTTCCAAATGGGGCTCACCTCAGAGCAGGGCTTAGGTCTGAAAGCACCTTGATGCTTTTAAACTCCTATTCCTGCCCTGAGACCAGGCAAAGCCCATCCTGCAGCAGCAGAGCCCTTGCACCATCCGGCAGAGCACATCCCTGACTCCAAACTCTCTGTCACTGGTGGGTGAAGGCAAATTACACCTTGCACTGCTCTTGGTCTCGTCTTTTCAGGCGAGTTCTAAGGGGAGGGTTTATTAACAATGCAGCCGTGTGGCTCCAGCTCTGCGCTGTTCCCAGGCTCCAGGCTGCCCTCTTAAGATGATAAGAGGCAAATTCCTCGCTAAAATCCACCATGAGTCACTGCAAATGAGTGTAAAGCAGCATCACACAACTGTCCTGGAGTGCAGGCTAATTTTTTGGCGTTTGGGAATTCTCAGCTCCTGTTGCTAAGGATCTTTGCTTTTAATTTTTATAATTAAAAGTCCTGTCATTCACCAGGAAACCCTGAAAAAATACCTGGCCCCACTTGAGAAACTAAAACCTCAGGAGTGTTTAGGAGGTGCTGGAGCTATTAGGAACTCCAGTGTTTCTCTTCCTTTTTTTTATTATTTTGAATAATAAAATGATTATTTATAAATAATCATCACCCTCCTTATCACAGCAAACCTGTTTCTCCTGAACTCTTACACAACTAAGCAAAAAGTTCTGAAAACAGCTGGTCAAAAACCAAACACCTCCTTTATCCAGAGCAGCGACTGCTGGTCAATGTTCTTGTTCAGTACAATGATGCCTGAAGAGGCCTCCTGAAAACAGAGACTGGACAGGAGTAAGGGAATAAAAGTAGTAATAAAAGTATTTATTTGAAAGGCCTTCAAAGGTACCCCTGGGGAGCCAGAGGCTGCTCTCAAAATGGACCCCAAGGTGGACGACAGGCCACGAGTTCTTCACACTTTTATAGCTTTGGTTCATTTGCATGTCAGGGTTAATTCTCCAATTAAAGCTTCAGTTTAATGATGTAATTTCCCCTCAGCTTGCCCCCCTTAGAGGCTCTTTGGTTTATACTTTTTGGGCCTAGGACTGTCTGGGTGTCCTTGGAGACAAAGCCTGGAGAGGCTTTGTTGTGCCTGCCCAGCACGAGAGAGCAGAAATTAACAGGATACAAGAAACTCCAGAGTTACACACTGGGCAGTGCAGGATTTGAAAAATATAAAAGTTAAAACCTAAGGCACCAACAAAACAATTTTGTATTGCTCTGGTTGTTGTGTCCGTGCCTGGCTTTCGGGAGCACAATGATTTCCTTGCTTCCTCACACTCTCCTCTCCCCACAACATCCAAAGAGCCCAGATGTAAAGCCACAAAATCTGCCGTGATCTGACAACCAAACCCAACCACGGCGTGAAAGTTGGAAAAGTTCTGAAACAAAAGCCACTCAAAACACCCGTCCTGAGAGAGAGAGAGAGAGAGAAAATACAATCACAGATCTCCCCCAGCTCTGCCTCCTTCGCTGCCAAGTGCCTGCAGCACCTCGCAGAGATGAAAAGCACCCGGGAGCTGTTCCTGTGGATAGGGAGGATGTTCTGTGCCTGCAACACCTCAGCTGCCAGGGGTTCTTCCTAAATTCTATCGTGTAGCTGCTGCTCCATGGCCACAGAATCCCAGGGTGGTTTGTGTTGGAAAGGACCTTAAAAATCATCTCATTTCACCCCCTGCCATGGGCAGGGACACCTTTCACTATCCCAGGCTGCTCCAAGCCCTGTCCAGCCTGGCCTGGGACACTTCCAGGGATGAGGCAGCCACAGATGCTCTGTGCCAGGGTCTCCCCACCCTCACAGGGAAGGATTCCTTCCTAAATCCCCCCTCTGAACCGTGCTCTGACAGCTCAGAGCCATTCCCCCTTGTCCCCTTCTTGTCAGAAGTCTCTCCAGCCTGTCCCTGTGCACAGAGAGAGAGACCCCACAACATTTCCCTTCAGCTCTCTGTGAACACTTTGGGGACAAAAAAGAAGATAATTTCTAAATACACAGAGCCCTCTGATGTGAACCATTGTCTGATGTTTCACAAACACGGAGCAAGAACAATTCCCAACCCTTCAGGCAGCTGTGTAAGGGATCAGTAATTAAATCATTGGCTTTGGGTGGGAAGCAATTCAGCGTTGCTGCCCTGCCCTATTTAAGGTCCAGCTGCTCCCTCTCAAGCTCTGCTGGGAACTTCTTGGGGGCATTTCCTTTGGAAGTGAGTGTGGGAACTGCATGGCACGAATTTGGGGGTTTTTGGGAAGGAGGGGTTTTTTGTGCTTTGTTTTTGGGGCTTTGTTTGACTTCTCTAGTGAGAGAGAAAGAGAGAGCTCTGCCTTTAGGGGTTTCAGCAAAACTGTAATTATGCTTTCTTCTGTCTTTGGCTTTGAACAAAAATTCTGCTGGTGGCAAGATGGGACTGAAAATGAAAGATTCACAGCATGAAATGGCAAAATGAGGAAGGGGAAATAATTTTCCTATATAAAAAAAAATAACTGGTATCTTAAAGTGATAAATATCTATATCTTTATAAACAAAACCTCTTTGGAGACAGCAGCAGTGGAAGCTGTATTTTGTCATATTTTGAGCTGCTTCTGCAGCGATGGCGAACAAATAAAAGTAAACTGTAAAATAAGTAGTTATTTTCCTTTCCTCTCCTGGCATTTTACTGCCCTACCAAAATGCCATGGAATGTTTCCTGGCTTATTCATTTACACAAATCCTTGCTGCTGGTGCAGCAATTGCTTACTCTGGAAGCTCAGCTTGACCAAACATTCATTTATTTGTAAGCTGTCCAGCTTTGGTATCAAAGACCATCTCTCTCTCTCTTCTTATATTTCAGTTTTTCTCCCCCAGCAGAAGCGGGTGGCTTCGTTTTTCTTGCTTTTTCCTTTCTTACAACTCTGTAGTTTTAAGTGATTAAGTTCATGGAGTCTTATAAGTGAGTGCCTAACCGCTGTGGAATCGCACATTTTTACAGATTCTGCCCATAAAAGCAGCTCAAACAGTGCAGCAAAACTGCTCTGGTTCCATTAGCTCCACTTTAAAAACTGTAATTCCTAAATTATAGATCTGTTTTTCTGTCGTTCCTCTTACTCTATGCTGGTTGAGCTGTCTGCAGCACCATCCTTAATCAGATCATGTTGTGTGGCACTGCTATCCCGCTTTAAATATTTAGCTGTAAAAAGTGGCCCAGGATTTGGAGTGGAACAGCTCTGGGAGGGAGCTGGTGATGTGGGACTGGTGGGGAAATGGGTTGCTGTCGCTGGCTGCCCTATTTAAGAGCAGAACCTTATCACCTTTGAGCCAGGAATAAAGGCTGTGGTGCTGCAAATAAATGGTTTAAGTCATGTTTGCTTTGTGCTTTCCCTGCCAGAAACAGGCACTCGTGTCCTCCTCAAGGATGAGTGTTTAACTCGTGTTTGCCTCTTTCCGGCGCTCTGCATGGCAGGTTCCAAGGGGAATTCCTGGAGCTGTGTGCAAGCTCCCCCTTTCCCTTTTCCACACAACTTCTGCTCCTTCCCTGCAAAGTGCTTGATCTGTTTTCTGGCATCGCTGCCCTTGTAAAAAGGCCCTTTATAAACGTGACCTGAGGTAAATGTTTCTCTGCATTCAGAATATGCTGCCCCTTTTTAATGCTTGGGTTTGAGGCAGTGGCATTGCTGTGGTTGCTAAAAAGGGAGTTAATGACTGGTGAAATAATGACCCAGGGGCCTGAAATCCACTTGTTTCTCATCTCTCAATACGGAGATCTTTTTGTTTTCCTTTCCTTTCTCCTGCCTTCCGTATCTTACCAGGCCTCTGAATGACCTCCCTGGCTAAATGCGAACTTTGTAGAATTAGTAAATGTTTTAGGAAATAAGAGGAGACCTAAATAGTATTTGCTTTGGGAATATAAACTAATAACTGTGAAGTGCAGTGTGGGCTGAGAGTCCTGGGGAGGGAGTGACTTCCTAAATGCTCTCAGTGACATCAAAAGGCTGTTCCTTGAGCTAAGCCTGACTTAGAAGCAATAAAACCTGAAACTTGTGGGCAGCCCACTCTGAAATGAAGCGGGAATTTGATTTTAGAGGGGCATTCTCTGCTCTGCCACAGGGCTGAGGAGGGGGTTCTGTTGGATTTTTTCCTCCCTTGCAGGTGGCACAGGAGTGATTTGTCAGCTCAGCAAGGCTGGAATGAGGATCTGGCTCTGCTCCTAAAGGCTCTGTTTGTGCCCGAGTTCCGCAGCACCCCAGACCCTCAGGATTCCCTGGAGAAGGCTGGGAGCAGGATTTGCTCTGCACACCTCGACCATGGGGAACGAGATCAGTCACAGGAGGTACTCGTGCAGGAAGTTCAGGAGGTTTGAAAGGCTGAGATCCGAGGAGAGAACGTCTGTGTCTGATGTGTCGGATGTCCCCATGGCGCAGCCAGCCCGGGATGGGGCATTTTGGGGCAGTGTGACCCACCCTGAGAACGAGGAACCCCAGGGTGCTGCTGCAGGGCTGAGCAGCAAAGAGCAAGGAAGGAAAAGGGAAATGGCCTCGTGTTCCCCACCTGTGGCCCAGGGAATGGTGAGAAGCACAGAGCTGCAGGAGCCTGGAGAGGCCCAGCCTCCTGCAGGACAGGCAGAGGAGGCTGGGGACAATCCCCCCACCATAAATCCTGATGGAAAACTTTGTGCTCCGACCCAGGAAAGACCTGCAAGAGCTGAGCCAGCTGAGGGACACACAGAGGTGACCAAAAGGGACTTCCCTCTGCAGCCTGCAGTGGAGATGGGAGCAGGAGAGGTGGGGACTGCGCAGGGGACAGTGAAAAGCAGCTCAGGGTTGCACAAGAGACCCAGCACCAGGACGAGCCCTATCTGCAGGTGGCTGAAGAGACTCAAGCCCCCAGCAGAAAAACCTAAAGCCAAGCCTGGTGCAGTCAGCAGCCAAGAGTGAGGCTCCTGAGGACTGGGAAGGGATCAAGTGCCCAGGGTGGCACCTGAAAAAAAGACAAAAAGGCTGGTTAAAAAATGTGTTTCTTGTGTGCTATAAGAAGACATCATTTTTGTCATCTTTAAACTGCTTGTCTGCTGGATGTTCCTGGCTGTTTTACACCCTGTGTGGAGCACAGAGGGCATTGCCTCCGGGAGGGGTGGGACAGGGAAGGGAAGTGGCTCTGCTCCCTTAGCAAGCAGCTCGTGAGGATGCTTTGGGGCTGCTCTGTAGCAGCTCCTGTTTGAAACCCTGCAGAGGTGCCCTGGGCAGCTTTGCATCTTCCTGGTGCTTCCTATCCCTGTTCGATTTCCTTTCCCCTGCTTGTAACAGCTTGCTCTGCTTAATGGCCCAAGAGAAGGCTGAGTAGCATCTGTGTTATCAGCCTGAATTAAGAGATTATAAAACCAGGAGGTGCTTACGGACGCACGATGGTGGTGGTGGGGGAGGTTTGCTAAACAAGGGGCTCCAGCTTTGCTGCTGGAAGTGTTTGCTGTGTGTTTTTGTATCTGGAAGTCAATAAAAGCCGCTTTCACTGCCTCCAGTGGAGCCTTGGCTGCAGCTGGGAGTGGGATAAGGGAGGGAAGGAGGGGATGGGCTGGCACTGCCTGCCCACGGATGTGGGGAGTGGGAACTGGGAGGGCTCCCTGCAGTGCCACGGAGCCAGCAGTGCTGCTGATCTGGCTGTGCTGGGGCTGCTCCTGGAGAACTGGGTTTAGGAAAAGGCTTTAATTTGATTGCTGTAGCTCTGTGCCATCCATGTGGCTCCTCCAGGTGCCTCAGAGCTGACCTAAGCATGCCGGTGAGCAGCGAACAGATCCCAGAGTGCTGAGCCTTGTTCTGCTGAAGGTTCCAGCTGGGGGCAAAAATCCTTCTGGGAGAGGGGAGAGACCAAAAGAGTTGCTGGTGTGCAGGCAGAGCCAAGGAGGGGCTGCAGGGCTGTGCTGGAGCAGCCCCGCTCGCTGGGGGATGCCAGCCTGCCCTGGGGCAGCAGGAAGGGGGAGAAATGCCAAGGGAGGATCACAAGCAGCAGCCTGAGCTCCTGGAGCTGCCTCCTCCACCCTGCCCGAGGTACCTGTGCTGCTCCTGCTGCAGCCCTCCCCTGGCTGCTGGTAAATCACTGCTTGGGGCACTGATGGCAGCTCTGATCCTGTTCCCAGCTGGACCACAAGTAGGAAATCCTCATTCTTGTCCTTTTCCTTCAGCTCTTTCCTTCTCAGAAGCCCCAGTTTAACTTTCTGCCTCTCCGTTCCCTTTGTGGGGGCATCCCCAGCTCTCCTGAGGTGACCAGCGACAGCGAAGTGCCTTTGCCTCGCTGATCTCTGCATCGATGCTCCTGCTAAAATCCCCTTCAAGAGCTTCGAGCACCCCTTGGAGCTCCTCTTGAGCAGAATTAGGACAAAAAAATCGCTCCAGCACGTCCCTTTCTACACCTCTACCTCAATCCAAAGCCGTCGGCTGTGCCAGCCAAGATGTAAATCAGCGGGGAAGCAGCTGTTTCCCACCTTGTGCTCAGAAGCACCATCTGCCGCGCTGCCTCTGCCCCTACTAAAGAGAATTCCTTGGCTGCTGATGACCTCTAAGGATAACATTTATCCCATGTAATCCCCAGGTTCCCCAAATGGAAGTCGCAGGAGGTTTCTGAAAGCAGAGCAGCACCCCCGAAAGACTGGGATGTTCATTTTTACAGGTAGCAAAGCTTTTTGATTTTCCCTAAAGCCAGTGAGGTGTGGAAGTGCCACCCTTTATTGATTCAGTCTCTTTTTTTTTAAGGCAGGAAGGCGTCTGTCTGTGTTTGTTTGTTTGTTTGTTTCAAATATTGATTCTTTGAAAGTGTTTGTTTAGGTTTTGTGTTTGGGTTGGTTTGTTTGTTTAAGGCAGAGGTGTTCTGTGGTTTTTTTTAAGGCAGGTTTCATATCTTGATGGAGTGGAGGCCCTGAGAAGAGCGCACTGAATCGTAAGAAATTTGAAAGTTGGGGAAATAAAGCAGCTCAGGATCTGTCAGATTCCCTGAGTGTGGAAAAGGGATGGTTTGAAGTGTTGAGCTGCATTTCTGAGATGGATTCTGTGCTTGGAGAGCAACTCACCTGATTCCTTTCATCCCACTTTTCCTTTTGCCATTGTCCCCAGAGCACAGCTGATAACACCTTGTCCATCCATTACAGCTCCTTAAAAATTCAGGAGGAATCCTGTTTTTCATTGTGCAGCTTCAATATCCACCACACGCCTGAGCAGAAGTGATCACAGAGCTGTGATTTCCTTCGTTTTCAGGTAAGGAACTTTGCTTCAACTTGTTTAAATTCACTTAGATTTGATTTTTTTTTTCTTTTGAGACAAAATCCTTGAGAGATTTTTACCTTCCTGAGGCGTGATGTGTTATCCCACTGTCACAATTCGCTCTGAATTCAGCAGGCAGGAGAATTCAGGGCCATCTTAAATAAAACCACACCTACAGTGGGACAGGGGCAGGGTTAGTGCTCTGGTTTGGTCATGCTGTGACATTTCCCTGCACTGGGGTACTTTTGGAAATCTGGGTTTTAATGGAAAGTTAAAAAATTCCAAAATTTTCCCCCAAAATTGCAGAATTCCAGGCAACAGCTCAGAGCTGTGAAAATATCCCCCCATGGTAACATCCTCAAGGTGGGTGCCAGGTTTTTTTCCAGAAGAGCCTGAAGTTACAAAGGTTTTTACACAGAATTTAGGAGTCTTGATCCTCTTTCCCTGTTTGCTGCTAGAAAATGTCGCTTTTTTTTCCTCTCTTCCTCTGTTGGGGAGGGAATTTCCTGTGGTTCCTTGTTCCTTTGTCAGTTCCTCAAATACAGGTTGATATTTTTTATTTTTAAGGGAAGACAGATATTTGCTGCAGAGCTTCCTGCAGAGATCCCTTTGCAGCAGTGGGTTTATAAATAGGGGCACTCTGGTTTATTTTGGTTGGAAATCATTTTTGACGACGCTCTCTGTGAAAAAGAGCGACACTGGGGGTGGAATATCACAGCCAGAGCTCCACTGCAGTGGGGAAAAAAAACTTTGAGAGCACCAGAGAAACATAAAACTTGAGGCTGTGGTGAACTGGTTTGAAATCTCTTCTCTGGTACCTGTTTCAGGTGATGGAAAAATAGTTTTATTCCTTCTTTCCTGGGAAAAGCACAGCGAATCAGCTCAGATCAATCAACTGAGGGCTCACCTGGATCACATGCAGGTCTGAGGTAAAGGTTTCAGCCTCTTACTGCAGGGAAAATAATCTAACCCAGATTTGTTCTGTGTGGTTTGACCCCTCCAGTGACCTGAAGGTAATAATGTGAATATTCTTAGATTTGAACCTCTTGCATTCACCCCATCTTCATGTGGACAACAAAAAATCCATTTAACACTCTTGGCTACAAGTCACATTAAAATACACCCAAAATTACCTGATTTTTTTAAAAAAAAATCAGTGTTCATTTTATATTCAGTGTTCGCAAACTGAAAGAACAGCGAGGCCAAGAGAACAGCAGCCCCAGAAAATCCGTGGCACATTAACCCCAAGGTGTTGGAGGCTGAGGAGCTGTTCCTAGGAGGACTCATCCTGTGAACAGGCAGCAGCCCTCTCACTTATACTAATAAATAAATAAATAAATAATGCATTTCCAGCAATCTCAGGAGCTGTCACACTTTCTGTCCTGCCCAACTGCTGAAGCAAGATATTAAACTTGCTCACATTCTTTTTGCCTAACTGCACGAAACTATTCCAAAAGAAGAAAGACCCAGCACGGTGCCTTTCTTCTGTGGGAGCTTGTAGCCCCAGATCCTCATCTTGCTGCTTTGTGAAGAGAATCCCTGAGAAAAGACCTCTGGAAAAGAAAAAAAAACCACCACCAATTATTGATGCTGCCTGCTTAACCCAGGCCTGATTTAGAAATGCAGAAAGTCAGCGTGGTGGTGGCTGTGAAAAGCCAATAATTTTGAACACCTTAGGCCTGTTTAACAGAGTTCTGCTGCAGTGCAGCTGCAAAGCTTTGGGTTATTTTTCTCTCCCCTTTCAATTAGCCAGCACACTGGAACACTTCAAGGAATAAGCACCAGGCTTTTCCTGGATTCCTTGCATCCCCTTCGGAGAGAGTCACGGAATGGGAGGAAATATTAACGAGGTGAGAGGAATTAATGCTGGTGGAGAGCTGAAGCAGCCCCCAGTGAGCACAAAGGTAAAACAGGGGGCAAACTGCAGAGGGCACAGAGCCAGGAATGTGAGGAGTGATGGGACAAAGCAGCAAGAGGGAAAAGCCGAGGAAATTCTGCTCTGCCTGAGCACAGGCAGCGGCTGCCAGAAACGTTTGGCACAGAACGCTGCTCAAATCCAGAGTTTCGGGGCAAACTCACATAATTAAGCCTCCTAAAAGCCAACTGCTAGGCAAAAGAGAGATTTTATCCCACAAAAAAAGCAGTGGAGCTTATCCCAGAGCACAACACGTGCTTCCATTCTCCAGCAGCTTTCCACAGTTATCGCAGCCAGCTCCACACAGGAACGTGCTGCAGAGGTCTGCAAAGAGGAGAAAACCTGCAGGGAAACGGACAGGGCATTTATTTATTTCACCTCCCTTCCCATGCTCAGAGCCTTTTCCTGGCTCTGTCCAAGGTCCTGCTCCATCAGAGCCCTCCGGCTTTATTAGCAGGGCTGGGAGAGGGCAAGGAGAGCAGGAGGTTTTCTGCAGTGTGAGGATAAGCTGAGAATCAAACTGGAACTCAGGCGCTCTGGGAGAAACTCTCTGCTGTGGCACAAGCAGCTTCTGCCTCCTGAAACAGAGATTTTAATTGCTTCCCCTTGCCTCTGTGGGAAATTCTGCTTTCTCATGTGTCGCAGGTCTGCACCATGGACAGGTAGAGAGACGACACAGAGTCCAGGCTCAGGGATAAATGGAAGAGATTTAATGATCTCTCAGAAGACTTTTATATGTTAGTTCACAAAAGTGTGTTAAATGGCATAAGGTAATTGGATTTTTGGCCATCCACCCCTTAAGGGGATTGGTCAAGTTCTAAGACACCCATCTCTGAGTGTTTTTCTAGTTAGAACCATAACAATTCTGCAAAACAACCTGCAGCTGCAAGAAGTTTACAAAACTGTACCATTGCTTTGAGTTACTTGCATGGGAAAGACAGAGCTCTCACAAAAATGCTGCAGAGAGCTGAAGAAATTCTCTGCTGAAGCTTTTTCAGCCTCCATACTCGTGGAATCTGGGAGAGGAGAGTGAAGCTGGGAGCTAATCAGGGGTTTTATCGTAAGGCAGCCTTGCTCTAAGCATCCCTGTCTCCAGCCTGGGTGTCCCTGCAGCACCTCCTGGTGCAGAGCTGGAGGCGAAAAGCAATCCCAGGACGTGTGTGAAGGGATGCAGGATCACTGCTAAATTCTTAACAACGCTCATAAAACACGGGCAGGCGGCGGTGGAGCTGCTGCTGCAGCCAGGGAGGGAGCTGTCAGTGACAGGAGAACAGAGCAGCAACACAAGGCCTGGCTTATCTCGCTGTGCCAGGGGTCCCAGGGAGGCCAGGCTGGGCAGGGGACAGGCTCTGGCTCTGTGGGTGGCTGAGAGCTGCTGGCTGCCCTGCAGAGGTGGGACCCAGGGTGATACACAAGAGATGGGATGATCTAAGCCAGGCAAAGCGGGTTTTATCTCCAGCTCTTCCTGAATCCCTGGGAGCTGCAGCAGCAATACCTGAGGTTTGTCCCAGCTCCTGCTGCCAGCTCAGCTGCCCCTCCCTGGTGTGGGTTTAGTGCTGCACAGGCCATCAAAACCCTTCTGCTGCCACCTCTGCTCTGCTTTTCCCCTGCAGGAGCACCTGGGTGCTGTCAGCCCGACCCGAGGGCAGCAGCAGCAGAGTGAAGTAAAAGACAAAATGCAAGAATGAAACTTCTTTTAGGGCTGCTGTTTTGCTGTGTAAGCCACTCCGAGAGCATCCCATTTCTTCACACGTGGGAGCAGAAAAAAGATTGGGGTGGCTTCTTCATCTTCTTTTGGTTTGGAAAGTCCTGGCTTTGAGGTGTGACCAGGGGCAGGGGGAGAGGTTCCCGAGCTGGGTGAGGGAACAGAGCCGGGTCAGTGTTAAGTAATCACAGAACAAGTGCATTTTCCTCAAAAAGCTCTTAAATTACTCAGGTACCTTTTAGGAGCAATTTAAGACAGTCAGCCTGATGCTTTTGGGGTGCTCTCGGAGTGGCTTACACAGCAAACCAGCAGCCCTAAAAGAAGTTTCATTCTTGCATTTTGTCTTTTATTTCTCCACTCTGCTGCTGCTGCCCTCGGGTCGGGCTGACAGCACCCAGGTGCTCCTGCAGGGGAGAAGCAGAGCAGGTTCTGGAGGGCCCCAGCACCCCAGGGACGTCAGTGACTCCTTTGCTCACGCATCTGGAGAGGCAGCCAGGGATGAGGAGCAGGCTGCAGTCCCTGCCCCTCCAAAGAGATGCTCATTCTGGGCAGAGATTCCATCAGCCACAAGCTCCCCTGGCACTCCTCAGACATTTCACGGCATCCTGCACAGGTGCTGGCATTCCAGGGTATGGGGAGGAACGTTCTCCTACACTCCAGTGTATCCTGGACAGAGTCACCAGTTCCACCTTCCACAGTGGAGAGGACACTGGAAAAGTGAGGGAAGCAGTGTCTGGCACCTAGACACAAAAAAATCTCCTGACACTTACTCGTACCCTCAACTCAGTTCTTCATTTCACTCTCCCTGCCTTAATTATGCTGCTGGCTGAATGTGTGACTTGTAACTCCTTTCCTCCCTTCCCACAGACTAATTCCGGAAGCTGAGCCAGCTCCAGAAGGAAAAGCTGCTGGTCCCTCTCAGTGGAAGGCTCTCTCCACTCATCTCATTGCCACAGAAGGATGTCTGCTGGAAAGTTTTGGGAATGAAAAGGCACAAATCTTGGCTTTGTGCACTCATTCCTCCCCACGCCCTGAAATGCCAGCACCTGTGCAGGATGCCGTGAAATGTCCGAGGAGTGCCAGGGGAGCTTGTGGCTGATGGAATCTCTGCCCAGAATGAGCATCTCTTTGGAGGGGCAGGGACTGCAGCCTGCTCCTCATCCCTGGCTGTCTCTCCAGACACGTGAGCAAAGGAGTCACTGACGTCCCTGGGGTGCTGAGGCCCTCCAGAACCTGCTCTGCTTCTCCCCTGCAGGAGCACCCGTTGGTGTGCACTGTGTGCTGGAAGAGAGATAGGCCCTGAGGGCCAGAGAGAGCCTCTTTCCTGGACCCAGAGGTGACCCTGGGAGTGCATCCAGGTCACTGGGGATGGGCTGAGAGAGGATTGTGGGTTTGTGGACAGTGTTGGGCCTATGAGATGTGATAATTGTAGTTTGTGACCTTACAGGGCATTGTTTACCTGTTACCATAATAGGCAATGTCTGTGCACTGCCCCAGGTGATTGGGGGACACTGAGGTGAACATCTTTCCTGTTTATATGATGGGATATCCTGTTGGGTGCTGGGATTTAGGGAATATTCACTGCACAATAAACGCTTTGCACTTTTCCATCTTGTGTGTGGAGTCCATGCCCTTGCGTGATTACTGCAGCACCTGGATGCTGTCAGCCCGACCCGAGGGCAGCAGCAGCAGCAGCAGAGTGGAGAAATAAAAGACAAAATGCAAGAATGAAACTTCTTTTAGGGCTGCTGGTTTGCTGTGTAAGCCGCTCCAAGAGCATCCCCAAAAGCATCAGGCTGACTGTCTTAAATTGCTCCTAAAACGTACCTGAGTAATTTAAGAGCTTTTTGAGGACAATGCACTTGTTCTGTGATTACTTTGCACTGACCCGGCTCTGTTCCCTCACCCAGCTCGGGAACCTCTCCCCCTGCCCCTGGTCACACCTCAAAGCCAGGACTTTCCAAACTAAGCCCAAATCCCCGCAATTAAATCCCAGACAAGTCTCAGGATTTCTCTTGCACAAGCCCCAGAAGCACTGCCAGGTGCTCAGCACTTCCTTTCAAACCGTGCCACCCATTTTAAATGAGGCTTCTGTCTCCTGAAAGACACATGGCCCAGATTTCAGCTGCCTCTATTTTCCTTCCCTCCCGTGATCACTCCTCTAATGGCATTTAATGCTCCCAGGCATCTCCCAGGCCCCGAATGCCACAGCTTCCCCTGACTAAACTAAAAATCTGTGACCGTATCAGTGGAAGTGAACAAAGACATGAACAAAGGTCATAAACTGAATTTATATGGCTTCTGATAAAACTCCTCCTGACAGGTTTGTTGGGGGATTTTTTTAGCTGACAATTTTCTTTCCAGCACTGTGAGTGTTCCAGGCTTGTTGCCTCTTTACTGTGCCTGTGGTGCACACCTCTTACAAATACATCATTCCTGGCATCAGAACAGAAGGGTGAGCAGTAATTAACGGCATCTTCTATAAATTCCACCCTTTTCTCCTCCTTTCTGCTGCTAAATATGCAAAAGATGACTGGAGAGGTGCTCTGACAACAGCAAGAGCAGAGGGTGCCCATTACTTACCCCAATAACAACCTTACCTCAGTAAAAAGGAACTTGAACATGAAATCACTGTTTTCTGCCACCTTGTAAGTTACTCTTCTCCCCACAGGGAAAAGTTTCTGTTTTGTTCACATTAATCAGGTGCTTTGTGCTGCTGAGTTTGAGCTGATCCTTCTCCAGCCCGGTGAGTGTTGAAGGAAGGAACAAGACCCATCTCATCTTCCCCTTACTCCCAGCCCTTCCCTGTCCTGCCTTTCTTTTTAAAATTAACTGTCACGTTTTCTTGGAGCTGAGAAAGCCATTACAGAAAAGACCAAACCAATTTTTCTTTGCAGCATGTGTGATTGTTTTCTACTTCCCTAAAAGGTTAATGTTTGAAGTGAATAATGGGTGGTGGGGAAGACGAGAAAAAAGCTTTTATTTCCTGCTCGCCTTTCCCTCAGCTCGCACAGCACGCAGGTGTTGCTGTCTCCTTGCACCAGGAATATTTTTGCAGCCTTCGGAGCTGTTTTCCCTCGGGTGGTGGCCTCCAAAACCTCCTTCAGGCCCTGCTGATGGGTCTGCTCGCCAAGGGAATCCTTTTGTCCTCCCTGAACTCCTCCTGATGGGCAGTTTTGTGCTGCTGCTGCCTCCCAGGGTTGTTTTTCCTGCCAGCAGAGGAGTTGTCAAATCCCCCAGGACAAAGCAGGTCCCAGGAACCCACAGCAGCTTCAGCCCTTAGAAACCTGGGGAAGATTCCTCCCCATTCCCAGCTGATGGAATGGAGTGAAGAGAATCAGAGCCACCTGCAAGGACAGCTAAAAGAGCCCCTGAGAGTGGAATATTTGGCACAGATTTCAGAAGAGCACCATGGAATCGCCCCTCAGCACTGAAGGGTGACCTGGGGCTTCACAGCAGCAGCAGGGAGGGAACTCAGCTCTCCTGGCTCCCAAAATCCCCCTCCAAGCTGGCAAAACCCCGAGGTCACCGTGGGATCAGGCAGCAGAGGGCAGGGGTGCCAGGCAGGGCATCCCAGCCCCTGGGGAAATGCTCTGCTCCCCTTTGGGAAAGCTGCTGGATTATCCTGGAATAAATCCACGCTGGAAAACGCTGTTACCCCTTATTAAATCACAACCTGCTGGCTTGGAGGAAGAAAATTAGTAATGCTGTGAACTCTCCCGTGGGTTGGGAATGTAAAGGAGTTTGGCATTACAGAGAGCTGCAGCAGAACATAATTTTTGCAGGAGGGAAGAATGCAAGGAGATCTATGAAGTCATTGACTAGTTTAGTTCAAAAATACATGGCTCAAAAATCTCAATATAATTATCCCAGTGCCTGCAGTTCCTGTTGGAGATGTTATACTGCTGGGTCAAGAGATTTTTTTTTTTTCTTTTTGAGCTGAGCTAACACATACATCATGTTTCAGGATGCTGCTGAATGCGGTGAATTTAATTGAACAGGGTGAGCAGCTAAACTTAGGCAGTCAGCTTGGGGTGATCCCTGAAGTTTATGCCAGAAGTGAGAATTTCGAACCCAACAGAGCCCACAGACAACTGTGATGTCCCTCTGGAGCAGCCTGGTTATTCAACAGTGCTCAGTGCTGGTGCCACAGAGCCAAGGCCTGTCCTTGCACATTCCCACCTCATTCCTTCTTCTCCTTTCACTTCCTCCCCTTGGAGCTCCAGCTCACAGGGAAAACCACACAGCTGCTGACTTCGAGTCCCAAAGGGCTGCAAACCCCCAGATTTCCCAGTTTTGCTGCAATCCCAGCTTTCCCTGAGGCTCTGCCTAAATCCCAGCACGATTTTCCACAGCTCTGGAATGTCAGAACTGAACTTTCTGTGTCTCTTCCTTCCTCTCTGCGTGTGCAGAAGCGTGCCCTCTCCAGAGGTGGGTGGGGGGGAATTCCTGGATTGTGTGGCTTTGAGAATTAATCTGCCCCACTGGCTGCTGATTGTGAGGCAAACTGTAAATAATGGTACGGAGACTTCTGCAAACGCCCCTGTCAGAAACCTAAATGGGAACAAAACATTTTCTTTATGGAGTCCAATCTTTTATTTCTCTCACCTATTTTGCTGTTAAACTCTTACTTCTCTACACTTATTGAGCCAGATTCACTCTCTCTTCATTTTATACGGAGAAAAACCTGGATAAATTATGGCCTATCGGTGGCAGAAGACCCTGGGCATAAAATATTTAGGCTTGGTTTTGTTCTTCTCTTGTTGTTGTGTGTAATAACTCCATTTTTGCATTCCTGTTTAAATCACAGCCTCCCTGGGGCAAGGACTGCCCTCTGAGTGTGTTGGTAATTATAAAGGGAAGAACCCTGGACTAAGGATAAATGCAGAGAGGTTTTCTGTTATGGATGCTGAAAAAGCTCCAGCAGAGAATTTCTTCAGCTCTCTGCAGCATTTTTGTGAGAGTTCTGTCTTTCCCATGCAAGGAACTCAAAGCAATGTTACAGTTTTGTAAACTTCTTGCAGCTGCAGGTTGTTTTGCAGGATTGTTGTGGTTCTAACTAGAAAAACACTCAGAGATGGGTGTCTTAGAACTTGACCAATCCCCTTAGGGGGTGGATGGCAAAAAACCAATTACCTTATGCCATTTAACACACTTTGTGAACTAACATATAAAAGCCTTCTGAGAATTCATTAAATCCCCATCCATCTATCCCTGAGCCTGGACTTTGTGTTGTTTCTCTACTCATCCGTGGGGAAAACAGCGACATTCTGTCTCCACAGAAAAAACACCCCATAAATGACATTGCACATCGTGGTGGGGACAGCGAACACGAGGGACAAAATCCGTTTGTGGCTGGTTGCACCTCATCCTGTGGCACTGGGGTCACCCAGGCTGTGACAAAGTTTGGGGACCCCAAAACGGAGCTGGTGTCCCAGGCAGAGCGAGGCAGAGCACTGCCAAGGGCGCATTAAACTTTGATGGCTGCAGTCATGCATTATCCATGTGCCAGCCAGCAAAGCTGCCCCGGTGGTAATTCTCCAAAGGAATCAGCCAATAATGGAGCAGCAAATAACAAATTCTTGCCCAGGTTGCTGCTGCCTTTTTTGCCGTTTCTCTCGTGCTGACTAGCACACGAAAGCGGGGTGTGGCTCCACACGATCCCACCTCCAAGGGCAACGCAGAGGGCACTTGGAAGGCAGATTGATGGAGATGCACTTTGCTCCTCGTTTTCCCATCACCTGAGGCTCCCAGTCCTCAGGAAAATCCCACTGTGCAAATGATGCAGGAGCGGTTTTAGGGGAGGCTGTGCTCCTCCGAAGGCTGAGGCCACAGGGGTTCGGGCACCACGCTGGCAACCAGCAGAAAACAGCCTCAGAAACAGCCTGGCAGCAGAGAAAGCAGCTGGTATTTCTGTGCTTTTCTCCTTTGAAGCAGGACTCCAGCTGATTACATGGTTAGAATATGGAAAAAAGAAAAAGAAAGGAAAAAAAAGGCGGTCCGAGGTTTGTCCTGAATGCAGCATTAAGGCCGAGGAAAACTCTGCTGCCCAGGGAGAGGCAGGAGGAGAGGGGAAATCTCAGAGAAATTTCAGATTTTTATCCTCTTGAGAGAAGAGTCTTAGACAAAGCATGAAGCAGTTCTGGTCTGACACAACCTGAGCACCCCAATGGTTCATGTGACACTTGAGAGCAGCTGGAGAGGAAAAGCACCTCGAAAGCTTCAGTCCCACACCAGCAGGGCAAAAGGCATCACCCGCCCCTGCCACCTCCTGAAGAGCCCCTAAACCTCATAAATCTTCCCAGGCTCTGAGGAAAATGTTGCTCCTTTGTTTCTGTGGCAAATAAAGGAATGATTTTTTTACCCTCCCTATCCCAAATCTGCAAATCTCAAAGATAATGGGCACTCAGAGGTAATCCCACCGTGATGTGCAATGTCATTTACGGGGTTTTTTTTCTGTGGAGCCAGAAAACTTCTCTGCATTTATGCTTAGTCCTTCTTCCCTTTATAATTACCAACACACTCAGAGGGCAGTCCTTGCCCCAGGGAGGCTGTGATTTAAACAGGAATGCAAAAATGAAGTTATTGCACACAACAAAAAGAGATGAACAAAACCAAGCCTAAATATTTTATGCCCAGGGTCTTCTGCCACTGATAGGCCATAATTTATCCAGGTTTTTCTCCGTATAAAATTAAGAGAGAGTGAATCTGGCTCGATAAGTGTAGAAAAGTAGGAGTTTAACAGCAAAATAGGTGAGAGAAATAAAAGATTGGACTCTATAAAGAAATGGGCATACTCTGAGCCACAGGCTGGAGCAGGATGGTCACCTGCAAACAGGTATTTCTGAGGTTTGAAAGGCGTGGTGAGGGCTACAATGGCCCCGTGGCTCGATGTAAATGTCCTGGAGAGGACAACAGGAGTGACAGGAAAGTGCTTCGAGTCACAGTTCTCGCTCTCTTTTTGCCCAGTTGCTGGCACAGTGCTCAACTTTCTTTAAATATGACCATAATAAGTAATAAAAGCAGCAGAAAGAGCAATGGGAACCTCCAGCCGAAGGGGGATTTATCCCAGGTTATAACCCAGCAGGATTCTGCTCCCCTTCACCCAGTGGGGGCTGAAACAGGAGCACCCCCTGACTCGTGCCAGGCTCTGTTCAGTCCAAAAAACTTTCAAGACTCATGTACTGAGAGTGTTGCACCCTGAATTTAGGTGATGCTGAACTTTTTGGATGTTTCTGCATCTCAACCCCAATTTTTTTGCTCGTTGTGGGATGAATTTCTACCGAACAAGATGAATTGTTCTCACTGCAGGGTCTGGTTTGTTCACCATTCACCAGCACCAGTTTAGCCCTTACAGACCTTTCCCAAAATTTTTGTTACTCCACTTTCACAGCTTTCTGGGCTTTTTAAAAAAATTCTGAGCTGGTTTATTTGGAGAATCCCCTTGCACAGCAGGGCTGAGCAGCACAGAGGAGGCGGCACGGGGCCGGATGCTGCTCCCCTCGGGTGCTATCTCAGGGACACACAAAGCCAGCACGAGCTCCTCTCGCAGGATACAGGATTGAAATTCCACCAACAATGTCAGAAACATAAAGAACAAACCCTGGAATTGCCTGTGCTCTATAGACACTTCCTGACAGCGGCTTATCTCGTCCTGTACAATGTGTTGTTATTCCAGTAAACACCGTGTGCTGGTTTATTAGTTAATGAAATGAAGCCCTAACAACCCATAAGATACACAAGGACTGCTCAGGCTTCTTGCAGGGACTGGATAATTCAATGTGCTGTGGTTAACAGGAGAAAAATGTGGGAAAGAGAAGATTATTAGCAAACTGGAGGGAACTTCATGACCACGGGGAACTTTTTTATGACTTTCCGGCATTTGGGTCTCAATTATCAGAGCCACGACTCAGATCATAAACAGAATTTATCTCTGGCAGAAGTAGGCTGCTTTATTACAGCCTTCAGAGCGGTGAATGTTTTGATAATGAAGTTAAAGGAAAAGCAGAAGTTCCCAAATTGAGAGGAGCCTTTGCTGCTCATGACGTTGGCGCTGGGCTAAGTCAGAAGTAAATCAATAACGCTGCCCTCAGGAAGGCTCTATTTATGAAAAATCCCACAAATTGATGCTTATGTGCCTCTGACAAAGAATAATGTTGTCTTTAGGGGGCCTAAATCTCTGGAGACACGGAGTGCTTGGGTGGAAGTCCAGGTGTATTTATCCACCCACCGCAAAAATAACCACGCTGGGGCTGGTTTGGTGACATTTAAAACATGGTTTGGTGATATTTAAAACAGAGGCAGATTCAGGGGAGGCAGCCCCGGATGGAAATATTTGATTCCTTAGGGGGCAGAAGCCGACCCTGTGTGTGAGTGACCCATGGGGAGAGGCTCAGGGGGGCTCTGATGGTGGCGCAGCTCCCGCAAAGCCGGAGAACAGATCTGCAGGAAGGGATTTCTGAAGATTTGCTTCCTTTGAAGGGAAAATCCATCAGGCAGGGATGGGGAGCAGCTGGATCCCCCACCTCAGCACCAGTCCTGCTCTGCTCACCACCCCGCGGTTCTGCAGAGCTTGTTGTGCTAAATGCTTTTTGGGACAAGAATTCCGCTGGAGCAGCTGCTTTATTCATGGCACAAAAGCTGAAATGCCCCTCCCGGCTTCTGTGAGGCCAAGGAAATCAAGAAGCTCAGGTCTGCTTTAAGGACTCATTCGAAGATGCCCTTCAGCGGTGGTGAAAATGTGCGCGCACATCTCTCAGGGGGGTTTTTTGTTGTTTCTGACTCGGGGGCTAAAGGGGAATTTCAACCCCCCAAGGCAAGGCCAGCTAGCACTCAGCTCGCCCAGGTTTGCAGTTCCAACTGCAAACAGCTGCCCTCGTGCCTGTGAAGACCTTCCTGCAATATCGGGTCCCCGTCTCAAGCAGGGGGGTGGCAGCTCTGTCCCTGGATGTGACACTGCCCCTTCCCTCAGCAGCATTTGCCACTCCCCGCCTCATCCTCATATTCCCTTCCTTGGAATCTGCACTGGCTTCTAACAGCAGCTTGCCTTTCCCAAAGTGATTAAAAAATGAGAAATATTTAAAAAATCTGTTATTTTATAGGTGTTGCCTGGCATTTATCACCCCTCAGTTCCAGCAGCTCCCTGGGGTGGCCACATTTTCACCTTAATTGCTCCCGGCTCCCACCACAAGCAAAGCAGGGACTTCAGAGGGGATGAGTTGTGCACTCTCGTGGTGCTCAGTCTTTGGAATAAAAAATAACCCAAACAGGTACAATTCTCTCTCCCTGACACGAGGAAGTTTTCAGCTGCTGTTAAAGCCACTAAGGCTCTTGTTTGAGAGCTTTACTGGGGTAGGAAATGAAGTTCCTAAATCAGGGTTCTTCACCTCCAGCAGCAGCCTGAGGAAGTGTCCTGTTTCCTCCTGTTCCCTCGGGGGGCAGAAGAAATGTCCCAGTGCTTGCCTGTGAGGGTGAAGTGACAAAACACCTGAACAGAGCTGGAGCAGCAGCGCTTTTCAAAAATGTCCTGTAAATCCCAGCCAGGAGTGAGAACAGAACAGGAGCAGATAACCAGGACGTGTTCCTGGAGCAGTATCAGAAGTTAACACCCTGAACTATCAGCTTGCTGTGTTAGGTCTCTTCTAATAGCTCAGATGCAGCAACCTTTTCATGCCTGGCTGCTTCCAAAATAGTCTTTTTTTTTCCTTTTTCTTTTTTTTTCTTTTTTTTTTCCTCCCCCAGGATTCTGTATGTACAGAATTAGAACATCAAAGCTTGGATTGACAGCCCTTTAAAAATGTGACTGTGGTTATTCTTGGCTAGGTCTGGGGAGAAGAAGTGATTCCATTAGCAAGTTCTTGTGATTAAGCAGAGAATGCATCAGTCAGAGCACGGAGACGTTGAAGGCTTCTTTTCGTGGCCACAGGAATATTTCTTGGACCATCTCATTCTCAGCCCTGCATGATCCTCTGGACTTCAGCAGGACCCCCACGCCTTCCAAGGAGGGGATTTCAGGATAAAGGGAGCCCTGTCCGTTTATTTTGGGCATCTGGGAGGCTCCCAAGGAGTTCATTCCACATCACAGCCTGCAAAATGCCCAGAAATAATTTCCCAGCAGGCTCTGAACACCACGGGGCACAGAAAAGGGAACGTTCTGTCCAGAGATGAACAGGAGGGAAAGGAAGGGCTGCTTAAAAAGGTATTGTAGAGGTTTCAAGTGGGCATTGATCTGTTTTAAAAAATAAATGGGGAAGGCAAAGTGTTTGCTATTGAAATTCCGCCAAGCACCTGCAGATCCCACTTTAAAGAAGGGAATGACAATGTACCTGTGAAGGTGTCCCTGAGCACATGGCACAGAGCAAATATTGTCACTTCATTAGCAATTCCATTATCCTAATTGGTATCGAGTCAGGCTAGCACTTTTTTTTTTCCCCTGAAGTTGCATTAAAATAAAGTTTTAGAGCAGGCAATAAAAGTCAGTGTAAATGGACTCTTCTGCCTGCAGCTTTATTGGAAATATGCAGATTTTTTAACCCTGTTCTGCATGAAAACAACACTCAGGCTTTTACAGTGGTTTTATGTCTTAATCTGCATCTTCTACTCTCCAAATAAATTGGAGACAACGTGGTCAAACATGACAGAGGGGCAGGAGACACACACAACAAAATCCCCGGGGAATTCCCATGAAAAGGTAAATTTAAGTCAAGACATGCAGCAAGTGTCCTGCCAGAAGGAGGATGACAGCTTTTCATTAGAAAAATCAAAGCCACCAAAGCCCGGGGCTTTTCTGAGGACAAATTTCATCAGCTCTGGGATCTCTCGGGTGCTGAAGCCAATTAACCAGGAGGATTAATCCAGAGGAAGTCATGATTCAACTCCCCTGGTGTTTTGTGCCTTAAAGGTCGAAGGCAGGGGCACGAAACCTGTTCAGGAACCTTGGGGGGGGCAGTAAATAATTTTTTAAAATGAACTAAAAAGAGAAAAACTTCTGCTGGAACATCATTCATCACCATCTAACCACACTGTAATTACCCAACAATTACAGTACACAATACATTTGTTTGAGCCTATTTGAAACCAGCACAATTTATGTAACTGGAAATGCACCAGGCAAGTAGGAATAATTACAACATAAATATGATGTAGTTAAATATCTGGAGTTTAGAAGCACTTCATTAAGAAAAATATCCCAGGCTGTTATGCTGTCATGAAATTAACCTTCTAGTCATAAGGATAAGTGTTATTTACGGATTTGAAAACAAAATGGGATGTAATTCCACTGCCATTACACCCAGGAAACTGGGAAGTTATGGCAGCCTCTGTTGTAAAAAGTGACTTTATACCCTGCTTTAATCATTCACGTCATCAAACCTGTGCGAGCTGAAAAGAGCAGAATTGGCCCTCTTATTTCCAGAGTTTTGCCGTTTTTCAGTCATCTCAAATTTCCATTTCCCCTGGGATTTTCCCCTTAAGGTTTAAACTGAGACCTCAATCATTTGGTGTTTAGTGGAGCCGGAATTTCTGGAGCTGGGCTTCCATTGCACGTTCTGGGTCCACGGATTGTCCACAATAAACCTTTCCCTGACAAACACCTTGGCCACGGCATCGAGCACAGCCCAAGAGTGAAACACCCGGGGATGCACTTCAGTAAAACACCTCGAGCTGCCAGGTAAAAGAAATGCAACTCCAAAACTCCCAGGTTGTCACCGAAATTGAATGATATCTGTTACTTCAGCGGAGCAAAATCCTTTAGGTGGTGCAGCTGGGGTGAACTCTGAGGTCTGGGAATCCACCCAAATTTGTCCAAGTTGCAATTAATTACTCTGACAAACAGAAATCCCGTTATTCCCTTCCATTCTAGATAGGAGGAGACTCCTTTGTCAGGCTAAGACAGCCAGCATTCCACCATTTCCACCTTTGCAAAACCTTGGCACGTTTAAATTTTATGTGTCACATTTTAGTGTTTTTAAGACACAAAAGAATATTTAAATCCAGCTCGCTCTCCTGCCATGGACAAGTCTGTCTACACAGGATGAAGCTGCTCAGTTGCCACCTGTTTTTCTGAGATACTGAAGACTTAACAAAGCAAATTTCCACTCAGCCCAAGCTCCCCCAAAATTCTCCCCGCCCCCTTTTCTGCTCTGCTTTGGGCACGGCCCAAATGAAGGCAGAGCCACCAGGACATCACCTGATAGTCCTGGAGATAAGGAACTTGTCAAGGCACAAAAAAAAAAAAAAAGAGAGGGGGGAAAGTTGAGTTCAGAAGGAAGAAATAGAGAGGCAGGACCTCATAATCACAGTGTTGCTCTTTGGCTCGATACAAAGGTTGTAATTCAATTTCAGAGTTCTGCTCCAGTGCATCTCTTAGGGTGTCAGCAGAGAATCTCTCAGCTGAGTTAAAGGATTGTATCAATCAGCAGGCCCCATTTTATAGAGAGAGAAAGGCAGTTCCTCTCTGAGTGTCGGCACTGTGTTCCAAGTTAATTACTTATAATTTTAACGTAGTGGGATGTGAAACGCTAATTGAAAATTTTGGGTGCCTCCGTCTCAGAGTCGGAGAAGAATTTGTGTGCCCATCTGGATAATGGGAAAGGGATTTTATTTTCTAGATCATTGATTTATCATCATTAAGGACTCAAATACAGCATTTTGTAAGTCAGCTTCAGGAATATGCTTTTTCCATTACGTTTACACTGCCTAAAATTGCCTCTGGCGCTGTGAATGTTAAAATTGACTGCATTCAATTTAGCGAGATCTCCTTCTTTCTCTGTCAGGGTTATTTATCTCATTGAGCTTTTGCAATCGAAGCTTTTTTTGGGGTTGGTTGTGGGGTTTTTTTGGTTTTTGGGGTTTTTGAGGGGGCCGCTGTTTGTGTGTTTGTGTTTTGGTTTGGGTTTTGGGGTGTGTTGGGGGGTTTTTGTTGGGTTTTTTTTTGGTTGGTTGGTTTGTTTCTTGTTTTTTTTTTTAATAATTATTATTTTTTTCTTATTCCTAAAAACCAAGCCCCAAACTGCATTGATTTTGGGTGGCAGCAAAGCCTTGATGGCCCTGTTTGTACAAACACACCCCCCCTTGCCAAGCAGAACCCCAGCACTCAGAAACGAGGCTGTTGCTTTATTCCAGCCAAACAAAAACAAGTCCCATTTAGCAGCCTGCAATTCCTTCCCCACCCAGTGCAAGGTCCAGGGGCTACTTCTGAAATGTGAATTAAGAACCAAATTGTTCATATTTGTATCAGCTTTGCCTCCCATGCAGGCCTGGGACAGTTTGGAGAAGAGTGAGTGCTATGAAAGAGGAGGGAGAGTTCCCTGGAGGATCAAACAGGAGTAACATCAATGCTGATTTTGGAAGTTGCTCGTTGGCTCTTTTTTTGTGCAGATGGAGGAAGCAATTAGGAAGAAGATTCAAAGTCTTGTAGCAGCTTATTCCTAGATGTTATTTCCTCGCTTATCCTTCCAATGAAGACCTTGATGAAAGAAACTCTTTGGAGTTACCTCAAACCAGCTGAAGCTGCACCAACACCACCTTCACCGGCCAAAGAATTCCAGTTCCATTTCTGTCTAATCAAAATAAGGATATCATTGGAATGCCCAGAATATCTTAGAAATTTGTGAGGTTTCTTTTCAGCTGTCAGTTCCACGAGTGCCAGCTGAGGATATTGCTTTTGGTGTTGATTGATACATGAGAAAACAGGGACCAGCAGAGCAGGGAAGACAACCGGGGTAAGTAACAGCTTGACAAAGAAAATAGATGAATAATTCAACAATAACATAGATTATTGCCATAAAACTGCATAAAGAGCGTGGTCTTCTAGTGAAGCATCTGCCCCAGTCTCAGGCCAGATGGGTAAAATGTTGTATTTTCATGTAAGAGTGCAAAAAGAGGCATCATGTTTAATTTTCCAGGGCCCTGAACCCACATCTGCCACGCTTTCTGTGCAGTGCTTATTGCAACACACGGGTCAGCAAGAACTCTTTGATATAAATATATAGGTGTCTATGTATTAAAGTGTTAACAAGAGTCCTGGAAATATATCAATAAATATATAAAAATATATAAAAAATATATAAATATAAATATACAAATATATATGTATAAATATATATATTTTATACTACATATAAATAAAACATTTTATAATATATATAATATGATATTTATATTATATAAAATATATATATTTTTATAATATAATTTATCTATTTATAAATATATATAAATGACTGCCTATCAAGTGGGAGCAGAGGGAAAATGCCCAGTGCTCAGTCACCCTGTGGGCACAGAGCTCTGCACCAGCCAAACTGCTCCCTCTGGGAGCAGCAGCAGCATGGGGTGAAACACCCTGGGAGAGGCTGGGGAAACTCTCTGAGCACTCCTAATGATTTATTTATTCAGCAACTCCTCCAATCCATTCACCCCTCTGCCCTTTCCAGTACTTCGGGTGGTTTTTTTTTTCCCTTTATTTTCTTTTCCTTCTCTTTGTTTTCCTTCTCTGAACTCCTTTTGGGCAATGAGCAGCTTTTGATTGAAGTTTTTTCCAGGGCTGCAATTTCAGAATAAAGAGCACAAAGATTTGCAGTCAAAACCTTCATTTTCACCAAAGTACAACTCTCCCCTGCTCTAAGCAGGCATCTTTCTCCTGCTACAAGATACTGAATTTTCCCTTCCTTTTATACGAGAGGATTTGGAGAAAATATGTAATTATTCTGCTGGGCCACTGGGCATCTTTCCCCTGAAAAATTAATCTCAGGTAAAAAAGGAAGAGTCTTAGTCTAAAGCCCCGGATCTCTTGCACTAAGGGTGCTTCCCTCAGGTGTGGCGTGGAAACTTCCACTCCAGCAGCGCTCCAAAATCAGCTGGCAGCCCTCGATCCATGACGGAATACCTGCCTGGGGCCATGGGCAGGCCCTGCTGGGAGAGAATTCCCTGCAGCTGCTAAAGGGATTTCAGCAAAGGATTTCGCTCTCACGACCAAGGATTTGCCTTCCTGGGAGTCTGCACGGGGTGGGAACACCTTGGCCAAGTAATGGGCATGTCCTGCTCTTCCAGAGCGTCCAAAAACAACCCAGCTGCCACTGCTGAGAGAAGGCTCGGCTGCCTCTCCTCCTGCTGCACATCCTGCTCCCCTTTGGCAGCAGATTCCAGGGGATGAGCAGGGGAATGTGGCAGAGGACACAAGTTCTGCAGCCTGAGCACGGCCCCAGAGTTGCAGTAATCACGCAAGGGCATGGACTCTGCACACAAGATGGAAAGTGCAAAGCGTTTATTGCGCAGTGAATATTCCCTAAATACCAGCACCCAACAGGATATCACATCATATAAACAGGAAAGATGTTCACCTCAGTGTCCCCCAATCACCTGGGGTAGTGCACAGACATTGCCTATTATGGTAACAGGTAAACAATGCCCTATAAGGTCACAAACTACAATTATCACATCTCACAGGTCCAGCACTGTCCACAAACCCACAATCCTCTCTCAGCCCATCCCCGGTGACCTGGATGCACTCCCAGGGTCACCTCTGGGTCCAGGAAAGAGGCTCTCTCTGGCCCTCAGGGCCCATCTCTCCTCCAGCACACAGTGCACACCAACAGAGAGTGGCCACGGGGGCACTGCCAACCTCGCCACCAAAAGGTGAGGCTGAAAGATTTCTCAACTCTTCCTCCTTCTCAAGTCAATAAAAATAAATAAAATTTCGGTTAAAATTTTCTCTTTGGGTAGAATTAGCTTGTGTCTGTCCTTGGGGAATGCTGCCACACTGATTCCACAAATCCTGGCCTGGTTTCTTCCCTTCTCTCCCCCAGGCAGCAGACAGAAAGTGCCCTCTCCATCAGAGACCCCCTGGTTTGCAGAGGGAACTCGAGCAGACAGCAGCATTTTCCAGGCGTTTTTAGAAGCGCAATTAGGACGACAACAGCTTGTTCCTCATCCCCTGCCGAGCCCTTCTCCCATTCCTCTCATCCCTCTCCTCCCAGGAGCACACCCAGTTACATCCTCACCTGCCCTTCAGCCACCACAAACCTTGCACGAATTTGCTGTTTGATTTCTTCCAGCAGGAGCCCTGTGAAAGCTCAGATTGGCTTCCTGGAGAGGAGAGAACACCAGTCTATAAACACCAGCCTGGTGGAAATCAAATTTTCTCTTACGTTCTTAAAACTGAGATTTTTTTTTTTCCCCCTGTAGCATTAGCTCCTGTACAGGTCTTTCTTCCCAGCTGGGCTTACAGCACTGAGATGTGATTGCTGAACACCTCCCAGTGAGCACGGATCAGAATTCAGGCATTTCCAGGCCTCCAAAGCAATCTGTGCAAGGGCAGGGACAAGATGCTCTCACATTTACAGCCGAGCTATTAAATCCTGCTCCTTGCTGTCTGCAGCTCCCGAGCCCCAGGCACACATCCCTGCACCGACAGGGTTACAAGGGAGAACACAAGCTCAAAAATGAGGCTAAAATGTCCTTATTTATTTTTACTCCCCAGCTACACTCATGATTTCACGGGGGCCTTCTGGTTATTCTGATACTCATTTGTAACTTCCAAAAATAATCACGTTTGCAGACCACCCTGGAAAATGCTATCATGGAAAAAAAAAAACAACCAAGGTATCATAAAATACATAAAAAACATCACCAGCTGGAACCCAGCTCATGATCCACCACCTGGAATGATCCCTCAAGGATCTCAGAACCCACACCCACCCCCCAAACAAAATAATCGCGTGCAAATGTTCACCTTTGGATCTCAGCTTGCAATTAAATCGCTGAGCTCAGACTTGCAAGAAATTCTGTTCCTAGTTCTGCTCATGACCTCGGGCGAGCCGTTTAATTTTCCTCTGCCTTAAACGAAGGAGTAACAGCTGCTTTTAACAGGAGGGATTGTGAGGGGGAACAAAAGCCAAACTAAATCAGTTGCTACTTAAGCTGGGCTCAAATGTGCTGCTGGAAATGAGAGTGGCACAACTGGATCCATCCCCAGATGCCTGAGGGGAAGAAATGCCACACATTTAAATGAGGCACTTGTTGAACAGCACAGAAGTTCCTGCTTGCAGGAAACCAGTTCAATTCTAATTTTTTTGCATGTATAGATAATGAATTAAGAGGTCAGGGTGGGGGGAAAAAAAAACTAACAGTGAGAGAAGGGCAATTCTCCTAAGAAATCTTCCAACTTTAACTATAAAAATAGGAAATCCTCATAAGCATCACCCCAAAAATTCCACTTTCTGCCCTTTGTCGCAGGGCTGGTGGGTCTTCGAGGCTGCTGCCCTGAGCCCTCTCGTGATGTGGGATAATAAAGCAATCAGCCTCCACACCAGGGAGGAGGCAGAGTTTTATGATGATTGCACCTCTCTCCATCAAATCCCCTCTGATACCTCCTTTTCCTCCACTACAAAATTAGCGTGGGCCTGGAGAGCTTGTGAACACTCCAAACTTCATCTGCAGCATGCTCACATCTCAGCATCGTGCCAGGAAGCCGGGGAAGGGCTGCAGGGTGAGGATCTTTATGCAGGGAAACTCCAGGCATTAATGAGTGATGCTTGATTAAAAAACAAACAGTCCCCACCCAGCCGTCCCCTGGGAACTGGTTGTGTGCTGGCTACAGACGGTTTTGTGATTCCTTTAACACCACAAACGTGGTTTTAACTCAAACCCTGGAATTAAATGTCAGAGATGCAAAATCCGCAGACTCGGATACAGTTTGAAAAGTGCACATTTGGGGCGATAAACTCCCAATCCACAGCGAGAAACATCTGATTCCACGCTCCATATTGTCCCTAGGAGTGGGCAGGACATTCCCTGCTCCTTCCCAGCACAATTTGCATCCAGATTCTGGGAAAAAAAAAAAAAATCTGTTGTATTTCTAGAGGTGCTTTTAAAAGGTGCCTGAGAAAACCTGGCTTTTGTAAAGGAGCCAGGTAACGGGTGGATAATACACAAACCCATTTGCTAAACACCACTTGAAAAATCACAGGCAGCGTAATTGACTTTTACAGCTCGGATAATGTAGGTCACTGCATTAGTGCAACAAGAAAATGAATGTATGTTGGAGTGAAAGACAGAAGGGAAGTAATTACAAAATATAGATTAAATAACCATCAGATAACAGGCATAATAATAAGAACAACCAGGGTGAAGATAGAGGAGAAACAATTTGTTAAATGGATCGTAGCAGGGTTTTAAGGAACTGCTGGGTTCACGTGCCACGCTTTTTCTTTTTCCTCCTTCACTGCAAACTCGATGGAATAAAGGGTTTGTCCCCCTTTTGGAGGTGATATCCTGCTTCTCATGGTATCAGCTCACAGCTCGCTCAGCCCAGAGGGCTGCTAAGCCAGTGATGCCTTAGGTTTTAACTTTTATATTTTTCAAATCCTGCACTGCCCAGTGTGTAACTCTGGAGTTTCTTGTATCCTGTTAATTTCTGCTCTCTCGTGCTGGGTAGACACAACTCCAAGGACACCCAGACAGTCCTAGGCCCAAAAAGTATAAACCAAAGAGCCTTTAAGGGGGGCAAATTGAGGGGAAATTACATCATTAAACTGAAGCTTTAATTGGAGAATTAACCCTGATATGCCGATGAACCAAAGCTATAAAAGTGTGAAGAACTCGTGGCCTGTCGTCCACCTTGGAGTCCATTTTGAGAGCAGCCTCTGGCTCCCCAGGGGTACCTTTGAAGACCTTTCCAATAAATATCGACCTTTATTCCCTTATTCTGTCTGGTCTCTGTTTTTAGGAGGCCTCTCAAGGCGCCATCAGGACCTGATTATATCAGCACAGAAGCCTTAACTCTCGCAGGAACAGGGAGCAGTAGAGTCCCCAGGTAAGAGGGATCACAGCTCAATCCTGCCCCGCTCTGAATTCTGGCAAAGGCTTACTCCAAGCTTGACATTCTCACTGCTTCTGCAGTTTAACCCAAAGAAGTTTAGAGAAAACATAACCAAAAACCTGCTCTCCCCCTAAACAAATGAACAACCACAAGACACCCGAAATGAAGCAAAAAATTTGGAATATGGGACTGTACAAAGATGAATATACGATTTTTTCCCCTCCAGATGAGGCAGTTTTAGTCCAGCCTGGCTTAATGGTGCTCTGAGCTTCTCAGAAAGAGTTTCCTGTTCAGTGAGCCCTACAAGAGGCATTTGGAGGTCTGTGTCTGCCAGCACTTAGGGGCCATCACATCCCATCAGCATCACACCCTGGGAGGACACACGGCAGCAAAAACCCAGGCACCTGAACCTCCCTGTGCTGGAAAAGGGACTGAGCAGTGAGTGACACCTGAGGTGATCCCGGGTGAAGGGGACAAGGCAGGAGAGATCCAACATCTCTCCTGCTTCTTCTCCTTTGGTGCCTTGTGTCAGTGTTTGAGTGACACCGCCCTGCTCTCCAGGAGAAAAATGCTGTTGTTTGTCCCAAGCCCTGCAAAAATTCACCTCTGACGTGCAGATGACGCTCACTGCGGTTGTCACTGGAATAAGGGCAGGGATGAAAAGGTCGAGAGTGACCAAAAACTTGGGGGAAAGTGCAAAATTTACCTACTGAAGAGGAACAAAATCCATCAGCTCAGCATCCCTTGCCTGGCTCGGAATCCAGCTTCAAGAATATCAGAGAAAGCTGCACCACAGCCATGTGTAAACCTCTAAAAGTGGGAGCACAGACTGGGCTCAGCACAGAGCCCTGGAGAGGCACAGCACATCCTGACACGTGACAACACAGAATGCTGCCAGCAGCTCCTCTTTGTCCCAGAAGTGTGGAAAAAGGCAAAAGGGACACTAAAAAGGTTCAGAGGAAGAAAGCTTGAGTATTTTTCAAAAAGCTACACCTTTCCGATTCTTTGCTGCACTGTACGAGGCAAAGAATGTCCTTGGCCCACCAGAACTGTGGATTTTTACTGTTTTTCTCCATTTAGAAAGTAATATTTGCACCCCAGGGCCTGATATCCCTCTCCCAAGGCAGCGCTGCCTCACGCAGCTCGTGGCCTGGGCCGCGCTGGCTCATCCCTGTCCTCTGCTGCTCTGCTCATTAATCAACGGCTCCTCTGAATGCCAATGAGTCCTGAAAGGAGCCAGGTGAAGGCAATGGCAATCTGCTCACAGCTTGATAATTACACATTCTTCAAAATAAATTAAAGGCAGCGCTAACAGCAGCACGCTGTTTTCGGGAGTCCTGCTTATCCAGAGAAATTAATTGGAAAGGGCATTGATTGGAGGGGCTGCCGGATTCCAGCGGGGAATTTATTTCCCCGTTGTTCCACAGCAGCTCCCAGACCTCTCACCAGGCAGAACCCCTCACCTCTGCTCCAACTGGGAGAGAAAAGGAGGCACGAATAACCTCTGTTCATCCCAAACCATCTGTGGAGAGACCTGGTTCACGGGATAATGCAGTGTTCGGGAGGGAAAGGGATCACAGGCTTTGATGGGTCTTTAGTTTTTGGGCTGTCCACACCAGCAAAGCTCCAGGATCAATTAAAGGAGCAGTTTTACAACAGAGACACTTCCAAAGAGCTCTTTCAGCCCCAGACACACAATCCAGGGGTGAACAAGCACTGTGGGCACAAATCCTCTGTATTCCTTACACCTTCATGAAGAAATTCCACAAACAAGCCAAAGAGAAACTCCAGAATCACAAGCTCTTGGATATCTGCTGTACAAAAGGATCTAAACTCCATCCAAACACTCTGGCAACTTCCCACTCAATCTGAGCTGTGGGAATGAGGGAATTTCAGAGATCCCTGGGTTAGAAGACACCACAAGGAGCCCAGCTCACAGGAGAATCCTTTATCCTGCACGTGCCAAGTGTCAGCAAGGTCAGGGAAGCCTCCCAAGCTCCCACAGCAGCAGATGACACAAAGTGGTTGTTTCCTCATGGAATAAATTTGTGTTGCTGATTTGTTGTGTCGATTCTTCCCTTTGCACAGCCCTGCTCTGCCTCAGCAGCTCGCACGTGCTGCAAAGGGCAGCTCTGCATAACAAATTGAGTTTGGGTAATGAAATATTTCGGGAGATGAGATTAATTTTAATTTGTTGCTCTCACAATGCCTCCCCCACTCTTCACAAAATTGCACCCAGCACAGCAGGAGTTTATCTAAGCCAGGGCCTTCCAGATAAATTCTGGCTTGCTCAGGCAATTATTGCAAATAAGTTAAAGACGGAATCCACAAGAGAATTACACCTACTTGGATCCACTTCATAACAGTTGTTTCACTACACGGAAAAGAAGTTGGCAAGGAGGTAATTGCTGCTTTCTTCCTAAAAGCCAGGCACTGGAGTGCTCAGAAAAAGACCCCAAGGAAATGTTCCAGTTCCAGTTTGTTTAAACAGATCCATCCTCAGCAATCCCCGCCGCTGCCCGAAGCAGGTACACAGGTTTATAGTGCACCTGCACTGTGGCATCTGAACCCACAGACCAAACCCTGATCACGTGCTCAGATTTACCCAAATTTGCTTCTACGAATCCTGGTTTGCCCCATCAGGAAGTGATGGCTGCAGGCAGTTTCCATGGAGCCTGCGTGTGACTACACCTGAGCTTTTTGATTTATCCCCCCTTATCTCTATCTTTAGATTCCATCTTTCCACACATCATCGCAGTGTCTGAGCATTTGCAAAAAATATATAAAAATCAGAGTAATAGCAGGTACCCTTCCCTTTCTTCTCTGCCAGGGGAAAATGGATTGTACACTGTTCCAGCTGAAATTGCTTCTCTTGGCTAAGCTGGGAGACGTTTGTATGAATTATTCCTGAGCTCAGGAATCAGTGCTCATTCCTGACACTTTGTGATCCGTGTTCAGGGATGAGGGGCCTGGATTGGCAAGAGAGGAGCAGCTGCAGCCCAATTCTCATTGCTGAGGCAAGACATCTTCATATGAAACTTCAAATAAAACAAGCCCAGCCATCAGCCAGAAGGAAAAGCCACATCCTGGAGCACCACCTGCATTAATTCTTCCTAGAATACGTCCATAAAAAGCTTAAAATAAAACAAGCCCAGCCATCAGCAAGAAGAAAAAGCCACATCCTGAAGCATCACCTGCATTAACCCTTCCTAGAACATCTTTGTAGAAAACTCAACATAAAACAAACCCAGCCATCAGCCAAAAGAAAAATCCACATCCTGAAGCATCACCTGCATTAACCCTTCCTAAAAAGTTTTCTATATGAATAAGAACATGCTGGTTTCACACAGAAGTGTTTTGCACAGTGCTGTCAGGCCAGGCTGATTTTTTTGTCCAGTTTTCCACCTTTCCCTCAGCTGTGTGATCCTGCTCTGTGCTCCAGGGAAAAGAGCTGCAGGGAATATGGCAGGGGTGGCAAAGGGGGGTTTCAGGGAGCTTTTGTAGCCCCCCCAGTGACCCCTGCACTTCAGGCAAAGCACATTTGTAACCACACACCTCACTCACATCAGTTATTCACAGCCAGACTGTGCCCAGCGCAGGAGTCAAACACTGCTGACCTCCCTGACAGAGGGGTGATTAATGCTGTGGCAACTTCAGCTCTGAAGTGGCTCCCTGCTGCACACACAGCCCCTGAATCCCTGACAGCACAGCCCCTCGTGGGCAGCAGGACGGGAGAATCCCCTCCAGAGCCTCGGCAGCAGTCCCCCGACACAGAGTCATTAATTCCCAGTCAATTCACCAGTTCATCAGTTCTGTGTTAAAGATAAAGCCTCTCCTCGGTGTCACAGGGCCCTGTGAAGTGACACATCCAGGGGATCACAGCTATCCCACAGCTGGAATTTAAGGGGGAAAAACCCCCAAAAAGGCGCCCTCGAGGGGGGAAAACCCCCAAGCAGAGTGTAGGTTGCGTTTAATGCAGTGAATAAATCAGCCTGCAGGACTTTCCGTTCATTCCTTACTTAACTCATTTCCTTTGTGACATCTTGGGGTTTGTGTTGAGGCCATGAAAACTGTGGGAAAGGCCAGGATGTTTCAGAAGGGAAAGCCAGAAACCTTCCAAAAATACAAAACACCTAAGTAGCACTTGCCTGTAACTTCAGGATATATTGCCTTTTTATTTATGGATCTGAAGCACAAGTCATATATCCAAAATATAGCTCCATTTCTGAAGCGGCTGAATCCTTTTCAAGGCAATTTGTAAGATTTACACTTGCTATATTTAATAGGGCCATTAAATACCTGGACAGAGTGGACCTGGTGATTGGCAGGAACAGCCTTTTCTCCATTCCTCACCCCTCTGGATTCCCTGGAGTGGGCTGAAGTTATTCCCAGCAGCCTTTGAGTTGGGCTGATCTGGATCCTCACGGCGGCGATTTTGGAAGTAGAAAAATGCAGCAATGCAGGCAGAGCGTGGAGCAGCATCCACGGACAGTGTGTCCATCTCTGCCTCAGCGCAGGAGGCTGAAAAAAACCCAACAAAACCCCCCTAGGACGGCTCTCCTGTGTCACTGCTCCTTTTGAAAATCATCGTGGGTTTATTTTTTAAATCTTCCAGTGGGCACTGCTACCAAAAGCCTCACAGCTAATTAGTATTATTGTGGAAAGGCTCCAGAATCCAGTGGTTTAACCCCTCCCCAGGAGAGGCCAGGCCCGACTCCCAGAAGAGATGCCTGAGGTGATAAATTATCTGCAATTACTGTTCCTAACTAAGCGTTTGTTATTTACATTATTAATATTTGCCCCTATGCCAGGAATCACAGCCACTCACACATTTGTGTCTGTTTGTAAGGAATGGAACCACCCCAGGGGGGAAGGGACCTGGAGTCTATTAAAAAATAGAGAGGTGAAATCAATTTCTAGATACAGAAATATCGATAAGAAACACGGAGAACTGGGGAGCTTCTAGAGGCAAGGAAGGAGGAAGGATGCTGTGCAAAGCCGATAAACCCTCAGCAGGGATGTCAGCCGGGTTCTCCAGCCACCGAAGGGGTGGAAAGGCACCTTTCCTTTGGGAAGAGCTGCTCTGGAATTCCCTTCAAAAGATGGGAGTGGAGGCAGCTGCAGAGCACAGCCACAGCACCGGGGCCACGTCCCTGCCATCCCCATGAGGTGCCAGCAGAGGTGACCTGCGGGAGAACGGGACCTTTGAACAACGAATTAATGTGATTTTGCAAAAGCCTATTTATTGTTCACATTACACTATTTTTATGCATTTCTGCAGCTGTAGTTCATGCAATCACACATGACCTGATTGGTCTCTCTATGTTGTCTGTGTGCCCTGCATGCACCTTTCAGAGAACTTGACTGGTTCTAGTCCAGGATGGTACAGTCTCTCTTTATTTACTTTTTTGCTGTCTTGTTATTTCGTTTTCTAGTGTCTTTTTTCTTGATTTAGCACAGCTTACATTCTAGTTGATGCCTTAGGTTTTAACTTCTATATTTTTTTAAACTCTGTACTGCTTAGTGTGCAACTTTGAAGCTTCTTGTAGCCTGTTACTTTCTGCTCTCTCATGCCTGTTAGACACAACAAAGCCTCTCCGGACTGCTCTTCAAGGACACCTGGGCCATCCTGAGCCCAAGGGGTGTAAACCAAGGAGTCTCTGAAGGGGGGGTAGCTAAGGGGAATTACATCATTAAACTGGAGCTTTAATTGACGAATTGACCCTGATATGCAAATGAACCAAACCTATAAAAGTGTGAAGAACTCGTGACCTGTCGTCCATCTCGGGGTCCATCTTGGCAATAGCCTGTGGCTCCCCAGGGTGTACCTTGAAGGCCCTTCAAATAAATACCTACTTTTGTTCCTTTACTCTGTCTGGTCTCTGTGTCTAGGAGGCCTGATAAGGCATCAAGTGACTCTGATAAGGGTAGCTGAAGATAACTTGGCTGGGGCACTCTGACAGGATTTGAGTGCTTTACAACAGTGACACCCCGGGTGACACCTGCAGCTCCCCGGCACATCCCGCAGGTCCTGCTCCATCATCTCCCGGGGCTGCTGCACGGCAGATAAAGGCAGAGCATGGGGGATCCTTCCCCGGGAGATTCATTTACCCAGCAAAGCCGGGTGGGACTGGGGAGGCAGCAACCAATTAAGCAACCATCAAACTTCTCCTACAAACCTCCCTCCACAGCACTCCCCCCTCCTGCCTCCAGCCAAAGTGGCAATTGTGTCTAATTTCTAAATGTTCGTGCCGTTGCCGCATGTGCCTCCCCTTAATGAGATGTAAATGCGTTGCCAGTTTGTGGATTTGTTTAATTGCAGGGTAGCTAAACTGTGATTGGCCAGAAGGTTCATTTTTAAATTTATTTATTTAGCACACATGCAAGGCATTTTAAAGATCCTTTTCTCCAGCTGAAAGAGGGAGGGGAGCATATTCTATTTTCCTGTTATGCTCAGGGTTCTGTCGCAAAGAAACCATCTGGTTTTCCATGTGTTTGCTACTGAACTTAAAAGACTTCTGCCATATTCCAAGTGTTTGAAATAACTCTGAATGCCTCCGGTTTGATTCAGGTTCCTGAGCTGGACTCTGATGCTCAGGAATCTTCGGTTCTGAGTGGACACCAGAAACACCCTCCAAGCATTTTAAATGGCTTTTCAACACAATGATACTCATTCACTGAGCTTTTCTCACTCACCTCCCACGAAGGCTTTTAAAAGAAAGGATGAAAGATTTGAGTACTAAACTGGGTAAGAACAGAGCCATCATTACCCAGTCTAACTCCAAATAAAATCCACTAAAGCTTGAAGGAAATACTGACTGATTTTAGTGCCTTTAGCTCACTGCCACTTCAGAGTTTGCTCAGATATAGGAGAGCAGTAAGGAGTCTCCTAAATCTCAACAAAATCTTGCAAGTGCAGATAAAAGCCTATTTTGCCCTGCAGTGCCTTTACTGCCAAGGAGGATGACACAGAAAAGGCCTGGCTTGATTTGCAGATCTCGAGACATCTGGAAGGGAGAAAATCAAACAGAACCACAGGGTCATTTCCACAAGGGCACATTTCAAACCAGACCCAGGCAGTAAAAGCAGAAAGTTCTGGTTTTGCAGAATCCAGAGACAAATCCTCTCCCTCTGCTGCTCCTTAACAACAATTAGTCTGCCGAGAAAGCGCAGCTCTTTCAGTGTTAAGACCACTGTATAAATAATACATTCATTTTCAGAATTTCCTTAACTTTCCGGTTTCCATCAGTTTTATGGCACCTAACGCTGCTTTTACCACTTGCCTTCATGTAATGACTCACCCAGATAATTCATGGAGGCTGGCACACATAAATTCCCCCTCAACATCTCAGTAAAGATCTAAAGCAGCAGCATTTACCTTGGCACCAGACAGATCCATCCAGCTGCCGGCACCACGGATTCCAGTCACCAGCGCCCAGCCGCAGGAAATCAAGGATGCCTTTCCCATCCTGATGTCCTGTAGGAATACTTGAGGGTGTCTCTTGCCCCTCAAATGATTCCTGCAGGAGCAGCAGGCCTGTATTTACACCTCTATGTTTCTTTTTGGGTTAGAAGGCCCAAATTATGAATCTGGACGACAAACAGCTCGGGAAAGATTCATTTCCTGGCAAATCTGTCTGGGAGACACCTCTGGCATCTTGCTGCTGGTGAAAGCCATCTCCATGGGAGGACGGTATATCTGGCTGCACAAGTCACTTGTTTGCATCCCCAAAAAAAGGATGGAAGCTGATTTCAGCCCCAGCTGCCTGCTGCTCCACCACAAACACGCACAGAGGTGATCAGTGTGTCCCAGGGCCAAGGGCAGCCCTCCTCTCAGCCGCTGCCAGTAACAGCCAATAACACCGGCAGCAAAGTAAAGGGAAGTGACAGCAGGGAAATAATTTAGCCTTTAACTGACACGTTGTCCTGTTAAAAGCCATTTACCTTCTGCTGCTCGGTGTGTCACTGCTCGTTTGAGGCTGGAAGTGACACCTCCCCAAGTGCCATTAAACTGGTGAAAGGGGATTTATGGAGGGCACACCCTGGGGAGGCACAGCCCGGTGGTTGTGGGCAGGGAAAGCACTTGGGGGGCTCTGTTCATCCTCTCAGCTCCCACCCCACCCAACCCAGAGCATCCAGAAGGGATCAGGCAACTCCACAGCTGTCCCCTGTTCCCTGCAGCACGGCCTGACCTAATGATGCATTTCAGCAGCAAATATTGCCCGGGAGGATGCCGGCATCCCACAAAGTAGAGTTTGAATTCCTCTTTCTGGAACAAAAAAGGGATCTATTCTACAACACTGGGAGAACCAGGACAACAACCGACCAGCAAATGGAACAGTCCTGTACAAAGCAAAAAGAGTTACGGTGTAAACTGAGGGGAATTCTGTGCAGTAATTGTGTTTTTCCAGAACTTGATTCCTGCAGATGCAAAAATGTTGCATGCAACTGGATGTCCACACAGCTGGTGGCAGGAAGGGCTCAGCTCTCTGCCACTTCTTTTGCTGTCTTAGATGTTGACCCAGAACTACTCTCTTCCCTTCTAATAATCCAAACTGGCCTTAAACAGCCCAGGATTTCAAATAACAAACTGTGATCTTGGAATGATGGAGTCATGGTGAGGATAAAAGACAGTATTTATCATAAATCAAGGAGTCTTGGTAAAAGCCCAAGTTATCTTGGAAGCCAGAATTACTCATCCTATCATCTTGACACCTCGAGGTTCAGACAATTCTGCTTCCACTGCAGGAGAAGATCAGGCAGGATTCAAACCTCACCAACAGGCAACTTCCATGGGAAACTGCTCCTTAATTTGCTGATCCCATGGAAGGTGTCTCTGCCCACGGCAGGGGCTGGAATTCGATGGTTTTAAGGTCCCTTCCAGCCCAAACCAGTGCGGGATAAGGAGGAGAGGGGCAAACAGTCCCAAAGTGAATTCAGAGCTGCCCTTTGCTGAGATCTGTTCCGATGACAGATGAGTTTCCATTAGTTTAATGTGAATCACCACGGATAATGGAAAACAATACTTATGCTAATGAGGGAGCCGAGCGAGAGCTTTGCAAATGAGGAGCCATTTGCTCACCAGCCGGGGTGCAGCTGATTGGAAACAGCGCCGTGATTGATGCCTCCATCCTTCCCCAGCCCTGGAATGCCACCTCCGTGGGGCACCCCTATGGCATCCGTCCTTCCCCCAGCGCTCTCTGGGCACCCCAGGCGTGCAGCCTGGCAGGGGAGAGGTGCCCCGAGCCAGGAGAAGGAATTCTGGGGAAGAACATGTGGGACATGGGGTGGAAAACAGGAAAGGGAGCATTGGTGAGGAGGCTGAGGGGAGACTCTTTGGGGTCTGCAGCTCCTCCAGAGGGGCAGCTCCAGTCTTTGCTCCCTGTGAGCAGAGACAGGACCCTGGGAATGGCTGGGGCTGTGCCAGGGGAGAGTTATGTTGGGTATTTGGATATTAGGAGAAGGTTCTTCCCCCAGAGGGTGCTGGGCACTGCCCAGGCTCCCCAGGGAATGGGCACGGCCCCGAGGCTGCCAGAGCTCCAGGAGCGTTTGGACAGCGCTGCCAGGGATGCCCAGGGTGGGATTGTTGGGATGTCTGTGCAGGAACAGGAGCTGGATTTGATGATCCCTGTGGGTCCCTTCCCTCTCAGGATATTCTGAGGTAAAACGTGGAGGAGGATTGTCTGCAGGAGTGAGAAGAAAAGATCTTGCGGGCAAGGTGAGCTTGTGTGGGGAGGACTGTCCTGCTGGGCAGGGGTCGGGATGTGGAGTTTGAGGACTACAGGATGGAAGGAAAGCCCCAAAAACCTACCTGAGTATGGGATTTAAGGATCACAGGATGGAAGGACAGCCCCAAAAACCTGCCTGAGTATGGGATTTAAGGATTATATGATGGAAGGAAAGCCCCGAAAACCTACCTGAGTATGGGATTTAAGGATTATATGATGGAAGGAAAGCCCCAAAAACCTGCCTGAGTATGGGATTTAAGGATCACAGGATGGAAGGAAAGCCCCAAAAACCTGCCTGAGTATGTAGTTTTTAAAGATTATACGATGGAAAGCCTCAAAAACCTGCCTGAGCACATGGGGTTTAAGGACACTGTAACAGAAGGAAAACTTCACAAATTCACCTGGATCCACCCCAAGAAAACCTTGTGGGAACCTGGAAAACGCTGCTTGGCATTCAGTGGATTTTTTTAAAATTTTTGTGCTAGAATAGACCTGGCACCCCAAACCCACGATGGAGCCAGGGAAGAGGCACTGAGAGCGATTCCACCAGCCAGGTGAGAGGGAAAAGGGCCACAAAGCCGCGCCGGGTGTGACGCTGGCGCAGAGGCGTGGGCTGAGCTCTGGAAGCGCCTCAAAGCCAGGAGATAAATCAGAGGACGTGGGCAAAGCTTTGTGGAATAACCACGCTGTGGCAGGAGGTGATTCAGAGGTGCTGCCACAGCTGCACTGGGATTTATAACCTTTCACTCTGCTGCACCACAATCTGCTGAATTGTCCGAGAGGAGCCCGCTCTGCTCCCGCCTGTGCACGAGCTCTGGCAATGTGTTGGCTCCTTAATTCTCACACCCACAAAGGAAGATTTAAAATACTCATGATTTTAGGAAGGGAATAAGGAAGCAGGTTGATAATGGCATTCCTGGCTTGGCTGGCTGTACCCAGCACTGTGCTTCCATCATTTCTTGCAGTTATTACCTTTGGCTTTTAATATCTTATTATATAAATATTTGTCAAATGCAAAAGCACAGCGACTCAGAACAACATAAAGCAGCATCTCCTGCAGGCCCGGAGGCAGGGTGCCACATTACCTCAGGATTTCCTTGAATATTTGCATGAAATTCCTGAAATTTCTAAATAGCTCCAGACACCGGGTGGTACAGGAGCAGAATCTGTTCCTCTGCTGGTTGTTCCTCCAGCAGGGCAGAGTGGTGGATAAATGAGCACTTGAGAAATGTCTGAATTAAGGAGAGCTGTCCCACTGAGAGGTGCTGACCCCTGCTTTTCAGTGATGTAGCCGCACATTTCTGAGGGCAGAGGGGAGGAGGGCTCAGCAGGGGAGGGAGATGCTGCTGGGAAGGTTTGTCCTGTTTCGCCCCTTTTATTTCCCTCTTTCCCTTTCCTCCCAGCAGCATCTCCTCCTGTGATCCATCACACGGGGTTGGGCAGATCGTGAACCTTAATGCGAGGGACTGGAGCAGCTTTCCTGGCTCCTGCCCGCTGTGACAGCTCCTCTCTGAGCAGCGCTGTCCAGCCGGCACCGCCACCCTGTGTGGGGCATTTGGCACAGCTCCTGATGCTGAGCCTTTGTGGATAAATCACCCTCCCGGCCGTGTTTTGGCAGGGACAGCAGTTTTAGGGGAGTTCAGTGGAGTGGCTCAGACCAAAGGATGGGGGCTTGCAGAGCCCCTTCCCTCGGAGCTCTCGCAGCATCCCAGACCCGATGCCTGGAGCCCAGGAGCAGCTCTGAGGAGATCCCCCGCTCATGAGCCATTGCCACAAACAGCTGTATGGATGCTGAAAAAGCTCCAGCAGAGAATTTCTTCAGCTCTCTGCAGCATTTTGTGAGAGCTCTGTCTTTCCCATGCAAGTAACTCAAAGCAATGGTTACAGTTTTGCAAACTTCTTGCAGCTGCAGGTTGTTTTGCAGGATTGTTATGGTTCTAACTAGAAAAACATTCAGAGATGGGTGTCTTAGAACTTGACCAATCCCCTTAAGGGGTGGATGGCAAAAACCAATTACCTTATGCCATTTAACACACTTTTGTGAACTAACATATAAAAGCCTTCTGAGAGATCATTAAAGCGCTTCCATTTATCCCTGAGCCTGGACTTTGTGTCGTTTCTCTACTCGTCCATGGGGAAAACAGCGACACAGCTGCACCAGAATCCAGCTTAGAAATGCTCAACTCCAGCACAGGGACAGACCACTGACTGCACCACAGCCTCGACCATCTCAAGAACTTGTGCTGTTTCACCTGCTGAATCCAAACTCTGAGCAGCAGCTGCTCCAGAGCCTCACTCCCAGGTTCCTTCCTGGCACATCCTCTCAGCAGCTGGACCCTTTTGGCCTTCCACCTTCCAAGGAAAGGTTATACCAGTGTGGAATTTGCATTAATCTGAACAGGCAGTGCCTGGGACTCTCCTGGGACCTTGCTCTCTGTTGAACCCATTTTTATTCATCCATCAAAAAGTATTAATTCTCCTTTTTGCATTGCTCTCTGCCTGGGTTTTTTATTTTTTCATTATCTTTTAAAGCACTGAGGAACCCCATCCCCTTCTGCTCAAGCCACAAGACGATAAAGTTGTTTTTCCCTGCAGCTCTTTTCAATGCATCATTTAGCAGCCCTCCTCTAACATGTTCTGAAAAGCCTCTCTTATCCCAGGTGGAGGGCGGGCAAGGAGGATCTGGTGGGACTACGGAACTGAAATCCATCTAGGTTTAAATAGCTCAAGGTCAGTTCGGGATGGGAACACAACAGCAGATTTCTGGAGACTTCATTCAATGAATTGTTGATTGGAAAAGCTCTTTCAGATCCCCGTGGAGCAGGATCTGGAAGGGATGTGTTCCGAAAGGAGGCCAGCAGGTTGGTTGGTAATGATTTCAATAAAGCAGGAGAAGGCACATTAGGAGGTTGGTCAGGAGGGTAAAAAAGGAGGCTGGTGTACTGCTCATTAGTGGTTTGCTAAAATTAACTCCATTACCATGTTTGCTTCCATTGCAAACCTTCCAGTTAATTGCAATTAGCACCGAGCCCAGGAGAGGGGCCCTGCTCCTGCTGCAGGGACCTGCAAGCGTCAGGAGAAAGCCCAGCGCTGGTTTGGGGCTGCACCAGTGGCAGAGCTGAGCCTGCCCAGCCCGGGTTTGCTCTGCTCATAACCTGGGAGGAACGGGGTGGGTTTCCTCTCCAAAGCTATCCCATGGATTATTTCACAAGGATGGGCAGGAAGTCGGAGCCAAAGAGCAGAGAAGCTGATCCAGAGGGTGGTGAAATCGCTGACAGCTATGCTGTGGTTTTCTTTCAGCCCTGGGTCGAGCCCAAACCCCTACAAATTTCGTTTCTGTGAGGAGAGAAAAAAAAGAGAGTTTTTTTACCTTTTCCCCTCTCTGTATTCTCCCATTTCCTTTGATGTTCCTTTCCTCTTTCACAAGCTATTGATTCTCATCTTGCCTTTTATTTACTGCCAGCTCGCTCATTATGTCAGGAATGCTATCCTGAAATGCCATTCTGTTTTCTGCATTCACAGCCTTTAAATAAAGATTGCAGCTCCCTGCGAAGGTGCCTGCCAGCTGGCTGGCCATCGGTGGGGTTTACAGTGCAGGATGGAAGGAGGGAATGGCTGGAATGCTCTTCCAGCACTGGGACGTGTTTTGCTGTCATCACACAGACATCCAGCCCGTTCAGAGAACGCTGACAGGCACAGTTTGGGCTAAAACCCCCAGGATTATCAGGCAGATTAGTTCTTTTCAGTGAGGATTTCAGGAGCCTGTCCACAGTGTGAAGTCAGGGAGAAGGACTTATCTCCCTGTCCTTAAGGATTTAAGCCTCCAAGGAGTTCTGCTGCTCCTTTTGGCACATCCAGAACAGAGAAGGGCTGAATTCCAGGTGCTTAACTCGAAGCTGTGGGGTCATGGTGTGAAACACTGCAAAGCCAGAACTCCCTCCAGCCTCCAGCTCATCCTCCCTCACCAGCCTGAGGTAAGTGCAGCTCCCTGGGTGGAAACACATTTTGGGAAGGGAAGGCTGGAAGGGACAAGGTGAATGGAAGGAGAGAAAAGGGAAAGGAGGTGGTAACACTTCGATGGAAGCAGGTCAGCCTTTAATGCCAGGGCCCGTCTCTCTGGGCTCCTTAGGCTCGGTTATAGCTCCAGCCTGCGCTGGAGATTGCACTCGGAGCTGGAAGCAGATGTTCTCTGAAGGCAGTTAGCTGCTGGCAATAAAACCCTGAGTGTTTGCAAACCGCAGTAACTCAGTCATGTGGTTTTTATTTCTGTACTCTGGCCGCTGACCCCACGATGGCACTGAAGAATGGGAGTGGATTGTATTTAGGCAGAAAATGGAGGGTGGCTGTCAAAAAATAAATGAAACAAAGTAGCTAAGCCCATTTTAATTAAAGCTCAGGATGAAGTAGTTGGCTCATTCTCGTAGATGCTTCCTGAGCTCTGCTTCTCACTTTCCTGCCATTGTGTTGTGCCTGTGGGTCTGGTGCAGATGAAGTTAATTCGTGGTGAGATCCTGGGTGATCACGACTGGCTGCCAGGGACTGTGCTGCTTCTCCCTCCACTCAGTGCTCAGGGGTGGGCTGGTCATAAACACAACGAGAAATGTGGGATTGGGATTACCTGGCTGCACAGGGGTATGGGTGCTGAAAAAGCTCCAGCAGAGAATTTCTTCAGCTCTCTGCAGCATTTTGTGAGAGCTCTGTCTTTCCATGCAAGTAACTCAAAGCAATGGTACAGTTTTGTAAACTTCTTGCAGGTGCGGTTGTTTGGGTAGGAATTGTTATGGTTCTAACTAGAAAAACATTCAGAGATGGGTGTCTTAGAACTTGACCAATCCCCTTAGGGGTGGATGGCAAAACACCAATTACCTTATGCCATTTAACACACTTTGTGAACGAACATATAAAAGCCTTCTGAGAATTCATTAAAGCGCTTCCATTTATCCCTGAGCCTGGACTTTGTGTCGTTTCTCTACTCGTCCGTGGGGAAAACAGCGACACAGGGGTGCACTCGGGGAGAGAGGAGAGCATTGGAAGTGCTTTTCCAGAGCTCAGCAGAGGCACCGATCCACAGGTGAAGAAAAACAGGAACGGGGCAGGAGGGAATGACCATAAGTGAGTCTCTGCTCAGCCAGAGGTGGGAAAATCAGAGTAAAATGCTGACTTTAGCTCAAAATTGTCAAACAACAGCCCAAAAATGCTGAGCATTTTCTCCCTGTGCCCTGCAGATGAGCTCCAACACTGGAGTGTTGTTTGTGGGAGAGGCACAGCCAGGAATCTGCAGCTGGACTGGGACACGGAGCTGCCACTGCAGAGGAGCTCCAGCTCCTTCCCAGCCACGCAATAGGTCGTGCATTGATTTCCCTAGGAAAAAGAAATAAGAAGTGTAATAAATGGAGCTGTGTAAATAAAGCAGCGTTTACAGGCAGCAATGTGCTGAGAAGCAGAAAGCACACTTTGGGGGAAAGCAGCATTTGTTACCTTCCCAGGGGTGGAGGGAAAACAAAGGAGGAAATATGTGTTTCAGGTTGAATGAAGCATTGATTTGTTTTGGAGGAAGCAGGGGAGAGGGTGATCCATTCTCTTACAATTTGGCATATTTAGAAAATAAAAGATCTTGGTGATGGAAAAGAGAAGGGATTAGTGGAAAAAGAGAAGGATGTTGAGAATATGGTCCATTTTTTTTCTAATATGTTTTCTTTGGTTGAAAGAATCCAGAAATTTGTCGCATCTCCGAGTCCCTCTGCACATGTCTGTCAATAAAATCTTTTCTAGCACCGCCTCCCCTTGGCTATTAAGACCATTTTCTCCCAGGAGCAGCAGTCATTTAGCGCCAGAAGAGGTTATTTAGTTAATTCCTGTGTGTGTGCAGAGGCGAGAGGCTCGGATATTTCAGAGCACAGGCTCAGCCTCAGCCAGAACCCAGAGATAGCAACAATTTGTGTCCCCACCGAGGATCCCTGCGAGCCCCCCTGGCTGCAGGAGCTGACAGTGGATCATTATCTGTCGCACTTGGACATGAAAGAACCACGCAGACACTTTGTCAGGAGAGAAGCAAGAAAGAGCCGGGGTCAGAGACCCCGAGCTTTATTATATATGTTCTTAGAAACCACCGTGGATTGGAGGGAGAAATTACCACCCCTCAATCACACTGGTCAAAGGAAAAATCCATCAAACGTCTCTGCCTAGGAGAATGGAATGAAAAACAATAAGGGACGGTTAACAAAACACGGCCACGTTTACAGAAAGTGCGTGAGAAACTGGTACAGAAAATGAAAACATCGAAGAACTGCAAACTCAGGGCAACAATTATCCATGCTGAGGGGGACTCTGCTCTCTTGTCATGCAGCTCCAGATACCAACTCATGTTTTTGTGCTTTCTGGATGTTGCTCTTGAAGGACAAGCAGCTTTTGGAGCAGACCAAGGTTAGATCTGGCGACCTTTACTGGTATTTTTTTTTCCTTGGTTCCCCCCCCCCCTTCTCCTCCTTTATTATTATTTTTTTTCTTTTTCACAATGGATGGAGGAAATTTCTGGGTAATTCTTTCCCAGCTGGAGAGGGATAAGCGAAAGGCTCCCACATGTCAGGAGCATGAGATTGGCTGTGAGATGCCATTGATTAGCTGAGACACTCGGAATTGTTTCCAGCAGCACTCCCAGAGCAGGAAGAAAAGCTCACCCCGGGTTTAAGTGAGGATCCCTCGCAGGTAATAAACCTCCAGGGACCTGTGTGTGAGGCAGGTAAATGAGCTGTTAAGTCCCATGGTCAGCGGGTTTGTGGAATCAGCTGCTTCCAGTTCAGCTGCACCGCTGTGCTCGGTTATTGCTGTGGACTGCAGGATGGATGCGAACAGGAACGAGGTGTGCTCATGTTTAGGGCTGGCAGACAGGGCAGACAAACTCCAATTTTTGGCAAAAATGGTGGAGGAATCCTGGAATCCCAGCCTGGCTTGGGTTAGAAGGGGCCTTAAAGTTCATCTCGTTCCATGATCCAGGCAAGGCTGGTGTTTTATGGCCTCTTAAATGCTGGGTAGGGAAGAAAAATGAGCCAGCTGGGGGAAAGGAAGGACTCAGGGCCAAATCTGTAATTTGGAGAGCGTATGGAAAGTGAATATACGACTGTGAGATACAAGGAAGGTTTGGAGTGACTTTTTAACAAGGCCTGAATATCTGGGACTGAGCCTGAAGTCCTTCAGACCTGCAGCCAAAATAAAAGTTGCCTCAGATTGAAAGGAGTCAGGAGACAGTGCTCACATCCCCCAAAAAATGAGTTCTGCCAGGGACCCTGTGGTGCTTTCCAGGGATTAAACAATCCTGGCTCAGTCCGTGTCACCCTGTGACTGCTGGAAGGGCAGCACCAGGTCGGGAAGGCTCTGGAAAGCCCTGAGCTGCTCTGACAGCTCCTGGCTATTAAAAAAAAGACTCTGAGAACCAAGCGTGGCATTTCCCATCTTTAAATAAACGCATTTCGTGTGGGTGAGCTGTCAGCCAGCAGGAGAACGGTTGGAAGGGAGGAGAGGACAGGTACCTGAGCAGCAGCACAGGAATTAATCCAACCCCTCTGGTCCCGAGCAGCTTTGATGTGGTCCTGGAATCAGCTCCGGCTGGGGCTCTCAAGGCAGGCATTGCTTCAGCCCTGCAAACTGCTGCTCCCTGCAGAAAATTAATAAGGAGGCCTCGGATTCTGCCCCGCCTCTGACCTGAGCAGCTAAATAGGTTACACTAAGTTTCAAGAATCGCCCCAGTTTTCCCTCTAATAGGCAATTTCTCTGCTTAATTTGCAGAACAAGCAAAAAGCTATTATGTAAAATTTATCAGCAGCAATTGACTCTCATTAGAGATCGGGAGCAGGAGGCTTTGCTGGGAAGGGGAAGGAGGCTCCAAATTTTCATTTACCAGCCTGAGCTTCCCGGTGTTTGTGCTGACCCCTGCCCTGAACAAATCCAGCCACTGAGCCATCAACATTTCTCTGCTATTCTCACAGGAGCTGTTCACAGCCAGGCTGGGAGGTCCTTGAGCAGGCAGAGTTCTGCTGGAAGCCTGACCCAGGCTGCAGGGAGCACCTGCAAATTGCAGCGCTGTTACTGCAGTGCTGGAACACTGAATTCTGCCATGTCGAGAGAGCTCAGCTGCGGTGGAAATGTTGTGTTCAAGGGGGCTGGAGAGCAGCTCCGTGCTGGGAAAACGAGCTGCATTGTGGCCATGGGATAGAGGCAAGTTTGGACTTTAAAGCCCATGGGATAGAGGCAAGTTTGGACTTTAAAGCCCATGGGATAGAAGCAAATTTGGACTTTAAAGCCCATGGGATAGAGGCGAGGTTGGACTTTAAAGCCCATGGGATAGAGGCAAGTTTGGACTTTAAAGCCCATGGGATAGAAGCAAATTTGGACTTTAAAGCCCATGGGATAGAGGCGAATTTGGACTTTAAAGCCCATGGGATAGAGGCGAGTTTGGAATTTAAAGCCCGTGGGATAGAGGCAAGTTTGGAATTTAAAGCCCGTGGGATAGAGGTGAGGTTGGACTTTAAAGCCCATGGGATAGAGGCGAGTTTGGACTTTAAAGCCCGTGGTGTTGTTGTTTTCCCCACGGACGAGTAGAGAAACGACACAAAGTCCAGGCTCAGGGATCAATGGAAGACTTTAATGAATTCTCAGAAGACTTTTATATGTTAGTTCACAAAGTGTATTAAGTGGTATAAGGTAATTGGTTTTTGCTATCCACCCCCTAAGGGGATTGGTTAAGTTTTAAGACACACAGTTCTGAGTGTTTTTCCAGTTAGAACCATAACATTTCTACCAAAACAACCTGCAGCTGCAAGAAGTTTACAAAACTGTAACATTGTTTTGTCTTACTTGCATGGGAAAGAGAGAACTCTCACAAAATGCTGCAGAAAGCCGGAAAATCTCTCTGCTAAGGCTTTTCAGTGCCCACACATGGGATAGAGGCGAGTTTGGACTTTAAAGCCCATGGGATAGAGGCGAGGTTGGACTTCAAAGCCCCATGGATGCCCCAGTGTGGCTCTAGACACTCCAACCTGAGTTTAACATCTTTAATCAGCGCTGTATTTACTGATACCCTCAAATGTGCCTCTTCTCACCACTCTCTTCTCCCAAATCTGGCGAAGAGCTGCTGTCCATAATTCCTGGAGCCCGGAGCACAGCGTGGCGGGAAGTTGCTCATGTTTTCTTCATGCTGCAGCAGCATCTCTTGGCTCCAGCTGGAAGCAGCTGTGCCTTGCCCTGCGTAGGGGGACAGGTAAACCATAATATTCCTTCCTGAGAGAGACATTAGGGACGTGGAAATTATTACTGAAACACTCAGATGGGGATTTTTCCTTCCCTTTTCCCCCACAATAAATGTTAATTATACATGAAGGTTCACTGCAGCAGAAGGGATTATAATTAATTTATATTTGAACTATAATAGATTTCTCTACAAACTGCATTTCATTGCAACAAAGTGTATTATGACTGCTGCTTGCTGCCAGCAATTCACAGAAACCGGCCACAAAGCTTTGCATCCATTAATCCAGCACCAAGGAGAGCAGCAGGCAGATAAAACTGGGGGGAAAAAGCAAAATAGTCTGTTTAACTTGTGAGCAGAGACCTGGCACTTGTTGCAGAACTCAAACTAACCTGAGAAATGCAGAGAGGCCCACAAGAATTGGGAAGGGAACATTTGGGTCCAAATCTGTGTCTGAAAAAGCCTGGAAATGAGAATTATTTCTGTCTGTTCTGTCTCTGCTTTAAACTTCAAAAAAGCTAAAATCCATCTGGAAGCAGAACAATTCTTTGCTGTTCTTGGTGCCCAGAGTAGAAGGAAGGCAGTGGTGACCATGGGGACAGGCAGAAAGGTTTTATTCCTGACCCGAGGGAAAATAATTTACTTTCCTGGGCCTCTCTCCTTTTCCAGCATCACCTACCCAGTTTTCTGGGATGAGAGGTTCTCCAAGACAGGGATTCTGTTTATCCAGGTAGGCTGGGCACACCGAAACACCCTGCCTAAGTGTCAAACCAGACATGCCAGGCAGGATATGAAAAGCATAAATGACAAGTTGATAACTTTTAATTGGCATTTCCTAATTTCCTACATAAACCTCTCAGCCCTCCCTCCTTGCCATCTTTTTGTGGTGTCAAGTGTGGTTTCTTTGCCATGCCTGCCACCTCCCAGGCTCTGCTGATGCTCTCCATGCTGTCCCCTCTGCCCGGGAACGGAATAGAAAAACCCTTTTAGTGCAGACAGGAGCTCCACCCCTGCTGCCCCAGCTTCAGCCTGCAGAAAAGGGCAGCTTTGTCTCGTCAGGGACTCCAGCAAACAGCTCGACAGCTGCTGTGAGCAGCTGGGAGGAAAGGTCACAGCCAGCCCTCCTCTGCTCCCTCTCCTGCTCTGCCAAGCTGTGCCCAGGCCACCCGAACTGCAGCAGAAGTCAGGAACAAGTGACACAAATAATGTCAGTTCGCCCAAGGAAGGAGGGAATTTGGATTTTGGAGCTGTGGTTTGAGGCTGTCTCTCCGAGCAGTGGAAACCTTGCAGAGAAAGGATTGATGGCTGATGCAGTTCCCAGCCAGGTCACTCATTATCCCTTTGTCGTTTGTTTTCACAAGTGCCTTGGGATTCTTTGGGCTGTTAAAACCAGGATTCCCGCTTTTCCTCTGCTTCTTTTGGAGGCATCACAGAAGAACTTTGCCTGGGGAGCACAGGGCTTGTACGGATGCTGAAAAAACTCCAGCAGAGAATTTCTTCAGCTCTCTGCAGCATTTTGTGAGAGTTCTGTCTTTCCCATGCAAGGAACTCAAAACAATGTTACAGTTTTGTAAACTTCTTGCAGGTGCGGATTGTTTGGGTAGAATTGTTGTGGTTCTAACTAGAAAAACATTCAGAGATGGGTGTCTTAGAACTTGACCAATCCCCTTAGGGGGTGGATGGCAAAAAACCAATTACCTTATGCCATTTAACACACTTTGTGAACTAACATATAAAAGCCTTCTGAGAATTCATTAAAGCGCTTCCATTTATCCCTGAGCCTGGACTTTGTGTCATTTCTCTACTTGTCCGTGGGGAAAACAGCGACAGGCTTGTGCCATCTCCTTGGGCCGGGCACCCCATCCTTTTTGGGATGGCTGGGAACAGGATTCCCGCTGTGTGCCACTGCTGGGCCAGTGTCCGAGCAGCGTGGGGTGACTGAAAACCAGTTCTTGGCCCATACTGGGAACCTGACAGGAACCAGCACCAGGCTCAGGAGATGCCAGTCCCCCTCACCTCGAGGGGCTCAGCTGACTGAGGGAGTTTCACATCAGCACTTCTGCCTTCCTCCGAGGGCTATTAAAAGCCATGCTGAGGCTGCAGCTGGGGCCGTCTGCGGCACATCTGGATGTACTCGAGCTATCTTTGTGCTGCAGAGCTGGGGCAGCAGCAGCACAGCCCTCAGTGCAGTCAGCAGGACCTGCCTGAGCCCCTGGAAAATGAGCTGCCGGCTCAGGTGCTGCGGCCCTCAGCTCCTGTCCACCTCAGATGAAGCCGCCTGCGTCCGTGTCGCCCTGCGGCAGCGCAGGAGTGCTCTCTGTGCCGCAGCATTCCCTGCTCAGTCTGCCTGTTCTCGGCTTCCTGGCTACTTCAAGACGGTGCTGAAGGCACTCACGGCCACTTCAGTGAACCCTGGTTTGCTTCCAAGAGCTTTCTTACACAATTCATACTCGCACTCGAGCTGTAAAATTAACAGACTGTTTTATTCCACGGGCTGCCTCATCCAGGAGGACCCATCCAAGGCTGGGAGCAGCTTTAATCCCAACAGAATGACACCTTGGCAGTAAAACACTTCTGCTAGGATTTTGCTGGAGAGGTTTGCTCAGAAGGAGAAGCCCTGAGCAGGCTGTCCCAGCTCTGCTCTGTGGACACTGAAAAGCTTTAGCAGAGAGATTTTCCAGCTCTCTGCAGCATTTTGTGAGAGCTCTGTCTTTCCCATGCAAGGAACTCAAAACAATGGTACAGTTTTATAAACTTCTTGCAGGTGCGGATTGTTTGGGTAGAATTGTTATGGTTCTAACTGGAAAAACACTCAGAGATGGGTGTCTTAGAACTTGACCAATCCCCTCAAGGGGTGGATGGCAAAAAACCAATTACCTTATGCCATTTAATACACTTTGCGAACTAACATATAAAAGCCTTCTGAGAATTCATTAAATCATCATCCATTTATCCCCGAGCCTGGACTTCGTGTCGTTTCTCTACTCGTCCATGGGGAGAACAGCAACACTGCTCGACACGGGATGTGGGATGGGGCGTCCTGATTTGGGAGCAGCAACAACGAGGTCCCTTCCCAGGGGATGCTGTGGGAAACGGGGCTCTGGGGGCAGCACTGCAGTGCTGCTAAATTGAGGAGGTGTCATTTGGGGAGTGTCGTGACACTGCATTTATTGAAGCCTGGCAGTGCTTCCCCCCCGCACACCCCACGGTGTGACTCAGTCGGGTGAAAAATACCCACAGAAACCACTTTTCCTGCGCTCTCTGAATTCCCACATCGTCACAGAATGGAAATTGTGAGGTGGGGGGTCAGAAATGGCTCCCAGAAATCCCTCCTGCGAGCCAGAAGAGAGAGCCCCACAGGAGCAGGCTGAGTGGGGGCGAGGCATCTGCCCCCTTCCCTGCCTCTGACTCAGCCTCTGAGATAAAAGACCTTTTCCAGAAAGCACTGGGGTGAAAATATTTCAGTTTGCCGCAGCTTTGCCGTTGCCAGCCTCACTAATTTCTGCTCTGATGTCACCAGCAGTGGCCCCATTACTGTTATTTATAGTGTTTGTGCCGTGGGCTTCGGGTGTGCTCAAGGCTCCGGCGCTGGTCTGAAGGAAGGGAAGAGCAGCTCCAACACTCCCGGGGATGCATCTCCCAGCCTGGAGCGTATTCCAGGTTCTCCACGTCACACCTGGGCTGTCTGCATCTCCCCCGTGCTCCTGTCTGTGCTCCAGCAAACTGAGCCTTCCTGAGGCTTATTTTGGTTATTTAGGACTTGGTTTAACAAACGCAGTAAGTCATGAGACCAAGCAAATCCGAGAGCGGCGCTCCGGGCGAAGGCAGCCTGCAAAGCCAGATGCAAATGCAGCCAACCAGAAACCAAAAATATATTAGCACTGAGAGAGCAGGCAATTATTCTCCTATCAGAGTGGCAGAATTTTCAGTGAGTGCGACTTCAGTGCTGCTTCAGGACAGCCGGGCTCCGTTTTTGGGTGGAAATGAGGAGAGCCAAGGTTGTTTCAAAGCCCAAATCTTGCTCTTCATGGCACCCATGGGCTGCAATTAATGGATGCATTTAACAAGCATGTGGCAAAATGTGAGGAGGGCTTTGCATCTGCGAGCCTGAAGTGTTGAAAAATCACTAGTCAGGCTTTTCATCTGATCACATTCATACTAAAATTAACAAAAAAAAAGGTGATGAAGAGGCAGCCATGGTTTCGGTGTTTGCCTGCAGAGCTTTAAATCTCTGGAGGTTGTGTCTGCAAGCTCTGCTGCCTGAAAGCTGAACTTCCCAGGAGATCTAATGACTCTGGGAACAAAAGCACCAAATATTGCCAGGGACACTGCATCTGTAAGCACTGGAAACTCTGCAGCCCAAAAATCTGTCCCAGAAGAGCTATTTCAGCACTTAAGCTGATCTTCAGCCTCAAGTGTGCACTGTCAGTGAACAAGAGAGGGGCTGGGGCAGGTAACGTGGCTGCAGCACAGGCCCTCGTGTCTTTAAGAGATCTCACAAAACCTCATGGCCCGGAATCAGTCCCTGGGTGAAACATTTTTCACAGTGCACCTGCGCCCTCTTCCTCACACATTTCCCATTTTTCTGCAGTATTTCAGCTGGGAAGGAGCCCCTCAATGCGTTAATGATCAGGAATAACCCTCCCTCTCCTTGCCATCGACGCCTTCTGTGGATTTAAAGGCAGCATTGCCTCCCAGCCCAAGAGAAATCCCGGTTGAGGGACATTTTTCAGAGTGATTGGTCACAACCATCAGGCCTAACACAGAGATTTCTGTGCCATCTGATTCCTCTTTAGCTCTTCAAAAGACCAGCACTACAGCAGCACAATCCCTGGGCTGGATCTGGGAATCTCAGACTGGAGGCTTTGCTAAGTGGTGTGGACAGAGTGACCCCCTGAGGCATTAATTAATCCCTGGGACACTGGACACAGGACCCTGGGCTGCTTTTGCAGCTCTGTATCTGCGAGCTGAGTCTTTGGGCCACTGTTATCTTCTCCCCGTGGCCCAAAAAGTCCCCCAGCTGAATAAAACATTTAATAATGCTGAAGTGCCTCTGAAGATGAGGTGGTTGATGAATGACTTCTTACTGCTGGGGTTTTTTTTCCCCTTTTGAGATGTGTTTGGATGCCAGCTGCAATTTCAGTGCAGAGTGGTATTGATCACCACCCTGCATGTGTAATACAGTCAGTTGTTATTCATTTCCTTTTTGTTTCTCTCCTCGGAGATGATCCTTGTCGGGTACCTCGGGGGGCAGGTTAATAAAACTCTTCCTATTTATATTAAATCCTGAGGGAAGCGTTATCCTTGTACAGCCCCACTCCCTTTGGCACGAGGCTCCCAGGCACTGTTCCAGCACTTCTCCGAGTGTCAGCCCGGGATTCTGCAGTGAAATACACTCCTTTCCTTTTTATTTCTGCGGAGTTTTGTGACGTGGCATTGCTACCTGTCAGAGAGGCTGCTTCCTCCCTGAGTAATGCCACAGCACTGATTTTTATGGGCAGACGGGAGATAAGGATCCCTCTTCTGAATGGGAGATAAGGCTGAGACAAAGACAGAGCTGCTGGCTTTTAACTGACATGAGAGGCTCCAGATCCTCCCGTGATGAGGCCCCTCTGTGAGGACAGAGCTGTGTCAGGACTGATAAGAGAGGGAGCAACGTGGCAGCTCTGATAGCAGCAGTGACCTCCTCAGCACCACGAACATTGCAGGGAAAAGGCTGAAGGCCCAGACCCACAGAGGTGACAGAACTCAGCACCTGAGCCTCTAAATACCTTTGTAGGTATGGACAAAATGCCTTCCTTAATTGAGATTAACATGAGTGAGAAGATGAAGTGTTAGGACACGCTCTGGCTGCGGCTGTGCCTCCCCTTTCCCCTGGAAAAGCCATTTTCCATCAGGGGCTGCAAGGTTGGTGCCTGGGTTCCCTGGGTGTCGCTGTTTTCCCCACGGACGAGTAGAGAAATGACACAAAGTCCAGGCTCAGGGATAAATGGAAGCGCTTTAATGAATTCTCAGAAGGCTTTTATATGTTCGTTCACAAAGTGTGTTAAATGGCATAAGGTAATTGGTTTTTGCCATCCACCCCTTAAGGGGATTGGTCAAGTTCTAAGACACCCATCTCTGAATGTTTTTCTAGTTAGAACCACAACAATCCTGCAAAACAACCTGCAGCTGCAAGAAGTTTACAAAACTGTACCATTGCTTTGAGTTCCTTGCATGGGAAAGACAGAGCTCTCACAAAAATGCTGCAGAGAGCTGGAAAATTTCTCTGCTAAAGCTTTTCAGCGTCCACAGGAAACCCCTTCCCTGCTCTCACTGCGCCTCTGCTCAGGCTGTGCCTGAATTCTGGGCTGAAGAACCACCAGAACAATTCCACCAGCCCTTCACCCACCTTAGGCCACTTGTAGTGTGCAAAGGACTTGTTTTGTGACTTTGCCATCCTTTCCCCTCACAGAGAGGGAGAAGCATTCTCATTTATTATTAATCTCCCCTCCATGGATTCAGGCTGCTTCTGACAGTCTATCAATTATTTAAACTTATTTAAAGAAAAATTCCAGGATTAAAGAGATTAGTTTCTTGTTGATTTTGGTAATTCCTCCTGCTTTGGCAGCTCTGAGGCTGAGTGAAATCGAGCTTCTGAGTTGCTGTTTGCTCAGAGCTCACCCTGGCCAGGGGCAGGATGGAAATTCTGTTTCCATTCCTAATTGCCAGGTTCCTGTCAGAGTTCAAGCTGGGTGTTAGCAGAGCAATCAAAGACCTTTTGGGTGGCACTGCTGGGTGGGCAATCCCTTGTACCACTGCACGGGGAATGTTGGTTGCATGGTTGGCATCTGTCTGCAGAATTTTAAATTATGAAAGTAAATTTGAACCAAATAATTTCAGTTCTCCTCTGTGATGCTTTGCATTCGTCAGCTCCATGAGTTGCCCAGTCCCTTCCACGCTTGAAGTGGCTCCTGTGACAGATCAAAGACCCTCATGTGCTGCTGTCACCGATTTAAACCTGAATTTAAACCTGGCTAAAGCTCCCCTGGTGTCCCCTGCACGATGTGTGGCTGTGCAAGAGCAGCTCACCTGCCGCACAACCCGAAATCAGGGCTGCAGCTGACACTGAAAACCTTCTAGAAAATGGATTAAAAAGAATAATCAAAGAGCTTTGAACATCAAAAAGCAAACAGGTCTATGAAATATACATGAAAACACCCTGAAACCCCAATCCCAGCATTATCTGTCTCCCACCCAATCGTTAATTCCGTTCTGCAAGCAGGGAATGCGAACTCCTTAAACGGGGTCTTGGGCTGGCTGCTCCCTTTGCTGAGGCTGCCTGAGCAGTGCAGCTCATCCCTCCAGCACCAAGGAATGGTTTTGTGACATCCCATAAAGGCACCTTTGCCTTAATTGGCTGCTCAGACATCCTTGCTCAACGAAGACTTTATGGCATTCACACCTAAAATCAAGCTTCTATAATTACAAATTAATCAGGGAAAATCCTCTGCAAGCTTTTCTTACTAAATATTCGCTGCTGGAAGGAATCAGAGGGCCCATTATTCTCCTGCCCAGCTGTTTCATGCTGCATGAGAGACTTTATCCATCAGCCCCAGAAACCAATCTTCCCCCGGTGCCCAGCACAGCCCCCATCAATCACCAGCACCAGCAGTGGTGCCAGAGCCTCATCACAGCCTTCCCTGCGCTGGAGAGAGCTGGGAATGCACATTCCAAGTATTGATCCTCCCCTCCTGCAGGGGAAGGGCGGTGGGAGGGGAGAGCATGTGCTGATAAAAAAAATAAAAAAGTTTTCTTTTTGTTGTCAAGAGTTGTTGCTGTTTTCCCCACGGACGAGTAGAGAAACGACACAAAGTCCAGGCTCAGGGATAGATGGATGATGATTTAATGAATTCTCAGAAGGCTTTTATATGTTAGTTCACAAAGTGTATTAAGTGGCATAAGGTAATTGGTTTTTGCCATCCACCCCTTGAGGGGATTGGTCAAGTTCTAAGACACCCATCTCTGAATGTTTTTCTAGTTAGAACCATAACAATTCTACCCAAACAACCTGCAGCTGCAAGAAGTTTACAAAACTGTAACATTGTTTTGAGTTACTTGCATGGGAAAGACAGAACTCTCACAAAATGCTGCAGACAGCTGGAGAATCTCTCTGCTAGAGCTTTTCAGTGTCCACAAAGAGTCTCTGGCTGGAAACTGAGAAGCTGCAGGAGCTGGGAGCACGAGGAGTCTGGAGTGAGAGGAGGGTGGGAGGAAGGTCAGGGAGGGGGCAGAACAGAATGCCTTGGGTTTGGTACCGTTGTTTGTATTCCAGCACCCAGACCAAGCTTTGGGGCTGCACGTCCTGTGCACCTGCTGCGAACACCTCTGGGAAGCTCAGGATCGTTCTCCTCGTCCTCCAGATGGAAAACCTGAGGAAGGTTTCGCTCACACGAGTCCAGCAGACCCAGGCAGAAGTGAGGAGAGAGCTCAGCTTTCTCCAGGATATAAAATAGCTCCGTGCCCCCGGGGCTGCCTTCCCTTCGTAGGAGAGGGTGGCTGTGGGATCAGAGTCACCCTGGGCAGGGAGCAGTGCAAGGAACAGTGGAATAAAACACATTTCCCACAGGTCCCTGCATGTTTTCCATTTGCTGAGCGCTCTCTGCTGTTGTAGGTCATCGGTTGTCTCGTGGTTTTCTATGGGTGCTGAAAAAGCTCCAGCAGAGAATTTCTTCAGCTCTCTGCAGCATTTTCGTGAGAGTTCTGTCTTTCCCATGCAAGTAACTCAAAGCAATGTTACAGTTTTGTAAACTTCTTGCAGCTGCAGGTTGTTTTGCAGAATTGTTATGGTTCTAACTAGAAAAACATTCAGAGATGGGTGTCTTAGAACTTGACCAATCCCCTCAAGGGGTGGATGGCAAAAAACCAATTACCTTATGCCATTTAACACACTTTGTGAACTAACATATAAAAGTCTTCTGAGAGATCATTAAAGCGCTTCCATTTATCCCTGAGCCTGGACTTTGTGTCGTTTCTCTACTCGTCCGTGGGGAAAACAGCAACAGTTTTCCATCTCAAAGCTTTAATTTGTGCTTTGTACACGCACGCTCAACAAATGGGTTCCAGCTGCACTTCATTGCAGTGGGGAGCACTGGGACCCCCAGGAAGAGAGGTGCTTCTCCAAATGTATTGCACTTCATAAGAGCAAGGAAGGAAGAAAGAAAGAAAAATAAATATACAGAAATGCTGATTTATTTTGTGTGTTTCACACTTCATTGATTTCACTAGAATTGTTCCTAACATTCTCGTTCCAGAACTGAGGTAATTTATTCACTTGAGGTTTCTTTAAGCCTTTTTGTGGGTGGTGAGAGTTTAATCTCGAGTTGTCTGCATTAACTACTTGCAGAAATCAGGCTGAGGCTGCACAGGCAGCTGAAATGCTGCTCCTTGTCAGGTTTAAGGAGGCTGAGACCTGTGGAACACCTTCCACCACCTGCAGCACCGCCAAGCTGTGCTCTGAGCCTGTCCCCGGCCGGGCTGCTGCCACCTGCTTTTTGTGCCACTGGATCTCGTGCTGGGATTGGAGTTCTGCTCCGGGAACTTCCTGGAGAATGGATGAAGCCTGCGGCTGAGCAGCTGCTGGTGTTTGCAGAGCATAAATTAGAGACAGCTCAGGGCTTTGGACGGAGCTGTGGGCTTCTCTCCTTGTCCCTCTGAACCACCTTAGGTCAAAAGAAATGGTTGACATGTTTTAAACTGCACCCATGACGCATGGCTTGAGTGGGAAATCCACCCAAAACAGATTTATGAGTCTTTTCCAAGCTTGTGCTCTGAGCAGCCCTATGTCCATAGTAAAAGCAAGATATTTCATGAGGAAATCCCTATTTCATAAGGATTATATTTGCTCTGGTCAAATATTCGACACTTCTTGTCCAGCTGTTTCTTAACCTGTGTTACTGCTGATCTCAGTTCCACAAAACCACAGCAGAACCCATCCCTCCTGTCATCAGGCTCCCTAAGCACAGAGAATGTGTGTTTTGTCCAAAATCCGCTGGAATTAGTAGCTGAAGTGCACAGGTTCCCAGTTCCTGCTTCTACAGGTCCCCGTGAATCTCATCCCATCCTCCATCACCCAAGCAGAATAAGCTTTTTGTGGGACCTGTGAAAACCAACATTAAAGTGTCCAGGAAGGGGTGGATGGGGCTACAGTGGTAATTAAACAGGCGAGGAAAGTTATGTGGAGTCAAATCACCTCACGCTTCCATGGATTCTTGTCCCTTAAAAAAAATAATCACCCTGGCTGCTGTTGCACCCTAATTGGCTCCTCACCCAGGCAAGCCAAAGAGTGATCAGCTGCTCCTTCCCTGCCTTTGTGTCCCTGCTCCCCGTGCTCACCCGGGGTAGTCTTGTGTGAAATTGTTTTCTCTGCAGAGACGGCGTTGCCTCGGCTCTTGTAATTCCACTGGAATAATCCTTGGCTCCGTGCTAGGGGAGCTCAGGCACCGAGGGGAAGCAAAGGCATCTGCACACACACGCTCCCCTCCGTGCTGGGGGAACTCAGCCAGCTCGCAAAACACGGCAGATTTGCAAACATCCCTTTCTTCCCTTCAATGCTTGCTCTGTAGGGGAGTAGAAAAGGCTCAGGGAGCAGCCAGCCAGGGGTGAGCAGGAACAGAGGGGCACTGGAGGCAGGGAAACACCTCAGAGCAGGTTGGTTTGCACGCAGGGCACACAGGGACCCGTCAGAGCATCAGCATCAAGCCCCCACTGATGGAAATCAGCACGAGAGGTTCTGTCCCAGAGCGCTGAAATAATAACCCGAGTCTGTGTAACCTGTGCTGAGAGAGAAAGATTCAGCCCCCGTTATGTCACTAAATAAAGGATCCTCATCCACATGGCCAGGACAAGAATTGCCCTTGTTTTTACAGGGACATGCAGAGGTGAGGCTCAGTTCCTGTAGCAGATCTGCTCGTCTGAAGTTCTACCCACGAGGTGCAAACCCAAAGGAGCCCAGCTAAGACGTGTGTGGGATTCCAGGCTAGAAGGGAACACTGTGGTGGGCCTCCCTCACACAAATAATTCCTTTTCCTTGCTGGATAAATGATGACAATAATACAGAGATTAACAACTCCTAGTTCCACCTGGAGCATCTCCTTCTGAGAGACAGCCAATTTCCAGATGTTATCGCCACGTCCCACAGCTCCAGAGCCCTGGCACACAGGTCACTGCTCCCTCAGGAGCTCCTTCCCGAGTTTGTCATCCCCCTATCAGTGCTGTGCCTCAGGTTATCAGCCAGCATCCAAACATGAGCAAGATGCTTCTCCTCTGCTCTGATAATTCAGTCATTTCCTGCTGTTATTCTCCCGTGTTTGCTTCTGGATCCCGGGCAGTGGCAGCAGGAAGATGTGGGCTGAGAGCTCCAGAGTGCCCCACTCCGAACCTGGTTGCGACCTGGGACGTGCTGAACTTTAATGGAGTCTGGCAGGGAGCTGAAGATGCTCTGTGCCTGCATCAGGTCTAAACCTGAAATCAATTTGTAGGCGTTCCTTTGACAGGGTTCGAGACAGGAGGACGCGGAGCAGCAACCCGGGAGCAGGGAGGGAGCAATTGCCGTGTAATTATGGGGTCTGTCACTTAACACTTGTGTGTGATGGGTGTCCTGAAGTTGAGATTTGCATCATGGATATGCTAATTTGTCACGCTGACAGACAACAGAATCCCCGCTCTTACAGCCACGGTAGCTAATTAAACAGACAAACCAATCAACAGACGTGGCAGATGAGGAATTTTAATGGGGAGAATTAAATATATAGAGTGACCTTGTGGTGGTGCTTAGGGTAATTTTATTTAATAGCAGAGCCTTAGCAGGAAATTATTTAAAAAGCACATAAAGCATGACGAGTAATGACAATTCTGCCAGGGCTCCATGGCAGCTTTTTTCCAGAGCGTTTGATCAGCTCTCTAGACCCACTTCAAGAAAATGGGAATGTGTGAAAATCTAACCAGGGTGCATGAGCAGTGCTTGCCCTCTGCTGAGGCCAGCTCAGGCACTGAAGATTAACTCTTTCTTTGTCCATCTCTCTACTTGGTCTTAGTCTTGTTCACCAGAGTTGTGCTGGGATTCAAACGAGATGAGAAAATCTTTTGAACCGCCCCCAACTGTAATTTTTGTTCTACTCCTTAGCTTCCAAAAGGTGCATCTCCTGCTCAGGAATCAGGGCCCAACAGCACAAGGATTTACTCCTCAGCTTTGTTTCTTTAAATGTGGTGAACTGGGCAATCCATCCTGTGCCCCTCTCCTTCCCAGAGCCATCTGGGCACATCAGCTGGGATGGATCATTTCAATATTACGCCTTCTGTCCTGCAAATGGAGCTTCCCCTCCCCTTTTTCAGATAAAAGCTGCTAATGTTTGAATTCCCATCCCAGCCAAGCAGGCCAGCAGACAGAAGGCTTCCTGACAGCCTGTTTGTGCCAGGGACATGTGACACCGCTCCTTGCTTCACCAGCCTGGACAATAAATATTGCGGAGCCGGAGCGAGGGGGATTTACAGCCCGTGGCATCATCTGGCTCCTGGGCTCGGTTCATCCCTGGGTTACTGCTCTGCAATCCCCAGGAATTATCCCAGGCACTGAATCTGCTCCAGTGGCAGGCAGGCAATTTCAGCTCTGTGCTTTTAACTCGCTCTTGTCCAAAACACCCCTAAGGTGGCTTAGCACGGGGTGCTGGGGATTTAAGCTGAGCCTGGGTGATCCAGAGGATGGGAGGAGTTGTGAGGCAGGGATTGGACTTCAGCTCAGGTCCTGTTGAGCTGCTAAATCTTCTTCAGGTAACAGAGGATGGGAACATTGCCAGGGCTGACGGGAAAATCATTTGCAGAGGGAAAGGCTGAGGGAAATTCAGGGAAGATCCCAGCAAAGCTTGGCAACTGGGCAGATTATTTTTTTGTTATTGAGAAATTCAAGACAAGGTACTGAAAAAAGTTACTCTGCTTGCAAAGCTCTTTGAAATTTAACTTCTGAAACTCAGTCTGTTATTAGATAGCTCAGCAGAATGCTCTTGGAGCAGTCAGCCAGCCAATATTCCCAATCCTTATGGCAAGGGATAGGAACAGGTCTTGGCAATCCGCTGATTCATTGCATCCCTCAACACTGAATCTCTTCTGGCTGAGGAGTAATGAACCTGAGAGGAGTTAAATGTTCAAATTTCTAATCAGCCAAGGGTTCAGGACAAACAGTTTGATGTGTGATCCACTCTCCTTTTTTTCAGTCCGGTTTTAGTTTCTTTACAGTCATTCTTAAGACCTAGTGTGCACATAAAAAAACATTTAAGACCTGTGAGTGTTTCTGTCCAGGACTGAAGGTGCTCACGCACACAGCGAGCTCCCAGTGGAATCCCTGCATGGAATTCACCCATCAGGTTCCATTTGGAAGAGCCCCCGTTCCTGTGGAAATCGCTGGAATTTATCAGGCTGCCAGTTTTGCTCATTTGGAGGAAAATTAAGCCTTACGATGTTTGCAGTGCCTGAAAATGTGGGCATTTACAACCTTCTAGCAGCAAGCACAGCTCTGTAACATGAAGCTGTGTGCACCTAAAAATGAAAAAGGGCCTGAAATCAGAATTCCGAAGCAGCCCTCGCCAGTGGAGGTGTGAGGAACAGGGAGTGAGAAGGAAACGGCAGCTCTCAGATCTGTCTGAACACCTCTGGGGCCCCTGAGCATCTGAGCTCTTCCAAATCACCAATTTTGACTGCACAACCTGGCCACTGTGGAAGCAGCTCCATTACTTCAAATTTCTTCTTCCCGTGGAGAGTTAAACGGAGAGGAGGGCAGGGAGAGAGGTGTGGAGAGGCCAAATAAATCAGCACCATTTACGAAAAGGGTCGAAAATTAAAAGAGAGGGAGGGAAAAGAGGCGAGTGCCAACAGTAAAAGGAAAAATGAAGAAGTGCCATGATAAAAATGATGCAGTGTCCAGGCAGCCCAGTGCTCAGCCTTGAAAACCTCGCGAGGAAAACATTACTCAGCGAAGATGAATTCCTTCAGTTAACCTTGTTCACAGCAACATCTTTGCAGGTCAGAAAATTATTGCTCTCTCACCTCCCAGCTCTCCGGTGGGCTCCTGAATATCTTTGCATGTGGGTGGGTAGGTTGGGTTGGCTTAGGCTGAGCTGAACAGGCAGAGAGATTCCCTAAATCTGGGAATATCGCGCAGCGTAATTCTTTTTTTGATAAGAGTGTAACGAGGAGAAAATCTTCCCTTATGGATGCTGAAAAAACTCCAGCAGAGAATTTCTTCAGCTCTCTGCAGCATTTTGTGAGAGCTCTGTCTTTCCCATGCAAGTAACTCAAAGCAATGTTACAGTTTTGTAAACTTCTTGCAGCTGCAGGTTGTTTTGCAGGATAGTTATGGTTCTAACTAGAAAAACTCTCAGAGATGGGTGTCTTAGAACTTGACCAATCCCCTCAAGGGGTGGATGACAAAAAACCAATTACCTTATGCCATTTAACACACTTTGCGAACTAACATATAAAAGCCTTCTGAGAATTCATTAAAGCATCATCCATTTATCCCTGAGCCTGGACTTCGTGTCGTTTCTCTACTTGTCCGTGGGGAAAACAGCGACATTCCCTGAAGCAAACGAAGGGCCCAGAGTGTGCTGCCACCAGGCTGTTTTTCAGCTGGTGACCAGGCTGAAATCGCTGCACTGCAGCACAAGTGCCTGGAAAAATGATGAGGATTTCAGCAAAACTGTGAAAGCTGCAGAGCAAAGTTGCTCGCGAGTTCCTGCTCCGTTCCCATCTGAGAGGATTCAGGAGCTTGAGGAGATTCTTTGAAGGCCTTCCAGCTCCACACTGCAGCTGTGGAAATGCTCCTCCCCTTGCCCACTTTTCCTTGCCCATTGAGATGTTTTAACTCTGAGGTTGATGCTTTGGTTCTCAGTTAGGAAGGGTCCTCCATGGGAGCTTTTGCACCCTGAAATTCAGAGATTTACGTGTTTTCCTGTCACTGATGTCACCAAAGTGACGCAGAGGGTCTGTCCCACAGCCACCCTTGAGCTGGGGCTGGTGCTCCGTCACCAACCAGACGCAGCTGGTGGTGTGCAGGGAAAGTGCTCCACAAGGCAGAACATCCCAGCTGCTTCCAGGGGGCCAAACAGCAAAATCTCCACCACTCCTTGTTGGGGTGCACTGTGTGCTAGAGGAGAGATGGGCCCTGAGGGCCAGAGAGAGCCTCTTTCTTGGACCCAGAGGTGACCCTGGGAGTGCATCCAGGTCACCGGAGATGGGCTGAGAGAGGATTGTGGGTTTGTGGACAGTGCTGGGCCTATGAGATGTGATAATTGTAGTTTGTGACCTTATAGGGTATTGTTTACCTGTTACCATAATAGGCAATGTCTGTGCACTATCCCAGGTGATTGGGGGACACTGAGGTGAACATCTTTCCTGTTTATATGATGTGATATCCTGTTGGGTGCTGGTATTTAGGGAATATTCACTGCACAATAAACACTTTGCACTTTCCATCTTGTGTGCAGAGTTCATGCCCCTGCGTGAATACTGCAACTCCTCACATCCCCAGGCAGAGAAGACATGGGAGACCAAGTGTTGTGTTTGTCTGATGGGCTTATTCCTGCTCACCGAGGCAACTTCATCAGCAAAACAGACAAAAGTGATAAAGAGAGAGCAAACCAGGCCCTGCAGCTTGGTGTTTATTGATAAGCCTTGCCCGCGGGATGCTTTTGATCCCGAGGCAAACATGAGAGCCGGAATATCCTCAGGCAATGGCTTTTAGGCAGATCCACAGCAGCAGGCTGGGGAAAAAAAAAAGGATTCTGAGCTGCTCTGACCACTGAGCCTTCGTTTGGGATCATAAATTCAAATTGCAAACCTTGCAGGTCACAGATCCTTACATTTCACTGAACTGACCCTAAAAGGGGATCAGGTGTTCAGATTTCTGAGAATTTGGTGGTTCCTTGCCACAGGGAAAAAAAAAAAAAACAAGTAAAAAACTGCTCTGCCACCAGTGTCCAGGGCAAAAATTGACAAGCAAAGCCTGTGTGAAGGTGACAAGAAGCACAAGAAATTCTCTCTGATCCTTCCAGGATTGGATTTTGTGGCTGATGAACACGGTAATAGATTGCAGAACCGCATCTGAGCTGTGCAAATAAAAAATAAAAAAAAGAAGAAGAAAGAAAAGCTAGATAGAGAAGCAGAAACATATGGTGATGAAAAAGGCAGCCTTGAGAAATGGAAAATAGACCTATTCTGGCTTTAATAATGTGTCAGCCTTTGTATGAACTGGCCCAGAGCCCAAAGAAATGGGCTGTTGCTTCCATTAACAAGAAGAACCAGGCCTGGCCTTCTGATGGCTCTATAAATAAATGCTCCATTATCTCTTACAAGTATATTTGTAATATGTTATCTGACCCTAGGTTTATTCATTCACAAATTTGGTCATCTTTTACAGCAGAAGCAAGTCTCTCCCTTTCATCCAGGAATTTCAAAGTCCTGCTCACACACCGGCGATTTCAGCTTGTTAAATGTTACTGAAAGGAGGCTGAGGCTTGGAGAAAACAAAACAAATTTATCCAAATTCATGCCGGGAGTGGGGAACAGTGCCAGGAATAGGCTGGCAATGAATATCCCAGGAAGGATGAAAGGTCAGGACAAAAACCAGCACTCACTGGTTGGTTGAAGATGTTTCTTTACAAGGTAACCCCTCACCAGAGCGAGGATTCTCTGTGTGCAGGAAGAAACGCCGATCGAATGGGCATTCTTGTGTTGCTTACACTGTTCTTGGGTTATATTTTCCTTGCTCTTGTCTATATTTTCCCCTGATTTCCTACTCTGTGTTGTCTTTCCCCCCAGAAGAAGGTGTGTAGCACTCAGTAACAGGAATTTCACTGGCAGCTCTGAGACACTGTGTTAATTTTACCCTTCTCAGACCTGTCAGGCAGTGAAGGATGGGGATACCTCATTCAGTCCTTTTGGCTTTATTTTTCTTTCTCTCATGGGGGAGCATCTCCCATGAAAGGCTCACTGCTTGATGCAATTTGTGTTAGTTCATTAAGCACAAGATATGATTAACGTGAGCACTTCTTTAATCAGCCAAAGGAGCTGTTGCAGACACTTGAAAGCTCCGTGCACTTTGAGCTCTTCTCTTCTCTCTGCTGCTGCTCTGCCCAGGTTCGTGGGAGGGCAGACAGTTCACAGCCTCTGCACAGAATAATTCTGAGCTGTTCCAGCACTGGATCAGAGAAACTGGAAAAGAATTTGCTTCTTCCCTGGGAGTCATTCCCAACCTTTCGCACTTGCACCATGTACCTGGGCTGCTGTGCACCGGGAAGGAATTCTCCCATCAGCTGAGGTATGAAGAGCTGGGTAATGCTGGGGATGTGGGAGGACAGTTTGGGAAGACCTTGTTTCACCCTGCAAATCTCTACAATAACCAGATTAACCCAGAAGGACAACAATTTTTATCATAGGATCACAGGATGGATTATCATCTTCTTTCACGGCTCCTTCAGCTTTCAAGTCAGTTTGACACAACAGTTGCTGTTTCCATCATTAGTTCCAGAGAGGTATGAAGAGAGATGGTCTTTTCTTGCATATTAATTGTATTTCAGTACTCTGCTACCTGTCTTGTTATTGAAACAAAGAGTGGCTGTCTCCTCTCTGTTTCATTCTTATTTTCCTGGGCTTTAAAGTGAGGGCAGCCTCCTCTGCCCCTGGCTCTGGGAGTCCTTTGGCCTCTCTGTGCCCACTTTGGTGGCACAGATGAGGAGTCCCAGCCCTGCTTGTGATTCACTCTGGCCCCTCGCTGGTGCCTCTCCCTTACAGCCCTGCTCATTAGGAACACAGATAACAGACTATCAGCAGCTCAGTAGCCTTATCCTGGGGAGATAAAACTAATCTGTGTGCTTAGATCAGCAGCCTTGCTCCTGCCTGATCTCACCTTGGAAAGCACAGTAACTGCAGGAGCACGGGGAGGAAGGAGGTGAGGATCCAGTGGATGCATCCCCCTGATTCCACCCTCTGATTCCATCCTCTGATTCCACCCTCTGATTCCACCCTCTGATTCAACCCTCTGATTCCACCCCCTGATTCCACCTTCTGATTCAACCCTCTGATTCCATCCTCTGATTCCACCCCGATTCCACCCTCTGATTCCACCCCAATTCCATCCTCTGATTCCATCCTCTGATTCCACCTTCCGATTCCACCCTCTGATTCCACCCTCTGATTCCACCTTCTGATTCAACCCTCTGATTCCACCCCAATTCCACCCTCTGATTCCACCCCCTGATTCCACCTTCTGATTCAACCCTCTGATTCCATCCTCTGATTCCACCCCGATTCCACCCTCTGATTCCATCCTCTGATTCCACCCCCTGATTCCACCCCGATTCCACCCTCTGATTCCACCCTCTGATTCCACCCTCCGGGCCCCTGGCCTTGCTCTGGTTCCTGGCACATCTTTTCGGAGCTTTTCCCTCGGAAGGAAATGGTGTTCCACAAGAATTCCTTTGTTCAAACAAACCCGTATGCACCCGTGTCAAAAATAACCACGCTGGGTGAAAGAACCCCTTGTACTCCCAGCTTAGCTGGTACAACACTTCCCTTTTATATGGATCTCCTCTGTTTTCCATGTTTTGCCCTTCTTTTGTGTTTGTTCGAGGTGTTTTTCCTCAGAACAAAGGAACATCCACGTGCTCTGAGGCCGTGGTGCTGATGGTTCTCTTTTGACCCTGCTCTGGTGCAAACAGTGAAAGCAATAAAAACAAAGTGCTTCAAGGTGGAGTTCAACCAATGCGGTTCAAGCAGCAGCACCATCCTGCCCATACTCCTTGTACCTTCCAAGGATGCCCAGGATGAAGGTTTTAATCTTAATTTGAGCTTGGTTTCGGGGAGAAATCCAACACAGCCTGTAACCCACCCCCAGGTTTCCTTGTGGGCTTGCTTTGCAGCGATTATCCAAAACCCCCCAGTGATTTGGTCATCCCTAAACTCAAATGCCAAAACTGTCTCCTGGCCTTTGGTGGGAATTTATCCCAAAGCTTTTGAGAGTTTTCTCCTTTCAGCCGTTTCAGCCCTGGAATGTGAGCTGAGACTGCAGAGTTATAAATGGAAAAACAAAAAGGCATCCAGTTTGTAAAATCTATGACTTAATATTGATTTTGGCCATCCCATGAATTGAAACAAGCCTCCTGTGCAGAAATCCTCCGAAGATGCCGTGTTCTCCTCTCCTCTTGACACAACACTTTATCGATCCCCGTGTTTGTGCCACATGAATGATGGATTATCTCATATCAAACCTTGCAGTATTCATTTAATGCCTTTGAATAAAACATTTCTCACAGATTAACAGAGCAGTTTTAAGTGAACAACCGTTTTCATCTGTTTTAAATTTTCATGGGTACTTTTCTGGAGAACAAGTACATTGTTAATAATTGAAGGGAACGAGACCTTGCTAATCTCTTTGTATTTTAATAAAGTCCTGTTGCACCCCATTCATTTCTTTTTAAAATCCCAGCATTTATAAAAATTCGATACATTTGCTGCCCTCCCTTTGAAATGAATAATCCTGAGGTTACATGAAAAGGGATTATTTATGTAGCAGGGAACTGGAATTCCATTGTGTCCAGAGAGCTCGAAATGTGGTTTGTGATGGATTGCATGGATGAAGGGAGAGAGGAACTTCTCACTGGAAGCAGAGAGGGACTGGAAGAGCAAGGTTAGAGAGAGAGGAGGGTGGAGAGAGGAAAAAGTGGGAGTTTAGAGGCAAAAGAACAGGGAAGTGGTTTGGTCACAGGGACAGATGGGGATAGAAAAACAGGACAAAGTGTGGGTAGGTAAATATACAGATATTTGTGCATAGATGAGTGCAGACAACCCTCTAATATTTATTTTCTCTTGTTCTCTGCTTCCATCCCTCCATCTGCCTTGTTATTCCACGTGTTCCTCTTCCTTTCTCCACTTCACCTTTGTCTGTCCCTGTCAATCCTTTCCTCTGCCTCAGACTCCAACTCAAATCTCCTCTGCCCGTGCCCAGAGCTGCTCAAAGCTTGCTCGTACACGCTCCCATCTCTCTTTTTCAAATACAATTGCTTCTTTACACACAGCCCCGGGATTACATTTCAAAGGAGAACAGAAAACCCAACATGGACATGATTTCTTTTATCATTATCAGGGCAGCCGCAGCCCCTAGAACGCTCGTCTCAAAAATATTTCGTTCCAGTGAGTTTTCATTAAATTCTGTGGTCACATAGACAGTGTTTGCTGCAGGGATCTGTCCTGGAGGCCCTCAAACCTCTGTGCATTAGTCATACATGGTCAGAACGGCAAGGGAGTGAAGAGGCTTTGGCAGCAGCAGTGAAGAAAACCCCAGATAAATGCATTAGGTGTCCTCCTTGGAGGATGTTTGTGCACACAGAGACAGGGATTAGTTCTCTGTGTTTCCAACAGCTTTTGAGCTATTGCACTTTCAGTTCAGCATCTGCTAATTGTCCTTTTTCCTCCCTCTTTTGAAAGCTCTTTATTCAGAGGGTAGAAATCAAACCCTCATAAACTGAGATCTCTGCCTCCTCCAAGGATCCCTTTGGAAACGCTGCTTCTAAATTGCTTGTTGATATTTGACCATGAGTCACCTCTGCATAAATCTTTGCCAGGTATTAAAATCATCGAAAGGATGCTGGAATGCTGAGATAAATTGATGTGTTAGTGGGAGGAACAGAAATTGGACTGGGCAGCACAGCTTGTGTTTGGATAGACGGCATTCTGTGTGAGTGATTTCAACCAGCAACTTGTGAAAACCTGTTGTGGGAAGGAGCTTAAAACAGCTCTGCATTAAATCTTTAGAGGAGAAAATCTTTTTTCACATTTTTAATCAAGTTGCAGCTTAGCTGTTTACTGATGAGCTCATGACAGGGGATAGAGACAGGCGAAATTGGTGCCTGAGAGAGATTTTTAATGCATCTGCTGTTATGGAGCTGAGCAGGTTGAGTTCGATCAGAATTTAGGGTAGGACTTCTCAACCCAAATGCTTCTGTATTGCTGGGAAGGGGGTTGCTCAATAGGAACCTTGTATTAAGTGCCTCTAATCAGGTCCCTGGCACAGGGGGGTGGTCACAGAGGGTGGTATCAGTCCCTGCCACTCCTCGGATACAAAACTGCCTGCGTGAGTACCAGCGGCCTGGGAGAGTTCCCGTTTGATATTCCTGCTATCTGTGCTCCCCTTGGGTGTGCACAGCCACAGCTCCTTTCACTTCCTATCTCAGCCCGTGGAGCAGCGTCCTTGAAGAGCTGGCACACTGCACCCAAGCTGGGGTTGGCTGCGCCTCAGTGCTGGGGAAAGTGATTTCAGTTTCTGTGCAGGAGAGAGAGATCACATGTGCAGTATTCACACAGGGGCAAGGACTCCACACACAAGGTGGAAAAGTGCAAAGCGTTTATTGTGCAGTGAATATTCCCTAAATACCAGCACCCAACAGGATATCACCTCATATAAACAGGAGAGATGTTCACCTCAGTGTCCCCCAATCACCTGGGGTAGTGCACAGACATTGCCTATTATGGTAACAGGTAAACAATACCCTGTAAGGTCACAAACTACAATTATCACATCTCATAGGTCCAGCACTGTCCACAAACCCACAATCCTCTCTCAGCCCATCCCCGGTGACCTGGATGCACTCCCAGGGTCACCTCTGGGTCCAAGAAAGAGGCTCTCTCCGGCCCTCAGGGCCCATCTCTCCTCCAGCACACAGTGCACCCCAACAACATGGAGACTGGGCTAATCCCTGGGCCATTCCCCAGAGATTCCTGCTGCTCTGTGGCACAGAGCTGTTGGATTATCCCTTTGCAGATGGGTTCCCGGGAGCTGTAGCACCCATCTGCAGGAGCATGTCCTTGAAATTCCTCCTGGAAGCATTGCTGACTCCTGGAATGCTGCTGGGTCATTCCCCTGTGTGACATGGTCCCCAGTGGCACCAGTGACCATGGGGCTGTCACATCAGCTGGAATTTTGTCCTGACCCCGTAGATTAAATGCACAGGACCAGTTTTGTCTGGGGCGTGAAATTCTAACAGCCAGGGAAGAAGGATACAAGTGGAATTAACTGATGGCATAGTTCACACATGGCCCATGTTTGTCCAGTTCAGTTGTAGTGAAAATTGGTTCCAAACACAGCCAGGCAGCACTGGGTGCTTGGGAAAATGCCACCTAATTGGCATTTATTATTCCTGCTGCATGTCCAATTACGGTCTTTGGCTCAGGCCTCTGCAGCCAGTGAAGGAGGTTCTCTCCTAGAGCAGGGAATATCTGGCTGGATCTCTCCTTGGAAGTGGAATAGGGGCCGGTTTCCATCATTGCATTATGTATTTGTTTAGACTAATTGCCTTTCTCCCAGCTCAGCAGCTCAGCCCCGTTCATCCCCGGGTGCCCACTCACCTCTCCAAGGTGTGGGCTGCCTTTGCTGCACTCCAGGCTGTGACTGATGGCTTTGCTCAGACCTTGGGAACTTCAGGCCGGTGGTAAACTGTGGAAATGAGGATTTAGGGGTTTTAGCAAACAAACAGCTTGTCTGGAAGTTGGCTCTGTCTCTGGAGTGCAACACAATCAGCGCTCACACAACTGCTGCCCTCACCCCTGCGGCCACAGGCTGAGGGTGATGTGAGTTCAGCTCAACCCCTTTGTGCTCGTGTGACTCGGGATTATTGGGGCTGCAGCTGTGAGTGGTGTCAGTGCTCTGTCACCTGCAGCTCCGGCCTCCCGATGAGCCTATTTTTGAAACTGCCTTGTCCCAGGCTGACCTCCTTCAGCTGCTGTTCCACAAATGCACAGTCGCACCTGGGCCTGCAGTCACACAATCCCAAATTCACAGGAGCCACTTCACTCTTTCTTGTCCCATCTTGTTGCACTCACGTTAATTTTTACGATTTTATGGAGCGAATCTTGCAGGTTAAATCTTTCCAACACCCACGCTGTTGTGGGCAGTGCTGTCCTGCTGGAGTCAGACACACAGTGCCAAGTTCACAAGCAGTAATATTCAAAGTATAAATATTAAAACTTTCTTTCCCTTCCTTCCTTCCTTCCTTCCTTCCTTCCTTCCTTTTCCATTCATGTTTTCACACAGGGACAGCACAAGCACAGTTTTCACCCACAGACCCTGCAGATGTGGTATTTCCACACTCAGCCTTGCACAGGCAGACACAACCCCTTAGGATCATTCAATTTGTGTGAATTACAGTGTATAATTCACTACAGACAGGTGAAATTATCCAGGCCACCTCTCTCTGCTTCCCGCATCCAGTGCCAATGCAGAGATCACAGAAAGCACGTTTTTGTTTCAATTTTACGTGAGATGCTCTAAATTAATGAGCTGAACTTCACTCCAGGATCAGCCAAGCAGTGGCAGGAATGTTTGGAAATCGTGTTACACTGAAGGTCTGTTATTTTTTAATATCCTCCTGTCCCCAGGTGTGTTTTCAAATGTGATCTCTGGGTGAGAGCCGAGCCAGCTGTAACCCTGACAACAGTGACCCAGATGGCAATCAGCAAAATGGGCTAATTGAATAATACTGAGCTGGAACCAGGGCCCTGCAGAACTCTGTTAGACCTGCCAGTAACTCAATATCAGTTAAAAACGCTGAGTGAATTTCACATTGAGCACTGTGACCCCACACCTGGAGATGCTGGAAGGGACTTGCATGTGGACAGCACGGGCAGTAAAAGAGGAACAGCCCAGTGTGGCGCTGTGTGTCTGGGGGATCTTCCTGGGATTAGAGGAATTGGATTTATTTATCCATATAAAACTCTTTGAGGCCCTTGATTAACTTAGAGACGTGACTGTTCACTGCCAGTAACCCTTAGCAGAGTTGGAACACACAGCTGGGTGTTTTAGGGTTTTCCCTTCAGCTGTGAGGCTGGCGGGATGGGATCCCCGTGTGTCGCTGTTTTCCCCACGGACGAGTAGAGAAATGACACAAAGTCCAGGCTCAGGGATAAATGGAAGCGCTTTAATGAATTCTCAGAAGGCTTTTATATGTTAGTTCACAAAGTGTATTAAGTGGCATAAGGTAATTGGTTTTTTGCCATCCACCCCCTAAGGGGATTGGTCAAGTTCTAAGACACCCATCTCTGAGTGTTCTTCTAGTCAGAACCATAACAATTCTGCAAAACAACCTGCAGCTGCAAGAAGTTTACAAAACTGTACCATTGTTTTGAGTTACTTGCATGGGAAAGACAGAGCTCTCACAAAATGCTGCAGAGAGCTGAAGAAATTCTCTGCTGGAGCTTTTTCAGCATCCATACCCATGGAGCCAGGCAGATCTGTACTGAAGGGCCCCACACCTCTGGCAGGACACAAGCAGGAGGGGTTTGAATGAGCCAGCCCACACGGAGAAACAGGACAATTATCTGGAGGGAGACAGGAATTAAAGCATTGAAGTGTTGCTAAAAAACAGGGCTGAGGAGCTGGTTCAGACCTTCCCACCCATGGAGGCTCTGGTAAAGCACCCAGAGCTCTGTTCCCAGTGCTGGCTGAGAGCTCTGGGTGCTGGGGAGTGTGGGAGGCCGTGATTCAGCCTCCACAAGGGCTTGGATTCCTGCAGGCTCTGACTCAGCCCGGCTGCAGCGACACGGGGATGTTGGGAGCAGGAAAAAATCATCTGTGAACGGGAAGGGACACGGACATTCTGTCATTAACCTTTGGCCAGGATTGTTGCCATGCAGAGACCACTCCAACCCCCTGATTTAGGGGGCAACTAAATAATTCAGCTGCTCCTGCAGTCCTGGATTGAATCCTGTTCCGTCACGGGGCCGAGCTGTGCCTCGGCACGGGGCAGGATGGTTGTGTGAAGCTCCTCTTCCTCACTGCACCCACAACATCAGAGCTGGGACAAGTTTTGACATTAGAAAGGGACACTTGGAGCAGCAGCAGGAAGGTGCTGCAGGTGGGGTGTTGGGGTGCACTATGTGCTGGAAGAGAGACAGGCCCTGAGGGCCAGAGAGAGCCTCTTTCCTGGACCCAGAGGTGACCCTGGGAGTGCATCCAGGTCACCGGGGATGGGCTGAGAGAGGATTGTGGGTTTGTGCACAGTGTTGGGCCTATGAGATGTGATAATTGTAGTTTGTGACCTTATAGGGCATTGTTTACCTGTTACCATAATAGGCAATGTCTGTGCACTGCCCCAGGTGATTGGGGGACACTGAGGTGAACATCTTTCCTGTTTATATGATGTGATATCCTGTTGGGTGCTGGGATTTAGGGAATATTCACTGCACAATAAACGCTTTGCACTTCTCCATCTTGTGTGTGGAGCCTTGCCCCTGTGTGAATACTGCAGTGGGGAGTGTTGGGAAGAGCTCTGGGATGAACAGGGAGCCTGGAGCTATGCGAGGAAATTGCCGAGAGCGAGACCAGGCCGGTGCGAGCCTGGAGCATCCATCAGTTCATCCCTGGAAATTCCAGCAGGCAGGCACAGCCTTGTCCCTGTTTGAGAGCAGGGAGCAAGGGAACCTCGCAGCTGCACAGGTCTGGAGGGCTGTGCCCTGCACAGTTTCAGCCACAGTGGGGGTTTGTGTGCTGCTGGTTCCACCGGGTGTAACAGCTCCAGGAATGCTCTGGGTGTAACGATGGGAATGGCAATCCTTACCCCCCATAGCGAGTCCATTCCTGGGAACTGCAGTCCCCAGCGTGGAAAATGGTTGGAGACTCCGTTCCAAGGTCCATCAGTGGAAAGGGGCTCTGGGTGAAAAGTCAGGATGGAGATGAAGACACCCAGGTGGAGGGGGTGGATATGGGGTGAGGTTGATGATGTGATCTTGGTCAGGCACTCTGGGTGACGTGACATTTCAGAGAGCTGGAAAAAGGCACAAAGCAAACAAGGCTCATTAATCCCAACAAAGGGCAATGGATACAGCTGCCAGATCCTGCTCTTTCCTTTAGCTTATTGTCTGAGGGCTTCTGTGCCATAAACAGCTCCACAAATTGCATAACAAATAGAGCTTTCAAATATTAAGTAGTTGAACAGCAGGTAACAAAGTGTGGGAGCAAAGCTCTGTGACACAGACACTTCCACGTCCTGCTCCTGTCTGATTTGGAGGTGCAGAGCTGTACCCAGGGTCGTGGCTAAGCTAAGCTCAAGCTAAGCCCACCCCAGGCTGTGCCCAGAGTAAACCTGCCAGGAGGAGCTCCACAGGCAGGGGAGCAGCTTGGGGAAGCAGCTGACATGGAAGAGCACACGCAGCAGTGACAGGCAGGACTTGCAGAGGTGCCAAATCATCTCTCCAGGCTATTTCAGGCACTGGGAAGCAAAACCAGGCTCCCTCGCAATAACCTCTCTCTTCTCTCCCTCTCTCTGCTCAGGGCCAGGCTGTTGGCCCACACAGAATATTAGAAGATGCTGAATTAGGTGTGAGACATCATATTCAGGCACGAATTTATTTTTAAAAGTGGAGTGGTCTGTTCCTGTTTGTGGAAAGGTCCTTTTTTGAATGCCCTGAATAAAAAAAAGATCCAGGTTCACCTCTGGATCCTGGAGACAGCTCTCCCACTTGGAAGAGCTTGCTTTCTTTCTTGCTGCGTAATTCAAGCTGGGCAAACACGGATGTTGCTCAGCCAAGGATGATTTAATTTTTAACAAGCCTTGTCAGAGTTATTATCAGAGTGAAGAGCAGCTTGGGAGGATCTGTTTAATATCCTGCCCCAGGATTGTGTCACGCTGTGTCTCGAGGCGTGGATGTGATGCTGGATGGAGATTTGGGCACTCCACGTCCAGCGGGGTTTGAGTCCGTGCTCAGGATGGTCAGAGGAGGTGATGTGGCAGTCCGGCCTAGTGCACACAGGAAAGGAGGTGCAGAAGTCCAGCTGGTCTCCTTTTGAACTAATTCAGCACAAATCTGTGGACAGAAGCCCTGACACCTTCCCAGGAGCTCAGGAATGCTCTCCTCTGTGCTGGTTCTGCTCTTGTCCTGCCAGCACGGAGAAACTCCTGCTTTGGTCCAAGGACCAGCCTGAGAACCATCTCCCATCTTCCTGGTGCTGCTTCAGGAGTTTCCTGCTCTTTGAGCCTGGAATTCATCCCCTGCTGGTGTTTCACAGCTCCCCTGGCTCCAGCACCTCTGGGATCTTCCCTGAGGCTGGAGAATCTCCATGGACACCCCTGCCATGCCTGTGCACCCTTGGCCCCGGCATTAATCCTGCTGCAACGTACCACAAAGTCAGCTTTAGCTGGGAGGAGAGATCAAATAAATATGAAAACTGCTCCCAGAGGAGGTAAATATTCGCTAGACAAGCAGAAAGAAAAGCAATAATATACCGTGTAAGCTACTGCCTTTTATTAGCTCAGCTCCCTCTTCTCCCCTTGTAAAGCAGTGTTGTGTTGTTATATTAATCTTTACTGTGAAGCAAATTAAAGCAGGGACAGTTGTCAGACTATTATTAAGAACATCTGTTTAATTAGGGCTGCCTTTGCCTCCATTTGAGGGGGAGATGGAACAGCCCTGCTCGTCCCCTCCTGCCTCACTCCCCCTGCCCCAGCAAGGAGGTGAATCCAGGAGCACCCGGGCCCTTTATCACCTTCCCTTGCTCTGCTCACGAGGGGGGCCAGCTCTCCCCGTTCACCCTGGGGAGGAAAGAGGAGCAGGCAGGAAGGGATGGCTGTCCTGGGGTTTTTTTTTAGTGATCTCTGCCTTGAGAGCCTCCATCCCTGCTTCCTTCCCCTCAGAAAATAAATTGAAATTCTGCAAAGAGACCGTGAACAACTATTAATTATCATTAGCAATTTGCCATTCCAGGCCAGGCTTTCATCGGGGAATCTCAGAGCAGTTTTACAAATGCTAATTAATTGAGACTACTTCGTGAAGAAGCCTGTTAAACTCATTTTCCAGGGGTAAATCAAGGCTGAGAGATAGGGATCCACTTGCTGGAGTCGAAGGTGGTGCTGCCAGTGGAACCAAGGCCTTCCCAGGCACAAATTCTATGTTTCCACCCCATTCTCCCATTTTCCCTGCATCCCCTGACACTTGCACAAGGCCACACCAGGAGGTGACAAAAACAGCTCTGGCCTTGCCCATTTCTTTGTGGTCACAAGATCAGGCTCACTAATAATGATGGAATTCAGGGATTTAGCTGCATCACGCTGCCAGGGTTTGAAGGGAGGTGTGGGGCTGCTCTGAACATATTTTGTTCTCCCTTAAACGCTCACTGCCGGTCCCTGTCAGCACTTCTGCTCCATTCAGAACAGTCCTGACAGTCTCATGCTTCCCCTTCTCCAGGTATCTCTGTGTTTCCCTGTCTCCCCAGGCTGCAGTGTCTGATTGTCTCATCTGGGCACCATTTCTTCTGTATTTATGTGGCCATTTACCCAGGCAGCCAGCAGTGAATTAATCGTGATGTCTCCAGTCTCTGCTGGGAGAGGCATTGACTCACATTCCAGTCCAGGAGGCCAAGAGCTTGTTTGTTACCTGATAAAACCAAACTTCATCTGGGGCTGCCCAGGGTGTCATGGGTGGTTTAATGAACGAGCTCCAGGAGTGATGGAGGTCGTGGCTCAGCTCTTCTCCAGCGCACAGGAAACACAGTTCGTGTTTGGGGCTGGGCTCTGTGCAGTGCTTCACACAATCCTGGCCTGGTTTGGGGTGGGAGGGAGCCTGAAGATCAATTCCAACCCCCTGCCATGGGCAGGGACACCTCCTAGCCCGGGTTGCTCCGAGCTCCATCCAACCTGGCCACTCCCAGGGATGGGGCAGCCACACCCTGGACATTCTGCAGGTCCCAGCAGGGCAGGGAAGTGCCCACAGCAAGAACAGTAATAAATCCACAAGGACTGAGAGAAACAGAACTAAATTCTCCCCAGCAGCCCTTTCTCTTCTCCATGCCCTGCCTGTCCCATCACGTGCTTTCGAAAATTAGAAATTTCAATGGAGTCGAGCCTTGCTCTCCATTTAGCAGAGACCATTTCCCCCAGGAGTCCATTCCCTGAAAGGTCTGCCTGTTCAGTCACATAAATTATCCACAGGCTCAGGCTATCTGGTGAGTTAATCAGGTTTAGAGCTGTGTCAGGTAACGCAGAAGTTCAAAGCTGTCCAAGCCTACCTGTGAATCCAAATTCCAGTGAGCAGTGGGAGATGTTGTAGCAGAAGCTGTTTTACATGCTGGAAATAGTAAAAAAAAAACCTAAAAACCAACCCATAAATCCTCAACTTACAAGTGCTTTGAAATATAAAGAGTTCTGAGACAGTCTAAAAAATCTGGACTCTGAATATTTGAGGCTTTCCCATCATTATGAGCATTAACCATATAATTAGGTATTATCTGAGAATTATCCATAAATACTCATCACAACATGATATTCGCTAAGTAATAATTAGGCCGTGAAAGGAGCTCAAATAATACCTTTGTCTAGAAAATTAAAAGCCCTGCCTCGGGTTTGTACAGCACCATGCTGAGGGGGTAATAGGGTTTAAAATTGCAGGAAATCGCAGTTAGACCAAATCTCAGCCCCCTCAAGTGTAAGGAAGCTACAGAGGGAGAGAGAATCAGGGCTCTTTTCCTAAAAAAAAGGCAGGACAAGGCACCAGGTCCTTTCACAGGAGCAGCACGTGGGCACTAAAACTCCGTCCGTATTTTCCTTTGAGCTGAAATCCCCGTTTTCCACACTAAGGCTCTTCTCAGAAGTACAGGACTCTTCTTTTTTAGCTTGGGTTGGGTGGAATGAGAGCTCCCAAGGATGGAAATGATTTCTAGGGGATAGAGTTAATTTTGCTTTGGTTGGCAAGGTTTCAAAACTCCCCCGATGGGCACAGCAGAATCTTCTGTATTAATTTATCATCGTTAGAGATTGTTGGGCTGACCCTGAGGAAGACAAACATGCAAATTGCTTTGAATTCCTTATTCCATTCGATTCAGCCCAGAATCACAGAGCACAAGAACGTTTGGGACAAACCTTTGTTGCACAGGATTAAATACTGAGTGTCTCTGGAGCAGAAAAGTCCACTTCTGGCATCCTGTCTGAAACCCAGGAGGTACTAAAAGCTTCTTGTGTCCCTGTGGCTGGCACTTCATGGCATTTTCAGGAATAAAAGTAGCATTTGACCTCTGGAAATGGAAAAGAAACAAGAGTGTACTGCTGATGGGAGGCTCCCTTCCTCCTCTCCCCACTTTTTTATATTTTCATTTTATTTTCCCTTCTCTTTCCTCCTGTGCAAAGCTTTAAATGGATATTTTGGTGCATTTGGGGCAATAGTTTTTGGCTGTCTCTCGGTTCTTGGCAGAGGGACTGTAAATGAGGAGCAGCAGTTCTAGAGGGAGTTACAGCCACTGGCACGAGCCACCCTGTGCAGCAGCTGGCACGTGGCTCCTCCTGCCTGGAGCGTTCTCCTGGGTAAAGCAGAGCATTCCTGGTCCCTGTGCTTTGAGTTGTGATTTTCTATGGATGAGACCCAGCTCTCATCTTGCCTCCCATTTGATGGCTCCTCGAGCACTCTGCTTACCCAGGGGAGAGGGAAAAGAGATTTTCCAGCAGAGTTGTCCACGGAAATTGAGTGTTTGTGAGCTTTGAACATTTTCACAAATAGATCAGAGCTGATGAGAGGTGGTGGGGTGGCAGCTGAAACCCTCTGCAGGAGGGGAACAAACGCTCACTCCACACCGTGTACCACCAGGATGCCTCAAACCTCCCACTCTGGGCTCTGCAGCTGAGAAATTGCTCCCATTTCCAGCAGAAAACTTTGGAATGGAGTGGGAATTTCTGGCTGTAGAGACCTCTCTGTTCATGCTGGGATTGAGCCTCAGCAAACCCAGTTCGTGCCATTGTCCCACCAGCACCAGCCAGTGCCAATCTGGATTTATTCAGGACTGGGACCTGCTTTTCTCCAGCTTGGAGGAGGTGACATTTGGGAGTCTGGCATCTGGGAGGCTGTGAAATTTCCATACCACTAGGAAATAACAGAGCTGAGGGAAGAAGACAATTTGTCTAAAAGAAAAAAGAGTGTTTGAGAGCATCAGCGGTGTTTAAATCAGTGCAGAAAGTGCAATATAAACATCTCAAACAAATGTAAAAAATGTTTTTATTACAGCTCCCCTCTCAGCCTCTTTATTGTGGGCTTTAAATGCTGATGTGCAGAGAGGACAAAGGAGGTGACTTAAAGCTGCCACTGCCTGGTGAACTTGGGGTTTTTGTATCAGGAGTCCTCTGCCCAGAAGGGATTGTAAAGAAAACGTGTTTCTGTGCTGTGATCCATGAAGGATCTGTGCTGTGCTTGTTCACTTCACAGAGGTAAACATCTCCGTGGTGAGGACACGAGATTTAAGGACAGTGCCATGCTGATAGCATTAAAATTGGGTTAAAAGTCTTGTTCTGAGGATGTTTAGAAAGCCCAGTCCTTGTTCAGCCACGCAGCCAGACAGGCTCGTGTAGACACTGAAAAGCTTTAGCAGAGAAATGTTCCAGCTTTCTGCAGCATTTTGTGAGAGCTCTGTGTTTCTCACAGAAACTATGAAAAACACTGCTATGAGTTCTGTAAACTACCTTTTTGTCTTGCACCTGCTGTTGTTCAGCAGCAGGGTTGTTATGGTATACTGAAGAAAATATTTTCAAATGAATGTTTTGTAGCCTCCACCAATCATTCTGGGAGGTGGATGATCAGTGACCAATGCCCTTATGCCATGCTGGTGACCCAAGTTATACAAACCGATTTATAATTAATTAAATTAGCCATTACTGCTCCTGGCCTTGGACTTTGTGTCGTTATTCTTCACGCCGTTCGTGGTGCAAACAGCGACAGGCTCGGGCTGTTCAGATCTTCATCCTGCCCAAGCTTTGGAGAGCAGGCTGCAGGTGGAATCACATTTCCTGAAGGACCTCGCAGCTGTGAGCTGCTCCCCACACGTGCCATGCAAAGCCCCTTGCCCTGGCGCTCTGTGGGCGCCTCTGTAACCTGTGTCTGTCCCAGAGACTCCTGCCTGCCTGCCTGGGGGAGGAACATCTCACGTGGGTGCTCTGGAAGCTGCTCCCCCCAGCCTGGGCACAGCAAACACATCATTTCTGCCCCTGGAGCTAAGCTGGCTGACGAGGAGTGGAGTGGATTGGGGGATGCTGAGCAGCCACATCCCACAGCAGGGCCTGCAGTATTCACACAAGGGCATGGACTTTACACACAAGATGGAAAGTGCAAAGCATTTATTGCGCAGTGAATATTCCCTAAATACCAGCACCCAACAGGATATCACATCATATAAACAGGAAAGATGTTCACCTCAGTGTCCCCCAATCACCTGGGGTAGTGCACAGACATTGCCTATTATGGTAACAGGTAAACAATACCCTATAAGGTCACAAACTATAATTATCACATCTCATAGGTCCAACACTGTCCACAAACCCACAATCCTCTCTCAGCCCATCCCTGGTGACCTGGATGCACTCCCAGGGTCACCTCTGGGTCCAGGAAAGAGGCTCTCTCCGGCCCTCAGGGCCCGTCTCTCTTCCAGCACACAGTGCACACCAACAGAGAGTGACCATGGGGGCAGTGCTCTGAGGCACACAACATCCTGAACCTCTCCAGCTGCCCTGCAGGAGGGTCACCCTCTGGAAAAGGTGTTCTGGCATGGATGCCAACCTGCTAACGCAGATCCCTCCCAGCAGGGCACCAGTATAAATCTCACAGCAATCCCTGCAGCTCTTGTTTCATGTCTTGCTGCTGTCTCAGCTGGGTTTCCCTGGTGAATCCAGGGTTCTTCACTTGCCACCGCACAATTTTCCATATTCCAGCCCTCTGGCCTTTAGGGAAGGAGTTCCACGGCTCGGCACCCTCAGTAACCAGCCTTGCTTCCTCTGCAGCCTCTCTCAGTCCCAGTGTTGGGGTTTGGGATGCTGCCCTCAGCCTGGGATTTGAGGCTGGGCCACCAGGCAGCTCTAAATGTCTGATTGCAGACAGAAATCCCACACAGGAGCAGTGGGGACCACCTGTGCCTTGGAGGATTCTCCAGAGCTGGGAGAAATTCCCCTGCAGTGCCACCTATGTGCCATTTAACCCATGGCTGTGCCACCTCCCTGATATCTTGGGCAGGGATAAGAAGCAAAATATTCCTGCTCTGCTTGCCTCCCAAGAGCTCTAAATCTGCCAGGCAAGATTTGGGAGGGTTTGACCTTGGTTCCTGATTTCCAGTGGGAGAAAAATACACGAATCCCCCTCATCAGGTCCCGCTGATTGGAACCACAGGGGTCAGTGAATAAAGAATGACCTTCACTCTTCACTCAGCTCAGGTCCTGTTATCACTTTCCATCGCTTGGGATCTCCATCCCCACCTTATCTGTGTTTTCTTTTTTTAAACTTCACAAAACCAGGCCGTGGCACCGAGCTCTGGAGTCAGGGTCCCTGGTGGATTATTAACACCAATAATGGAGAGCACAACTCTGTGAGGACGAGGAGATTGCTGAACTCATTAATTTTATTCATAATAGGAAATTAATGTGCAGAAAGGCAATGCCAGCCTGGCAGTAATTGCTTTTTGGTTTTAAAACATTAAGTGGAAGAGTTAAAAGTCATTTCCAGCTGCTGCTTCCTTTCTCCTCTCCTTCACTCCCCCCTTCCTTCTCACACTCTTCCTGTCTCTTATTTGTGTTTCACAAGAATTGAGCTTATTTTTTTCTCCCACCTCTGCTTCATTACGAGCCATTATATTTCATCATTACAAGACTTTGGTCATATTTCATTGCTTTCCCATTATGTTTTCATCATTCTTTCTCCTGCTATTGCTGCACAGGGCAGAGCCAGGCAGAGGATCCAGGCAGCTCAGCTCGGTTTGGATAATGAGCAGCCACATCTCTGCCCACTTTGGAGCCAGCAGGTGCAATTTGTTGTCCCTGTTTCTTCTCACTGACTACACCACCTCCTTCAGGCAACGGGATGTTCCTCCATTCCACCTTAATGCCTTGGGAAAACGTAAATCCCATTTCGTGCCCTCTTTGGGGTTGAAATAGCTCCTTCTCTTGTAGGCTTCGGAGTGTGGGAGGAGGGGAGGTCATTGAATAAAATAATTGGAGTTCTGAGCGGCCTGAAGCGTGCTGAACATTGCCTGGCACTGTGGGCTCTGTGCTCTTGGAGGGGATGTTCAATATTCACACGGCAAAGAGGGATCCTGCCACGTCAGGCTTGTCATTCTCTAGTCCTGGACTAACCCCAGATGCTCTTTTGGGGTTGATAACGCTGTCACAAGTCCAGGACTGAGCTCAGCTTGTGGTCTTTGTGGCCTGGCTCGTGAAGTTTTATGCAGAAGAATTGTGGGGTTTGGTTGTCAGCGTTCCCCATTCACCCGTCCCCGAATCAGTGCCCCCAACTCCAGCTTGGCCTCGAGGGGAAAGGGGTGGGAAGGTCAAAACCAGGGAGGGAGGAGAAGGAAGGAAGGAAGGGAGGAAGGAAGGAAGGAAGGAAGGAAGGAAGGAAGGAAGGGAGGAAGGAAGGGAGGAAGGAAGGGAGGAAGGAAGGAAGGAAGGAAGGAAGGAAGGAAGGAAGGAAGGAAGGAAGGAAGGAAGGAAGGAAGGAAGGAAGGAAGGGAGGGAGGGAGGGAGGAAGGAAGGAAGGGAGGGAGGAAGGAAGGGAGGAAGGAAGGGAGGGAGGAAGGAAGGGAGGAAGGAAGGGAGGGAGGAAGGAAGGAAGGAAGGGAGGGAGGAAGGAAGGAAGGAAGGAAGGAAGGAAGGAAGGAAGGGAGGAAGGAAGGAAGGAAGGAAGGAAGGAAGGAAGGAAGGAAGGAAGGAAGGAAGGAAGGAAGGAAGGAGGGAGGGAGGGAGGAAGGAAGGAAGGAAGGAAGGAAGGAAGGAAGGAAGGAAGGAAGGAAGGGAGGGAGGGAGGAAGGAAGGAAGGAAGGGAGAGAAGGAGTAAAATTTCAGTCTTTTTAATTCCGTTTTTCACATTGCAATAAATTTTATCAGTGTTTAAGTGCAAGCAGATCGTGAAGACTCTGTGAAGTTCCTCACAGAACTGGGTGTTTGTCGTGCCTTTCCTCAGGGTCTGAGGAGTCTCTAAGGAGTCTCAATTTGGGCTAATTTTTAATTGTCTAGACCAGAACATTAAGTCTGAAAAAGTCCTGTGACCCAGTTCCAGATGCAGACCTCGTGACTCATCTCAACTGCACCAAAGTATATGAAAAATCCATTATCATCCTTTTTTTTCCCCTTTCCCTCTTCCCCTTTGTTATATCTTCAGTGTGTGTACAGCTTAATTTTAGCTCTGATAAAAGCAAATGACATTTTAATTTTTATAGCGTGATTTATTGTCATTTGGCCTTAATTTATGAAAAAATAATTGAAAAGAAAGAGAGATTTAACCCCGACCAGTATTCTCAATATCCATGAGCCATAGCTGGGAGACTGCAGCTATTTCAGGACGTATTTTATTCACCCAAGCAGGACAGGGATATATCATTTTCTCTTACTAGTCCTGTGCAAAGGTCTAATTATTTGCTTGCTGCCTGAAAGAAGATCTGAAAAGAAAAATAATCTGATTTTCACAGTGCACATTTTTTTTCCCTACTGGTTTTCTGCAATCAAAATGAAATCTCGGGGAACTGGGGCTGTTGTTTATTCTGCTCCTCTGCTCCATCTCAGACCTTTGTGTTGGTTTGTGCCGTGACCATTCCGTGGGATAACTGAGGGAACAGCCGGAGCTGTGGCAGGGGAGGGACAGATTGGATGTTGGGAAAAGGTTTTTCCCCCTGATGCCTAAAGATTTCAGCTTTTATACATTTTTTCCTATATTTGTAGCTTTGTAGACTATGAATACGTGATTCTGCAGCTCCTGGTGTTTTTCCTACCCTTTCTCTTAGATTTTAGAGTAATAAGCCAGACTTGTAACATATTCCTGAGATACTCTGGTCTTATTTTCAAGAAGAGGACCTACAAGAAGATTTTGTTTTCCAGTCAGAATCTGAGAAGACACAAGAAATGGGGCAAAGAAGCCTTGGACCAAGTCCAAAATTGGGGGAAAATTACCTAACCAATTGCTCTTCTAATTGGCCAGTGCTTGTTAGAGACGATCATTTTTTAAACTTGTAAAAATGGTAGCAACCCGATACCAGGTGTGCCCACAGCCCATAACTGTGGGCACAGCTGGGACATTCTGATAAAGAACTGCTTTTTTACCTCACCTTTTTAATGCTCTTGCAAGGGCTTTTGTCACCAGAGGGTGCTGGGCACTGCCCAGGCTCCCCAGGGAATGGGCACGGCCCCGAGGCTGCCAGAGCTCCAGGAGCGTTTGGACAGCGCTGCCAGGGATGCCCAGGGTGGGATTTTGGGGTGTCTGTGCAGGGCCAGGAGCTGGATCAATGATCCTGGTGGGTCCCTTCCACTCAAGATATCCCCTGATTCTTCCTCTCTATGATCCTGCCGGGGATCCAGCCCCACCCCGTGTGTCCCCAGCCCCATCCCGTGTGTCCCCAGCCCTCCTGCTCCAGCCTGGCTTTCTGGGGGCACATCCCCTGCTCCCCATGACAGGAGGTGCCGCTGGCTGTGCTCCATTGTCGCTGTTTTCCCCACGGACGAGTAGAGAAACGACACAAAGTCCAGGCTCAGGGATAAATGGAAGCTCTTTAATGATCTCTCAGAAGTCTTTTATATGTTAGTTTGCAAAGTGTATTAAGTGGCATAAGGTAATTGGTTTTTGCCATCCACCCCTTAAGGGGATTGGTCAAGTTCTAAGACACCCATCTCTGAGTGTTTTTCTAGTTAGAACCATAACAATCCTGCAAAACAACCCGCAGCTGCAAGAAGTTTACAAAACTGTAACATTGCTTTGAGTTACTTGCATGGGAAAGACAGAACTCTCACAAAATGCTGCAGAGAGCTGAAGAAATTCTCTGCTGGAGCTTTTTCAGCATCCATACTCCATGGCATGGCCAGGAGGCCCTTGGCAGCCAGAGGAGCAGCTTGGACCCAGCCCCGGCATGTGCCAGGGCCTAATTGGCACCACTGGTCCCTGAATGCTAATTGGGTTCCTCATTAGCATCACCCAGCCAGGGTGCTGGGGAAGGAGAGGGCACAGGAGCAGCAGAAGCATAAGGAGCAATATCCAAATCCACTGGAAGGGTCTCAGTCCTGCCTAAATGCCCGGAAAGAGGGATCTTCCCTCTAATTCTTTACCTTTCGCATTGACACTGGTTCCTTTCAAAATCCTCTAGGCCTCTATTTTACCCAGCGGTGAATCCCACAGGAAATGAAAATAAAATAAAATAAAATAGAATAAAATAAAATAAAATAAAATAAAATAAAATAACATAAAATAAAATAACATAAAATAAAATAAAATAAAATAAAATAAAATAAAATAAAATAAATAAAATAGAATAAAATAATAAAATAAGATCTAAAAAAGCAGTTCTTTACCTGTATCCCTCACAAGTGTGCTGCTCGTTCCCCACTCCTTTCCCCCACTGTTTTATTTTGTGCACTCACGGGTTCTCACACCCTCGTGCTGAGGTGCTGGTGCCGGGTGGGTGTGAGGAGGGGTCTCTTTGGAGCCCGTTGTGTTCAGTGAACACATCCCCAGTGAAAGATGAGTGTGCACAGGGCTCCAGCTGCCTTTTGTCCTCCCAGCCAATGTGTCTCTGTGCGCTTGGGCCACTGGGGAATTTTATATTTCCATCAATATTTCCATATGTGAAAAATGCAACGCAAACAGAGCCTGGCTCCTCTTTCATCTGCAGAGGGAGCTCCGAGGGCCAGGGAGATGCTGGCTCTGCCTTTTCTCCACAGTCCTGCAGGTTTCTCACATCTCAGACTCTGCTCTGTTAGTCAGAGGCCTAAAACCATCTCCAGCAAAAAAAAAAAAAATCCACAAGATTAATTCCCAAGAGAACTCCCCTGCTTTTCTGGGCTTTAAACATCTTCGAGTGACTGCTGCCAGCAGCATCCTCTCCTCTCCTCTCCTCTCCTCTCCTCTCCTCTCCTCTCCTCTCCTCTCCTCTCCTCTCCTCTCCTCTCCTCTCCTCTCCTCTCCTCTCCTCTCCTCTCCTCCCCTCTCCTCTCCTCTCCTCTCCTCTCCTCTCCCTCTCCTCTCCTCTCCTCTCCTCTCCTCTCCTCTCCTCTCCTCTCCTCTTCCTCCTTCTCCTCTCCTCTCCTCTCCTCTCCTCTCCTCTCCTCTCCTCTCCTCTCCTCTCCTCTCCTCTCCTCTCCTCTCCTCTCCTCTCCTCTCCTCTCCTCTCCTCTCCTCTCCTCTCCTCTCCTCTCCTCTCCTCTCCTCTCCTCTCCTCTCCTCTCCTCTCCTCTCCTCTCCTCTCCTCTCCTCTCCTCTCCTCTCCTCTCCTCTCCTCTCCTCTCCTCTCCTCTCCTCTCCTCTCCTCTCCTCTCCTCTCCTCTCCTCTCCTCTCCTCTCCTCTCCCTCTCCTCTCTCCTCTCCCTCTCCCTCTCCTCTCCTCTCTCCTCTCTCCTCTCCTCTCTCCTCTCTCTCTCTCCTCTCTCTCTCTCCTCTCTCTCTCTCTCTCCTCTCTCCTCTCTCCTCTCTCCTCTCTCCTCTCTCCTCTCTCCTCTCTCCTCTCTCCTCTCCACCTGCCAGCCTCGGGAGGAGATTTTGGCAGCGGTAAGAGCACTGGGGGTTCTCAATGAGCAACTTCTGCCAAGGCAGGAAAAGCATCCTTCGAGCGCCAGGGGCAGCTGATGGTGCTGGTGTTGAGGGCAGGATGCTGAGGGATTTGCTGCTCGGGCGGGATAATTCTCAGTTCTTCCAGCCTTGTCTTTAGCAGAGGGAGAAATTCCAGGAGCACTGGCCAGAGCTTTGCCAGCTCTGCAGCCCCAGTGCTGAGGGACTGATGGTGTGAATCCATCCTGGTCATCTGTGCTCTTCTGGTACCTAAGACACCAAAAGGAAGAAGCTTTTGGTTGTCCCTTCTGAAATGCCCATGTCCTCGTGGATCAGGAGTTAAAATCCTGCTCCTGACGGCCCAGCATGACACTTGCTATATTTAAATGAATTTATTTGTGCAGGGAGGGAGGGAAAGATGTGAAATCCCAAGGTAGAGCAGCAGCAGGAGGCTGCTAAAGTGCAGCTCCAGCAATACAATGCAACATTCCAGCGATAGATAGCATCACCCTGCTCTGCATATATTTGAGATGTGGTGATAAGGCAGGCATTTAGATAGCCCGGAATTCTCAGTGGGTTAGGGCAGGAAACACAGCTAAAATGGAATCTGGGAATGGAGTGCACGTTGCCAGCACACAGCACAGTCCTGAGACGATGCAGAGCCACGGCCACGCTTCCTTGTCAGTCTGGGCATGTGTTTCCTGCAGAAAGACTCTCCCCCTTTGGAAATATTTTCTCTGATTGTGATTCCTCTCAGCAGTTTCTCCCTGACCTTTGAGTTTTGAAAGCCCTTAAGTACCACAGAGAAGGAAAGCAAAATATTTGTAGTGATAAATTTCCACCCTTGCCGGTAACTCGGTGTTAGTCCTATTTTTGTGGCATTTTCAGGCTCTAATGGATCAAAAATGGACCTTGTTCCTGATATCTTTGACTCCCCTGTGCTTTGGAGAGCCTGGCTGCAGGTCTAGCTGGACTGGCTGGTGGTGGAGAGAGAGATTGTGCCAACAGCTCCCAGTGATGCAGCTGCACAAAGGGACAGGGGACACACAGGGGACACGCAGGGGCTCAGAACATCCTGGACAGCACCGTGGTTTTCCACAGGCAGGTGCTGGAATCCTGGGAATTAAAGGATGGGCTTGGACAGCCAGCAAAGAGCCCAGGTGGAACGAGGCTCACCTGAGCGCTTGCTGTGCTCTGCCTGGATTCTTCCCCCTCGTTTTACGCCATCCCTGCAGTCCCAGCCAGATGTGGAACATTTTCCTGCGCCGGGCTGGCAGAGTGCTGCTCTGGGGGCTGCTGCTTGCCACGCCAGTGCTGCCTGTATTGCAGTGACAGATGACATTTTCCCAGCGTATGCAGGGTTTATAACCAGCTTTTATTAAAGCTTTCTCCTTGAGCAAAAGGACATCCATTAGGAGCAGGCACTGGCCACGGAGCCGGGATGCTTCGACGCCGTCCCGGTGATTGGCAAAGAGCGTTCCACGTCCTGCTCCACAGAGCACAGCGGGAGCCAAGCCATGGAAAACATCTCCTCTCCTTGCATCTTCGGGTCTGTCTCAGCCAGCACTTGGCCCGAATATCCTCCCTTTGCTGTCACTCAGAGCGCTGCTGCTGGAGCTATTTCTGCCTCTGTTTAGCTCCTCTCTTGGCTTCCTCCTTGCTGCTCTTTAGCAAGCAGACAAACTGTCACAAAAATAGCCAGCTCCCTGCCTTCTTCTGCGAGCACCTTGCCTGGGTGTTCATTTTTGGCAGTAATTCTTCTGTTTTATTGATGAACCACTTATGTTTCGATTCCCCGACTCCATCTATGTCTGAGTAGTGGGTAGGAGAGGAGGAGTGGCACAGGGACACGTGCAGTACCCGGACTGTGAATATACATTATTTTTGTGTGCATGTACACATCTCTAGATGCCTCTCAGTCTGTGCCAGGCACATTATAGGACAATACAATGATTTTTCAATACCTATTTGATGCTTTTCTTTGCAATGCCAATACAGTTTTTTTTCCTTCAGGTGAATTCCTGTGCCCAACAACCTCCCTTTCCTCCAGCCAGCCGATTGTTTTAAGCTCTGCCACTCCGTGTACCATGAAGGAGAGGTAAATAGGGAGCCGGAGAATCGAGGGAGGCAGCTGGGAGATTATTAATGTTGAAAATATCAGCAAGCATCAGCCCTTTGATCAGCAGGCATGTTTACAAAGGGACCTTTCCTCAGCTCGCACACCCCGCCGAGCTCGTTGGCATTCAGTGCATGCCACAGCAGCTGCTCCTGTCTCCTGCTCCGTGCCTGTCCGGAGAGAGGCTGGAAAAGGAGTCGACAGGTAGATAAATAAAGAGAGAAACCCGGGCTATTGTCACAGACAAAGGCGGGTTTGTGCAGATGCAGCCTGACAGGAGGCGGGGAGGGAGAAGTCACGCTGGCAGGCTGAGGCTGCCCCTGCTCCAGAGGGTCTGGGAAGCTGCCTGGGAAGTTGGGAAAGGACAGGGGACAGGTGGGATGAGCACTGCCTGTTAGCTGGGCCTGGTGTCCACTTTCAGCCCTGCTTCACTGTCCACTTTCAGCCTGGATGCAGCCACACCTGTGCCCGTCACTGCTGGACAACCTTTGTGCTCCCCAGCTCACGGTTTGGTTGTGTTGATGCTGATCAAGGCCTCTGGGCTCTTCCAAAATAGAAATAACAAAGAGCACCAGCGTGCTCTGGGCTACATCCTCATCTGGGTCCTCATCTGAACCTTCTTCCAAACAATTCTCCTTGGGAGCGACTTTGAACCACTGAAAACCAAATCTGTCCCAGTCCCATCACCTCCAGTCCGGCCTGCAGATATTGATACAGTTCTTGGGTGGTTGGTTGGGTTTTAGTTTTCCATTTTTTCCCCTATGGGAAACCACTGTATGACTCTGATGGGTTTTTTCCCCCCTCTTTAAACCAGGAACCAGCCACATCCAGCAAGGCAGTGGCTGCACTTCAGCACTTCAGCTACGCTGTGCCTGGCAGAGCAGCCCCGGAGCAGGGCCTGGCCCGGTGGAAGCCGTTCCCTGGCTGAGCCTGCCGAGTGCTAATCACCGTGTAAATCCTACTAATTAATAATAATGTCTGAGCGGCTGTCTGCAGCTCTGCCTCGCTCCGTGCCATCCAGGCTGGCTCTGGGCTGCATCCTCATCTGAACCTTCTTCCAAATAATTCTCCTTGGGAGCAGCTTTGAACCACTGAAAACCAAATCTGTTCCAGTCCCATCACCCCCAGTCCAGCCTGCAGATATCGATACAATTCTTGGGTGGTTGGTTGGGTTTTATTTTTCCATTTTTTCCCCCATGGGAAACCACTTCAGCTACGCTGTGCCTGGCAGAGCAGCCCCAGAGCAGGGCCTGGCCTGGTGGAAGCCGTTCTCTGGCTGAGCCTGCTGGGTGCTAATCACAGTGTAAATCCTAATAATTAATAATAATGTCTGAGTGGCTGTCTGCAGCTCTGCCATCCAGGCTGGCAGCAGTGGCAGGGGATGGCTTGGTGTTGCCCAAACAGCATTTTTAGACTTTTGTTGTGCCTGGGTGCAGCTGCTCAGAGCAGCCCTGTGTGTGCCCCTCCGGGCTCGCTGCTGGCTCACACACGGGGAGGATGGGGCTGCCTGGGCAAGGGACATCCCTGGGCTTGCTCAGAGCGCTTCAGGAGGGACAGGTGATCCATAAAGTAAAAATTACGGGAGCGGGAAGCTCACACACGGGCAGGATGGTATCGCTGTTTTCCCCACGGACGAGTAGAGAAACAACACAAAGTCCCGGCTCAGGGATAGATGGAAGCGCTTTAATGAATTCTCAGAAGGCTTTTATATGTTAGTTTGCAAAGTGTATTAGTGGCATAAGGTAATTGGTTTTTGCCATCCACCCCTTAAGGGGATTGGTCAAGTTCTAAGACACCCATCTCTGAGTGTTTTTCTTGTTAGAACCACAACAATCCTGCAAAACAACCTGCAGCTGCAAGAAGTTTACAAAACTGTGACATTGCTTTGAGTTACTTGCATGGGAAAGACAGAGCTCTCACAAAAATGCTGCAGAGAGCTGAAGAAATTCTCTGCTGGAGCTTTTTCAGCCTCCATAGGACGGGGCTGCCTGGGGAAGGGACGTCCCTGGGCTTGCTCAGAGCGCTTCAGGAGGGACAGGTGATCCATAAAGTAAAAATTACGGGAGCAGGAAGCAAGGAGAAGGGACAACTCACCCGTCCCAGGGGCTGCTCATTCCCACCTCTCTCCTGTGACATCCTGGCTGCGTTTTTCTCTAGCGCTCTTTTATTTGCATAAGGCATTTTTAGAGCTTTAACCCCCTTTTCCTTTGCCTTTCCCTCACACACAGAGGCAGTTTTGTAGGTTTGGGTTCTCCATCTCATTCACAGAAACACCTGTGCACAGAAATGCACACACAAGCTGCTTTTGTGGAGTTTTGTCACTTTTGTGTGTGTCTGCCTTGTGGCTGAGAAGGCTCCTATGGCTTTAGTTATATTTATTATTATATTGCACATAAATAGTCTCTCCCATACACATTCATCCTTCTTTTCCCTCAGTTCTGTCACTCAGAAGCAGGCCCTGCTCCTTGTGAAAGGTAGAAATGGCGGGAGTTTCCTACATTCACATTTTTAAAGTCAAATTAAAAGATCTCTTTCTTGTGTTTAGCCCTAAGGGATGGAAACGCTTTAATTTAAATGAAATTACTGGACTCAGCAGAGATAAATGTATGGATATCATGGTAAATGCAACATCTGTGATACACAAGAGATCACCTAAATAATCAGCTGGCTCCCTCTTACCTTCAAAGAAAGGGTCTGTTCTCTCTTTACTTCTGGAAGAAATAAAATGTCAAAGCAACAGAAGAATTTGTGGTTATATTATTTGTTTCTCTGCTTCTCCAAAAGGTGCTGGAAGCCGAAAATGTGAGTAAACACAAAGAAAAGCTCTTTTTTGGATATCAGATAATATTTTGCTTTGCAGCAACTTTGTTCTCTTCAGGTTCTTCAATTTTAATTAGACCCAACAAACAAAACAGTAAAGAAACAAATGGAAAAAAGTATTCCAAGGAAATTGGGGAAGGGAGGGAAGTATTTTCCCCTCAAGATTTTGGCAAAAAGAGTAATAACCACTTTTTTTAACCAGTTTGGCCATAGAATCTTCACTCTGTCCTGCATTTTTTTACCTCCAGTAATCACCTGCTGTAGAACGAATGAAAAGTTTTTAATGTTGTACCTCACAAACAATTTTAGGGCATTCTTCACAAAACATTACCCCTTGAGCCAGCAGTGGCCTCAGCCACAGAAAAGGAGATTTTAGTGGGAGCTGCTTGCTTTGGGAAGGATGCAAACTGCAGTGGAGAGGCTGGACAGGAATCAGCTACAATTCCCCCAGGGGTGAATGTTATTCCAGCAGCATTTTCAGCATCTTTGCCTGGGAGAGGACAGGGAGCTGAATAAGTGGCAACACCCTGACGTCATTTGAAATGTTCTCAGGGCTCTCTCTGGTCACACTGTTTATGCAGTTTAAGTTTGAAATGTAGCAGTTGCTGTTAGCCCAAGATAAGACACAAAGAAACACTGTCTGTAGCCAGCGAGAGTTATTCCTGTAAATCAAATTATTTCATGCTGCTAGGTTTCCAAACGGACTCTAATTAAATTAAACAGCTTTTTAAAAATTTTGTTTTTTCTTTATCACCACAGGCAGATCGAGATTGTGTTGCAATTATGGGGGAAGATCTATATTTATAGCGTGGAAAGAATTTGTGCAGCAGCCACCGTTGTCTCTCTGTGCCTGACAGGACATTTCCATTCTGCACTAATGTTGTGTAACCCTCGGCTGAGAGAAGCAGGCACAAACTATTTGCCAGCATTGTCAAGACAAAGCTACAAGTCTTTCTTCTTTTGTGCTTAAAACATCAGAGCAGGTGCTGAACCCCTCTCTTGTTAATATGTTGGAGGCTGAAAGCTGAATTCCCCCTCGCTGACATGAATGCAAGGGAGAAACATCAGATATGCTGGGTGGCAGGAGGAAAACACACGAGAAATCCAATATCTGCTGAGGAATTCCAGCTCTGCCTTGGCTTTATTCGCTATCTGCCAGGGCTCTGTCTGAGCAGCTGATAATCCTTCATGTCCCTGTCCCCAGAACATCCCCGTGAAAAATTGCCGGCCCTTTTTCCCCGGAGCCGCGGCGGAGATTGGCAAAGGGAGTTCATATCTTTTCCAATATCAGCCCTTCATCAATCCACAGCTGGCGAAGGCTACGCTGGAAAATTGGATTCCCCCAGCACGAAAACAAAGCGTTTGGAGGCACTCGGTATTGATGAGAGGAGCTCTGTGTGTCACAGGCCTTGGGCAGGGAGCTGCAAAAGCCCAGCTCGGTTTGTCAGAGCTGCTGGAGAAGCTGGGCTCGGTTCTGGCTCTGGCAGAGGCTTCCTCAGTGTCCCTCCTTGGTGTCAGAGACTGAAAATAGTTCATGCCTCAAACATTGGAAGTTTCGTTCATGACAAGGAAGCTGCAACCGAAGAAGCCTCTCTGAAGACTGGGACTTTGAACTGAAAGTCAAACTGCTGATTAGATAAAGGGAAACACATTGTTCAGTCACCTCAGGCTGAGGGAAAGGTATGCATCCACAAAAAGGTGCCACCAGCTGCAGCTATCCCTGGCTGCGTTTGGGGTGGGGGGAGAGCACAGCTCACAGAAGCCAGGTTTACACAGACTCCCCCCAACCGAGGGGGTGGGAGGAGGTTTTGGGTGCACGGTGCAACCTCTGGTGAGAGGCAATCAACACCCATCCTCCAATTACACAAACTGGCCCAGCTGTGGAGCCCCCAACCCCACAGGCCACATCCACGGGACTTTCACGTGAGAGGCTCAGCCCCACAGACCTGCAGGTGATGCAACAGACCCAGAGTCTGCTGTAAGAGACTGCGTCCCCCACCTCCAGGGGGACATGCCCGGCCATGCCTGCCCAGCCTGAGCATATAAACCCATCGGACCCTGTGCCTTTTGGGGGACTTTCACCACCAAGAAGACCAGCTGCAGAGGATCAACGGAACACCTTGGGATCCACGGAGTGGTGATATTTTCCTTATTCTGTCCCTGTCACTCTTTCTGTCCCCCCCACCTATTTTCCTACTTCTTTCATTCTTTCTCTCTCTCTCTCTGATATTTACCATCAAATAAAACCCTTACTATTGTCACTGGCATATGGTCTCGTTTGCACCTTAATTCGGGCAGAGGAATTTCTAAGAACCTTAAAACTGGATCTTAACACTTGGGCAGGGCAGATCTGCCTCTGCTTTTCCACGTGTGAAATGCCTGCTCTGAGGAAGGACCCTCCTTGTGTTCAGATGTGCTGGGATGTTCAAGGCTGGGGAGTGCAGCACTTCATTGTGCTGGGAATTCCAGCAGTGCTCTGCAGGTATGGATGCTGAAAAAGCTCCGGCAGAGAATTTCTTCAGCTCTCTGCAGCATTTTGTGAGAGCTCTGTCTTTCCCATGCAAGTAACTCAAAGCAATGTTACAGTTTTGTAAACTTCTTGCAGCTGCAGGTTGTTTTGCAGAATTGTTGTGGTTCTAACTAGAAAAACACTCAGAGATGGGTGTCTTAGAACTTGACCAATCCCCTTAAGGGGTGGATGGCAAAAACCAATTACCTTATGCCATTTAACACACTTTGTGAACTAACATATAAAAGCTTCTGAGAGTTCATTAAAGCGCTTCCATTTATCCCTGAGCCTGGACTTTGTGTCGTTTCTCTACTCGTCGGTGGGGAAAACAGCGACATCGGGGGGCTGGTGCTGCCCTCTCCTCGGGCACACCTTTGGCATGGAGGATGAGGCTGTGGCTAAAACCCTGTGTTTGCTCTCACAGCAATTTCTACACAGCAAGAGGGGAAGAATTTATACTTATTCAGACATTCCCCTGCTGGCCTGGGAAAGCTGTCCCTGGGCTCATCACCTCTCCCTGAGCCTTCTCGTTACCATAATCGATACAATTTACACCCAAAATAATCAATGAGTAACTATCAGCAGCGTTGGGAGCTGTGCATCCAATCTTCTGCTCCAATTCTCACTCTCTTTCTTCACTCCAGCTTGCACTGCTATAAAAATCTCTACAAGTTGGGCATAGTAAGATGAAAAAAAAGAAAAAAAGACTCGAAGTTCAGGGTGCAGCCTCATTTAAGGTTCCCAGAACAGCTCAGTTGATGCAGGCACTTGGTGGCAGCTTCTGAGGCCTGTGTTGTTAGTACAAAAATATTTTTAATACATTTTTAAATACATAAAAAATGAGATGAGTCTAAATGCAGAACCCAGGTTCTTCTTGGCTTCCTGGTGATGACAATTCAGATGAAGGAGACGTGGAAATTGGCCAAAGAATCAGTTGTAGCAAATTATAATGTTAAAATGTGCCTTTTTTTTTTTGCTTTGTTGGTTCTCCTTTGCCAAGCTGGGAGGGTTTTGCACTTTGCCAAGGCTCCAGGGTTTCCCAGTGAATTGCTCCGTGGGAAGAGGCTGATCCCAGCTCTAGGATCAGGTTCTGACAGCGGCACAGGAACGTCCACAGAGCCACACGAGCAGCACCCCTGATCCGTGCACACGGAGAGGATCTGATGTATCCCAGCAGCTCCAGACTCTCCCTGTGCGTGCAGATCACCTCAACAACCCCTGAAAGGCTTCATCCTGCTCCCTGGTTGGATTCAGGGATTGCATTTTGCCAAAAAAAAAAAAAAAAAGTGCAACTGCTTGGGGGTGGCTGCTGCGATTTGCTCCTCTAAACAAACACAGGAGGGGAGATGTGGCTCAGCAGGACGGTTCATTTACTGTATTGGGTATAAAAGACCTTGGAAGTAGCACTCAGGAGCCATTTTTAGCCATTTTTCACCTTGCTAACTAAGAAGCACTTCCAGTGCAGCTGTGTTACTGATAAGAAAATAAAAACAACCTGAGACCGAAGAAATACCATCGTCTCCTGCTTCCTAATTCAAACTCTGGGTAAAACGGACTCTCAAAATACAGAAAATCATATAGGCACGAAACCTATAATTTACCTGACACCTGAGGGGCCATTTGGAAGGAAGGACATCAGAAGCAGGCTTTGTGCCCAGAAAAGTGTCTCTCTGTGATCTGTGGCTGCATTCACAGGTGCAGCAGCGCTGCCTCGGGGGGAACAGGTTCTGTCGCTGTTGCCGGAGAGCAAGAAAGACTCAGAGACAGGAATGCAGTCAAGAGAATGGAATGGAATTATTTAATTAACAAAGGACAGGTTTTTATGTGTTTAAGTTCCTTTAGTGTTTACCTAAATGGCAAGAGGTTATTGGACCTCTAGCTAACTACCTACCAGAGTGATTGGTCAATTCTCACATCGTTCATTTCCCTCCTCGAAATCATAACAATTCTAATTCTATTTGCAGGTGCAAGATAGCAGACTCGGTTTACAGAAACCTTATCATGTTTTGCATAGTTTAGCATGAGAAAGACAGAGCTCTCACAAACTGCTGCTGAGAGCTGAAGGCTTCTCTGCTAAAGCTTTTTAGCATCCATAAGGTTCCTTTGAAGAAGGAAATAACAGGAGTTTAAAATCCTGTTCTTCCTGGCCCACAAACGGCGATTGCACAGCTCATCCTCAGGCCTTGGGGAGCCCCGGTTTAGTTGCCCAAAGTCTCACAGCGGCTTCAGTTTGGCACTGGGAGCAGGAGCCGTGTCCTTGGTGGCTGCTGTGGCTCCCAGGCAGAGCCGTGCTTTGGGAAAAGGCAGGATTTTATCCCTCTCTCCCAGGTTCTGCCCAGCACCAGGGATACTGGGCAGGGACAGGCTGGGGGAGAAGCTGAAGGCACTGGCTCTCCTTTTACTAAGGAAACTTCCAGATGGCTGTGGGAGCTTTCCAACCAGAGATTCACAGCCACGTTCAATGGGTTATTTGCATCCAGAGAGGTCTGGGACATCTTTCAAACTCTGCCTAGATAAGCAGTAAATTAAAAACCAATTAAGACTGAGGAGACAGAGGGAGAGGATGCCAGGTGTGGGGAGCAGTGGTCCAGGTTCTGTTTATACTTGCTGCTCTCCCTGTCACACTTGGTGGCACTGCCAGCTGTCACAGCAGGCTGCCGGTGCCCGGGGCCTCGAGGTAACAGCACTGGTGCATGTCTGAAGCAAGTGGACACCTTCTGGAAAAACATCTCTGCTGCCTCATGCCATTCATCACAGAGCCAGCTCTGTCCTCCTCTTTAACACTCCATCCCTTGCTGTGCATCCCCAGGAGCTCTCCTGGCTTAGGATGCCCTAACCCAGCCAAGTCTCCAATATTTTGAATCCAGTCTCAGTGTTATTATTCAGTGTGATCATTTGTTTATCACTGAGGAGCCACTCCCAAGTTCCTGGGTTTGTTCTGAATATCCAGTAAATAACAGCACCGTTCCAAAAAAAACCCCAAATGCCCCAGGTAACCCAGATGAAGCAGGTCCCTACTGCAGCATTTTCCATCCTGTAATACAGTCTGACTTCCCATGTCCAACCCCACTGAAATCAGCAGGAAATCTGACAGGGATTCCGTCTCTTGTGGCCTGAGTGTCACCCAGGGCAGGTAATGACACTTGGGGTTCACCTTCATTCATTTAGTCATGTGTGGGTTTATTTATTTGGGGTTTTGCTAATGAACAGAGATTCCTGACTCCTCTTTGCAATGAAGCCATGGGCAAACACGCTGCAGAATTCACTCGGCACAGTTTACCAAGCTTTTGGAATACAAACTCCTTAAGATGTCCAAGAACCTGGGCTGCTACGCCTCATATGATCTGTTTTTCAGGACTGGATTATAATTCTGAACACGGTGCTACTTATTCCACTCTGTGGAGTCTAATTAACTGTCAGAAATGCATTGTTGAAGGGATGATGGATTATACCAAGGAAAACATTAATGAAGCTCATTCCAGGCAGCCCATGTGAAGACCAGAGCTGATGTCACTGGCTGCATGGGAAGCCCGTTCCTTTTGGTTTCCAAAGCCTGGAGTAGGGTCTGAGTGCCAATCCCACCCAATTAAGAGCTCATTAACTGCACCCTTTTCTTTCACTGTCGTGATCAAGGTGGTTTTTGTCTCTGTGAGTAGCAGAAAGAAGTGAGCACTGACTGGGGGAGTTCCTCACTCTAAGCTGTCAGTGCTCCCTGCACAGCAGAGCCGGGGTGAGGGAATAACTCTGCTTGGCCATGGCCACACTCTGGAGAGTCGGAATCTGCCTCCTCCTGTGGAGCTGGGAGCAGCTAAAAACTCTGAAGAACCAACAGAGCATCCATCCTTCCCCGCTGCCATCGCACCCTCCCAGCTCAGGTGAGCGCTCTGCCACGGGGACATCCAGCTCCGGAATTGTCCTGCTCAGCTCATGAGCTTTGTGCCTGTGAGCCGGACACGGCCACCTCCAGGCTGACACTGATGTGTCCCTTTTTCTGTGCAAAAATCCTGCAGGATCAGCTTTTCCCCCTCCCTTCCTGCTGCACCATCTCCAGCAGGAACAGCCCAGCCGAGGCTGTGCTTCCTCTCACAAACTGGGGAGGTTTTTGTTTGGAGATCCATCTTCCCGGTGGTGACAGCTCCAGTGTCCCCGTGGCCTGCACAGCCTGGTCCCCTGGGCAGGAACTGCTGGGCTCAGGGTGGGGAGCATCCGTCCAGCACTCGCCACCCCTGGGCTCCTGCTGGCCACGGCCGGGCCATCTGCTGAGGGCAGGGCAGAGCTTCTGTCCAGCCTCTCTCCAGCCTGGGTGTGCCCGTTCCGAGGGGCAGCAGCCAAGGTGACAGCATGGAATTAAGTGGGAATGGATCCCTGCGTGAACCCGGCGGACAGGGGTGAACACAAAAGCCTGGCAGGATTTTTCTCACCTCTTCCTGAGCAGATGGCATCAGATTAGTCCTCTCTCCTTTTTTTTTTTTTTTTTTTTGTTTCAACCTTTTAAATAATGAAGCAGCAACCTGGCTGAAATGGCCCCATCTGGATCATATAATCCTAATCTTCCTCCGAGGTTAAGTGCAGGTTATGTCACCACGAGCTGAGGTGAGAGCGTGGGCACTGGCACACAAATTGTGCTGGAAACCCAGCCTGTTAAGTGACTTCATTTCCACCCGTGGTAAAGCTGAGATTAGGAATTATCCCTTCTGACTGAAGACCTTCTGCCAGCATCCTAAATCAGTGGGTATTCCACTGCTGCCTTTTTCCCCTTTTGCAGTTCTCACCCCTCTCATTTAAAATGCAACAGGTTGGAAGAACAAACAGAGCCTTACTCTAAATTCAGCTGGAATCCCGACCCTGGAGCTGCCCTGAGGCTTGTTCAGGTCAGGGTGGAGGTTGTGGTCTGTCCTCTGGTTCTTCTCCAATTGCTCATCCAACTATTTAATTTAGTGTACTGGGATGCCCTGGGGATTGAGTCCAAGACTTGACTTGAATTTCCTCCTTCCAGAATCTGCAGGAAAAGTCTGTCAGAGGCTGCGAGCACCAGGGTAGGAAAGGGTTTAAGGGTGATGCAGAAAAGTCTGAAAAAAACCTAGCAGGATTAAATAAAGCATGGAGAGTTTGACACAATCAGGAATTATATCCTATTAGACTACGGGATAATCCCAAGAGAGGTGGCAGAATGCAGCAGGCAGTTTAAACCAAATTGCTTATACCAGCCTGTGGATACTGAAAGATAAAAGGCAGCAGATAAATTAATTAAAAATCCATAGTTCAGACAGGCCTTGCTTCGCCTCTCACTGGAATTCATGAGGAGAGAGAAAACAGCACAGAGCCCATGGCACAAGGGCAGGGCTGAGCCTGGCATCTGATTATGTCAGTTAATTTAAGGCAAAGACACTGCAACACAAGAAAACCACTCCAGCAAGCAAAAGTGGCATCAGAACGAGCCGTTTGTTCACATTTTTTATGACTGCATTTAAAAGGCAATCTCCGAAACAAAGTTCACCCTGCTTGTATCTCATCACGAGGACCCGGTGCCTGCTGCAACGAAAGCAATTAATTGAGATCTTTTACATGACTTTCTCTCATGCATCATTGAGTTAATTATTTAATGACATATAAATCCTATCGGTTCAAAAGGTCTGGGGCTGTGCTGCAGCTACACTGCAAAGCTGTCTTTCATCTCTCTCTTCTCACACAAGAGCAACTTCCCCTTCCCTGCGAAGAAGGAGCTCTCTCTTTGAAATATTGTTGTGGCAGCCATCAAAAGGTGTGATATGAAATGTTTATTCACACACAGAGAGCAGATATTAAATGAAATGGAACATATGTGGTTGCCTGTTTGTTTGGTGTTCCCCTGCTAAACCCTAAAGACACTTCCCTATCGCTCTCTCTCCTCGGCTTGGCTGTGGAACGGGACACGTCTCTTTGATCCGGTGTTTTCAGTTCCACTAGATAATGCTTGTCATTAAGGAAATACCACAAATTAATTAATTTCTAAGAAAGACTGAGTGTTTTCTTAACAATGCCTCGCATTTGTTTGGAACCTTTTATGTAAGGCTCTTGGAACGCTCTGCAGAGCTGAATTAATTAGTGGTGAGGTGGCATTTTCTGTCATACCACTGTGAGCTTGGCACTTTTGGGGCCACAGCTTTTTGTTTGTCCTTTAAATCGTGTGTTTGGGCCCAGCCCTGGCAGCTGCCGGGTGCCTCCATCCCTGAGTGATGCAGGGACACCCTGCCCCTTCCACAGCCTGGGGCACAGCACGTTTCCATCCCGGGGTAGTTGTGCTGACCCTTGTCTTGCAGAATCTTTCTAGAGGCACTTTCTGAGCCATTTTTCTGGGGTTTTTTCACTGCCTATAAATGACTAGCCCGACCCCAGGGAGGGTAAGGTTCGTGCTAACATCCCTCCCTGCTCAGGTGAGGCAAAACCACTGAGGAAGTGGAGTGGCAGGAGCTGGAGTTCCACTCTAAAATAACAAAAAATGCCCCGTGCTCAGAACTGCTGATTGCCCTCTGCACCCTTGGGCTGGGTGCTGCTGTGGGAGCACGTTCCCCTTCTGCCCAGACTAGGAGAGGTTTTTGTGAGCAGTTTGGGCTGGACATTCAGCCTGGTTTGTGTTTGTGAACGAGCTCTGCAGACAGGCTGGGATTGGGTCTGACTTTGCTCCCAGCAGCGGGAGATGCTCTGAGCTGGGAGCAGCGTTTGGAGCAGCTGGGGGTGGACATTTCGCTGTGTTCTGCTGTGCTTTGCTGAGTCTGTGAGCAAGATCTGCACACAAACTGAGCCCACGGGCTGAGATTAGCCTCAACTTTGTTTCCAGGGCCAGGGAGATGCTCCAAGCAGTGTCTCATATCCTGCTGCCAAAAAAAAGAGTGGAAAAACACACATGGCCAGTACGAGTTTCCTCCCCAGATCATTTTCTTTCAGCTGATGCTGCCTTCTTCTTATTTGTAGCCATTTTGTGAATGGCATTGAATGCCTGAGCTTCACAAAAAAGAAATGGCTGTTTCTCAAACCCTTCCTTATCAGGCTCCAAACCAATCATTCTTCATTGCAAACCGATCTTTATAATGTGTGAATTATCTCGTGTCCATCACAATCAGCTAAAAACCTGGCATGGCCGCATCCACCGTGGCTGGGGGAATTCAGCCACATTTGCAAGCATCCCTTGTCTGCAGAGGGAACAATGGGCCAGGCACAGCTGCCTGGAAACTGCTCAGCACCAGCTGCAGCCTGGGCCAGCTTCTCGGGGAGGTGACAGCTGGGGAGGAACAGAGACAGGCAGTTTGTGAGAGGAGAGCACCCTGCACTCTGACACGGGGGTGGGACGCCTCGAGGAGCTGCTCTGCACCCCCACCACGGAGTTAAATGCGTTTTGTTGGGGTCAAATTGTCGTGTCTTACGTGATCTTGGTACCTCACCTGCCTTGGAGGTGCAGAGGGGCTTCAGTGCACAGGTTGTGTGCAGTGGGGGTTGCAGGTGAGGTGGGAAATCAGCAGAATTTTTATGTGAGAAGGACGCAGAGCTTCAAACACCCACCAGACCTGGGTATTTTCTACTGCTAAAAGAATGAGCCAACAATGTGGCACTCAGTGCTCCAGTTGGGTGAAGGTGCTGGTCAGTCACAGGTTGGACTTTGTAGATGCTGAAAAGCTTTAGCAGAGAAATTTTCCAGCTTTCCGCAGCATTTTGTGAGAGCTCTGTCTTTCCCATGCAAATTATTTAAAACAATCTTACAGTTCTGTAAACTTCTTGCAGCTGCAGGTTGTTTTGCAGGATTGTTATGGTTCTAACTAGAAAAATATTTAGAAATGGGTGTCTTAGAACTTGGCCAATCCCCTCAAGCGGTGGATGGCAAAAAACCAATTACCTTATGCCATTTAACACACTTTTGCAAACTAACATATAAAAGCATTTGGAAAAATTATTAAATCACTTCCATTATCCCTGAGCCTGGACTCTGTGTCGTTTCTTGCCGTTCGTGGTGCAGACAGCGACAGGACTTGATCATCCTAGAGGTGTTTTCCAGCCTTAATGATTCTGGGAAATGGGGCTTGGAAGAGGCTGATTCCCTCCAGACCACTTCCAGCCCCTTGCTGTGGGAAGGGTCACTCTGGCCACGCTGCTTTGGTGTGCCAGGGATCTGTGCCATGTCCTGCAGCACAAGGACCCCTCAGTTCAACATTTTTTTTCCAGAAAAAGCTGTTGCAGCCCAGGGGGGAGCTCTGCAAAGCTTCTATTTAGGGACTGAGCTGCATCCACGTCAGCTGGAATTTCCGTTCCCTGGGCTAACCCTGCTGCAGGGCCCTCCGTGGAGAAGCAGGAGCTGTGGGTCTTCAGTGCTCATCATTTCTGCTCCATCTGCACCCTCCTCCTTCCCTCCCCAGCTGAAAGGAGGGGTTCCCACAGCAGTGGGAATCACTAAATAATGGAGAAGGGTCTGAGTGTCTCACTCGGGTCAAAACGTGGAAGAGAGAGTGAGAATCCAGGAAGAAGTGCAATTTTTCCAGGTTGTTTGTACCTATGTGAGAATGAGAAATCACACAGTGATGCTTGTAAAAATTAATGAGGGGAAAAAAAGGAAAAATCCATCACGGCCTATGAAATACAACGATGCCACAGGTGAGTGGAGGAATCTCTGAAATTCCCGTGTCTGGAGGCTGTGGGATCATGTTGGGAGAAATCCTCGCCCTTCTGGTTGTGCTTTTCCCTCCACGTTTGCTTTTACCCACTCTGAGAGGAAGTTCCTCTGGCAGGGTGGGATTTTAGTGGGATTTGGTGAGATTCTGCAGACAAATCGAACCCTTCACTCTCTTCCAGTGAAAATTCCAGCAAATCTCTCCTAGTCTGCACCAGAAGCATCAATCTTTAACCCTCGCTCAGCAAACTGCCACAACAGGACTGATTTTGCAACAGAACATTTTCCAGGGCGTGTTTTTTAATAAAAACACATTCCCAAGGACCCCTGCTAATAAAGAGATCAAAGGCAAAGCTCAGCTGGTACAAAGGCAGCTGCAGACACACGCAGCAAAAGGAATATGAACAGAAATTAGCAAGGAGAGCGAGGATTACTCTGAAAATAATTCGTTTGATAGAACAAGAGCTGTGCAGTTCCAGCAATTATTCCTACAGCAGTTTTTGGGAAATACCCTCTTGCTTTCTGCTTCCTCGCTTCAGCCTCAGCTAACAGGTTCTCTTCACTTGCCTTTCCTCAGGGAAGGGGCTGTAATTGAGAGAAAGAAGAGGATGAATTAAACAGATCTGCTTTGAAAGTGAATTGTAGCTTTTCAGGTTCCCCAAACTCAGGCAGACAAGCTGCCCATGAGATAAAGCCTTTGCATCTGTGGGAGAGAAACAACTGGCCAGGAGAACCATTGGCAATGCATTTCAGCAACACTTTCTAAATTAAGTGCCTCAAAGATTCCATTTAGATTCTGTCAGGCAGTTTCTGGGTGTTAATTAAATACTGACTGATTATGGAAAACTTATTTATGGGAATCCTAGACCTGCTGATGCCTCTAGGAGCATTTTATAACACATCCTACTTAGAAATAATTTTTTTGCATTGATTTTTCTATACCCTTTTTTTTTCCACTTATTTTGAAGAATATTATCAGGAAAAGAAAGAGATTTCTTTCTTAAAAGTTTTCCTGTCATAACTTCTAAATTCTCTGGTTCTTACCGGACGAGTAGGAGACTGCAGGTGATAAATTATAGGCTCAAGTTAGAAATATTTAGACTCTGGAAATGCAGCCACTGGAATTGAAAAAGAGACATAGAAACCTTTTATGCTCTTGGTTTGTGGGCACACATTTTTCTGTGAACAACTCTATTCTGACGGTGTCAGCAAGCCAATGGTTAAAAGCTGACGGAAGGAATTAGAGATCCAGTGGCTCAAAATATTCACAAAAGCAGGAAAAACTTCATGTGAATTCAACAGGTGGGTGTGGAACTGTGGCAGCTTGTCTTGGGAGCAGAACTGCTGGGATTGTCACTGGGATTGTCTGTGCCAGGAAGCAGCTGAGGGAACTGGCCCTGCTTGGGGAGCTTCTGCATCATCTCTGTGGGGACAGGAGTGCCTGTGCGACCTCCCAGTGCTGGCCTGCAGCGGTGACACAGCTTAATTCAACCCCGAGGAGCCTGACTAATTAATGCTGTGTGACGCACCATGAAAAGGCCTCCAGATGTGACTCATCCAGAGGGAGCCCAGCAGAGCACCAACATTTGGCTGGAAACCCTTAAAACCAAGCTCAGGAACACATTCCAAAGGGCAGGAATGACAAACAAACACGACCAGAGCTGGAATGGAGCAAACACAACCCTTCCATGGCCCAAGAGAGCCAGATGAGCACGGTGACTTTGCAAAAAGCACCCAAGGTTGTCAGACACAGGTTTGGTGCTGCAGCCAGGGAAGGTGGGGTGGCACACAGGGAATGCTCTCTTTGGGTGGGCAGCTTTAATCAAAGCCTCTCTGGAGGGATAAAGGGCTGAGCCAGGAAAGCTTTCACAGGACTTGTGTCTTCCTCAGCCCCAGAGTGGGGTGGGACTGTTGGTGGCCCACAACACATCCAGCCCTTCCCACCACAGGGAGATAAGAACATCCCAAACACCCAGATAAGAGCTGCTTATGGGGAACTTAAGAGAAAGAGAGAAATACTCCTTTTCTCTATGTTTTGAGCCTATTTTTACCATCCTTTTTATGAGACGTTATTCTCTATTAAAGCCTAGGGGGTGACTTAGGGGTGAAGAAAGTTCTTCATCTCTGTAGGACTCACAGGACAGGACCTGTTCCCTGAGCCCAGACTGCAGTAATCACGCAAGGGCATGGACTTCTCACACAAGATGGAGAAGTGCAAAGCGTTTATTGCACAGTGAATATTCCCTAAATCCCAGCACCCAACAGGATATCACATCATAGAAACAGGAAAGATGTTCACCTCAGTGTCCCCCAATCACCTGGGGTAGTGCACAGACATTGCCTATTATGGTAACAGGTAAACAATGCCCTATAAGGTCACAAACTACAATTATCACATCTCATAGGTCCAGCACTGTCCACAAACCCACAATCCTCTCTCAGCCCATCCCCGGTGACCTGGATGCACTCCCAGGGTCACCTCTGGGTCCAGGAAAGAGGCTCTCTCTGGCCCTCAGGGCCTGTCTCTCTCCCAGCACACAGTGCACACCAACACAGACCCCTGGAGCCTCACGTGGCTCTGCAGAAGGGCTGGGCCCTGCCTGAGTCCCACGTGCTGCCCGATCCGTCATCATTGCCTTTTATTTAATACACAATAACGCTGCCTCTGAGCCAAAATTCATCGCACAGTCGTACATATGAGTCACTTAATTGTAATTGTTATTGCCTTGATTTCTCCAATTGCAGTGGGTAAACAACAGTGCTTCGTTTTCCAAGGGACGTGGCTCACGTTTGGAGCACGTTTGCTTCCTGCCTTGCTCATTTCTCGTGGAAATCCTCTAGAAAACATCACGTACGTCCTCCCAAGCAGGGAATTTGAAAATATTCTTATGGTGATAAGAACTTCTCCTTCAGCTCTGGCCATCTCCTGGGTGGGACATGGTGACTGAGTGACACCAACCTGCCCTACAAAGGGACAACTTCAGCAACAGCTGAGGCCCCAGTGCCCAGAGCTCGCATTTCTTGCCTTCCTTTAGTGGCTGCACCCCCCCAGAGCGGTTTATAAACCCAGATTTACAGATTTTCCAGACACTGACCTTTTTTTTTACTTTGAATTTTAAATAAATATTTTGTAGATCTGGCCCTGGGCTGGCTGTAGTGGCTGGTTGATGTCTCCTGCTGATGGAATGGGGCAATGCCTTTCCAGCTCCAGAGATCGCAGATCTAAGAGAGGAGAGTTCACCAATAACTTTAATTCCTCTGCTCTCCCTTCAAGCTACAACCCCTTTAATTACAGACCTGTGACATTTTTCAGTTGTTCTCACTTCCCAGCAAATAGTTTGGCTAATAGTGGCTGTATTGATGGACCCATCCAGCAGAGCAGAGGAAGAACCAAAGCTCCTGGATTTAAAATGAATGGAGTGTTTACCTGTACATCATTTTAATGGATGGTGAAATTCATTCTCATGATAGACCCATAAATGTCACTTTCTGTCTGCCACAGCAAAATACTCGTGTAACAAATGGCACGCTGCATTAATACCCAACAAGAGGATGTTCAAAGCAGCTTGACTCGCATTACACACGCTAATAAAGGCTCAACCTGGGATTTTTATTCATTCTGTTGGCTCAGGGAGCAGGAGAAACACATGGGTGGAGGTACAGCAAGAGGGAAGATGAATGATATGAAATTAAATATAAACTAGTCTGGTTCCCAGAAATGAGATCCCTTTGTTGAGCTTGGGTTTATTCCAGGTTCTCCGGTAGAAACAATTTTTATTTGGTTTGTTTTTTTTTTTTTTTTTACCACAATCCTCTGTGAGTTTGCTCAGCTCCAGGAAAACCTGGAGACTGATATCAGCTTCTTCTATCCATCGGTGGAAATGCACTCACATCCCTGAAATCCCAGTGTCCAGGGAAATCAAAGCCCTCCAGGAGTGCATGAAAGAGCAATCAGTGCCCTTTTTTACATCCTGCTCTGCCCCACTCTTCCAGGACTGCAGCAGGTTTGGGACACTGTGGGCAACAGGAATCAGCAAAACATCTCCAGCCTTTTGTTTCCTGTTACTTTCTCTCCAGGAAAAGCTTTTCTCAGGTTCCCTTTCCCGGATTCCCCTGGATTGGGATGCACAGACACAGAAGCATCGTCCTCTCCTGCGCCCAGGGATGGGATGGAGCAAACAGCAGGGAACAACCCCAGCCCCTGTGCCAGGACCCAGCTCTGTGCCTGTCCCTCTGCCTTTAAAGAGCTGCTGCCTCACAAATCCATCCTGTGGGAGTTCAGAGGGGTGAAACCAAAGGAAATTTTAGAATTAAAAATTATTCTTCAGCAAAAAGTCAAACCCTCTGTAGTCCTGTGGAGATCAAGAACGTTCTTCACCCCTAAGTCACCCCCTAGGCTTTAATAGAGAATAATGTCTCATATAAAGGATGGTAAAAATAGGCTCAAAACATAAAGAAAAGGAGTATTTCTCTCTTTCTCTTAAGTTCCCCATAAGCAGCTCTTATCTGGGTGTTTGGGATGTTCTTATCTCCCTGTGGTGGGAAGGGCTGGATGTGTTGCGGGCCACCAACAGTCCCACCCCATTTGGGGCTGAGGAAGACACAAGTCCTGTGAAAGCTTTCCTGGCTCAGCCCTTTATCCCTCCAGAAAGGCTTTGATTAAAGCTGCCCACCCAAAGAGAGCACTCCCTGTGTGCCACCCCGCCTTCCCTGATGATAAATTGGGGGTGGGAGTGGATGAGAAACCCCTAATTGTGGGTGCTGAAACAAAAGGCAGCGCTCTCCTGTTCCTCAGCACAGGATTGGAACCTGGGGGAAGTTTAACAGCATCTAAATTGAATCATTTAATTCATAGAAAACTCCTCCCTCCCATCCACTGCCAATTTTCTGTTACACCTTTGGTTTCATCTCTATTCCCTTTGGTTTAGTTCCAGCTCTCCTGTCCCTAAACTCTCAGAGTGGAGCCCTCCTGCTTTTTAAAAAAATGCTGCAGCTCAGTTTCCAAGCCCTGCTCAGCTCTGTCAGATCATTTAAATATTTAACTGAGCCTGGATGGACTATTTGTTAATTAGAGCTTTCTGTGTTAGAGAAATGTTCCTTAATTTGCATCTCCCAATATAAATATCCCCTGGATACCAGCGCTTAAAGCTGCAAACCCCTCCACAGGAAGAAGCTGTTCGGGACAAAGCAGAATGAGATTCCCCTGTTTCCCAATTCCCAGGATCAATGGCCGCGTTCCTCAGCTTGGCTGAGATCAGAAAACATCCCAGGAGTGCTTGGATTATCTCAGGTCCCCATCACAAAGAGCATCCCTAATCTCCTGAGCCAGGCCCTCGCTGCAGATGGGATCTGAGGTGTTCACCTGCTCCTGTTTCCTCTCGCTGAGCTGTTGTAGGAACACGTTGAAGGCATTGCTCCACTCTGATGGCCTCTCCAGCTTTCTGTGCGAGCAGAGTGGTAATTCCACGGTGGTATTTCAAGAAATATCGCTGGCTCTCTGTGTTTAAGGGCTTTGAATCGTGAAGAGAAAGGGGAAGTGTAATCTTCTTACATTATCATTAAAGGCATCAACTAATCCTGCTGCAAAAGGTGCAGCTTGCTGATTGAAAGGGGAGCATTTCTGCTGCCTGGGAGTGCATCTTGCCAGCTAATGAACACTCCTTCCCCACTTCCTCAAAAGCTTATCTGTGCCTGATAAATTCCACATCCCTGCCTCGTTAATGCAGAATCCCCACCTGGCAAATGCCGTGTCCCTTTCTAAAAATATTTTCTTTTCCACTGCTGTGTAAACGCAGCCCGTGTGAAAACAACAGACCGATGGTGCTGGGATGTGGAACTGCTGCAGATCAGGCACAGTCAGGTAGGCAATCATCAAACCATCCAGGGTCACACACAGGTTTTTCATTTCACTGCTGGCTTGATCTGCTGCCTCAGGCAAAGCACTTCACTGCTTTCTGCTTCCAGTTCCACCCACCGGGAAAATAAATATCAGTACATGCAGCTTTGTCCCACTGCTTTTGAAAACAAAGGAGCTGAGACCTGGGAAGAAGCATTTGGGTGTTTAGCTGTGTGGCAGTGATCTCTTTTCCAGGCAGGATGAGGGAAGGTTTAAATGTTCCTTCCTCAATTTGCAGACATGGGACTCCTGTGCCATCCCCCCAGAGGGAAAGAGGGATGTGAGCGAGGTTTGGGAGCTCCTGGGCACAGGGATTATGGAGGGTAGAGGTGCCAGTTTGCTGGCAGAACATCTTTTTTCCCCCCTTGATAAGTTTTCTACCACTGCAGGTGCAAATTGGTCAGATTTACCTTTCTGCTGTGTGTTCACAGTGTTCCATCTACAGCCACACAGCAAACTGGTTCTGCTGATAACTTCCCTTTCCCTGTGTTCCTACACACATCAACCGTTCTCACCAACATTCAGTGGATTCCAAAAAGTGTTCCATGGCTCGGAGGGGCTTTGTATAAGGAAAAACCTGAGCCAGAATGTTTTGGGATGGTTTAAATGGTGTTAATAAAAAGGAGGTTCGGGTTTGGTGCAGGGTGTTGGGGTCCAAGCTGAGAATCCTATGTTGCTGTTTTCCCCACGGACGAGTAGAGAAACGACACAAAGTCCAGGCTCAGGGATAGATGGATGATGATTTAATGAACTCTCAGAAGGCTTTTATATGTTAGTTCACAAAGTGTGTTAAATGGCATAAGGTAATTGGTTTTTGCCATCCACCCCTTGAGGGGATTGGTCAAGTTCTAAGACACCCATCTCTGAGTGTTTTTCTAGTTAGAACCATAACAATTCTACCAAAACAACCTGCAGCTGCAAGAAGTTTACAAAACTGTACCATTGCTTTGAGTTACTTGCATGGGAAAGACAGAGCTCTCACAAAATGCTGCAGAGAGCTGAAGAAATTCTCTGCCTGGAGCTTTTTCAGCACCCACAATCCTGTAGAGCTGAGTGGGCTGGGGACAACAACAGGATTTAGTTCCAGGGAATGCAGGTTTCACAGGCAGAAAGTTTGGACAAGCAACATGAACCCAAAGAGGGCATTTTTCATAAGTATGGAGGAGTTGAAGCATCCAATATGGGAATAAGAAATATTCTATGAAGAAGCCCAAGGCTGACAGGGAGCAGCAGTTGTGTGACAATAGCAAGGATTGTCCTGGACACGTGGCTTGAACCTCCCCAAAACCAAAGACAACTGCAGCTTCTGCCACTGCTGTCAGCACCGGGAGCTTTGCAGCCCGCTGGCAGCACAGGGGAGCTCTCTTATTTCCACTTTTATTTCATACCAGTGTTTCTCAGTGCATCTGAGTGATTGCAGCACTATTGGAAAATATTCCGAACAAAATTATTTTGGGTTTCCCGTTTCTTATCTCTCTCTTTTTTTTCTTTTTTTTTTTCCTTAATAACTTGCTTTTAGTTAATGAAACCTCCTGCTGCTTAGGAAAGGGAAGGATAGACCATGATTTCCAGCCAAGTGTGTGTGTGTGTGCCAGTGCCTGTCAGCACAATAACCGGTTCAAATTTGGGTAGGGATTTGGGTGCAGGAGGCTGATTGCAGGAGCAGGACATGAAATTCCACTTGTCTGGCTTTTTCTGTGTGATCTGGAATTCAAATTTAGGGTTCACTTGTTGATGTAAGACCTGGAAGTGTCCATTACCTTCCGTGCTCTGGGTGGACACGCCAGGAACTGGACTCCAGAGAGGAAATCAAACTTCGAGCTTGGACTCCACACCTCCGTCTCCTGCTGGGTTGGACACAGAGGATTTGCAGAATCCTGGGTGAAAAGTGGGCAACAATTGTTATCAAAAAGAAAAACCCTTTGTCAGCTTTCTTAAAAGCTGTTTTATCCCCCATGTGGGGAGAAAAAGGGGGAAGGATGCCTTTGGATAGCTCCTGTGCCTTGGAAACATTTTTAATATCCCTTTAAGCATAAGCTCCAGCATATTTCTGGATGATAGAAATTGCTCTTATATTAAAAATGTAGCAGTTTTGTTTTACGATGGGGAAACATTTTTAATGCCAAAGTAGTGCTATTTTAAAATGAGTTGCTTTTATGAAATGGATCAGGTGGTTTTATTTAAAAAAGACCATTTGGGATGGAAAACTGTGGCTGTATTTCTGTCTTACAGTGTAAGACAAAGCTGCATTTTTTACACTACCTCTTTCTTGAAAAGAAGGGGCTAGACTTGACGTTTTTGGGGTTTCCATGGAGTCTGTTTAGGCTCTGCCTGCACATAAAAATGCAGTTTTTTATGAAGGGTCTGGTATTAGCAGTGGCCAAAGGTGTTTCTTTGGCCCAAATACAAAGTAACCTTGTGGAAAACTGCTTTTAAGTAAAATTTGCGTTTATAATTATAAATAATAATTATAAATTCTTCCCCTCTTGCTGTGTAGAAATTGCTGTGAGAGCAAACACAGAGTTTTAGCCACAGCCTCATCCTCCCTGCCAAAGGTGTGCCCGAGGAGAGGGCAGCACCAGCCCCCCGATGTCGCTGTTTTCCCCACGGACGAGTAGAGAAACGACACAAAGTCCAGGCTCAGGGATAAATGGAAGTGCTTTAATGATCTCTCAGAAGGCTTTTATATGTTAGTTCACAAAGTGTATTAAATGGCATAAGGTAATTGGTTTTTTGCCATCCACCCCCTAAGGGGATTGGTCAAGTTCTAAGACACCCATCTCTGAGTGTTTTTCTAGTTAGAACCATAACAATCCTGCAAAACAACCCGCAGCTGCAAGAAGTTTACAGAACTGTACCATTGCTTTGAGTTACTTGCATGGGAAAGACAGAGCTCTCACAAAATGCTGCAGAGAGCTGAAGAAATTCTCTGCTGGAGCTTTTTCAGCATCCATACCCTTTGCCTGCAGTTTTGGGCATTTCCAGGAGAGGACTGGCAACATAAACCCCTGGATATTCACTTAAGTGGGAAGAGAAGGCAAACTCATCAAAGTAACTCCAAATAACAAACCCCAATCCAGCAACACCTCGAAAACAACAAATCACAGCTGCTTTTTCGCAGGGGCATCCAGGGCCAATTTCCCCTGTGCTGGAGGAGGGCAGGGATGTTTCTCCGAGGGTGCTGCAGCTGCAGCAGCTCTCCCAGCACGGCTCTCCCCAAGCTCCCAGGACAATGGGGGAGATTGTGCCTGCACAACCAAAGGGGTGCAGGACCCTGAGCCAGCCCAGCTGCTCACAGGCGATAAAGGAACCCCATAAAAACTTTCACCCCATAACCCACTGATCATTTACCTTCATATTTATACGGGTGCACTGCTATGGATGCGCTTGGGGAGGTTATATTGCATTTGTGCACCTGAGAGGCAGGGCTGGAGCTGTTCTAGCTAAAGTGAGACTCTCCCATCACCTGAGAGCACCCACACTGCTCTCAGCTTGCTGAACAGGTCCTGGCTTCTCACCTTCCGTTTCCTCATTAAAAGCTCTTGTTCCTGGAATTGTGTTATTTTCATTCTATGATTCGTTTCTCAGCGTGCTGCTTTCTCTCCCCCACCCATCATCTCTTGCTTCTTAGTGCTTGTGGGCAGAGGGAAAAACCTTGGGAATGCACCCTCCAAAGATAAAAAAAAAAAAAAAAGGTTAAAAGCCAGGAAAACACTTTTTTTGAGTGTGCTTACTTGCACAAAGTTGAGTGTGGCCATGGCTGTTGTGCAGAGCAGTGACGCTGATCTGTGCTTACACAGAATGGTTTCTGAAAACAGATTGTGGGTGGCACAGGACCAGAGGCAAATTCAAACACTTTTCAGAGGTGAAATTCCTCCTTTCCTAAATTACTGTCTTGGCTCATTTTAGGGTCTGAGTGGCTTGGTTAGTGTGTCCTGGAGAGAGGCTGCCAGAGTGCTGGTAATGCCTCAGCAGTCCTGACTGACCTCAGGTGTTGCTTCCACGGCTCTGCCATTCATCCCAGGAAACCTGTGCTATGGAATAGAGGGAGAAATCACGAGTCCTGTCACCCAACAACACATTCCATGTGGGAACTCACTCTCCCTGACCATCTGGGTTGGAAATCAGGAACGCACACAGCTCTGCAGATCAACTGGTTGCACACAGAGCGTGCTCCAGGTTAAGTTTCTATAATTGCTGGAGCTGAATGGCAAAGGGGAAAAAACTCCATGGTGTTTGTTTTGTCTTTAATCATTCCTGTACAAAGGCAGTTCTCTGGCTCCCTGGGGTTTGGCTGGGTGGTTTTGCATATCTGAGAGACACAGCGTTGGCTTCCCCCTTCTCTCTCCATTATTTATCTATTCCTTTGTGTCGGGTCCAGCTTAAGTTGTGAGCGTTCTCTGGGCTGTGGTGATAATTATATTTATTCCTCTGAGATGGTTTTCCTTGGGTTTTCAAACAAGACAGGGGCCTTTGAGATCCCACTGTCTTTGGCTCTCTGATAGCTTTTGAACCATTTGTGAATTTCCAACAAATTTCTGCAGCATGTGTCAGTCTCAAAGAGAACTCCGTGAGGTTGTTATTTTTATTACCCAAAGGGACTGGGAGAATCCTATATTTCTGTGAGTTTCATAAACACAGGTGGGAGAGAAAGGGGTGTTAATCCTATATTTCTGTAGGTTTCATAAACACAGGTGGGAGAGAAAAGGGTGTCAATCCCAGTGCTGGGCTCTGCAGGGTAAGGTCACCCTTCCAAGAAACCAGGATCTGTGTGGGAGGCATCACAAATGTCCCAGGAACAGGAAGAGCTGCTTTGTGCCCAAACTTCCATTCATTTCCATGGGAAATTCAGGGTTTTGCAGTTCCACCACCCACAGAACGACCTGAGTGTTAAGCCTTATATATTTAGCTTTTATTTTGTCATGCTGCTCCTTCCACTGTTCCAGCAATCTGACTGACATCTATCTCAGCATTTGCTTGCCCCTTCTCTGAGGAACGAGCGTGTGAGGACTGGAAGCAGGATGAGATATCCGTGTTTGGGGTGGAGAAGGTGACGTGTGAGAAGCACACACCTCGTGTCTGGCAGTGCAGAACGCCCCGGTCCCTTCCCTTCCCGCAGACAGAGACGCTTTTTGGGTGCGTGACTCAAATAAACTCAATGATTTTGTCTCACTGCCATCCTCAGGGGCTGGCACGGATGACCTCATGTCTGGGAGAGCACAGGGCACCCTGTCCTCTGCTTCCTGCACAAACAAATCCACTCCCTGCATGTTTAGAGACCTGATTTTCAGTGCTGCTCCCCACTGAGTATCTCCATTCAAGAAAAAGGTGTGCAAAGCCTTCTCTGTCCAGTTTTCAAGGGATTTCCTGCATGAGGAAAAAGGTTTGTTCTGGGTATAGAACAATTACATTTAAATATGTTCCTTTTAAAAGGAACATTTCTTTTCTTTCCTCCCTTCAAAATTCTGGATGGAAGCTCCTTTAGTCAGCTCTCTCCTTCACCACCCTTCAGTAAATTCTGAGGGACAAAAAAGCCTCTTTGGTGTGAGCTGAGAAGGGACCTGCAGCCTTCCCCCCACCCAGCCTTTCGGCACAAGGACAGCCATTGCTCTTCCCTGTCGAAAGCTCTAATTCCTAATTTAGCAGGCAATTCTAGTGCAAATTAGTGCACCTTGCAGATAGAATTAGAGTCTGTGTGATGACTTGGAAAATACAATCAATTTACTCCGATTGTTTGCACGTGTCAGATCCCTCTCCAATAATGAAGGATTTGCTCCTCATGCATGAATAGAAACAATGAGCCATTAGCCATGGCATGGGAGACAGCGATCCCGGGGAGGGATGGGCTCCTTTGGAACATCAGGGAGGGTGTTCCCAGGTCAGGGAGGGTGCTCCCAGGTCAGGGAGGATGTTCCCAGGTCGGGGAGGGTGCTCCCAGGTCGGAGAGGGTGCTCCCAGGTCGGGGAGACTGTTCCCAGGTCAGGGAGGATGTTCCCAGGTCAGGGAGGGTTCTCTCAGGTCAGGGAGGATGTTCCCAGGTCGGGGAGGGTGCTCCCAGGTCGGAGAGGGTGCTCCCAGGTCGGGGAGACTGTTCCCAGGTCAGGGAGGATGTTCCCAGGTCAGGGAGGGTTCTCTCAGGTCAGGGAGGATGTTCCCAGGTCGGGGAGGGTGCTCCCAGGTCGGAGAGGGTGCTCCCAGGTCGGGGAGGGTGCTCCCAGGTCAGGGAGGATGTTCCCAGGTCGAAATCCCAAACCCTGCCCTGTGCAAGGCTGCAGGTACAGGAGGGTGACTCCTCCTAGTCAGGGACGCCGCTCCCCTGTCCAAAATGATGTGGGAGGAGGATGAAGGACTCCCAGTCCTGCTGCTAGAGCAGGGGAAGAGAATCCAGTGCTGGGGTCAGGGCGCTCTGCCCCTGCAAGGGACATCACATCCTACCCCTGCTCCTGAGCTCGGCTCTCGCAGGGTGGTGGAGTGGCCCTGTTCCCCAGCCAGGGGCTTTCCACAGCTCCTGGGCTCCCTGAAGATTTGCTCTGCCTCTGAACTCCTAAAAAGTGCATTTATTGAGACATCCCACTGGGGACTTTGCTGTGACCGTTATTAGCAGCGCAGGTGTGATTTCTGTGCTGCAATAACGCATCCTTTGAGGCTTTGCCCCGTGAGGAGGCCAGGCTGGACCTGCAGCCGGTTCCAAGAGCTCTGAACTATTTCTCAACAGCAGCAGAGTGTGTCCAGTGCATCCCTTGTAGAGCTCCTCCAGACTATCCCTTTGTTCCACATCCACCCAGAGCTCATTAGAGGGTACTTGGGGAGTGATTGTTGCTCTAATTCTCATTTTCTGGTCGTTTCATGGCCTGATCTAAATAGCTTTTTAGAAAGCAAACAATATGCATATTTCATGAAATTCAGCTCAATATCTGTTTAATTGTGAACGCCCTCGGTGAGGTTTTCAGAAGCTGCTTCAGTGAATCACTTGAGCTGACAAACAGGGAAACTGGGAATGAATTTCTGAGCACCAAGCCCTCATCAGTCTCCTGCTCCTCTCCCTCTTCCTTCAGAAATCAGCTCCTTTGCCTGGGACTGGCAGCCTGATTTCTTCCCAGCGGAGTTTCGTGTCTGGTCTTGGACTTTGAGCAGTTCCTAGGGAAAGGCCATTCCCGGGAAAAGGCTCCCTTTAATCCCCAGGATGCCTGGACAAGGCTGCTTTATCAGGGGCCTGTGCTGCCTGCTGGGGCTGGAGGCTGGTGATGCCTTTTCCTGGCCTTAAAATCAAGAGTCAAACACGGTTAGAAGGGAAAAAGGGATTTTACCTTGGTATTTATTTTAAGGATCCTTAGGTGCACCACGTCCAGGTCGAATGCACCTCCATGCACACTGCAATGCACACCCCCAAAAGATCTGGTATCTCATTACAGGTGTTACTAATTAGCATATCTATCAAAGATTCCCCAATGAGAGGCTCGAGTGAGCCCCCATCCCCAAGGAACCTTCCCCTGGATGGTTCTATCTCAGTTTACAAAATGTGTTCTGGAGAGGACCTTGGGGTCTGGGACACACTGATCCCTAACTATGAAGCTTCTGAGATGTTTCGTCTCCCAGCTTAACAAACAAGTCCAAGAATGTAGGCAAAAGGCACTAAGAGTACAGAAGTTGTAAAAAGGTATAAAAGAGATATAAAAGAAAAGGCAAAAAATCATCATGGCATCACCGGGATGGCTTGCACTGGATGCAGGTAGGAGAATCCAGTGGCTGTGAACTCCTCAGGCATGCAGATGTTCCAGCATATGTATCCTATCGCTGGGGCCAGCCTTAATGCTGGGGGAAACGCACGAGATGGTAAAACCTACATTATCTGGGATTTAGGATGTTTGCTTTGCAGAACAAGGGATTAGAGGAGAGAAAGCTGAAATGACCATCTGTCTGCAGAAAAAGGATCCCGTGAATTCAAATTTCCATGGTCATTTTCCCTAATCTGCTTGACTTCATTTGATATCTTCTATCAGAGCTGATGTCCTCATGCCCCAAACAGTGACAGAGTTCATTTCCCACGTGTGGAAGTTTTCTCCTACTTGTGTCCTACAAGGAACTCTAGAAACCATTTATCTGTCACTCTTGAGTTTCCCATTGTTCGCAGCCCATAATTTTAGGGCTTCCAGCACCTTCTATCCCCAAAGAATGAGAGCTGGGTTTGTGTTGCTTCTACATGTGAAATGGAAATGCATTTCCCTCTGGGGTGGGATGACTCACGGTGTTGGACCCTATCACTGCACAAGAGTTTAATCCTCAGTTTGGGGTGTTTGTACACCAGTGCTGTCAGTTTTTGCCGTGTGCTTGTGGATCTGATGGTATTTGATGTTTCCCTGTAGAGCCCCTGCTCGTGGAAATGTAGGAACCTTGAAGTTTTGGGTTTAAAAAAGCTTGTAGTTGTAGAGGAGAAATCTGGAAGTGCGTTAAAAGTGTAGCCTGTGGATTCACAACCCAGAGAGCTTAAAGCCCCAAGTTTATTAATTTTAAATCTCATTATCTTTAAGAGCAAATTATAATTTCCTTAAAATAGCAGAGACATAACACCTGCAAAGAGGCAGCAGATCCTTGGTTCTGTGGCAGGGCTGTGCACTGGGAGGTGCAGAATCCTCTCCTGATAGAGACGCTCAGAGCCTGAAGGAAATAAAGTTCTTTGCTTTGTTTTCAAACTTCGCCTTGCTCCCATTCTTCAGGATTTAGCTCTGGAGGCAGAGAGCCTGCCTGGGAGACCTTGATTCGGGATATCTTCAGCAAGACAAAGAGGTTGCTGGGCACTAATCAGCTCTGCTGGGATGATTTGTATCTGTGCTGGCATCAGCATGTGCTCCCCAGGGGCTCCCAGGTGCCTTTGGAGCGAAACACCAAATAGATTGGGGTCCTCACCCCTGTGAGGGCTGCCTTGAAGCAGAGAAGCTTGAGATTTATTTTATTTTTTTCTGTACTCTGTGTTCTGCCTTTTCTGCTTTCCTTCTCTTTTAGCATTTCCTTGTTTACAGCAAGGTGAGTCGTATTTACAGCGCCGGGGAATTTGTCAGGAGCTGCATTCTGCTCGTCATCTGTTCCTTGCCCATTTCAGAAAGCAATTAGCAGGCGGAGCATGTGAATAACAAACTGTGCTGGAAGGGGCTGCTCACCCAAGTGTGCCGAGCAGAACTGCTCCTGTCAGACTGGGAGCTCTGACAGCTCCAGCACCGGCTGCAGCCGGGGCCAGCAAACAGAGCTCTAGGGAGAGAACAGAGATCCACGGCTTTAGGGTCCTTGTGGACACTGCTTTGGGGCAGGGAGTGGCAGTTAGGGGCAGACATCACTCACTTGGTCTTTCCTTTTTCAGTAGAAGCTGATGAGTTGTGCATCGGATTCTCAGCGGTGTCCTGATCTGTTTTAGTCTTAGAATCAAAGAAATAAAATTTTGTGCTCAATTTTGCTACTTGAGATGCAGCCTGGGCTCAGACGGAGTGTGTGACTGGGGGTTTAGCCAGGGGAGAGCCAAAAGATGTGGGATCACAGAGCAGTATTTCACAGACACTTAAAAAAGTCATCTACAAATAGAAGTTAATATTTCACTTCGTTTGCATGGGATGTTTCCCTGCCCTTGGAGTACCGCACCGAGTCTGGATGCTGGAATCAATCAGGGAAGGGTGAAGCAGAGGGATTTGAGTCTGCTTCAAGTGCAAATGTCTGTGCAAACTCAAATGTGCTGCTGCTACAGACTTTTCCATTATTCATATATTGGGTGCCTTGCTCTAAGGATGAACTTGGTACCTCCAAAACTTGGCCTTTCTTCTATCCATGTTCTAAACCAGAAGATGTTTTCTGACCCCCAGGATGAGAGACAGAAGCAGAGGACAGAAAGAGCATCCTCTATCCCAGACTTCTGGATCCTTCCCAGCATTTCCCTTCCCTCCCAGCTTTACTGCGCTGCCCTTCAAGCGAGCAGTTTGCCTGAAAAGCAGGCCCACTTCCTCCGGCCTCGCATCCAGCCGGCTTCCCATGAAATAATAATCACAGCATTTAGGAAATGAAGCCCGTGAGCGTCGCCCGAGGGCAGGCGGGCCCTGCAAAGGGAGAGTTGAGAGTGTTTGTTTGGAGCAGGGAAGCAGCAGGAGGATGGAGCTGAGTGCAGGCGACAGCCCCTGAGCCTGATGCTTCCTGACGGGCTCTGGCTGCTCCCTCCATCAGCCTGTGCCTGAGGGAATCCATCCCACCTGAGGCCAGGGTGTAAAGGTGGGGGAAGGTTTGGCTGGGAACAGCCAGGGCACTGCTGGCCCCTGTGTGTGTGGCTGCAGAGCCCGGCCTCAGGAAGGATTCCCAGGAGTGGCTGTGGGCACAAAGCCCCCTTTGGTTGATCCAGATGTGTTTCTGGAAGTGGTTTGCCCAGTGGGAATGATGCTGTGCACACACAGATGAGAAGTGATTGTCTTTTCTGGGCTGTTTGCTGCACTTGCTCCTTTCATCGCAAGGGAGAAATCTTGTTCCTGTCCTGTCTGTTTGCTCCTCAGCTGCTGGCAGGGGATGCTTGTGTGTATCAGAACTAATCAGGGCAAAATTTAATTTACCTGAACAGACATGAGCTGCTGGACTGTTGCAAAAACAGAGCCTGGTGTCCTGGTGCTGCCGTTCGCAGGCCTGAAGGGAAGCGGCGTGACCAGCCAGGCTCCGAGTGAGCCCTGATGATTTGATTCCCTGAACAGCTGCATTTCCTGGAACTGAGAGGGGACGAGAAACTGGGTCAGCATCCAACACAGCATTAAACTGGTCATTTGCAAGTTTATTGAGTTCTAGGCACACTTTGGGCCAGTTTGAGAGGATCCTCTGTGCAAGGGCGGCCCTGTGGCCCGAGCAAGAGCTCAGCCCCGTTCCTGTCTCTGCCTGTGTCAGAGGCACTGCAGCAGCTGTGCAAAATGGCTTTGAGACCCAGCAACAAAGTGGTTATTTAAGAGTGCAATGTTTGTTGTTTTTGTGATAATGTGGTGCTTTGAAAGGCTGGGCTGAGCTCCGTGGCAGAGGCTGCTGCTGGCTGGGAGTGCCCCCCAGCCCTCACGTCCCTGCACAGAAATGCTCTGAGTGCCCGAGCAGAGCTCAGGGCTGCGTTCCTGCAGGGATTGATGCCTTGAGAGGCCTCCTGGAAACAGAGACTAGACAGGAGTAAGGGAATAAAAGCAGGTATTTATTTGAAAGGCCTTCAAAGGTACACCCTGGGAGCCAGAGGCTACTGCCAAGATGGACCCCAGGTCACGAGTTGTTCACACTTTTATAGGTTTGGTTCATTTGCATATCAGGGTTAATTCTATAATTAAAGCTTCAGTTAATGATGTAATTTCCTCTCAACTTGCCCCCCTTAGAGGCTCTTTGGTTTATACTTTTTGGGCCTAGGATTGTCTGGGTGTCCTTGAAGAGCAGGCGCGGAGAGGCTTTGTTGTGTCTGCCCAGCACGAGAGAGCAGAAATTAACCAGGATACAAGAAATTCGGAGTTACACACTGGGCAGTGCAGGATTTGAAAAATATAAAAGTTAAACCCTAAGGCATCAGGACAGAGCACCTTGGTGTGGCTGTGCTCGTGTCCAGGTGCTGAGCCCTTTCCTGCCTGTGCCTGTCATCACTGAAGGCTGGGAATGGGATTGCTCTCCCTGCTCCTGCAGCACCGCAGCCCTCCAGGCTGCAGCCAGGCCTCAGGGGTTTTCTTCCTGCAAGGACTTGGGCAGTCCCTCCCCTGTTCTCAAAGGGGGCACGACATTATCTCACTTTTGGCTGGAAGTTTGTCTCTCTCTTTCTAGACAGGGATGAGTAGCTGGGAGACAGAGGAAGAAAGAGGAAAGGATTGTCAATAACTAGAAATTCAGCCAATTATAGAATGGTTTGGGTTGGAAGGCACCTTAAAGATCATCTAATTCCACTCCCTGCCATGGGCAAGGACACTTTTCACTATTCCAGGTCTCTCAAAGCCCCATCCAGCCTGGCCTGGAACACTTCCAGGGACGGGGGCAGCCACAACAGCTTAACAAATGTTGCATTTCTGTTTATGAAAAGGCTCTTTGGTGAGCTGGTAGCCATTTAAACAACTCTCTTAATATAGTGCAGTCTCTGAGAAAGGCCAGCAGTGGATTTGTAGCACCTGAGATGGATGAGATGGCTCCTCTGCTTTCACCAGGAACAATTTATTTACAGGGTGAGGCTGTCAGCCCTGCATGAACGCTGCCAAAGCTGGCAGGTCTGCAGGATGAGCTTTTGTTGGGTTTATATTTCTGGCTTCTTCAGCCAAAGCAACCCTGCTCAGGCCATGGCTTTGTTCTGAGAAGAATGAGATGGTCAAAAGACAGCCCCTGTTCTCTCTTGCCAGCTCGTCCTGCCTGGTGCCTTGTGTGTTTGGCATCGTGCTGTGTGGGATGGCTCAGAGCAGAAATGAGAACGGCAAAGGTGTTGTTGCTCGTACCTCCATGGAGAATCCAAGCCTGATTTTTCTCTTTAGCTGGGAATTAGCTGGGGGAGTGACTCACTCGGCTGTTGAAGCAGCTAATGCTGCCGGGGGAATTATCCTGGCCGCTGCAGCTTGGACTCCCCGCTCACTCTGTTCCAGTTGCTCTTGGCCGTATTTAAAATTTGTAATTGTGGATGCTTTGCTGCTTGCTAAGTTGATGAGGGGATCAACAAGAGAGGTGGGAGGAACCATTGGGAAAAATCAGGGATTTCATGGCATTGCCAGAATGCCAGAGCTCAACCTGGCCTAGCTTGTGGCCTCCTTTTTTCACCAGGAGAGATCAAACACCACGAGCTTTGGATCTGCTGTCTGTAGCAGATTAATGTTTCTGTTCCCCTGGAGCCTGTGGCTCAGAAATAATGACCTGGTGAGAGGCACATCAAAACAGTCCATAGAAAGGTCATGATAACAATTACAGCAGTGTAATAAAAGCAATTAAGTATTCACAGAAGCTTATTCCTTGGTAAGGGTGGAGATACCCCATTTCAGAGAGGAGCAGAGGTCAGGCAGTGGAAAGGTGAGGAGCATATTTGATGTGGCAGGTGATGAATTCCCTGACTTGAGCAGGGTGAGTGTCCTTCTCATCTGTGCTCAGGGCCGGGCAGGAGCAGGGATCAGCACAGATTATGGAGAATCCTCCTTTTACACCTGCTCTGAAGGCTGTGAGGCAGAAATCTGCAGGACTTTCTTGTGCTGTGGAGGAGCAGCAAGAATTTGCACCAAACCCTGGCAGTGTCACCAGTCCTTTGGGGAGAGGGAGCAGCAGCAGGATGCTGGAGTCTCCTCCAGCAAGGAGGGAAGGTGCACACCCTCTGTGACTTCAGCATCTCATTCCTGGGCTGAATGGAGTGGCATGGGAGCATTCCTGGGTTGAATGGAGTGGGATGGGAGCATTCCTCACGCCACAGGCTTTATCTGCCGCGCTGCAGGCTTGTTCCTTCTGCTCTGCCAAAGGGTTTGTAGCCCGCATCCTCTGCTGTGCAAAGGCTACATTTTGCTGCCAAGGTGATGGTGTAACTGAGATTGAAGGCCTGTATGTGTGCAAAACCCTGCAGTGTTTGAAATGGAAGTAGAAACACTCGTCCTCAATCTGCTCTTTTTTTGTTGTTGTATGATTCACAAGGGGGGATTCCGCGCCTTGAAAAGAAAACGCGTTTCCCGTGCCAAAGGTAAATGTTGCAACACTTCTGGGGGCAGTCCCGGTGTTTCCAGGGCAGGATTGATCCCTCAGTGCTGGGTGAGTCGGTGTGTGCACAGCCCATCACCTTCATCAATGACAAGGCTGAAGGGGGTGAGGAAGCAGGCTCAGATTTAAGTGCCCAGCGTTCGGATCAGCAGCAGAGCTGGAAACAGGACTCAGGTGCCTGGGCTCTCAATCTTCTGCTAATCACAGCACCCGAGGTGAATGAAGCCTTTCTCCAATCTTCTGCTGCTGGTGCCCAGGGCTGGGAGGCACAGCTTGGAGTGGAGATAGGGAAGGAGAGCTGTCAGAGCTGTCTGGGGCTGGAGAATCTCCCGGTGCTGCTCCTCTGGGATGCCGTGTGATGTCAGATGCACTTGAGGAGCTGGAGTTACACTCCCTGCTATTAACCCCGGGCTGCTGTGTTTGCTTCTCTCCACAAGCAGCCTGCTGGCTCCCTTCTCGTTGTCACTGGTGGTGGGATTTTTGTTTAGCAGCAATTCCACCTTTGTTGCCGAAGCTGCGAGCAGGGCTGGGCGAGAGGCAGTGTAATTAAAGTTTGTTCAGACAAAGGCGTTTGGTGACGAGATGCAGTGTTTCTGAATCCACAAGGGGCACAATTAACTGATAAGAGTAAACTAATTGTTATTCATATTAAATTAGGGCACAGGTGATTTGGAAAATCTATAGACACTCCCATATGCTTTGCAATTTTGCATTGCAGATTATGGTTTTATAAGGCTCTTCTGGGATTCGGATTAGGGAGGCAAAGTGTGGAGCTGTATCTAAACTGAACATACTCCTTCCTGGTTAACTACATGATAAAAACATAAATGTGCACATCAGAGGATTTATCACTGTTTGCATACTAATTTTTCTTTTCCAGGCACAAACACAATGGGGTTTTTTATATATCCCAGTGATTTTGTTTAGTGGCAGCCAGGTAAACCCAAACAAGGTGACGTGATTCCCATGTTGTCACGTAATAGTTTGGAGCTGGAGGTTCATAGCAGGGAATGGGGACGTGGCAGAGACACGACTGCCACAGGAGCTGCTGAGGTATTTGCTGCTGGTTCTTTTGTGCTGTGCCCTCATGGTCTGGGGATATTGGTAGGCAAGAGGCAGCAGGGCTGTGCTCACCCTGCCAGGATGAGGTGAGGCTGCAAAGAGGAGCAGTTTCTCCACACTGCCTGGGAATGCCAGGCTGGAGCTTTTGGAGCAGTTCTGTATCAGGCTCTGTTGGTTTAAAACATCTCTGAAATGAATATTTATAAATGGGACACGAAAAAAGAATCTAAATTGCTTGTGTGATCTTGGGACGTGAGATATTATGATTATTTATGCGCTTCTATGTCTCGCTTTATCAGTTCATTGTGCTGCAATCCCAGAGTGTCACAAGCTGCTCTTGAAGAAGGCTCTCTCTCAGTAAGAGCCAAAACTGCCTGAAGAAGCAGCAGTGGAAAATGTGGGGATGGCGGAGCAGGAAATGGGGCAGAGGATGTGCCAAGAGCACAGCTGGAGTGCTAAGGCAGAGGGAGATGCAGGCTTGGACTGGCTGCGGAGCCTCCTGACCCCTAAAAACAAAGGGCGTGCGACTTTTGTCATCCTGAAGTCCCCATTTGGGATTGTCTCAGCACACCCAGAGACCCAGCAATAATTCCAGCAGTGTGTGCATGCGTTGGCTTCCTCTCCTCCCTTCTCAAGCTGTGGCATCCAGCAAAGACAAGAGTTCCTGACCTGTGTGAGGGGTGTGAGGAGGGTTTGGAAATGGAGCTTAAGCATAAAGCAACATGGAGACAGCTGGTGGTGTTTGTTTGCTAAGAGGGGGCTTCCCAATAAATTAAAGCCCCTCAGAGAACAGTTTGGATGTATGATTTAGCACCCTCTGCACCGTTCTGGTCTCTGAGCAATCTCTGCCTTGGATTCCGGCCAGGATAACGATCGGGGAAAGGCTGGAGCTGGACAAGGAGTCTGGGGGTTATTGAAGCACTCCTGCCAGCTCCCAGCAGTGTGTTAAAACCATTTCCTCTTGGATGTTCCCCTGAGTTCAGCTCACCTGCGGTGGGTCTTTAGCCCACGAAGCGTTTCTTCTGGGAGGTTAAGGAGCACCGCTGTCCCTGGGGAGCTCCATGCAAAGCTCTCATCTTCCGGGCTCTGAGCTGATGCAGGCTCAGTCTCGCAGCAGGGCAGAGAAGAAGGGGCTTGTGTTAGGCTGAGGTGTCTTTACTGGAGGAAATCCCGGTGGAAAAACGCCAGGCTGGGGCTTAATTGAAGGGGAGAGCACCACCTGCTGATGCAGCACCACGGCTCCTCTGGTCTCCTCTGCCTCTGGCCTGCTCCTAAACGTGTTGTGCACACGCTGTGAAGCATCCTGAGGGCTGCACCCACAGACCAGGGGATAGAAACATCCTCCATCCACTTCTAGAGCCTTGAAGGGGTGGAGAGCTCCTCTCTGCTGCCAGGGAAGAAAGTGTCTTCCCTGTCTTCGAGGCGGGAAGGAAAACCTGTTGCTCTCTGGCCCTTAGTGAGTAATAGCCAGGACAGCAGGCGCTTGGAGGATAGTTTTGTCCAGTGGGCAAATGACAACCAAAGTAGGAGCAAGGATCTGTTCTAGAGAGTGGCATGGACTGGGGTGATTGAAGGGAGCACCATGAACAGTGGTTTGGGGGGTTTGGTTGGATGGAGGGTGAACACAATCTGTTAGTTTGGTTTCTGGGCATGAGCAGCCACAGCCACTGTGGGAAGAAGGGGAACGGTGTTAGTTTGGCAAAGTGGCCAGACTTTGACATTTTTCTTCTCCATAGCCTCTCCTACAACCTCTGGTCCCTGTCACCTGCAAGCCAAGGTGAGTGGGATCATCGAGTGGGGTTGTCCCTGGTTGGGCCTAAGGAGCTCAGGCCTGGCGTTTCAGCATCTGGCCCATCCCGTCCTCTCCCCGTTTCTGCAGGCAGTCCTATCTCCAGCCTGGCACCACAAGGTGATGATAACCTGGAGCCCAGCCTGGAGCTGGGGAAACTCTCTGAGGGGAGGTAATTGCAGTGTTCAGGCACGAAAATGAGGCCGTGCTGCTGGAGGTGTGAAGCTGTGGCTGGGGCAGCAGCAGAGGCTGACAGCCAGGTTAGATGGAAACCGGGATCTCTCCAGCCCTCAGGCTGCTCCCAGCAGCCCAACACCGTGTCTGTGCGGGCTCTGCTGAAATACACCCTGCTATTTACTGAGGATTTGCCCTCGTGCTGTTCCCTTTGCCCCTCACAGCCTCGGCTAATGAGCTGGTTGCTCACCCGGAGAGAGGCACTGCTCCTGTTCGTGCCTGGCTGCAGCGCGGCTCCGAGCACGGATGCTCCCGGCACTGCCATATGGCAAACACGGGGGAGAGGAGAAAAGGGAGCTGCAGCTCTGCTTCCTCACATGAAAAAAGCCTGGTGGGAGCGTGTCTGCCCCGGCTCTGCTGCTGCCTGTCTGTGGAGTCAGGAAGGGTGAGACAGAGCGGGGTCAAGGAGTGATCCCTGGGGTGGCTGGGGCAGGCACAGGGTGTGGGGCTGGAAGCATCTCCTCTAGGTTTCCTTGTGCCTCCAGCCCTGTGGTAACAAACCTTACATAAACCTAGCCGGAAGCACGACATTAATATTTTAAAAAATGACATTTAAGTTATTGGATCTATGCTGTATTCTCCGGCAGAGTGTCTCTGTGTTTGCGTGTGCGCGCTCACGCTCCGGGCTTTGTTTTCCTTTTATAGTGGATTGTTGTGTGTATGTATTTTACTCGGGGTGTTTTGTGCTATAATAAGAAGACGGAGGGAGCAGGGAAAGGCTGCTCTGTTTATACACACTGCTGTCAACAGCAATGCTGCCTCTTCCAGATTCGCATCCTCTGTGAAGCTCCCTGGATCCAGCCAGGAGCACATTTCCCTCCTTTATCCCAGGATCCAGCAGGAGGACTGGCTGAGCCTCTCCTCCCATTCCTCTCTTGCTGGCCCTCCCCTGGAATTTGGCCCTGGGGAGTGTGGCACACCCCCATCCAGCGTGCAGACAAGTGGATATGTGAAGGTTCAAAGGGACAACCTTGGGAAATGTCAGAGCAGTGTCTTTGCACGGTTGTTCTGCTGCTCCTGATCACAAAAAGCAGCTCTGGGTGCGTCACACTGTAATTTTCGTCCACGGGGATGGAGCGATGCCTCTGTGTGTGTCTCTATGTCCCTCCTGAGCTTCCTTGATACTTTTCCCAATGCCTTCCACCTTTGGGAGTCTTCAGAAACACTGGTGCAGGGCTCAGCCTGAAATGTTACTGCTCACCCATAATTTTTATAAATCTCAGGTGTAGCACATCTCCTTCCCCTCCCCCCTGAAGTTTTATGTGTTTAGGTTTTGTGGCAGGAGCATTTTTATGTCTCTTCTCATTTTTTTTTACCCCTGTCACACCCAGCCCTGAAATATTCAATGAGTGTGCCCTTTTCTTATTCTGATATGGGCCTCAAGGGACAGATCCTTCCTCTCCATCTCCAGCATGCCATAACAGCGAGTAGCCTGGGACACGCTGGAAAAGCACTGGGTCTGAATCCACCCTTTTGATATAAGTGGACATTATGCATTTTTAATAGACATAGAGCTCAGTGAAACCCTTAGTACTAGCTGAGCTGGCACAAAATTCCCAGGCAAGGAGTCTTTGGAGCTGATCTCTCCCTAGGTACCTTGCAGAAAATGAGACCAAGGACAAAAAAAGGCCACGTTCCCTTTGATTGCAGGAGCTGCCGTGTTTTGCAGAGGAGGTGGCTGAGCAGGAGCTGCCTGGCTGTGCATGAAGGACTCTGGGCTGGCAGTCCTTGTTCATCCTGTTCTCCTGCAGAGTAGGTGCAGCTTGCAGGGAGAGGCTGTTTAAAGCTCCTTCCTTCCAGCATCACCGTGGACAGCACTTCAGCACGGCCTGGAGGCATCATCTCCCTGCTTTGTCCAGCACGGGCTCTGCCAGGCTCAGCAAAGCTCATTTCCACCTGAGGCAGTGGTGTGGAGTCCTGCAGCTCGCTCCACTTCAGGAGGAAGGAGTATGGGAGCTGCTGTCCCTGTGATGATGCAGCTGGGATCTGTCAGTGGGCCTCGACGGCTGATCACGTGTGGGTAATGTTTGGAGTTCCAAACTTCACAGCAGAAATCTCTGCATGCCCTGGAGATGCACAAGTTAAAACTGGGGTCTGAATGCTCTAGGTTCAAAACCTAAAAGTCCAGTGAGAATGGTGGGAATCCCTGGTGAAGATCACTGAGGCTTCGCCACGCTGTGGATCTCAGATCCCTGCGTTCCCCAGTCACTGGAACCTTGTGTTTTTACTTTGTTCTTCCTTTTTTGGTAAAGCATAAGTAAATCTGTCTATACCTACAGGTTTCCATGGCACTGTAACCTTACAGAGATGGAACAGCAGGGGAGTACCTGTGGATCTGTGCACGTCCACTGTGGAACAGGAAGAGATGGTGGCACTTGGTGTGGTTGGAAGCAGCTCAGGACAGGTGAAAGGTGTCACCCCCAAGCTCAGCAGTGACTTCAGGCTCAGGTTAAACTGCCCAGCTGTGCACGTGGCACTTGGAGACACAGTCACTGTGGTGTTCAGCCAGCTGGGAGAGATCTGCTGCTGAGCACGAGTCAGCCCTGCTGGGTCAGCTGCTAAAGGGCAGTATCAGGAGATAAGACCTTTGCTCTCCCTGCCCCTACAAGCCCTGCCTCCTCCAAGTGGTCCCTAAGGAGGAAGGGAGCATCCCTGTGGTCCTGTGCATGGACAGAGGGCACACAAGGGTTCTGTGTGCCTGCTGGGCTGGGTGCAGATGTTACAGCTTAGGGGCAGCTCCAGTCACATCCAGAGCCTCCTTCCCATGGGAAATCACGCTCCGGTGCCAGGACCCTCGGTCAGCCCCCAGGATGGACATGGGGGTACTTGGGTGTTTGGGTGGGGATGGCTGAGTGGGGCCATGGGGAGGCTGGTGCTACAAGGAAAAGGAGTGGGATGAGGTGTAAGGAGTATTCCCCACTGCTCCCAAAGGCCGGGTGGGCTCAGCTACGAGCCATCAGCCCGGGCATGGGCAGAGAGGAGCGGAGGGAAAGGCTGAAAGTGGAGCCGAGCTCCGCCTGCCGCCCTGGGGGCTGGAGGGGAGCCTCGCTTCGCACCCAGCACACGGTCACCGCTTCCTCCGAGCGGGGCTGAGCCCCTCGCCGGCCAGAGCCTCCCCTCGCCCCCAGCCCTCCCCAGCCCCACGCTGCCTCTGAGCCGGGGGAGCGGCTCCCCGAGCCCGTGGCCGCGGACTCGGTGGGTGATGCCGCGGAGAGTGAGGAGAGCAGGAACCAATTCCTCAAGGGGCCATCTGGGAGCCTTCCCTGGCTTTTCCTCCTGTCGCAGGGAGAGGTGCCCCTGCCTGAGCGGGATAAATTGGTACAGACCATTAGCAGCGCAGGTCCGCCTCTGGCAGGGGGAGGCTGTCGGCGCTGCTCTGGATACAAAGCAGCCACGCTCTGGCTCCTTCCTCCTGCATCCCGCTGGCCTCCTCCTCCTCCTCTTCCTCCTCCTCCTCCTCCTCCCTGTTCGCTCGCCCCCTCCCTCCCTCTCTCCCTCTCTTTCTTTCCCCGAACGCCACGCTGCAGAAGGCAGACCTGCGAGCCGGAGCTCCACGGAGGCAAAGCAGGAGCGAGGAGCTCCCCGAGGCTGTTTCTTTGCGAGGGAAACACGGGCAGGGATGCGATGAAGGAGCGTCGTGGTTGCTGCCTGGATTAAGAAAGAAAACATAAAAAAAAAAAACAAACCCTCCACCACAAAGCCGGACGCAACAAACGAGGAAAAAAGGGAGGAGAGAAGGAGGCGGAGGTTGCTGGGGGAGCCCACTCGGATGGGCGAAGAGCCGCTTTGAATCGTGCCTCTGTTCCCAGGGATTAAAGCATGAATGGGAGCAGCTTCCCGGCCACGATGGAGAGAGAAGGCGGCTCCGGCTGTGGGAATAAGGTAACTCTTGCCTCCTCTCGCAGGCGCTGCATGGCTGAGCCGAGCAGGACACAGATCCTTTATGCACAGGGTGTGTGGATGTGTGGATGCAGCGGGCAGGGAATGGGAGGAAGCAAGAGAGACTCCGAGCGATTTTTCCTACCCCTCCCAGCGTATTTAAAGGACGCAGAGCGGGTCCCAGGGGCTGCAGTGCTGGCGATCACTTTGCCCCCCCTTTGCCTGAGGACACCGAGCTGCTTTCCCTGGGGAACGCTGCCTGGGTTATGGGAGATACGCCCGTGTCTCGCCTCCAGGAGCTCCCAGCATCGCCCTCCCAGCCCTGCACCTGCCCCGGGGCTCCCCTCGGGCTCTCGGGGACCCCAGCGGCCCTGCACCCCTCTGTGCATCCGTGCAGAATTAGGGGAGGGAGGTGAGAGGCGACCCGGAGTTGCTTTTCTCTTCCCTTGGTCATCCTCTGCCTTTTCTTCGCAACAGAAAGGGATGGGATTCAGGAGGAGGGGGAACTGAAATCCCTTTCATTCGTGCCAGCAGCGCTGAGAGCCAACTTTGAGGCTGCTTAAAGGGAAAAGCTTCCCAAGTGCTATCTTATGGGGGAACAGGAGATGGCTGAGCAAGGCTTTGCCATCTGAGGAGGGATCTCTGTGTTGTGTTAAGGAGTGGGTGTGTGCGGGAGGGGATGGAAAATAGTGATTGTGAGGGAGAAAGTCAGCGGTGATCAATGAAGCTGCCCACAAACGATGCTTTCCTCTCCCTGCTGGGCCTCTCTCTGACTCAGTTCCTGGGTCTCTTGACTGTGAAACTCTGAATTTCTCTCAGTCAGAGCAGAAAGCGCAACTTCAAACAGTGGTGGGAGGTGTCTTAGCCCAGATTTTTGGGGGAGCACTGAGGAGAGCCTGATGTTTACAGCTGTGGAGCCCCTACCCAGTTATTCCCAGCGAGCAGAGGTCTTGCCTGGCCATCCCTCACTATCTTGGGCAGGATGTTGCTGCTGCAACATCCATTTGCTCGGTGCCGTCTGCCTCATCCCCCTCCTCCCCTTGCCTTCAGGGGCTTCTTGATGGCTCTTGGCATGGGGTTAGGAAGCATTTGCTTTGATTACTTAAATAATGACGTGTCCCAGAAGTCCCCACTGGTGTGCACACAGCGCAGGAAACCCTGAGCCCCAGAGTGCCATCGGTGGCTGTAAGAGCCTGGATGAACATTTAGGGAGTTCGTGGCCCAGTGTGAGGGACTGGCAGAGACTCTGGAGTCTCTTGCACTGCTCTGCACACACTTGTCTGGATTGTTGGTGTCCCTGAGCAGCCACCTCAGTGAATGGGCTCACCAAGATTTGGCTGGAAGGTTACAGGGGCTGGGATTGCTTGGATCACCTGGCAGGGATGGGACTGAAAAGGTGTGGAAAGAAAAATGGAGGCACTGGGGAAAAGATGGGTAAAATATCTTCTTTCTGTGTGAAACACCCAGCTCTGGTTTCTGTGCCAGCCTCCAGGCACTGAGGAATGTAGAAGATGTTCTGGTGAAGGAATTCAATAATTAGAAAGAATATTTCTCCCAGGAGGGTTAATTCTGTGGTAGGGGCTTTGGATTTGGCCAAAGCCAGCAGGACAGTGGGTGTTGCTATAATGGGAAGGCAGCTGATCAATAATTTTATTTTCCTGTTTGAATATTTATGGGTGCGGGGAAGGCAGAGGAGGAAACATGCAATCAGGGATGTTGGCTCGGAGCACGTTCCCATTCCATGCAGCTGGATTACAAATCCCTCCCTGCACCCCTCATAGGCATTCCTAGGGAAAGTGTTGGATTCTCCAGTGGGAATCCCAGCAATGCCCTGGCAGCTTCAGTGGGAGCTGGCTCCCCCAGCCAGGCTGACCCAGCAGAGTGCAGAACAGGGGACACAAGCCTCATGTTCTGATTCCAGAGGGTCTCCATAAGGGTCTCCCTCAGTGCAAGTGTCCACAAGGAGGAGAGGGAGCTTTCTCATCTGGCTTCCCAAAGTTTCCTGCCCCGTCGAGGTGGCTCAGAGTGAGGAGTGAACACAAAGTGCCCCAACCCTGGCAGGAGCTGTCCCCCTGTCCATGTCACAGCTGGCACAGTGCCACCAGGGCCAGCCAGTCTGTGCCTTTGTCCTCATCAGGGCAGTGCCTGCAGAGCCCAGCCAAGCTCAGGGATGCTGGATTTCCTCTTCCCTGCCTGGAGCTGAAGTGTTGTTGTGCATCTTTCTGGGGTTTCTCTGCCTTTACGCACCTCCTGGGGCAAGGAGAGCTGTGAGTGCCTCCAGAGTGCGGGGCTGGTTGGGTTTTACACCCTCAGCCCTGCTCCATCCTCAGCCCTGCTCCATCCTCAGCCCTGCTCCATCCTCCTGGCAACGCTCTGGGAGATCTGGCCTAAGCTCACCAAGAAACCTTCCGGGACCAAAGTGTGAGCACACGCTCTTCCCTTGGCCAAAGCTGGCTGTTCCCTGTCAGAATAACGATTTCTGAACCCAAAACAGGGCATCTGCCCCTTTAATCTCTTCCAGCCCCTCCTGTTGCCACACCAGGAGCCTTGGGAAATGACGAGAACTGTCTTGTAAGGGACACCAGGGCAAATTCTGCATTTCATTTTCCAGTGGTTTTTGCAGACTTGCCTTTCGAGATGATTTTGCTCTCTCTTGCCCTTGTTCTATTTCTACTGGCTCAAAAAAAAGTTGTGCAAAGAAGCAATTTTTAGTTCTCCAAGCAAAACCCAGTGGGCAGATCTGAATCCAGAGGAGGACAGGATGTGGTCCTTTCTTGCACCTCTGTGCATTTTCTCTGGCAGGGACGGGCAGTGCCAGAGGCTGCCCGGATTCCAGGACTGCTTTTCAGCAAGATCCTTGACTTCTGGGGATGCAGCAAGCCTTGGTCAGCATCTCCCTCTGTGGCCGTGCCCTCTGTGGCTTTCTCACCCTCCACTTTTCCTGCAGGCCTTCATTTCATGCCTTGGAAAGTTAAGTGGGCTGCAGCTGTGAGTTGTGCTTGGCTGGAGGAGCATTTGGTGTGGCTTCAACCCACCCCAAGGCAAAGCTTTTTCTGAAATCAATGTCACTGGAAGGTGCCTCTGCAGTGGATGTTCCGTGGGTCCTTTTTCCCTGTAATGTGTTGTCTTTTCACGTGGAAAAGACACGAGTGGAGGTCCTGAATCAGTCACCTGCCCGTGTTTTGCTCCTGTGGTGGCAGGGGAAGTGCCCTGTGCCGAGCACGAGGGCTGAAGGGTGAGGACGGGCTCTCCCTATTCCCCCTGCATCCCCTGGCCATTTGTGTTTGGGTTGGCAGGTTGACATCAGGGCTGGATTCACCTCCAGGAGCTGATGAGGGCTTTGCTGAGTGGAGATCACGGAGCATGGCCCATAATTCATCTTCATCTCCTGCTGGAGACACGAGGACACCCCCAGCACCGTCAGTACCATGGTGTGTTGGTCACTATGGAATACATCCCCCTCCACTTCTAGTGGGAACTCCACATCCCCAGGGAATGAGAGAGTGGGCAAAGCGTTCACAGTGCTGGGGAGCAGCTCCTGCTCTCTCAGTGCTCTGTCCCAAAAATTTAGCCAGTTTAGCCTTCCTCCTCCTCTCATCCCTCTCCCTCTGTGGGTGTGTGGGTTGCACCAAGCGACACTTCCCAAAGGACTGTGGTTGTTCACAGGCTCAGAAGAGGATTCCCGGGCAGTAAAACACCTTGGAGCACACTTCCACACCCATTTTTTCCATCCTGGAAGTGAATTCCTTCCCCCTGCACAGCTCTGTGCAGTTGTTCTCACTCTGTTCCTGTCCTGCCCGGGTACCACAGAGCCTTGAAGCAATTTCCCAGCTGCAGTGGTGCCTCAGAAACCCCTCCAGCTCTGCTCTCCCTGGGAGCCATGGGCAACACAACGCGATATGCCTGGCTGTGACAGCAGAGTAAATAGGAAATGCTCAAGATCCCCCTCCTGCCTGGCTCTGAGCTGTTTTCCTAAAGCCAGGACAAGAGCTAAGCTTCTGCACAGGGATTTTTGTGCTGTTCTTTAAGAGCAGCGGAGAGGGAATTGAAAGCTGTGGCTCAGAGGGAGAAGTCTGCTCACCCCCAAAAGGTGGGGAACCCTTTGCTTTAATGTTCTGAAAATTGGGGTGTCGGCTCAGGTAGGCTCAGTTGTAAAAAAAAAAAAATAGGAATTTCCAGGGTGCAGCTCATCTGATCTAAAGGAATTCCCCTAAAATAGGCCAAATAAACTCTCCCTGGTGTTTGCAAAAAGAATAAAGACAGCGAGCTCTGCTGTGGGGACCTCCCTGCTCCTATGGCCCAGCAGGAAGCAGGAGAATGAGACAAAATTCACTGTCTGACAGGAGACAGGGCTTTGGGATTTGTCTCAGTTGCTTTGCTGGCCATCATTCCTAAATGCCCTGCAGGTTCCTCTGCAGATTTTGCACCTGAAAGGCAAAAAAAAGGCTAATCCAGGAGAAACAGCTCGAGCCTGCCTCACCTTCCATTCAGCTGGAAAGAGCCCTGGAGCAGAAGGATGGATGCCGAGGCTCTGCTCTGGATTTCATGAATGGATGAATGCAGAGACGCAAGAGGGGATTTTGAGGGGATTTGGAAGCCTGCTCCAGGATTTGTCTGGCACACAGAGCATTTATAATACTTCCAGCATTATCATAATATAATGCCAGCGTGATTTGGGGCCCGCTCTGGCTCTCAGTGAATAAAAAGCATCGCTCCTGTCGCCATCAGGGGGACAGGGATCTCACTTTGGGTAAGCTGGAGTTTGCATAGTCCAGACTCTTGTCCTGGTGGCACCAAGCAAGGGCTGAGATGCTCCTGTGTGCTGCTGTGAGGGAGTGGGGCTGCTCGAGTGTGTGTGGGTGCCAGTGTGACAGTGGGGTGGGTGCCTGGGTCACCTCCCCTTGGACCTGGCTGTAAAATTCCACCTTGGAGTTCTGGCTGAACTCCTTGGATTTCACCCTTTGTGTTTTCCATCTGTTCAGCAGCTCCTACAGCTAAAGAAGAAACGTGTCCCAATGAATTTCTTTTCCCAGAGGTGGCTCTGTGAGGGTCAGGACTGCTCTGACTGGAAAAAAGTCCTTGGGGGAGTTCTGCTTTTTAGGGAATGAGCAAAAGCAAACTCTGGGGAGTGACACTGCTCTGGCCACACAGGCTGGGTGATCTCTTACGGTTTTTCCATCTGAATCTGTGACACAGAAAGTAAACCTGGAACTGTGCTGGGACCAGTGCATCCAATTGATCTTTTTCCAGCTTCAGCTCATGTCAGCCTCATCCATCCCTAAAAAAAAAAGCCACCCTACAGTCCTGTGGTAGGAATTAGTCCTGTGGAAGCACTTCCCCGAGGCCTTCAGCCCTTCCTTGCACAGCAGAAGTTCATCAGAGTGCTGCAGCATTTTGGGGTGCCCCAGTGCAGGATTTGGGGCCTTTTCCGTGGTCTGTCCTGGTGTGTTTTGCTCGTTTTCAGGAGGGCTGTGGGTGCCCACGGTGCAACCAGACGCACACGGAGCCTGCATGTTCCATCCTGCTCCTCCTCTCCTGCCCAGGCTGTGGCATCAGCAGGGGAGCAGCACTCCTGGAAGGATTTTCTGCATATGTGGATGAGGGGCAATGCAGAGAGAAACCATTGATGGTGTTTCACTGGCTGCAGGAGCCGTGGTCCAACCTAGAGCAGGGATTAACTGGATTAAGTGCTCACCACCACATCTGGATTCAGGCTGGATGGAAGGAGGGAAGCAGGAGCTGGTTTGTGGAGCTGTGGCTGGTCTGTGATTGGAGTCACTGTCCTGCTGTGGGCACCACGTCCCTGCCCGTGCCCTCCTTGCCCTGCCAGCCCTGTGTCCCTGTGGGGAGCTGTAACTCCAGCCCAAGGGAAGGGTTGGAGTTTGTGGAGTGTGCAGGAGGTGAGGGACCCTGAGCCCTGGCCACTAACGAGGTACATGAGGCACATGATGTTGCTCCTGTCCCTCACAGAGCAAATAAATCCCTCGGGAGGGATCCAAGCCAGGGCAGATCCACTCTGCTGTCCTTGAGTCCAGGCTGGGAACAGAGCAGGGATTTTGTCAGGCTGGGTGCAGTACCTGGAGCCTATTTCGGCTCATGAATAGCTTGGTATTTCTCCTGAATAATAGATGCACGTGATGGTTGCTGAGAGGCAGAGCTGCGAGGGGGCTGGGTGTCTGAAGGAGGGAGAGAGGGAGGCACAGGGAGTGAGGCAGTCCTGGGCTGAACTGGGAGCTGCCTGGGGGCTGGAAAACTGGCACAGGTGATGTTTGGATGTAAATATGTGTGCCTGAGGCACAGAGGGGGCCTGGCTGGCCTTGTTGTGTCTCCTACAGTCAGTAGGAGTTTATAAGTATATATTTATATAAAAATATATTATATATTAGTGCAATACAGCGCTGCCCAGCTCAGGCTCTGGGGCTGGGGAAGGTGAATATTTGTAATGATGCCATTTCTCTGCCTCCGAGAGGGGCTGCCTGTGGCCGTGTCCATGGCAGGAGAACCACGTTTAAATCACAGGCGCTGTGATTAAATCCCAGCACAGTTCATGCTGCGGGTCAGCAACCCAGGACCTGCCTGCCAGGGCAGGTTTGGGACAGCACAGAGGCTGGACCTGAGAGCCGAGGGGATTTTTGGGAGGCACTGGCTGTGCTCAGATCAGCAGGATGCTTTGAGAGGCAGCCTCTCTCTTCCTTGAGAGACAGCCTTCACCTGACTTTCTAGTGGCACGTTCTGCTTCTAATTTGGGAGAGAGAGAAGGATAATCTGGCACAAGCCTGCCACCCTTGAAAGGCTGCCAGCCAGTTTATGGCACTCTCTGTCTGCCTGCTCCCTACAGCCCTGGAGAGGCAGGAATATTCCCTCCTGCCATCCCCTGCAGGATGCAGAGCTCCAGGAGAGGCTGCTCTGGCCGTGTGATGTGGGCTTGTAGGGACAGCCAAGGGTTTGTTCAGATGGGCTGTGATCCACTTGGAGGAATGGCAGCTGGTTATGGAGATTGGAGCCACAGAAGTCACTGCTGATGAATAATTCTTCCAGTGTCTTTCTTATAATAGTGGCACACTCACCGGGCATGACTCGGACATATTCATCTTCCCAGGGCGTGCCGCTCCTGGAATGACCTTCTGCGAGGCTTTGGAAGTGTTTGCTTCTGTTTGTCAGGTCGAGGAGCATCATTCCTGGCATGATTTTTACCGGGGGAAGAAATTACAAGTGCTAAAATGGGCAGTATGAGAAAGATGGGTTGGAATCTGCGTGGTAAAGGATGACTCTGTCTGAGACTGTGAGGCAGCGTCGTGAGAGCTCAGCTCACTCTTGGGTGGCCCATTTGAAGCCTCATCTCCCTTGGAGTTAGTTACTCTAAGTTATTAGTTCTTTTAGCTCTGAAATTCTCCCAAGTGCACGCAGCCAGAGTTCAGAGCGGAGCACTGAGAAAGGGCCTGGCAGGCACAGCTGAATCAAAACCACTCTGAGACGAATCCCCTGGCAGCACAGGGGATCTGGCTGCATCCTGGAGGTGTAGATTGTGTCTCTGCCTCCAGCCTGGCAGGCTGGCCTCAGGAAAGAGGAAAAATGGTGATAAAAGGTGCCTTTCAATAATTAAAGCCCAAAGGAGGGGAGGAGGGGGAGCTGCCAATTTCTGCCCTTTGTGGAGGAGTAAGTGGCCGTGGCTTTGAGAGGATGCAGGAATTATTGTCAGGTGCTGGGCTCAGGGAGACGTTGCACACCATAAATCTGTTGCTGCTGAAGGTCTGTGGGGTTTTGCACTAGCAGGACACTGTGGAAGGGGAGCAGAGGGACCTGAGCTCTGTCCCTGCCGCTGTCCCTTGGCTTTGGGAAATTCGCCAGCTGCGAAGCTGCTGGTGGCAGAGGATTTGTTGCAATTCTCTGGAGCTGTCGCCCCACACATGCACCTCCTTCCTTCTCCCATTTGTCTTTTGCTAATGCTGCCAGTGCTATCCCTGCCCTGCCTGGCAGCCCTTTCTGCCTCATTCCAGGAGGCTCTAAAGGCAAGAGGCTGCTCGAGTTCATAACTCACCTGAGAGCCTGGGTTATCCTGGTACAGAGCAGTGATGCCTGAAGAGGCCTCCTAGACACAGAGACCAGACAGAATAAGGGAATAAAGGTCCGTATTTATTGGAAAGGCCTTCAAAGGTACCCCTGGGGAGCCAGAGGCTGCTCTCAAAATGGACCCCAAGGTGGACGACAGGCCACGAGTTCTTCACACTTTTATAGCTTTGGTTCATTTGCATATCAGGGTTAATTCTCCAATTAAAGCTTCAGTTTAATGATGTAATTTCCCCTCAGCTTGCCCCCCTTAAAGGCTCTTTGGTTTATACTTTTTGGGCCTAGGAGTGTGTGGGTGTCCTTGGAGAGCAGGCCCGGAGAGGCTTTGTTGTGTCTGCCCAGCACAAGAGAGCAGAAATTAACAGGAAGTTTCAGAGTTACACACTGGGCAGTGCAGGATTTGGAAAATATAGAAGTTAAACCCTAAGGCATCAGCAGAGTGGGAGCTCTGCAGTGCTGGGACCCCAGGCTGGGGACCTGTGGAGTAGGGAAGAATCCACATCTGGGATGGGATCAGCACGTGCCCCTCCCTGCTGCTCGTGCTGCGGGGCACTTTCAGCTTGTAAAGCTTGGGATGCTTCCCAAAGCTGTGCTACACTGGATGGATATGGGATCTGAGGATCAGGGAGTCCAGGGAAACCTCTTCCAAAGACAGCCCACGCTGGACGCAGAGGGAAGAGATGTCTTCACTCCACACCGAGAACCAGCACGCTCAGAGAGACTGAGACAGAAAATCCTCTTTTTTGTCAACATGACGGTGACTGGGAGGACCAGGAGGGTCCAGATGTCCTCACTGGTGTGCCACATCCCCATTTCCATAGCCTGCACTTGGCATTTCCCAGGAAGCCCCAGTCCCTCGAGCTGCAGAGCGGCCCCGTGCAGCACCTTCAGAGCGCAGGCAGCTCTGGTTCCTCCCTCTCTGTCTCAACCATATTTCTGCTCTGGCTCATTATCAACTGAGTCAATGAGTTTAGTAACTCATGTTTTTAAAGATTAGTCATCTGTAGGAATGACATTTGAGAGACTGACAGTTCCAATCAAATCACAAGGGCCGCTCTTGTGCTTGAAGATAGTTGTTTAATTAAAAAAAAAAAGGTAAAATCAACCTGACTAATCAAGTGTGGTACCTTGAGATGCAGCTGAGGAAAGTACAGATGTGGTCCTAGGAAGGAGGAAGCTGCCGGGCTGGCGGGGTGTGGGTTGGGCAGGCCTGAAGGGAGTGTTGGTGGGGCTGTGCTGCAGCTCTGTGGATGTTCCCTAACCCTGCTGCCTCCTTGGGCAGGGCACGGCCTGATCTCTGCCAGGAGAGGTTGGTGACAGCCGTAATAATAACGCTGCAATTTGCCTGGTTGATTTGAGATGCGCCATAATTGCCGCGTGATTACAATATTCTTAGAGCAGCCCTTACAAACCCCTCCAGTTCCTCAGAGCTCCCCAAGGGCTCGTCTGGCACCTCACCTTGCACGTAAAAGCCTGCAGGGGAGTCTGGGTGTCCCTCAGGCACGTCTGCAGCTCTGGCTGTGTCAGATGAGGGGTGTGTGCCCTCAGCCACCTGTAGATCAGGGTTCCCTGCTGCTGAGGCACTCTGTGCGCCACAGGGAGTGTTTGGTGGCAGGATGGTGCTTGGCCAAGCAGGACAAGCTTTTCCAAGGGCTCAGGACGCTTCTGAGAAGGGAAGGAGCTGGGGGAGGGAGCAGGGGGACAGCACCCATAAGTGCTTTTCTTCCTGTGACAACCTCATGCTCGCTGAGTTACGAGTTGTGGAACTGTCAGCTTCACTCTGTCTCCAGCTTCTGCTTGGCTCCTCCATTTCTCATTCAGAAGATCTGGATGGGCTTGGACCTTGAGTGATTCTAAAATTAAGAGAAATTACCTTTTCCAGGCCATGGGATTGGTGAGAGCTGGGCTCTGCCAGCACCTCAGGCATCAGTGCCTGTGCCATCGTTGTGTTCAACCTGTGAGCTCCTCGAGCCTTGTGATCCTGGCCAAAAGTGGGCAGCTATTTCCATCTCACCTCCAGAGCAGGCTGAGGTGAGGTGAGCCAAAATAACTCAGCCACAGGGAAGCCAGAGTCAGAACCAGGCTGGGGTTGGAAGCTGGACAAACTGGTACATTTATCCTGCGCCTTTCCCTCTGAGAGCCAAATCCCATTTCCTCAGGCAATGCTGGCATAGCTCCGGGTTTATTGGACTGGTACGTGGGGTTTTATGCTGGTAGAAGAGAAGGACTAGTTCCCTGCCAAATGCCTCTCAAATGGAAGAAGGGCCAGGTTATGCTGACATGTCAAAGGTTCCCAGGCAGGCAGAAGCCTTCGTGTTCCCTGGGGAGGGAGCTGGGGAGGGAAGGAGGATGAGAGCACCACGGGAAGCCCCGTGTGCTCCTTTGAGCCGGCCCAGCAGGGTCAGAATTTCAGCAGGGACCAGAAATCCAAGGGAGACCATTTAAAAATGACCTTCCTGCTCCCCAGCAGGGTGTGCAGGTTTGTGGCTGCGCTAATGGACTGCGGGACCTCGAGCAGCGATTGATCGCACTGCAAGCTGCTGAATTATAGTTGGGCATCTGCTTAATCATCCCAAATTCCCCCCCTCCCCGCTTCCCTTTCCACGCTGTGGCATCAAAGAATCAATGTTAATTCCTCAGTCCCATTAGTGACTCCTGCAGAGGTCACAGGCTGTCGGGCTCTGTGCCCTGTTTGGGCACCCAGCACTGAGCAGGGATCAGGATTTGAGCCCCATCCCTCTAAAGGAGCCATCTAATGGGGACGGCAGCTGGGAATTTTCTCTCTAGGCTGGCATAGTGGTTTGTGGCCGATTTCTTGACCAGTGGCACTCTGAGTGCCACGCTGAGCTTTGCTAGGCCTGTCCTGAAAGGCCACAGGAATGAAAACCTGCAGGAAATACTCCTGTGACTGGCACTGCTGTGCCATACATCTGTTCCTGCAGTGCTGGGCTGTGCTGTGGGGCTGCTGGGACAGAAGGGAACAAGGACTCTGGCTCAGGGTGCAGCAGTTTGCCTGGGAGCCCCGGCAGCTCCTCTGCAGTGAAAAGGTGGTTTGGAATAAGGCAGAAATCTAAACGTGAATTTACAGCCCAGACACTCCTCGGTTCAAATTCCCTCAGTGGCTGCTCTGGGTGCTTCTGAAATACAAAGCAGCTCCTTCCAGGCTCCCCCAGCCCGTGAGCAGCACGTGTTGGGAGGAGCACTGAGGAGATGCCGGGTGGGAATTCACAGCATTGCCCGGAGCACTCTGCCTCCCCCAGGCAGGAACAGCCTCCCTGTGCTCCCAGGGCAAGGAACGCTCCTGGCTGCCTGTCTGGAGCATCTCCCAGCCTGGGCATTGCACAGTGTCCAGCAGCTCCAACAGCAGCTCCTGCAGAGCAGCTTCCACTTCAGCTCTGTCTTCAGGGACTTGTGCCTCCAGCAGCTGCTGTTTCCAAAAGTGATGGAGAATTTGGATGCCTTCATGTTTTTTTCCCCCAGCCTTCAAAAAAAACCACCTTTAAGATATTGATGTTTGCTATTGAAAAGAGAATAATCGTGTTTTTAAAAACTAAATCCCTTTTTGAGGTGTTCAGAGAGCCCAGTGGTGGCTTTCTGCAGTGGGAGAGGGTGAACTTGCTCACAGCTCTGCCAGCTTCTTTTTCCCCTTTTCTTTTATACATTAGAATCAGGTTATTAATAACTCTTTTTAAATAGAGCAGGATTTATTTTCTTCCAGAGGTAGGGAAGAACTCTTTAATTAAAAGTGGCTGCTGATGGCTGTGGGGCTGCTGAGCTGCTCCCAGGTGATGCCAAAGGTGTGTGCCCTGCCCTGCTGTGCTCCACTGGCACTGGCTGTGGGAGGAGAGCAGTCTCGTCTCCAGCTCTGGAACTGAGAGCTTTGGGAGATAAAATGAGGCCTTGTGGCTTGCTGGGCACAGCTCTTCCCGTTTGAGGGTTGGATTTGTGAACTTGGCAGCGTAAGGGGAGGCAGCTCCCAGCGTGTCCCACCAGCCCAGGGCTGCAGATGCACCCACAGAATCCTTCACCATTAATTCAGACAGGGTATAAAAGCCTCTCAGCCATCACCAGCAGAAGCTGGGGAGTGGTGGAGGTGATATAATCCTTGCTCCAGCATCAGTGAGCACCACAGTCTGTCTCCTTTTATCGTTCTGTTGTGTTGTACTGGTTTGGCTTGTTAGGCTTCCTTGGGTAGAGGGAGAAAGGAATGTCCAGAGGAAGCCTTGACACATTTGGCTCGATGGTTCAGCCTTGCACATCCTGGAAAAATGCAGTTTGCTGGCCTGCAGGTTGAAAAGGTGAGGCTTTTCCTCTGGAAAATTGAGGTTTAGGTCATTCTGACCTGCCACCTCTTCCCATGAAGTGTCACGTGGCAGCACGTGCCTTCAAACCCCTTGGACAAAGCATATGCAAAGCCTATTATGAAGCTGTGGAATTTAGCCCAATCACGTTGAAATTGGGTCATCCTTTGTTAATGTCACTTTTTCAGATCCACGGGAGTCAGCGGTGCACAAAATATTCAGTGCAATGCAGACCACAGAGGTGGAAATAGAGAGCCTGGGAATATGTCTGATGCTGGCAGTGCTGATGTGGTCTGAGCTGAGCAGAGGGGACAACTCAAGGTGTCTTGTCTCTGACTTGATGGAGAAACCCTTAAATGAGCTCATTGCTGGAGCACATTCCCAGCGTTCACCCACAAGCAACCTTAACGAAAATCCACCAACTTTTCCCGAAGAAAAACAGCTCCCAGTTGCCTCTCTGTTTTGGAAGTGGGCTGTAAGTCAAACAGCTTTTCATCTCGGAGGAGATGCTTTTTAAAAACCATGTGTGAAGTGCAGCCATTTATCAAGGAGGATTGGGTGCTGGAGAGGCTTTCTCATCCCAGACCTGAGTCAAGGCACAGCTTTCCTGGCTGGAGAGAGTGCTGCCAATCCCAGCAGAGCAGAGCATCCTCTGGAAGCAGAAAGGGCCCCAATAACTCGTGGCATTCCCTGGTGAGGCTCTCCCAGCATCCAGGACCCGCAGCAGCCTCGCCACTGCTCGTGCCAAGTGTGTGACACATTTTTTGCTCCTGCTTTGCTTAGCACAAGAAGATTGCAAAGCCCGGGTTCAGCCCTTTCCAAAATCACTTAATAAAAGGATTCCTGCCTTTTCCAGCCTTGGAAAAGATCCCTTTGGAGCAACAAGGAAAGGAAGTGCAGTGCCTGTAGTTAGAGAGAAATCTAAACAGCATTTGGGTGTTGCCCTGAGTTTGCAGTTCTTCGATGTTTTCATTTTCTGTACCAGTTTCTCACGCACTTTCTGTAAACGTGGCCGTGTTTTGTTAACCGTCCCTTATTGTTTTTCATTCCATTCTCCTAGGCGGAGACGTTTGATGGATTTTTCCTTTGACCAGTGTGATTGAGGGGTGGTAATTTCTCCCTCCAATCCACGGTGGTTTTTAAGAACATATATAATAAAGCTCGGGGTCTCTGACCCCTCTCTCTTTCTTGCTTCTCTCCTGACAAAGTGTCTGCGTGGTTCTTTCATGTCCAAGTGCGACATTTGGGCACTGTGGTGATGACTGCAGTGTGAGAACCTGGAAATCCAGGAAAACAAACACATTTAGGACAATGAATCCAATCTTTCAGAGCTTTCCCAGGAGATGTGCCTTGCTGTTGGAAGCAGTGAAACCTCGGGACTGTGTCACAGCCTAAGAGCAGTGCCACCACACCTCCTGTCCCGATTCCACCACGGAGGGGGGATTAATCTGGAGAAGAGAAAGTTTCTGATGCTTGTTAAAATTTGGCTGAAGCTCTGAAACTCAAGGGTTTATATGTTTTCCAAACTGGTGGGTGGTTCATTCTAATTCTGGATATGCGGTTTATTCACATACACAACTAATCCTTTTTCGAATCCTGTTAAGTTCTTGTTCTTCTCAGTATCCTGTGGCAATAAGTTCCAGCAGCTAATTGTGCTTGTGTTGAGCTCCCTTGATCCACTTTACTCATGCTTGCTTTAAAATTTAAGTGCTGTTCTGAGAAGCTTGGTTAATATTATTTTTTTTTTCCTGGGAGATAAGCTGTATTCTTGATCCCATTTGTGGCAACAGGGCTCAGGCTGGAAGGAAGAAGAGTGGGTCAGGTTTTGCCTCAGCTGTTGCAAGGTCAGGGAAATTTTGTGCCTTAATTTCTGTGGCAGTTGGAAAACACAAGGAATGGCTCTGTAGCCAAGGCAAGTGCAGTGACTGTGGTTTGTAGGTGAAGCTGGAGAAAATATTGAGTGAAAAAACAGCCTCCTGAAACTGAGCTTCCTTAACCAGGCTTTTCCAGCATTCTTGAATTTCTGAAATTTAAAAAAAAAAAAAAAAAAAAAGAAGAATACATTATTTCTGTATTTCTGGCCATAGGAATTATTTTAATTTTTAAAAGAAGGAAACAAATGCTGGGTGAAGAGATGATGCAAACCCTCACCCTCCACCGCATCATTGGCTCCACAGTTTGGATTCCCATGGATGAATCCAGGTCTCCTGTAGCTGGAAGAACTCTGCTGGAGACCTGGAACATTTCTGATCATTCTCCCTCCCTTTGCTGACCTGCAACCCAAGGTTTGTGCTGCACAGATCAGCTCAGGGATGGCCATTCCCCCTCGCAGCTCTCTGGGAGGACTGGCCTTAAAATCCTCTGTCCTTTTGTCCCCTGGATCGGGAGAATCTGAGCTTGAAAACACCAGCCCTGATTAAATCCTCCAAGAAGCAGCAATTCTGTGTGCTCATTACTCAGTTCTGGCTATGTTCTGCTTAATAACTAAACAGTAATTAGCTCCACAGTTTTGCTACTATACTTATAATAGCCCCCATTAAAGTTATGGGGTTTTTAGGCAGTAATGGCTTACAGAGTAATTAACGAGCAAGAGGCTTTTATTACTACCTTTATTTTTAGCCTGCGCTTTACAAGCCTGTTCTGCCAAACACCAAAAATCTTAGACAGAGCCTTGGAGTGCCCATCCCCTGCCAAGCAGCGTGGAAAGGAGCAGGGATGCGTGTGGAGCACCTGGAGCTCAGAATTGCTCCAGAACCCCGGAATTCCAGACTTATTTGGGTTGACGGGACCTTAAAGCCCCTAACTCTCCATCCCCTGCCATGGGCAGGGACACCTTACTCTATCCCAGGCTGCTCCCAGCCCCATCCAGCCTGGCCTCTTGTCCTGACCCAGCCTTGTCCCCAGTGTCTTCTGTGCTGTGCCTGCCTCGTGCCTCAGTTTCCCCCTCTGGGAAGTGGGCAGGACATCCCTGCACTCACATCCCTGCGGTTCATTTCTGTGCCAGACGTCTGCCTGAGCTTGGGTGTGAGCTCCGAGGGGTTTTTGGGATCACAGGGGTTGTGAGTTGGGGTGGGCAGGGCAGAGGGACCAGCTCTGCCTTGTGCCACTCCAGCATCATTTGTCAGCAGGGATCAGCTGCTGTTGCAAAAGTGAAAGGAACCCTGGGTTTAGATTTTGGGGATACTTTGCCTGGAGGGAAAAGCTTTTGCTGAGAATATCCAGAGAAAAGCTTTTGGTGAGAATATCCTGAAGTGTGAGTGTTTATTTTCTTTGTAAAGCTTTTGTTGCAGGTTTTGGCAGTGTTTGTTTGTTATTTCCTGGCTGGTTTGGAGCACAACAAAGTGTCTGCTACGTTTCTTTGGGTGTGTTTTTTTTACATCTAGACAATGTTTTTACTCCAGTAAAATGTACAGGTACAAATTCAAATCAAGCCATCCTTTAGTTTAACATTTTCTAAATCACTTCTCTTCAATGTGGGCAAACCAAGGATTAATGACACTGGGGCTGAGCAGCCCCAAAGGAGGAATGAAGGTAAAACTGACTATAAAGGCTGCAGATCAAATCAGTCGTTCCTATGGCAAGTGTCAGAGCTGATGCCAATTAACTTGATTTAAAAAAAGAACCTTCAGTGTTTAATAATCCAGCATGTTACTGACACGTGGCTCCAGGATTTATTAAAGCTTTTTTATTAGATCAGTGCCCTTTCCATATTGTCATTCCTCGACACCATTGCCCTCTGCCGGAGGATGGGGATCTCTCTCATCATGTGGCACCTGATTCTTCCCAAAACCGAGCAAAACTCCTTTGTTCTAGGAGTACTTTAACCCCAAAATCACATTTGAGCCAGTGATTTGTGTCCTTCACCTCACTTTTCAAAAGTGGAAAAATAAAATAGGCGGGATACTTTCTGTAGTGGAAAATAGAGTTTGATCGTTTTAATTGATGTTTAAATTTGTTCCTCCTCCTTCATTTCCCTGGGGAAGAGGAGATAGCAGAAGTTTAAAACTGACAATCTGAACAAAGCAGGTTTTGTTTCGATCTCTGTCAGTGGGAAGAGGAGAGTGGTGTTATGATGGGGCAGGGGTACAGTGAATGCCTTGAAGAGGAGAATCCTTTTTCCCAGACCAATTTTTGTCTCGTGCCACAAACAGCAACAAAAAGCATCGCCGGGCTTTGGCAACAAGGGAATTTTGGGATTTAGGGCAAGCTCTTTGTCCCGGGCTGCGAAGCTGTGACTGGTCTCACCAGCAGTGTAAGATCACAGGCTCCCATGTATTCCTGGCTGACGTTGTTCACGGGAGGAAATGGATTTCACCTTTGGCAGCTTTGGCGCGTGATGAGAGGGGGGAGCGTGGCTTTGTGACACTGAGAGCCGGCGTCACCTCGCACCGAGGCCCTAGGTGGCATCAGGGTGTTGGAGAGGGAAGCTTGAAATACTCTGGATGGAGATTTCACAGTGCTCACAGCAGCCCCAAAGGAATTCTTACCACGTCCTTCAGGCAGGGTCATCAATAAAAGCAAATCCCTTCAGGAATTAGCAGTGAGGAAATGCCTTTGCTGCAGAGCAGAGCCCGTGGTGCTCTGGGGGTGCTGCCAGGCAGCTCAGGATGCAGAGCGTGGCCAGAACTGGGGTCAGGCTCTGGCTCCGTGTCCCTCCCATCACCCATCAGCATCTGGGACCCACCCTGGGGCGGTGTCCCTTTGGGGACATTCATTGTAGCCACTGCATCTGACTCGCATCTGCAGCCCCGAAGCGCCGATGGTGCGAGCAGAGCTTGATGCCTTCTCAGGCCTCCTAGACACAGAGACCAGACAGAGTAAAGGAACAAAAGTAGGTATTTATTTGAAGGGCCTTCAGGGTACACCCTGGGGAGCCAGAGGCTGTTGCCAAGATGGACCCCAAGACGGACCACAGGTCATGAGTTCTTCACACTTTTATAGGTTTGGTTCATTTGCATGTCAGGGTCAATTCTCCAATTAAAGCCCCAGTTAAATGATGTAATTCCCCTTAGCTACCCCCCCTTCAGAGACTCCTTGGTTTACACCCCTTGGGCTCAGGATGGCCCAGGTGTCCTTGCAGAGCAGTCCGGAGAGGCTTTGTTGTGTCTAACAGGCACGAGAGAGCAGAAAGTAACAGGCTACAAGAAGCTTCAAAGTTGCACACTAAGCAGTACAGAATTTAAAAAAATATAAAAGTTAAAACCTAAGGCATCAAGGTCAGCCAGCTCTGGGGGGACCGGGAAGGGAACATTCCCTGTCCCTAGCAGCTCTCTCTGCTGGGCCACGAGTGGGCTGTGCTGGCCCAGCTGGAGCTCCACAGTGACAGCTGAGTGACCAGGGAGCTGCTGAATGCTCTGGAGCAAATGAAAAGTAATCGATGTGGGGAGAGCAATGCACAGATCATTGGAGCCTGCTCGTTCTCCCCGGTGCTGAGGGGTTGGAAAGCAGAGCAGCACCCCAGCCCAAAGGTGCTCGTTTTCCATCAGGCCAAGACCAGCCTGTCCCACAGGAGGAGGCTGAATTGAGCCTGGATGGGCAGGAGGCAGGGAAAGGGCAACTTTAAGGTATGGGCACTGTGTCTGGAGGAAGCTACTGGTGACAAACAGGGCATTTGGTGATGCCAGCCCACCGTGGCAGCTTGCCAGGGGCTGTGGATGGGCTCTGAGGGGCTTTTTCAGCTGTCATTTGCTCCCACCCCCTCTCCAGCAGCAGAATCCTTCCCTTGATGCATTTCTGGGGAAGGCACGTTACCAGGGAAGGTGTTCAGGCTTTCCAGCTGCCCCCTACGGCCCTGCCCTGGCAGGGGATGCTCAAGGGACGTGTTCCAGCTTTATCCGAGGATTCAGAGGATGCCAACACTCCATGTCCTCTGTTCAGGAACGGTCAGCGACCGCAGGGACAGCAGGGATGAGGCCAGATGCTCTTTCCTGAGGGCACCGTGCTTTGGCAGAGCGAGGCCAGCGGGATTTCTCTGGCTCTGAGAGCTGGACAGGGATGCAGCAGAAGGCTGATGCTTGCTGGAATAATTCCTCCTCTTCCTCTCTGGTTTATTTTGTCTGAATGAGGCTGCTTTCACCAATTCTGAAAAAAAAAGGAGAGAGCTCTGACTGGGGAATTGGCTGTTTGCTGGAGTTGGCTGGAAATTTTCCTATGAGTTGGGGTTTTGTATGTGTGGAAAAAAACAAGTGTTCACTGAAACTTTAGTTGAAGAACATTTACGTGTCACTTTTAAGGACAAAGCCCAACCTATGTCCTCCTTCCCTCTTGTTTTCCCTGGTAAATTAATACCTCTGTGATTGAAGTGCTAATTTGGAAGAACCAGGTTCTGTCCAGCCACTTGAATATCGCTTGATTGCAAGATTCCTTTAGAGGGAAAACCTGTCAGTTCTTGGAGCCATTTCACTCCAAGTGGGCTCCGTGCCAGGGGCTGGCTGTACAGCCCAATGGCCAAGGGAAGTTCAGATCAATCCAATTTGGGCTAATCAGGGATCTGAACCTGGGTTTCTCCATGCCTGCCCCATGCAACCAAGAAAAAGCCAGCTCTGGGAAAACATTTGCACAAGTAGCGTGGCATCACGCTCAAGGAGCTCCCTCTGACTGAAGGAGGGGTCTGATAATTCCCAGATCAACGGGAGAGCAGTGCTTTTCCCAGAGCATCCTGCTCCCTCTGCAGCATCCCTGGGCTCTCCCTGCCTGCACTGCAGCCCTTTTAGCAGCCTCTGATTCGTTCCCCCGCGTGGGAGCAGCGGCACTAAACTGCTACCCGTGTTTGCAAACTGCCCACCGTGCGTGGCAGCCCCGCTAAGTGCTGTGCTTTGCTCGCCGAGGCGCCCGGGTGAAACACAGCCTGCTTAAATCTTGTATGTGCTCGTGTCGCATCAAACTAAGCCATCGTGGCACTTTAATATACTCCAGGCGCAGCACCTCCGAGAGGGAGTGAACCTGAGCAGGCTGCTGGGAGCCTGAGCTAAAACTGGCTGTGTTGGAGCTGCCGGCAGGATGGGCTGAGCTGAGGGGATACTGATGGGGAAAAATATGGGATCGCGTTTCTGTGCCCCAGGAGCAGAGGTGCAGCCACCCCAAGAGCTCTGCCCGGCCCAGGGAGAGGATCTGGGGGGTCACAGCATGTGCTGATGTGTCAGGCAGTGGTGTGGTCATGGCAGTCTCTGCTCCCTCCCTGGGCTTGGCTGGCTCATGGGGAGGGTTCTTTTCTGCTGGGATGGCTCAGACACTGCGGCATCGAGCAGCTGTCGCTCAGCTGGCAAGAGGGACTTGCTTGACAAGGGGAAAGCAAGGCCCTGGGCACCCAGGAGGCATCTCCCTGGAGGGGTGGGACACTGCTGCTACTCACTGCCTCAGTGGGGTTTGGTCTTCTCGAGGAGGATTTGGGAACTCTGGTACTTTCTCTGCCTACTCGCCTTTGCTCTGTGTTGCAGGTTTGCTTCCACATGAGTCCCTGAGGTTGCTGCTGGCAGCTCCAGCAGTGCCCTGCAGAAGTGCCCTCCTGCTCCTGGGCTCAGCAGCCGAGGCCCCTGCAAACCTGCTTCTGCAATGGGTGGGTTGTAAGCACTGGTAAGACCCACGAGTCGTGTCGCCTTCGCTGCTCTCTCCCTCTCTCGCGTTCTCTCTCTCTCTGTCCTTGCTCCTTCCTGCCCATTTATTTCTGTTCTCCATGTGCTCTGCTGTTCTGTCTCTGGGGTTTTCACTGTCAGGTAATGAGGAGCTGTGGGCCCAGTCAGTCTTGGAGATGCCGAAGAGACGAGACATCCTGGCTATCGTGCTGATAGTTCTGCCCTGGACACTACTAATCACCGTGTGGCACCAGAGCACCATTGCTCCGCTGCTTGCAGTGCACAAGGGTGAGAGAAACCAAACCAGCCCATGCCAAGCCCATGCATCCCCCCTTCGCCCTCATCTCCTCTCTCATTTCATTTCTCCATGGCAGCCATGCTCATCTCAGCTCCCAGACCATGCCCATGCAGGAGCCTCCCCACCTCTGCTGTAGGAACAGCCCAGTGTTCATAGGGATCCTTCAGAGGCATCAAACTCCAAGTCATGGGATGTGCTCGCTGCACTTGGAGAGCTCTTTATGGCCTTAATCCAGAGTGCTGCTTCTCTTTGTTCCCTGAGAGAGGATTCCCTCCCTGCTGGCCTTTGCAGCGCTCTGCACACAGAGTTATTCCAGCAGGAAAGCTGCAAAAGAGAGCAGAGGAAACAAAGCTGCCACTTGAGGCAGCTGCTCTGGGAGACGTGAGGCTGAGAGCCCTTTTTAAGGAAAGCAGAAAGCAGTGCTCTTGCACTTGAAGGAGAAAGCAGGAGCCAGATCTCACCTGCCTGGGGGAGTTACAAATCTATGAGAAGTTGACTTCCACACTGCCTGTCACACACTGCAGTAAATACAGCCCTGGCCCAAATCTGGAGGCTGCAGGAAGTTCTTTTGGCTGGAGGCATCCTAGCTTGGTCCTGTCCTTGGCACAGCAGCAATATCTAGGGGCTGTGGGGGCTCTTGGGGGCTCTTGGGGGCTGGAAGAAGCTCTGCTACCTTCTGCCACCTTCCTTCTTGGTTCTGCCCTTCTGCTGTGGGCAGGCTGGTCTGGGGGAAGAAGACCAGCTCATTTTTCAGGACCCTTTCATCCTCTCTGGTCCCTTTCTCTGAGGGATTCTCTCCCCTTTTAGTGTTTGTCCCCATCCTCCATGGCTGCTTATCCATTTGCTGGACACTCTGATGTGCAGCTTGAGTTGTAGGAAGCTCAGTCTGTCCCGAGCAGCTTTCCCTTTCTCCTGACAGCCACCCCTGAGGCTTTGGGCAGGGAAAAATGACTCTGATCCCTTCTGGAAGGTGGACAGTGTTTAAGAGGGTGAGGGATCTACTGGGCTCTGAAACAGGACTTTAAAGATGACTGAAAACATGCTGCCTGTCTGTAGAGCAGTTTAGTTCACTGCCCTAAAAGCTGTTTTCTGTGAATGGCCACTGCAGTTACAGCACAGAGACTGCTCCAATGACTCAGTCAAGAACTCCCAATGACCTTGATAAGAGACTTCTCTGCTTCTCAGAGCCCCCAGGGGAAAGTGAGTGGTGGGAGAGACCGACCTGAAAGCTCTCGAGAGGAATCATTTTGTTCTTGTGAAGCGTTTCTGAGATGCTCTGCTATCAGGTGCTGAGAGAGATGTGCACCTGGAGAAGCCCAGAACAGCAGAGCTTCCCCATGCCAGGGCTTACAGCTGAGGCTTTGACCTGCAGGGCTTTGCAAACTGTCTCAGGCACCGTCCTGGCTAATTACATTTGTGTCTGTGTCCAATGCATTTTGCAGATTGATTTCTGAATTGATTCCAGCGTTCTCTGCTCTCAGAGAGCTCTGCTCTGTGATGCTGAGGTGCTTCGCAGGGCCTGCTATCAACACGTACCCTGTTCCCTCCCCCAAATATCCACCCCCCTCTGTCAATGCCATGGAGTACGAGGCCTTCGTTTGGTTCAGGTATCAAAGCCTGTGCTGCTGGAAGAATAACACGCTATGAAAAAGCCATGGGTAGTCCCCTGCTGGGTCAGATCTAATGGCTCTCTGTTCCTGTTCTTTCTCATCTCGAGTTCCTGGTAGTTACCTGATTTTTGCAAAATCTATGGCTCGAAGTGCTCTGTGCCCACTGGAGAGCCAGGCTTACATCCTGAGTGGGGGTCCCCCTTCATCTCTGCAGACCGTGGCATTCCCGCTGCTCCGCAGTGGAAACTGTGGAAGTTGCACCCTGGAAAAGCGGCAGGTGCATCAACATTGGTTTCCCTTGAGCTGATTGTGAACAGTTTGCAGGGATTTTATATGTTTGGATCAGAGTATCTGATCTTTAGGCAGTTCACTGCTCACATCTGCACCCCTGAGGGGGCTGTTACGTTCTGAGGCTGGAGGGGCCTTTTTGAGGTGGGTTAGTTACAGGCAGGGGAAAGTCTCTGCAGGAAAAACCTACAATTACAGGCTTTAATTTCCACTCTCCATTTCTGGGTTTGAAGTGTGTCTTTCCTCACTTCTCTGTGCCTGTCAGAGAGCAGTGGGGCACTGCAGTGTCCTGCCCAGACCACGCTGCTGGGGATCTTCACTGGCCTGGTGTTTTCCACCAGTTATTCCCCTGCCTCCCAGTCCAGGTGCTCCAGTGCCTGAGTGCAGAGCCGTGAGTCCTGTCCCACTGAGCATGGTACCCAGAGCGCTGGAGCTCTTCAGGGATGATGGACCATCAGTCCATGTGGCTATTTTCTTGATCTAGATCTACCTGCTCTACGATCCTGTCTCTTCTGGGTGCTTTTTAAAGCTGCTTGTAGTGAGCACTCAGCCCAGTTGTCCTGGGCTCTCAGGCTTTTTTTTTTTTCTTATCCTGGTTTTCTAGCAGCAGAATCTTCTTTTCTCACGTGTGTTTGTCCCTGACTCCTTTATTTATCCGTGCACTTATTTATGAAAGCCTCCACCCGAGCCCGTTTCCTCTCCTCGCACCCACGGGGGTGACCCGCTGGTGGCCGCAGCCCGCTGGCTCAGCCGGGGGGTGCCGGACGCCCGAGTCCATGCGGCTTTCTCTTCTCTCCATGCCCTTGCTCAGATGATGGTGGTGACTCCCAGCGTGATCTCGCTGCAGGCTTGGACTCCAAGGAATACTGCCTGTCGGACCGGGACATTGTGGAGGTGGTGAGGACAGAGTACGTGTACACGCGCCCACCCCCGTGGTCAGACACGCTGCCCACCATCCACGTGGTCACCCCCACCTACAGCCGGCCCGTGCAGAAGGCAGAGCTGACCCGGCTGGCCAACACGCTGCTGCACGTGCCCAACCTCCACTGGATCCTGGTGGAGGATGCCCAGCGCCGCACGCCGCTCATCACCCGGCTGCTGCGGGACACGGGGCTCAACTACACCCACCTCAACGTGGAGACGCCCCGCAACTACAAACTGCGCGGGGACATGAGGGACCCCCGCATCCCCCGCGGCACCATGCAGAGGAACCTGGCCCTCAGGTGGCTGAGAGAGACCTTTAACAAAAACAACAGCCAGCCCGGGATTGTTTACTTTGCTGATGATGATAACACCTACAGCCTGGAGCTCTTCGAGGAGGTAAGGCCCGGCTGGGGGGCTGAACGTGGCTGATTAGCACGGGGAGGGGGCGAGAGATGCTGTGAGTGAGCTGAGGAGATGCTGTGCATGTCCTCTCCTGAGCTCTGGATTAGTCCTGGCTGTAGTCACTGCAGCCGTGCTCAGGTTTTCTCCGGGGCTCCGTTACCCTGTGTGTTTCCCAGAGTCAAAGCATCCCATGGGAAGCCACGGGAGCCCCGGTTCATCTGTGGCATGTGAGCAGGAGGCAGCTTCCATGGAAAGGGAGCTAATGAGGAGCTGCCTTCCCCTGTGGGGAGCCTTGTTACGGTTGGAACATCCCCTGCTGCCCAACGTGCAAAGAAACCTCAGCCATCCTTCTTCCTCGCCTCGTCCCGGAGATTTCCAGCTCATCTGACATTTTCCACCTTCCTTCTCCACCACCTGGCTGTCTGTTAACTCCTGTCTGTTTTTATTTGAGGGGTCCCTGGAGCTCCTTTTCCTGCCCTGCCGCTTGCCTTTGTTTGCTCCATCCCAAGGTTAAATTCCGTGGCTATCGGGAGCCTGCTCCGCACAGCCCCCGGCTGAGAGAGGCAGCAGTGCCCTCTCAGAGCCACCACCCCTGAGCTGTGTCAGCACAGCCGCGGCGTTTCCAGGACATCTTGTTCAGAGATGTTCTCTCTGCTTGTCTCTGCCTTGCTGCACACCCGAGGAGCGGGAATTTGTCAGAGATTTTGCTTCCCCTCCTGGAAAAGCGGAGCCCTCCATGCACTGCCTGGGCGAGGGATGTCTCTGTGCCAGGAGAGGTGCAGCTTTTCCCCCCTGGAGCAATTCCTCTTGCAGCACCCGGGCATGGATGTCTCCCAGGCTGCTGCCAGCAGCCAGAGGAGCTGAGATCTCCCCCTGGAAGTTTGCAGATCGAGGGCTGAATTTCAGCATGTCCTGACAGTCTGGTTGGGCTTGAGCAGGGAAAGTTTTCCCCAGGCTTTCCCACCTTTTCTCTTTGTTTCACTCCGACTGGGGCTCTAAATGAAATCCTGTCTGCAGGTTTGAATGGTCTTACAGTGCCAGGTACCTCACCTGGCTTCCAGCTCAGAAATTACTTGTTCCCTCCCCCCCGACGCCAAACTCTTGCAGCAAGGGACAAGAAAGGAGGATTGCTTCCTCCCCCACCAGCTGCCAGTTTTCATACCAGGGATCTCGTATTTATTTCCTCATACATGCCTCTTTCCCTTCCCTGATGGCTCTCACTTTAGCTTGCACAGCCACAGGAATACACATGCTTTGAAAGCTGAAAGTGAATTCAGACTGAATTTCTTTCTTCCCCCGTCCCCTTTGAGGCTGGCTCTGGCAGCATCTTGAGACAGACCCCTCACATGAATAAAGCAGAAAGGATTCCTTCATTCACTCGTGTGCTGTGCTCGTAGAGGCTTCTCCTCTCTGATACGTCTCTGCAGTTAAGGTCACCGAGCCAAGGAAATGTGCTGTGAAATGCAGGAGACACACATTATTGTTCCCTGTGGACAGGGGCTGCCGTTAGCAGCTGTATAATGCAGAAGGGCAAGTGCCAGAGCTCTTCTGCTCTCGTTTGCGGTAATTAGCAGTGATGAGATTAGCTCTGGGAGATCCCTGATCTAGGAGAGCGAGCTGAGAGCAGAGCGGGAGGCTGAGCCTGCCAGGGAGCAGGGCAGGGTGCTGGGGGCGAGCGGGCAGAGCGGCATTCAAAGCATGTGCCTTGGCAAGTGCAGGCAGCCCCTGGTGGCTCCGCTCTATTTCTGGCGACCGAAGGGCGCAGAGGCAGCCAGCGTTGTTCCACGGGGCAGGAGCAGCGAGAAAGGACTGTCCTGCCTGCTGGGAATGTCTGCAGAGGCTGTGCTTCCCAGGTGGCCCCGAGGCAGGGAGCTGCAGTACCTCACTCTGGAGACGCCCTCAGCCTTACATAGGCTGAGATTGCAGCTTAAATACCTCAGTAGAGACCACCTTTATTCCTAGACGTGCCATTCCGGCATTTCCACGTGGCCTTGGACAAGGCGCTTCCCTCCTGTGTCTTGATTTGCCCATGCGGAGCCCGACAGCTGGACAAAAACCCCACTCATAAATCCCAGAGATGTTTCCTTATTGGCAGCTTTGTTTCCAGTGCCGAGCCCAGCTCGGTTCCGTGGCCATCTCTGTTGTCAGCTGGCATTTTCCAAAGCATTTCACTTCTCCAGCTGTGGCACGGGGCAGCCTTTTACAGGCGAGCGGTGAGGCCTGAGCCACAGAGGTGCTGCCTGGGGGCGGGGTGCAGGTTGTTGGCTCCAGCCGGAGCTGGGGACATGGGATCCCGGGGTCGGTTCTGCTGGGAACCCTGCGGAATCCACGGCTGGGGGTCAGCGTGTCCCTGTGTGTGCTCGCCCCCAGATGCGCAGCACCAGGAAGGTGTCGGTGTGGCCGGTGGCCTTCGTGGGTGGCCTGCGCTACGAGTCGCCCAAGGTGAACGCGGCAGGGAAGGTGTACGGCTGGAAAACCGTGTTCGACCCGCACCGCCCCTTCGCCATCGACATGGCCGGGTTCGCTGTCAACCTCAGGCTCATCCTGCAGCGCTCTCAGGCCTACTTCAAACTGCGGGGAGTCAAGGGCGGCTACCAGGAGAGCAGCCTGCTCCGGGAGCTGGTCACCCTCAACGACCTCGAGCCCAAGGCTGCCAATTGCACTAAGGTACGGTCTCGTCCTCGTGCAGGGGTTGTGAGAAGCCAGAGGGGGGAAAAAGCCCCAGTCAGCCCCATCATTCCATCACTTCACAGAATCACAGAACATCCCGAGTTGAAAGGATTATCCGACTCCTGCCCCAACAATCCCACCCTGGGCATCCCTGGGAGCGCCGTCCAAATGCTCCTGGAGCTCTGGCAGCCTCGGGGCCGTGCCCATTCCCTGGGGAGCCTGGGCAGTGCCCAGCACCCTCTGGGGGAAGAACCTTTCCCTGATATCCAACCTAAACCTGCCCTGGCACAGCTCCAGCCCTTCCCTGGGTCCTGTCCCTGCTCACCAGAAAGAAGAGATCAGTGCCCATCCAACCCCTGCCCCTCATGAAGAAATTGCAGACAGCTGTGGGCCTCCCCTCAGTCTCCTCTTCTCCAGGCTGCTCCTCTGTGTTTGGAGGGAGCAGGGAATGGGTGATTACTTATTAAAATGTGTGGAGGGCACTTATCTTTTTTGGTTGCAGGCTGCTAGTGGTTGCATAAGCCTTGAAATACAGTCTTCTTTCCCTCGTAGCTGTTCTTCTTTCTTACACTACCCCCAAAAAAATTTGTTTTCAAGGTGGGCTTTCCTGTGGCCTTGCTGATCCCCTGGAGCAAGGAATTCGATGGGTGAAGTGCATGTCAGCTGTTTAATGTGAATTCCTGAGGGGGTCTGAGTGCTGTGACACACTGAGGTTTGGCTCTGTGGGGCCCTGTGAGCTGTGACCCAGGAGCAGCAGCCACAGGGAAGGGCTGTTCACACAGTCTCTGCCTTGTTGCCAAGCCGTCTTCTCCCTCCTGACATCTCTGCAATGTCTGTGCTGTACAAAAACCTGGATCTTTCTGTGTCAGAGCAATTATAGAAATGTTTTAGTGCCTGGGATATTGCTCTGAGCTCCAGGAGGCTTCCAGGAAGCTTCGTTTGGGGGGGATTTCACTGCTGTCAGTGACTGATCGATACTGACTGCACACATTGCTGGGTCAGGGAGCAGGACTCCATGTGCTGAATAACACAGAAACCCAGAGCACACTGCTGGTTCTCCTGCAGGCTTCCCAGTCTAGGACGAGAGATGAATCTGTCTGGGCTGACAGGGGAGCGTGGGAGATGCCATGAGACAAAGCTGGTTAGTGTGACAGGCGTCACTCAGCCCACCAGCAACAGAGGTGCTGTCAAGGGCTTTGAAGCTTTGGGAGTGGGTTCCCTAAACACTGGAGCTGCGGTGGGCGTCCCTCTGAGACCAGAGACCCCTGTGTAGCTCTCTCACCTTTGTCTGTTATAAACATCAGCCAGTCTGAATTAGAGAGCCTTTGTTGCTTAATTACCCCAACAGAACTGTTCTTTTATTGCAAATAAGTTGTTATTGCCATCAGTCCCAGTGCTGGATCCAGGTCTCCATCCCTTTTTGGGACAGGAAAGAAAAGAGTTTCTGGTACCTTTTGTCTGATTTCCATGTGCACTGCTCCACAGCCCCCAGCCACAGGAAAAAAACAGGGATCACAATGTTTTCCAGTGCTCTCACAAGGAGTCCAGGAATAAGGAGGAGAAGCCCAGGGAAAGGAGCAAGTCTGGGTTTTGTCTGATACCTGCTGTGCCTCTCTGAATCCACGTGTCTGTGTTTGGCTGTCCAACGCTGGGACAAATAACACAACCAGCCTCCCGAGGTTAGGGAAAGAGACTGGATTAAAATCAGATCCTTGTTCCTGGGCCCTGAGTGGAAATAAATGTGTTTTCAACAGGCCAGAGAGATGGACAGGCTGCTTTTAGGCTGGTGCTCAGAAGATTAGGGGTGTTTACTCCATTCAGTCTTTGCCCTGTTGTCCCTGCTGGAAATAAATACCTGTTGGAAGGAAGCTGTGCTGAGGGCTGGGGGTGGCAATGACAGCCCTGGAGGAACACCGGAGGAAGGAGAGGAAGGAAAAGGTTGTTTCCAGGCAGGAGGAAACAAATGGTGCTGGAGCCAGGCAGGGCTGTGCCACAGGTCAGGGATGGGGAGGAAGGAGCAGGGATTGCTGCCCAGCATCGGAAGCAGACTGTGCTTCTTTTCTTGGCTGGGCTGGGGAGAGCTCACAAGGGTCCTTGTTGTGAGCTGAATGCTGTCTGCTCCTGGCAAGCTCCGAGCGCAGCTTTGCAGGTTGGGCTCTGCCTTTCTGCTTCAGCTGCTGCCAGCAGCCTCCATTTCCCTGGAAGTGTCCATTTCTGGTTTTACTCCCCCATTTTACCAGGAGCAGAGTCCGGGCCAGCAGCAGAGAAGGACCAAAGCCAGCTGTGGGTCTGGGGTCCTCTCACACCAACATCAAAGCACAGGCTCCTCTCTCTCTCTCTCTCTCTCCAGCACTTGTCATGCTTTGCTTCTGTTAAACATAACCACACACCTGCTTTGCAGGGAGATTTACATTAAAAATTATGATGTGCTTAGATAGAGTCATTAAGGAGGGATCAGAGGAATGTGTAAGATAAGCACAGGCATCTGTTCTCCAAAAATGCTGCCTTCCCTGTGTGCAGTGCTGTACTGGTAATACTGATCAGAATTCAGCCCACAAACACACACTCCTGCAGAAAGCTGAAGCTTAGGCCAAAGGCCACGTATCTTGCTTATTTTCTTGGATTTGGGAACTGCCCAAAATGAAGGATAAAGTAAAGAAAGTTGGTATTGCTGAGGAGAAAGTTATCCCTCCTTATGAGGAGGGAAGGATCGGTTTATCCTGGAGCTGTCAGGAAACAGGGCTTTGCAAGGATTCTCTACATTTGGAGCTCTGCTGTGCGTGCATTTCCCCACTGCCCCAAATCAAACCATCCTCTCTTCAGTCCATTGGCACAGGAGGGAGGTCTGGAATTTGGCATTCCCATGAGGCTGATGGAAGGGGGGACATTCTGCTCCCCATTTTCTATTAACACCCAGGAGAATAATCTGCAGTGAGTTCAGCCAGGGAAGGAGTCAGGGGGCCTGTGGGCACCATTAATGCCACAGCTGGGGGAACATTTTGTTGTCAGGCTGGAGAACGGGGAGCAAAGCTGCCCTTTCAGCCTGGTGTCGCTTTTCCTTCACATTCTGTAGTTTCCATTTCAAACAGCAACTCCTGAACCGCTCCTGGCAGGGTCTGTGTGCTGGAAACCCTGCGACCCCCTCCCACTGCAGGTCGACTCTCCTGTCTGCTTTTTAATCTCCTGTTGGAAGACAATGAATTGTTCTGCTGTGGAAATGAATCCCTGTCATCTCCCAGATCTGTTTTGAGTCCTGTGACTCCAAATGGCAGGGCTGGCAATGACTGGAAGGGTTTTGCAGTAGTATTTTCAAAGGGGAGTCCCTCAGGTGACCTGTATGAAACCACTGCTCAGGAGAAGTCAGATATTTGGTCTCCCTCACTGTTTGGTCTCTTGTGAGAGAGCCAAAGCTTCCCTGAGGCATAAAGCATGCTGCTTGTTGGAAAAACCAAGCACTGGCTGTAAGGAAAAGCAAATGTTTCTGTACTAAATGGTGATCTACCTCCCACGTTAAAGAGCACAGCATGAAAAATGGTAAAAGCTGCTGTATCAGGCTGCAGACTCTGAAAATGGGTCCATTTTAGCTCGTTTAATCTCCTTTTTTTGGCATTGGGCTGTAACAGTGCACAAGTGGGATCCAATTGAAGGAGAGCACTGATAATGTGTAGTTGTGCTCCTCTGCTTGTGGAGCGTGTGGTCGGAGCTGCTGAAGTGTGAGGGAGCCCCTGGGCCACGAGCAGGGCTGAGCGTGGAGTGCCAGGAGTGTAAAGGGCTCTCACCAGCTCCCACTGGAGAGGAGAACTGGCTACAGGATTTCTCTATCACTGGAGAAATCCTGGTTTATCCTTTCTGCTGTTGGACCTGTCACTGGTGCCTGCAGAGAGCCACTCGTGAGCCCTGTTTGGTTCTGCCTTTTCCCGGGCAGGCAGCGCAGCAATCGCAGCAGAGCCGCTGCCGTCGGGGGAGCAGCGCTGGAACCCAGGATAACTTTGATAAGCGGGCTCTGAAGTGCTTGTGGGGGATGATGAAATGGATTTTTGGACCCACTCCAGCCAGCAGTTGGTCTCTACTGCTTCAGTATCAGCAGAGATTTAAGCTCCGCACAGGAGGTGACTGCTCACATCAGAGACAAATTTGGTCAAACAAGCTCCTTGGGAAGGTGGGGGAAGGTGCTCTGCTTGAACCAGGAGGGTTTGAAAAGGGCTTTGTTCATCCTTTAGAAGCAGAACGTGCCCTCGTTTTTCAGGAAGGCAGGCGCTGGGTGGAAGCGGTTTGCGGGATTCGGTGTGCAGGGGATTGTCATGGCAACCAGAGGGAAACCCCACGGGGTGGGGAACAGCCACGCACAGGTGAGGGGGAGCAGGAAACCTGCTCGGAGAGGATAAAGCTGCTCCCAGCAATGCCGGTTCTAGGGGGAAAGCAATGAGTGTAATTGAGTATTTTAAGCAGCTTCCAGAACCGTCTGAGCACAGCAAGTAGAAACAATTTCCTATAATAGCCCCCTGGAAATACTCAGCCACCTCAGATTTTGCCAGTTCTCCTCCACAGATGTTGATCTCTGTGCAACTTTGCTGCCAAGACCGAGGGGAGCTTTTAGGAGAAGCTTCAGTTGTGTTTTAAGCAAGCTGGAGAGGGGTTTTAACACCTGGTACAGAATAGGGGGTGGCTGTGTGGGGCCAGCATTCCCAAGGGATTGGGGAGGGGGCTTTTGAGGGGATCCATAGGGTAGTGCTGGGTTATGAGAGGGTGTGTGCAGCCCAGAGCTCTGGGAAGAAGGGAGGATTCTGGAACCAGCTCCTTCCTCAGCAGCTCTGAGGGAGCAGAGGCTGCACCAGCACTGCAGCAGCAGCGAGTCCTTCCCAGCTCAGTGACACTCTCCCGGCTTTTTAGGCTCTGGAAAGAATTCCAGAGTGAAAAGAGAAGCGATGCCGAGGTTAGGGGGCAGGCTGATGTCTTCTCCCCAGTAGCGGATTTTCAGGGATGTGCTGAAGAATTCAGTTTCTGTTTCCCCCAGGCGAAGGCAGGGGAGGTGAGGGGAAGAGCTGGTGGTGCTCATCCAGATGCCTCCTCCCTCACAACGTGACCTGAACGTCAGGAATTTGCATTTCCCCTCTGAGAGACTCCGCAGGCCAAGGGTGTACGGTGATAACCAAGAAGCAGAGTGAGGAACTGGCTCTGTGGGGAGGCAGGGATGTGATTCCCTGGCTGGGAGGGAGCTGCCTTACCCCATTGGAAGGCTGATGAGCCTTTCGAGGAAGCTGCTGGATAACTACATGGAAGGAGCAGGTTAATGTCCCACGACAGCACACTGTAAAATGGGTAATTTCTGTGCACTGTGCATTTTGCAGAGCGGCAGCTCTGCCTAAATGAAGGTTTATGCAAAGCCCCTCTCAGCGGTGGATGCACCATTAGGCTCCAGGGTGGCTGCTTAAATTGCACTATTGATTTAATGTGCAGGAATATTTGTTAGTGCACTGGAGAGGTGCAGCTAATGACTTCTGCTGGCTTCTTCAGATTTTAGTCTGGCACACAAGGACAGAAAAGCCTGTGCTGGTGAACGAGGGCAAGAAAGGATTCACAGATCCCAATGTGGAAATCTGACTGTGCATGGCTGAACGGAGACCAACACCAGGTAAGAGCACACGTTCCTAACAGCAATGAGAAGCTAGACGAGGGCAGGAGAAAGATAAAAGCTCTTTTAAATGCCCTTTTTCATTTCCATTATTCACCACCCTGACCTTCCCTTACTGCTAAACGTCTCAAGACCATTAGTTAATCTCTCTTTTTTTGAAGTTAATCTGTTTTTAAGACAAAATGCTAAATACCTGCTGAGAGGTTGAGGGGAAGAAGAGAAATGCAGGGAGTAGGAGTTTAGACAGAAGTTACACCATTAAGAAAAATCCTTGTCTAAACAAGGTTGCCTTGTTAATTGTCTAATACAGCTGAAGCACAGGGGTGAAGGGTGTGGGTTCATCCACCTGCAAACACCCGAGGGAAAAAAACTAAAGCAGTACCAGCCAAAGGATTTTGAAGTCAGGCAGAAGCTTTCACTGAGGGAAATATTTAATTTATACCCACACTGAAGCCACACAGAGGCAGTGAGGAGTATGGGAAGGCGTGGGTTAAACCCCACCTGAGGTGTTTGTTCACCTGAGGAGAGCACGGGGTGTCTTTTCGAGTGGAAAGGAGGAAAGAACACACACATTGATGGCTGATTTGTGCTTGTTCCTGCCCTGGGTATTTCTGCAGTGGGGTTGCAGGAGTGAAGGATGAGCTATTCACTTGTATCTGCGCCCAGCCTGCGGAGCTGTGCTTCGTTATTATGGGCAAAAAAATAAATGCTCAACTCCCTTAAAGTGGAGTGTAGAACCAGGCCTGGAGGGAGAGGAGGTTGCTGCCCTTGAGACCTGAGAAGCAAGAGCAGGAAGGGGATAGGTTTGCTCAGCAGTGGTGAATTTTTACCAAGAATGGCAAATTCCCTGTGGGAAGCAGGATGGGGCCCTGCCTACTGCTCTGTGGCCTTGGCAGGGCAGGAGGAGAGCCTGCACCAGGCTCTCTGTGCCAGGGAGAGGCTTTGCAGAGGGGCTGGAGCTCTCCAGTGCTGCTCCCCCAGCCCAGGCAGCCCTGTCGCTGTTTTCCCCACGGACGAGTAGAGAAATGACACAAAGTCCAGGCTCAGGGATAGATGGAAGTGCTTTAATGATCTCTCAGAAGGCTTTTATATGTTAGTTTGCAAAGTGTATTAAGTGGCATAAGTTAATTGGTTTTTGCCATCCACCCCTTGAGGGGATTGGTCAAGTTCTAAGACACCCATCTCTGAGTGTTTTTCTAGTTAGAACCATAACAATCCTGCAAAACAACCTGGAGCTGCAAGAAGTTTACAAAACTGTACCATTGCTTTGAGTTACTTGCATGGGAAAGACAGAGCTCTCACAAAATGCTGCAGAGAGCTGAAGAAATTTCTCTGCTGGAGCTTTTTCAGCATCCATACAGCCCAGATCGGGATCTGCAGCGGGAGAGGGCTTTGGGCTGGCTCTGCAGCGAGGCAGAGGGGTGATGCCCACGCTGCTTGTGTCTCTGTTGCAGATTTCTCCATGCGCAGCCCGCAAGGTTCCTCTCCGCAGCGCCTGGAGCCAGGACCTCCGCTGACTCCCACGAGTTTTAGCCTTCTGAAACCAAGCAACACCGCATACATGAACTGCCCCGACCCCCTGCCCTTCCTCCCGGACTCGGAGCACGAGCAGACGCTCCGGAGGTGGAGACAAAAGCACAGAAACGCCAGGACTGCCAGCTCCCGGCTCGCTGCGCTGGAGCCCCGCCGGGATGGGGCTGCACCGAGCCGGGGCTGTTTGCCAGCGCCTGGGTGAGGGTGAGAGCCACGGCAGTGCCCCCGGGGACTGGCTTTGCTGAGCCACGCCAACCTTGTGGCCGAGCAGCTCTCTGGCCGTGGAGGGGGCAGCTGCCTTCCGAGATGGCACCTTAGCCCTTAATTTTAAACCTACTTTAATCGGTGTTTGTTACGCTGCACAAGACAGGAAGGGTTTGTGGGAGGGGGGAAAGCAAGGCAGGTTAGAACAAACCCATGAAGCGTCACGTTCTCTGTATTCCCTCTCCTTGTCTTTCCTCAGTTTCACAGTTTGGGGGGCACCCTGACATTTCTTGGTGTTCATGGAATCATAGCAGGGTTGGGGGTGGAAAGGTCCTCTGGTCCAACCCCCTGCCATGGGCAGGGTCACCTTCAGCTGGGCCAGGTTGCTCCTGGCCTTGAATATTCCCAGGGATGGGGCATCCCCCACATCTCCAGGCAACCTGTGCCAGTGTTACACCACCTTCATTGTAAAAGAATGCCCTTATACCTAATATATCCTCTTTTAGTTTAAAACCATCGGCCCTCGTTCTATCCCTGCTAAAAGGTTTGTCCCCATCGTTCTTTTAAGACCCCTGGGGGATGTCCCCAGAGTGGGATAGAGGGACAGGATCAGGGAGATGCTGATCACCACCAGTTCACCACTGATCCTGGATGGAGTCGTGTTTCCAGCATGTGGGTCTCTAAAAATGCTAAAATAATTGGAAGTGGGGATTAGTGAGATTGCTGGGGCCATACACCGTAACATTCATCCAGATCCTGGTCCTGTTTAGCCCTAACTTGGTTCCTGTGAGCATTAGGGGTGGGATTCTCTGAAGGGTGCTCCTACATAAAGGCAAATTTCCACTCTTAAAAAATAAAACTGCTTCAAACTAGGGACTGGATGCTAAGAGGTGACTTTAGTGCATTTGCCATGTGACTGGAATGTATCCTTCAGCCCCAGCCCCTATTTCTGCTCCTGCAGAGCTCCTGGAGTGAAAAGCCACCCTGGAGCAGTTCCCAGTCACCTCTAATGGACACAGCAGCACCCTTGGGAAGGGGATCCGGGGCTCAGTGCCGTGTTTGCTCAGCACCTGGCTCGAGGTGGCATCAAGCAGGACATCGGTCACCTCCTGCCCGGTGTGTGACACCAAAGGGCAGTGCTGGTGCAAGGGGGCTCTGTGCTGAAGGTGGGCTTTGCTCCTCGGTGACAGACAGCACTGAGCAGTGCAGAAGTGGGATCTGGGTGCTGCCACCGTGGGTGACTCTGTTTGAGACTGCCCAACGTGCTGAGGTAACAAGTGAGGTACAACAGGCCCCTTGTCCCCATCCAAAACCCCTGAATTCCCTCCCCCTTCATTACTGTTGTCAAACCTTTGATCACCCCCCCACTGTCCCAATTCTTTCAAAAAGGTCTGAAGCACAATTTTACCTTTGAACCGAGGGAAAAATGCAATCCTGCAATAGAGGTGGTTATTTTTAGCCCTAACACATAGAACTATTAGAGTGCTCTGGGTTTGATTGTTGGCTTCATGGTGCCGAAGTCTCTCCTTGGACTAATGACATTGTGTATTTCCCAATATTTCAAAGGAAAATATTTTTTGTAAATTATTTTCTCCCACTGTATATCAGAACCATTGGGGAAAAGTCACATTCTTTAGTTCCCAGCCACAGAAGCCTTTACAAAAATGTTCCTCTTAGATGCGATGGCTGAAGCACTACTTGGATAGCAAGTGTTGGATGCTGCTGGCTGCTCTGTGGGAACAGGTATTGTTATCTTGGATTAAAACTCTGCACTCGAGTAGATTTATTCTGTTACTGTACTGGCCTTCTGAGTTCCCTTCAGCCTGCAAACCCTACAGTGGAAAGAGACATTTTTCAAGGACTACCAAGTTTTCATAACATTGATATAGTTTCCAACTGATGTCCTCTCCGAGCTGCATGTTTTGGTTCACTGATCTGAATTCCAGTCCCTGCTGGGTTCCAACCTTCCCTCCTTGGAAGGAAATAACTTTCAGAAAAATGCAAAGGATGGAGTTCTGAACACAGCCCTGCACATTTGCTCTGGCCACAGGAGCCTGGGCCCTTCCAGCCGTCCCAGAGCTGCCGTGGCCCTGGGGAGCAGAGATAGGTGTGACCAGACGTGGCCAGGATGGAGTGTGTTCCAGCTGCATTGTCTGTTCTCAGTTTTAAACAAACTGTATTTAAATTTGTTAAATAAAATGATGGTTTCTAAGAGCCAGAATACCCTGCACCTCCGTTACAGACACAGTCTGGTGTTTCCCTCAGAGCCTGAATCCTGTCACTGGCACAGGAAGCAGCGACTCCTTGGAGGTCCTGAAGGATTCACAGCTCGAGTTTGATCTCTTCCTCTCCCAAAGGAGGCTGCAGCTCCTCTGTGCCTCGGAGCTGGTGAGTTCAAAGAACGTCGTGTTTACCTAAATCCCGAGTTTCTGTTTAGAGGGACAAAAAGAAAAAAAAAAACCAGGACCCAAGATCCCACAGCAGCTTTAAGGAGAAAGCAGGGATGAGTTTTCCTACTTGCAGTCCCTTTGCTTCTATCCCAGCCCACATGTGATCCCTGCTCATTTTCCAAGGGGGAATTTCATCTTTAGGTGCTTCACAGTGCGAGCATGAGTGGAGAGAGGACTGGAGGACTCACTTGTGCTTTTCTCCTCCTTGGAGATTCCCATTCCTGCCTGGCCTGAAACATAATGATACATTTCATAGAAGACAAAACACATTTCACTTTTTAAAACCTTTTTTTTTTTCCTTTTGAGAGAGAGACAACCTCCATAGTAAAACTTAGTGGAAAAAAAAAAGCTCAAATTAAAAGTCATTTGACAACCACCTTGGCCTCCAACACGGGAACACAAAATGGCCTTTTTGCAGAGAGACCTGCTAAAATCTGCCTCAAAGCACACCAAAATGGTTTTCCACACCTGATTACTCACATGTTCACCAACTATTTTCTCCCTACCTAATTATAAAAACGAGGAGGCCTGCGATAGCACATTTTCAAAGTCCCTGGAAAGCTGAGCTCAGCTTTCGGTTCAGATGGCTTCAGTTCTTTCTCTCTCTCTCACCTGCTTCCAGCACCTTTTTACTCCCCCACATCCACCAGATGGTCCAGAACATGCGCAGCCATCCAGGCTGGGGGTTCTCAGTAGTCCAGGGAATGAGCTGCTGCATCCATCCATCCATCCATGGAACAATGGCCCTGCTTCCTCCGGCCGGCCTCTCCTCTGAGAGGGCAAATCCTTCCCCTGGCTCTAGTGGAGACCAGCATGCCCACGTGCTGAGCCATCACGTCCCCAGACATGCAACCAGGAATATTCAGGATGAGCCAAACATGGGAAAGCAGCTCTGCTCAGTCCACGTACTGGGTCCGTCCTAAATAAGGGATGTCCACGGACTGGATGATCCGTCCCGCCGTGCGCTCCTCAAAGATGACAATCTGCACAGGGAGAGAGAAAATCCCTTCTTACAAAGCCTGGGGTGCTTTAAATATTGTTAGGAGGAGGGGAAGGAAGCATCCTTTAAAGAGATCAGTCAGTGTGAGCCTGAACAGTGACTGAGACTCTGCCTCGGCACCACGTGGTGCAGGAATGAAGCAGCAGCACATCAGGTTTGTCTCCATTTCCAACTTGGGGCAGAGCTTTGCAGTTCAGCTGCCATCCTTGTCACCCCTTAGTGGCTGTCAGAGCCAGAGCCAGAGCCAGCTTTAGAGCAGCACCTTCCCTAATTTTTACAGCTCTTAGGAGGCAGCACTGTCCTTCCCCTCTACTGCGCTGGCTTGCGGCTAAGGGAGGATAATTGATGTCCTGTGCACGTCTGGCTCTGTGGGACACGGATCTTTAACAACGCCCACAGGCAGAGAGCAATCCCAGCAGAGCCTCTCACCTCGTTGCCCCCTCTCCGTAGCCAGGGCCCAGGAAGGTAAAGAGTTTCCTGAGGTCCAATCTTCCAGTATCTTCCCAGGTTCTGACCATTGACGAACACCACTCCTTTTTCCCAGCCCTGCAATCAAGGCAGAACATGGAATTACTGATGCAGCTCTGCTGCCTCGTTAGCGGCCCCACAGGAAACCAAAGCTGCTTTCACACTTGCATTCTTTCCAGCCACTTTCTGCAGGTTTTCTGCTTGCTTTCCCTGTGCAAATCCCTGCAGCCAGGAGCATTTAAACAAGCCCTGTTGAACAGGAGTTATCCTTAATGTGCTCATTAAAAGGATCAAGCTTTCAAAAAATGTGCAATTTGTGATTCATGCTCGTACAGGAAATTTCATCCCTTTGAACAGACAGGCCTTTATTCCTTCCCAAGCATGGAATATCTGCCCTCACCTCTTTCCCAAGTGACAGAAATGCTGAATTGCTGCTGGCTGCCCTGATTTACAACAAATATGATTTTCCCAATAAATGGGAAAGTGAGCAGGACAGTAAGGATGGGCACAAGCCTTGGCTCTAAGGGAGGGAAATCAGAGGAGGAAGTTTAATAATACTTAAAATCTCATCTGAAGGTCTAGGCAATCTCCTACAGAGGGATGACAGGAATGCTAACTCCCATGCCACGGCCACAAAGAAGTGACTCTTTCCATGTCACACTGAGGAGACAGGGATAAAACAAGGGCCTCCATTATCTTCTGTGCCCATTACTCCTCTGCAACTAGAAAATCGCATTTGTATGCCAATAGGAAAGGACTGAAGTGGTCACTGGCAGCTCTGCAGGGTCAGTACTGCACATGTTTTCTCCTCAGGACCTCTCCAGACTGAACAGAAGTACCTGGAGGAGACTTTCAGCCCCTCAGAATAATTCTCTAAAAGAGAGGGGGAGACCACAGACACAGAGCTGTCGCACAAGTGTCTCTCTAGCCAGCTTTTTAAACACCTTGATAAAAACAACCAGGACTTGCCTGTAGCTTCAAGAAGGTGTCCTGAGGCTGCTGCTCTATCCACAGCCTCCCGCGGAAAAACGCCGGCCCCACAAAATAATCCGGCACCGTGCTCCAGCCGGACACGCGCTGCAAGCTGCAAGAGAGGGACAGTTCACACGGGCCACTGGGGCCACCTGCCTCTGTCCCCAGGATCCACATCCCTGGCAGGCCAAGTCGGGGGGCAAGACAAGGGTACCTGGGGCTGTCGCCACCTCTGAGGCTTCCCAGCAACGGGAAATGCTTTTTACAGGAGCGTGTGGTGACAGGACAAGGGGGAAAGGATTCAGACTGGAAGAGAGCAGGTGTAGACGGGATATTGGGGAGAAATTTTTCCCTGAGAGGATGGTGAGGCCCTGGCAGAGGTTGCCCAGAGAAGCTGTGGCTGCCCCATCGCTGGAAGTGTCCAAGGCCAGGTTGGAGCAACCTGGGATAGTGGAAGGTGTCCCTGCCCAGGGCAGGGGTGGGATGAGAGGGTCTTTAAGGCCCTTTCCACCCAAACAATTCTGGAATAAAAGCTCGGCTTCATGTTGGTTGCTGAGGATCCTTCAGATCTGCCAGGGTGCTTTAAACGTCTGTGGCTTGGCTAAAGGAAACTGCAGAACTGACAGGATCCAAACCAGACATTGCTGCCACTGCTCCTGTCGAGGAACACAAACACATCCCTGCAAGGCTGCAGTGATCAGGGGAAATCTGACATTATCTCTTACCTGTGGCAACAATTTGGGAGCAGGGCACAAACAGAAGAGGAAATAAGGAGTGCAGAATCCCACAGCAGCCTTGAGCTTCTGTCAGGACGTGCTCCCTCCAACCCTTACAAGCTGCATCTCTTGGACTGGGGGAAGTTATTGATCCAGTGCAGCCTGGCTGCTACTGAATTATTCAACTAAAAGCCTGTGACAGTTCCTTTCACGACACTCCTCTCCCTCCTCCCCCGAGGAGACTGTGAGCTGATTGTGCTTCAGTGCTGCTGGTCAGCAGCCAGGAGCTGAGGGTAATGGTGACTAATCTCGCTTTTGTTTGGGCACGGCAGCTCGCTTGCTTTAATGCTCCTCTCTGGAAATATTCCTCTAACACCTTGCAGTCCAAAAGGCTGTGAGTTACCCCATCAATAAGAATTCTTCAGGCAGCCCCCAGCACCTGGTAAAACTGTCCTTAGACATTTCAGAATGTGGACTTTTTTCCTTTTAAAAGCCATTTCAGTTTAACGTGGCCTCTCTCTCCCTCCTACACAAAACGGGGCAGCTGTGATATCTCGGGGGATGCAACATAAGTTGCTTTCTGGTATTAAAAACATCACTGAAAAGAGTGTCTCTGGATTGTGGCCACAGTCCACGGGGCATCTGCTGCCTGAAACATTTGCTGAGGTTTTCTGTATGTGCTGACAGAGGCTCCTCAACATCCCCCTGCTAGATTTCCTTCCTTGAATTAAAGCAAAACAACATAAAAGAGAGGGAGCCATCTGGATTGCTAATGCACTATCAGTAGCTTTCTAGAATTAATCCATCCCTTGCCAGTCTGAATTACTAAATATATCAGCCAGATTGGTAATTTCCAGAAAGACCCAAAATTTCCAATGTGTGGGTGTGTGGGGATCCTCCCGTTTGGGTAAGCCTGGTTTTTACCTCCCTGATCTAACCCTGCTGCAAGGAAATCTTTAAATCCTGCACAGTGGGATTAGATTTCTCCCCAAATAATGGCATGGATCAGCTGGCACCATTTCCTGCACTATTTCAGGCAAAGGTATCAGCGAGGAACTGATCGGTGCAAAAATCCACCTCCCCACTGTTACCTCAGGTTGCCTCATTCAGCTGCTCCCTATCAGACACTGCACTGCTGGAAAACAGGTGGTTTCAAATGAGGAAGGAAAAAAAAAAAAAGTTTAAATCCCACAAACCTTTTCATGAAGGCAGGTTTCATCTCCAAACTGTAAATCTTGAAGTTCCTCAAGGGGGTTTTATTCAAGAAGACGTCACCAATTAAGCCTGCAAGAGCAATGGAGGTAATGAAGAGCTGAGGAGCAGCTAAAGCTGATGGATTTTGCTATTTGAATCTGTGGAACAGCAGGAGATGGAAAGCAGCCACGTTCTGCAATGGAATTAGAGTCCATATGGTCCCATTGCTCATCCAGACTGAGTGGAGAGCATTACTAAACTTTGGCCTCTCCATTCTCTCCTCTCCCTCAACTCACCAGGGCCCCGAACCCCCTCCCAGCAGAAAACACTGGGATGTGCTGGACAGGCAGCACGTGGGGGATTGTTGGGATTGTTGGGGTTTAGTGAGCTGACCATGCACAGATTTTTTTAAAGCAGTCAATCACTTCTGTAACAGGCCCAGCAAAACACAACACGGGCCAGCACTGACGCCCAGGGCTGCTCCAGGGCCTCCCATCCCAGGATTTTAAGGCACCTTAAGAAGTCATTCACCTTTAACACCCTTTTGTTAAAGCTGCTCTCCCTGAAGCAGGCAGAGCCTGGATTCTAATGCAGCCTCCCAATCACAGG